>CM042015.1:79230749-79850749 GCA_023525715.1 Cichorium intybus
ACTGCGCCAGGGATTGGGCGCACTGCGCCTGGGCGCACCCCGCCAGGAACCTGGGCGCACTGCGCCTAGCGCCTGGGCAGTCTCCTGATCAGTCGCGATTTGTGCACTGTAGCACGCAGTTTTGACATTTTAAGTCCTTAATGTTGTTCTTAATCGATTGGGGTTCATTTCTAGGCTAAAACCTTACATTAATACAAGGTTTTCAACCATTAAAAACAACTCAATCAATCAAAAAGAAGAATTAGGGTTCTTAGTTCCAAAAACCCCAAATCTTCAAATTCAACAAAATAGCAATCTACTTCCATAATCTTGGATTAAGTCCTTTTAGCATGACTTATTGGAAGTATTAAACCATTATAAACCACATAATCATAACTGAAATTACAAATTTCAGTTTCTATAAAACTCATCAATAACATATAAGCTAGAACTTGAGATACTGTAACGCCAAAACATGTTTATTATATAATTATAATAAAAAGGGCATAATGGTCGTTTTACCTCAAAAGGGTAATTTGGTCTTTTGGACAGATAAGGACTTGTTTTGTAATAATATTTTAAGTCTTGGACTTAAAATGTTATAATAAACTGAATTTGTGTCATAAATTGTGTAAATGGTGGCAAGAGTTTAAGACTTAGAACTTCAATGACCAAAAATGTAAATTTTGGAAGTATAAAAGAAAACACTTGTGCAGAATTTTGAGGGTTACGGGAGAGTTCTAGTGGCTGAAATTCTGCAGAAAACTTGAAGGTTCTTGAAGATTGAAGCTTGGAAATTGGATTAGAGCATTCAAAGGGTAGAATTGGAAGTTTTGGAGGTAAGTTCTTCAAGTTCTTGATAGTTGTTCTTGATGAGTTTTGTAGAACTCAAAAACTGCAATTACAGTTATGATTGGGTGTTTAAATTGATGTAATACCTCCATTAAGTCATGCTAGTAAGAGCTTAACTCAACAAAATGGAAGTAGGTTGTTATAATTGATGCATTTGAAGTTTTGGGGTTGTTAGAAATAAGAACCCTAATTCTTCATATGATTGATTGAGTGGGTTTTGATGGTTAAAAACCTTGTTAAAATGTAAGGTTTTAGCCTAGGAACAAACCCCAAACGATTAAGAACAGAAATAAGGACTTAATGGACCAAAACTGCAAGCTACAGTGCATAAATCGCGACTGGCCAGGGGACCTGCACTGCCGCTAGGCGCAGTGCGCCCAGGAGCCAGGCGGGGTGCGCCCAGGCGCAGTGCGCCCTGACCCTGGCGCAGTGCGCCCTCCAGGCAGGGGCCAGGCAGGGGATCAAAAATGCTAACTTTTGCTTGGCTTGTCCGATTTAGCTCAAATTTGAACCATAGGCTCGTTATGGTCTGAAAAGTTTGGGAAAATTTTTATATCGAGTTTTCGACCCCTCTGGGGCACTGTAGACCGATCCGAATGCCTCGGTGAATAATAAAATTCATATAAAGTTAGTAAACGGAAAGTTTATTAAATATGCATTGTTTATAACGATATTATATTGAACTCTATTGTATTAGAGTTAATTGGAATGGTTATTGACCTATAATCATTTTGATAATAAATGGAATTATAGGTACGGGACAAAATCCTACGGATTTCATTTCAAGGCAAGGAACAACAAACGCTAGTTGTAGCAAACCTTCAGGTGAGTAATCTCACTTATATCATATATGATATTTCGGTGCGGCCTTCGGGCTATGATATTTCGGTGCGGCCTTCGGGCTATGATATTTCGGTGCGGCCTTCGGGCTATGATATTTCGGTGCGGCCTTCGGGCTATGATATTTCGGTGCGGCCTTCGGGCTATGATTTTCTGGTGCGGCCTTCGGGCTATGATTTTCTGGTGCGGCCTTCGGGCTATGATATTTTGGTGCGGCCTTTTATGGCTATGATATATGGTGCGGTCAGCAATGACCATGACTTTTGGGACAGAAATTGTTTAAGAGTTTAATTTTTGTTATTCTCTTATATATGCTTGTTTAATTGCTTGATTACTCATTGGGCTTTATAGCTCACAGTTTATTTGATATGTCCCTGCAGGTGAGCGTGACCCTGCTAAAGGAAAAGACAAAGTCCGTGACTGATGATTTAGAATTTGAAGTGACATCCCGGCTTGAAGAATGTATAATATTTATGTATTGTACTTCGTGATACACTTGTACTCGTATTTTGTTAACTGATACCCCGTACTGATGGTTTTATTTGTAAAATATTTGGTTTGAAAAATGAAAATTTTTGGGGGTGTTTTTGTTAATAAGTCGGGTGTTACAAGTTGGTATCAGAGCCGTGGTTTAAGTGAACTAGGTGTCTTAGATTAGATTCCTGGACTTAAACCCTGAGAGAAGAACAAATAAATGGACTGTTAGATATATATAAGTTTGTTATTATATATGTAATCTAACGGTTTGCTGAAATTTTGAAGAATGAGAAATACACGAAGTAATCCCACTGGTGCGAATTCGCGTGGAACTGCAAGAAGTAGACCAGCTCGGTCACGCGGCTCTGTTGGGCGAAGAGCACCAGCACGGGAACCGGTGGGACAAAATCCACCTGATATTCGGGCGATAGTGGAAGAAGTGGTTAGGCAAATGATGCCAGCATTATCAAACAACCCTAACCCGAGTGGCAATCCTAATCCGAGCGCCAATCCAAATCCTACTGAAGAGGCTGCAAAAAGTGTTCATGACAGGCAGCCGGAAGATGAAAGCCAGGGAGAAAGTCGGGCCCGGGCAGTAAAGGAAACTCAAGGTGGGGAAGCCTCGATAAAGAAAGTTGGGTGTACGTATAAATCCTTCCTTGGTTGTAAACCAAAGGAATTCTCGGGGACGGATGATCCAGTCAAAGCTATGGAATGGATCATGCATATTGAGAAGGTGTTCCGAGTAAGCAAGTGTGCGGATGATGATAAAGTGGAATTTGCCACGAACCAACTTACAAGCGGTGCACTACATTGGTGGCAAACCTACTACAAATCACTGGATCTTGATTCATCCCAATCGGTACCTTGGGAGCAATTCAAGACAAAGTTCAATGAAGAATACTGCTCAGAAGTAGCTATTCAGAAGTTGGAGGATGAATTCCTGCATCTGGAACAGGGTTCCCGATCTGTTCAGGAATATACTCTTAGCTTCCTAGAGAAAGCTAGGTTTGCGGAACACCATATCTACATTGAAAAGAGAAAGATCGACAAGTATGTCCGGGGGTTGACAACCCGAATTAGAGAAATTGTGCAACCGTTGAAACTAACTACTTTCCGGCAAGTGGTGGATCGAACCACAGAAAGGGAGACCGAATTAAAGCGACAAGAAGATGAAAAAAAGTCGTTGAAACAAAAAGAAAGGCGGAAGACCAAGGTTGGACGCCTCAGAAAAAGTCGCAACAATCCGGGTCTAAGGGAAAAAGCCAGAGGGACGAAGGAAAGTGGTGTGAGAAGTGTAGAAAAAGGCACTTTGGCAGTTGTCGGGTTAATACTACATCTGTGAATTGTCGAAACTGTGGAAAATCGGGACATGAAGCCATTAACTGTCGGGCGGAGCGTAGATGTTACCAATGTGGAGCCACAGATTATCTTCGCCTGAACTGTCCCCAACTGAAATCTGGCGTATACAGTGAAAGAACTAGGGAAGATCAAGTGGTAAAGAAAGAAGAACCAAAGAACAGGGGACGACCAGTGGCCTCGCGAGCTTTCCAGATGACTGTGGAGGAAGCCCGTGAGAAGACAGATGTGATCACAGGTATCTTTACTCTCAATACCATACATGTATATGTTATATTTGATCCAGGGGCTACACACTGTTTTGTATCGGAGTCTTTATTGCCCCGCCTGAATGTACCGTTAACCCCAATGGATGAAACCTTGGAAGTGGCTATAGCGGACGGCCGGTATGTTTGGGTTTCTGAACATCTGGAAGGTTGTCAGCTTAAAATCTACGGGACCGTTTTCCCTATAGATTTGAAGCCGATGACTACCAATGAATTTGGTGTGATTGTGGGGATGGATTGGTTAGCAACGAACTATGCTAATATGGATTTCAGAAATAAAAACATCACAGTATTATCGACGGATGGAAAATGGATAAAGATTCAGGGTGAACGACCTCGGTTGAGAATGCCAGTTATCTCCTTTGCTCAAGCCCGAAGCTGTGTCAGTAAAGGAGGAATGTCCTATTTGGCTTATGTATCGGTGGCTCAACCAATTAAAGTGGGGGTAGCGAATGTGAATGTGGTGAACGAATTCCTAGATGTGTTTCCAGATGAACTTCCAGGGTTGCCACCAGATCGACAGGTTGAGTTCACGATTGAACTAGTTCCGGGAGCTGCACCTGTTGCTCGAGCTCCATACCGTTTAGCACCTTCAGAGATGGTGGAACTGCGAAAGCAACTGGAAGAACTGTTAGACAGAGGTTTTATCAGACCGAGTACATCGCCTTGGGGAGCCCCTATCCTGTTTGTCAAGAAGAAAGATGGGTCAATGCGAATGTGTATTGACTATCGGGAGTTAAACAAGATCAGGTGAAGAACAAGTACCCGCTACCCAGAATAGACGACTTGTTTGACCAGTTACAAGGCGCGTCCTACTTTTCCAAGATTGATCTGAGGTCAGGATACCACCAGTTGAAGATAAGGGAGTCAGACATTCCGAAGACAGCTTTCCGAACGAGATACGGTCATTATGAGTTTTTGGTGATGCCTTTTGGGTTAACCAATGCTCCAGCCGTATTCATGGATCTTATAAACCGGGTGTGTCGACCGTTCCTTGATACCTCGGTGATAGTGTTTATTGATGACATCTTAGTGTATTCTCGGAGCCAAGCTGAACATGAGGTACACCTGCGACAGATGTTAGAGCTACTTCGTCAAGAAAAGCTGTATGCGAAATTCTCCAAGTGTGATTTCTGCTAAGAGAAGTCCAATTTCTTGGCCATGTAATCAATGCCGAAGGAGTGAAAGTTGATCCAGCAAAGATTGAGGCCGTGATGAAGTGGGAACCGCCCCGGAGTCCAACTGAAATACGAAGTTTCCTTGGTTTAGCAGGCTATTATAGAAGATTTGTCGAGAATTTCTCTTCGATAGCTGCTCCGTTGACCAAGTTAACTAAGAAAGGTGAAAAGTTTGCGTGGGCCGAAAAACAGCAAGAAGCATTCCAGAAGCTGAAACAATCTTTGTGTGAAGCACCAGTGTTAGCACTACCACAAAGCGGAGAAGAGTATGTGATCTATAGCGATGCTTCTAAAATTGGTCTTGGGTGTGTTTTAATGCAGAAAGGTCGGGTCATAGCCTATGCGTCCCGCCAATTAAAAGATGCCGAAAAGAAATATCCAGTTCATGATCTGGAATTAGCTGCGGTGGTTTTAGCATTGAAGTTATGGAGGCACTATTTATACGGTGTGAAGTTTGTCATTTATACGGATCACAAGAGCCTGAAGTACCTCTTTGATCAGAAAGAGCTTAGTATGAGACAGCAAAGGTGGATGGATCTGCTGAAAGATTTTGATTGTGAAATTCAGTACCACCCTGGCAAGGCGAATGTGGTGGCAGATGCACTAAGCAGAAAAGAAGTTCCTCTGAAAATTACATCCGCATGCATGGGTGTAGTAAGCCGGTTACCAGGATTGATCCGTTCAGCACAAGAAGAAGCATGTAAGCCGGAGAATGTTAAAAGTGAACGAATGGTTGGATATTTGAAGCATCTGGAAGTAAATGCTCAGAAATTGAAGACTTTCAGAGGCCAAATATGGGTCCCGAAACAAGGAGAGGCGCGGAATTTGCTTCTAGAAGATGGCCATTATAGCCGATATTCAGTTCATCCGGGCAGTACCAAGTTATATCGGACGTTAAAACCGATGTATTGGTGGCCTGGAATGAAGAAGGACATCGGAAGATTTGTGGAAAGATGTTTGACTTGTCTGCAAGTGAAGTCAAACCATCAGAAACCGTACGGGGAAATACAACCATTGCCGGTTCCAAAGAAGAAATGGGACCATATTACCATGGATTTTGTAACAAAGTTGCCGCGGACACCGCGAGGTTATGATTCTATATGGGTGATTGTTGATCGATTGACCAAATCGGCACAATTTATACCATATAAAGAAAAGTACATGGTAGATCAACTGGCAAAAATCTACATTGATGAGGTGATTTGTCGACATGGATTACCAGCATCGATTGTATCGGACCGAGATAGTAGGTTCACTTCTCATTTTTGGCAGAGTCTTCAAAAGCAATTGGGTACAAAAGTACTTATGTGTACTGCATACCACCCGCAGACCGATGGCCAGAGTGAAAGAACGATTCAAACTTTGGAAGACATGCTGAGGACTTGTGTCATAGACTTCGGTGGAAGCTGGGAAGATCATTTGCCTTTAGTGGAATTCGCTTACAATAACAGCTATCATTCCAGCATTCAGATGGCCCCGTATGAAGCCTTGTATGGAGCACCGTGCCGTACTCCGACTTGCTGGACTGAAGTTGGAGAAAAGCCGTTGGCTGGACCCGAAATTGTAGCACAGACCGAAGAAAAGATCAAACTGATACGCAAAAATTTGAAGGTAGCTCAGAATAGACAGAAACAGTATGCGGACAAACGAGTGAAACCGATAGAATTCCAAGTAGGAGATATGGTTATGCTCAAAGTATCCCCTTGGAAAGGCTTAATCCGTTTTGGGAAGAAAGGGAAGTTGAGTCCTCGTTTCATTGGACCTTTCCGTATATCCCAAAGGGTTGGAGCCGTAGCGTATAGATTGGAGTTACCTGATGAACTTCATGGTATACATGATGTATTCCATGTGTCCCACTTGAGGAAAACGTTGTTTGAAAAGTCTCTACATATACCTCTTGCTGAAATTGAGGTGGATGAAAAGCTGAGATACCCGGGCTATGATATTTCGGTGCGGCCTTGGGGCTATGATATTTCGGTGCGGCCTTCGGGCTATGATATTTCGGTGCGGCCTTGGGGCTATGATATTTCGGTGCGGCCTTCGGGCTATGATATTTCGGTGCGGCCTTCGGGCTATGATTTTCTGGTGCGGCCTTCGGGCTATGATTTTCTGGTGCGGCCTTCGGGCTATGATATTTTGGTGCGGCCTTTTATGGCTATGATATATGGTGCGGTCAGCAATGACCATGACTTTTGGGACAGAAATTGTTTAAGAGTTTAATTGTTGTTATTCTCTTATATATGCTTGTTTAATTGCTTGATTACTCATTGGGCTTTATAGCTCACAGTTTATTTGATATGTCCCTGCAGGTGAGCGTGACCCTGCTAAAGGAAAAGACAAAGTCCGTGACTGATGATTTAGAATTTGAAGTGACATCCCGGCTTGAAGAATGTATAATATTTATGTATTGTACTTCGTGATACACTTGTACTCGTATTTTGTTAACTGATACCCCGTACTGATGGTTTTATTTGTAAAATATTTGGTTTGAAAAATGAAAAATTTTGGGGGTGTTTTTGTTAATAAGTCGGGTGTTACAGATACTTACTTCCAAAGCTTCAAATTCTTCAATTCCAAGGCTATAATCCGATTTTCAAGCTAAATCCTTCAAGAACTCTTCAAACTTTGCAGAATTTGTGCAGCAAAATTTTCTCCCGTAAGCTCAAAAATCTGCACAAGTCTCTCCTTTTATACCTCCAGAATTTGCAATTTAGTCCTTGAAGTTGCATATATTAAACTTTTGACACAATTAACACAATTTATGACAAAAATCAGATTTTTATAACATTTTAAGTCCAAAACTCAAAATATTATTACAAAACAAATCCTTTTCTGTCCAAAAGACCAAATTACCCTTCTAAGGTAAAATGACCAATTTACCCCTTTTTATTAGAATAAACTTTCAAATACTTATCACAGGTATTTGGTGTTACAAATTCTCCCCTCCTTCAAAAGATTTCGTCCCCGAAATCATACAAGGAGTTGAGGGTATGTCTCCCTCGATTCGCTTTCGGTCTTCCACATCATGTCGGAATCTCTATGGTATTGCCTAAGCACTTAACCATACTAGTCTTCTTATCTCACAGCTGTCTTATCTTCCGGTCAAACACCTTCTTGGGTTGTCCCGGGCACCTGAACTTCTCATCTACCTCAATTTCAACAAGAGGTATGCATTGAAATTCATCAATCAATGTTCTCCAGAAATATGACTCATGGAAAGCATTATGAATGTATTGAAATTCATCAAGAAACTTTAATCAATACATCATAATTCTTACTCTTTGGGATACCTGGAAAGGTCCAATAGACAAGGACTCAACTTTCCTTTTTGTCCCACATCAATTTCTAGTCTTTCCGAAAGATCACTTTGATTACCCCAACATCCCTCATCTGGAATTGCAACAGTTTTACTCTATGGTTCATGTACTACCGTTACTGCTTCTTAGCCATTTTCAAATTTTCTCGTATTCATCAAGTCTTCTTTTTAACTTGTACCACAATCTAAGACCTAGCCAACGGCTTTTCCACATCTTCAATCCTATAAATCAAAGGATAACACGGTACTCCGTACAACACTTCATACGAGCCAGTAGAATACTAGTATGCAAGTTGTTATTTCTTACAAATTCTACCAAAGACAGATGATTTTCTCATCTTTCACCAGGGTTTATTATGCAAATTTCGGGCATATCTTCCAGAGTCTGCATCATTATCCCGTCTCGTCTACCAATCTACAATTCATATACAGTACTTGCTAGTACTTTTGAACTAATAATTCTAGGAATTGATGCCAAAATTAGCAAATAATTCTAGTATCTCGACCCGATACAGTCGACACCTGTAGCGCACGTCAACAAGTTTCTTTTTCCATGTAGTTTTTCACTACTTTCCGCTCTTGATTTCTTCACTAATCGGTATTAATTTACACTGATTTCATCAATCAATCTGTAATTACCCAAATGGTGTCATACCCATGCGGTACTTGCAAAGACTTTATTACAAAGTCTATAATAATATCGTCCCATTTCTTCTTTGAGACCGACATCGGCTAAATTTTCCGTATGCTTCTAATGATTTGATTGTAGTTACACACAAGTCAAACACTTTTCACATGTCTTTCAATATCTTTCTTTAGTTCCGGCCACCAATGCGTAGGTTACATCATCCTACACAGTTTGGTACTGCCCCGGGCATTTTGCATATCTACCCCAATATACATCTTTTAAGGGTAAATTTCATATCTCACTTTGCTTTGGAACTCACATACACAACCACCAAGGGTTTTAAATCGCTGTGATTTTCCAACTAGCTTCTTTCGTTAGCTAATCATTCATTCACTTTTCACGTTTTCAGACTTGCACACTTCTTTTGGTGCTACCCGAATCAACTCAGTTAATCAATTCGCCACACTCACGCATGTGGTTGTATCTTTCAAAGAATATTCTTTTCAGTTCAAGGCATCTATAGCCACATCCGCCTTTTCAAGATGGTACAAGATTTCATAACCAAAATCTTTAAGTAACCCATCTACCTTTGCTATCTCATATTTGGCTTTCTTTTTGATCAATTAAGTATTTCAACTTTTATGATCCGTATAAACAGTAAGCTTTACACCATATAAGTAGTGTCTCCCAAGCTTAAATGCCAAATCATAATTGCTACGGCAATATCATGTATCCAAAGTCAACTCTGGATGCATTTCTGTAATCCAATTTATCTTCTCCACTTAGCATAATGCCAACACCGGAGCTTCACACAAGGTTTGTCTCAACCTTTTAAAAGTTACTTGTGGTATTTCTACTCACCCCAACTTTTCACTTTTCTTAGTCAACTTTAGTCAACTCAACAGCAATCAAGGAGCAGTTTTCTACAACTCTCCTATAATAACCCGCCAATCCAAGGAACTATAAATTTTAGTCAGATTCCTCAGACGGTTCCCGTTTTATCACAGCATCATTTCCACTGGATTTACTTTAACATCTTTGGCATTGTTAACATGCCCAAAGAATTTGAAACTTCTTTTAGCTAAATTTCACATTGGAAAACTTCGCATATTATTTTTCTCTACGAAGTAACTCCAATATTTCGAACGACTATACATCATATTTAATCTGGTTTCGAGAATATCAGATTCTCGGTAGCCAATGCACATACACATCAACTTATCTTTCTTCTTTTCAAACAAGATAGGGCTCCACACAATGACACATTCGGCCATATGAGACCCCGATTCAAAAACCATTTCTTCTAATTGTTTTCCCACTATGCCATCTCTGCAGATGCTAATCAGTTTAGAGCCTAAATAACATAAACGGCTCCCAAAATCAGTTTAATCATAAACTCTTCTCATCAATCTGGCGGTAATTCTGGAAGTTCTTTCGGAAGAAACATCCGAGAATTCATTTTAAGTTTTTACACTTCTATCGCCGCTTTATTTAGCTTGGCCAATAATATGGTTGCCAACTAAAACATCCTTCCTTTACTAACTCTTTTCCGAGTTTAAGCAAAGGAAAATAACCGGTATTCTCAAAAACGGTCATTTATTCTGAATTTTCATTCGTTTCACTTCTGATTTTTGAACCATCATGTTCATTTTCTACAATTCATGTTAGCATCATTTATTGCTAACCAATTCATGTACACAATTTCTTCAGATTCATTTGTAGTCATCGGCTTCAGATTTATAGGGAAAAATGATCCCGTAAATCCTAAGCAGACTACTTTCCAGGTGTTCAATATTTTGAACATATTTGCTAACTGCTATAGCTACTTCCAACATTTCATCCATAATCGTTGATGAAATATTCAGACATGACATCAATGTCACCGATCCAAAGCATAGCTTCATGGATCAAATATAACATATACGGGGATTATATTCAAGACAATGATATCTGAGACCATATTAGTCTACTCACGAGCTTCTTCCACAGTCTGTTGGAATGCTCATGGTACCACTGATCCTTTTCGACCGTTCATTTCTTCTTTCTTTCCTCCCCGCTCTTTCCTGGGTTTATCACCCGTTACTCCACATTTAGCATGTGAACATTTCATAGGAAGTGATCTATAACTCCGCGCTGGAAACACTTCCGTTCCATCCAACAGCTCGAGCAATATACTCCTATTTTCTGCAACTTTAGCATTTCAACGGTAGAGTCTCAACTCTATAATTTTCTGAGTGCTTTTCCTGCACTTCTTACGTTGCATCCTTTTTCCATTTTGGTCCCTTCCCTTTAAGGTTGGACCTAAATCGTGGTAACTTCTCCTGAAGCGTCCACTAACATTTTTCTGCTTTTCTTGTAGTCTCAGCTACTTTTCTTTCACCTTGAATATCAGTCTGGGTGAGCACCCAAATTTCTTTTCTGACCACAGCAGCTACTATTGCTTGTAATGTGGATTTTCCGCTACTTGTCTCCTTGTTCAATGGAGCCTTGAGAAAGGGCTGGTCCACCACTAGAAGCTCCACGCCCTAAATTCCTCCAAATAATATTCGTTGCTCATACTTCTTATACGTTAGAAGTCAGCAACAGTTAGGTTATATATGTATAATAACAGCTTATATACACCTAACTATATATCATATCTACTATCTCAAGGTTTAAGTCCAGTAATCTACTCTATAGACACCTAGTTCACTTAAACCACGGCTCTGATACCAACTTGTAACACCCGGCTTTTAAAACAAAAACACCCCTGAAAATTTTTCATTTAAAACATAGGTTTCAGTACTTAAAACCATAAACAAAGGGGTATATTTTATTAAAACGGGTACAAGTGTATCAAGGAGACTATAAAATACCAAAGTCTCTGTAACACCCGGCTTTTAAAACAAAAACACCCCTGAAAATTTTTCATTTAAAATATAGGTTTCAGTACATGAAACCATAACGAAAGGGGTATATTTTATTAAAAACGGGTACAAGTGTATCAAGGAGAGTATAAAATACCGTAGTCTCCTTTGAAGCCGGGCTGCTACTGATAGCATCTAAGAGTCCTACTTCTCGAGTCACAGACTCTATCTATTCCCCTATCAGAATCATGCTAACCTGCAGGGACATTTAACAAACGGTGTGAGCTACAAAGCTCAGTGAGTAATTATATCTGCAAATAACACTTATAAAAATACATTCATATATCTGTTTGGATATCGAATCCAAACTCCTAGCCTTACTGGCTGACCATATATTTCTTAGGATTTCACATCCTAGTTTGTAGCCTTACAGGCTGATTCATGATAACATGAAATTATCAAGTCACGTCAGTTATTTGCACAATAATCATATTTAACCATTTCTGTCCCATGTTTCTTAGTCACAATGGACCTCACAGTATTTCATGGCTATTTAAGCCGCACCCTGTGTCATAGCTATATCAGCTGCATCAAAACAATATCAATATATAAATCATAGCCATATAGGCCGCACCAGTTGGATATAACATCCAGAATCATAGCCGTATAGGCCGCACCAGAATATCATACAATACAAAATCAAATATGGCTCACGGGTTAGCCCGCTGTTGCCTTGGCTCACGGGTTAGCCCGCTGTTGCCTAGACTCACGGCTGATCCGGTCTTGTCTATATAAGTTTGACTCATCAAAATAAACTATGGCTCAATGGTTAGCACGCTGTTGCCTAGACTCACGGCTTATCCGGTCTTGTCTATATAAGTTTATTTAGATATATTGACTCACAGCTCCGTTCTTGTCTATCACAGACTCACGGCTTATCTGGTCTTGTCATATCATAGTGTATATATATATGTATTGACTCACAGCTCCGTTCTTGTCATCGCAATGACTCACGGCTTATCTGGTCTTGTCTTTTACCAAAACCCTTCATTTACTACATGTTTTAAACAATGGAATTGGTAATTCCAATCCATTTCTAACATTTCCCGTTTTTAACAATTTTGGTCCAAAACCGAAATTATCAAGTTATAATCACTTCTACTGATTTATTCTCATCATTAACAACATTTGGAACTCATTAGAACTCATTAGAACTCATTATAATCCACTGGATCATATAAACATGTATTCTAGGGTTCTTGAGCAAAGTTCCAATTTTTCAATAATAACAACATACTTTCAATTTGATTTGAATTCTTACAACATAAACATGTTTGAGGCTTAGAATTCATTTGAACCTCTTGGATCATAACTGAATTTCAGTTTCCAGATTATCCCAAGATGAACACCCACAAAACTTAGGTTAGAATTCATTACTAACCTTTTATTGCTTCAAAAATCTTTAATTCCAAGCTATGATTTCGATTTCCTGCTTCAACTCTTGTGAATTTCCAGAAATCGTGTATAAAAATCCTTCCCGTAGCTTCTCCAAATGATCAGCCACATAGGAGAGTCAACTCTCCTATTTATACTTCCAGAATTTACAATTTAGCCCCTGAAGTTCCATTTCTTGAACTTTGGCCACAATAATCAAGTTTTATGACATAAGACTTTCATTTTTTATATTTTTGTCACAAGCAAACAATATTTTACATATTTGGTCCTTCACATGGTCAAATGACCAAATTACCCTTTTATGGTAAAATGACCAAATTACCCTTTTTAGCCTTTTTACTACAATTATTTTACCAACAAGGTTTTCTAACAAAACCAATACTTATAACACCATATTAAATCATAATTACACTATGATTAACATATAAATACTTAATAAAAGTATCGTGGTGTTACAGTCTCCTTTGAAGCCGGGCTGCTACTGACAGCATCTATAAGTCCCACCTCTTTAGTCGCGGACTCTATCTTACCCTTATCAGGGTTATGCTAAACTGTAGGGACATTTAACAAACGGTATGAGTTACAAAGCTCAGTGAGTAATCATATATGCAAATAACGTCACACATATATAAGAGAATAATAACAATTAAACTCTCAAACAGTTTTTATCCCACAAATCATAGTCATCGTTGACCGCACCATATATCATAGCCATATATGCCGCACCAACAGTTTCATCGTTTAGATCATAGCCCGAAGGCCGCACCAATTTAGGTTCAATAACCCAAAATCATGGTCCTAAGACCGCACCATTTAATTTCAAAGATAATTATCATATCTAACCTGTTATTTGCACATTGATCAAATCAAAGCTGTTAGTCACATAAATCCACATATACATAAGAGAAAATAAACATATAAATTCTCAATTACCGTTTCTGTCCCATATTTCTTAGTCACAATTGACTGCACCATATTTCATGGCTGTATAAGCCGCACCATGTGTCATAGCTATATAAGCCGCACCAAAACATTCTCGACATATAAATCATAGCCCGAAGGCCGCACCAGTTTGGGTTCAACAACCCAGGATCATAGTCAAAAGACTGCACCATTTGGACTTAAAGTCCAATATCATAGCCATAAGGCCGCACCATTTTTATGTAACAATATCATAGCCGTATAGGCCGCACCAGTTGGATATAGCATCCAATATCGTAGCCAAATAGGCCGCACCAGTTGGATATAACATCCAAAATCATAGCCATATAGGCCGCACCAGTTGGATATAACATCCAAAATCATAGCCATATAGGCCGCACCAGTTGGATATAACATCCAAAATCATAGCCATATAGGTCGCACCAGTTGGATATAACATCCAAAATCATAGCCATATAGGCCGCACCAGTTGGATATAACATCCAAAATCATAGCCACAAGTGGCTGCACTATTTAATAACATTTCATTTCATAATCATTTGTGGCTCACGGCTCCGTTCTTGTCATTTCATTGACTCACGGCTTATCCGGTATTGCCTTTTCACCATATCTTTAGATTATCATTTTCGTCCCCCAAATCTGTTTCAACCTGTAACAGTCCAATCAACACATATCATATGTGATATAAGTGAGATTACTCACCTGGATGCTAGCTGCATTTAAATCCCGGTTGTTTCTTGCCCTCGCATGCACCATAACCATTTGTCCCATACATATATATTCATTTATATACCAAATGATAATAGGTTAATAGCCATTCTAATTGACTCTAATACATAAGAGTTCAATAAATATATCATTACAAACAATGTCTAGATGATAAACTTTCCATTTACCATCTTTTCATGAGTTTTACTATTTACCGAGGCATTCGTATTGATCTACAGTGCCCCCGAGGAGTCGAAAACTCAATTTAATATTTTTCCCAGACTTTTAAAACCATTAGGGACTTATGGTTCAAGTTTGAGGTAAATCGGACAAGCCAAACAAAAGTTAGCGTTTTGAACCCCCTGTCTGGTGGGCGCACTGCGCCAGGGATTGGGCGCACTGCGCCTGGGCGCACCCCGCCAGGAACCTGGGCGCACTGCGCCTAGCGCCTGGGCAGTCTCCTGATCAGTCGCGATTTGTGCACTGTAGCACGCAGTTTTGACATTTTAAGTCCTTAATGTTGTTCTTAATCGATTGGGGTTCATTTCTAGGCTAAAACCTTACATTAATACAAGGTTTTCAACTATTAAAAACAACTCAATCAATCAAAAGGAAGAATTAGGGTTCTTAGTTCCAAAAACCCCAAATCTTCAAATTCAACAAAATAGCAATCTACTTCCATAATCTTGGATTAAGTCCTTTTAGCATGACTTATTGGAAGTATTAAACCATTATAAAGCACATAATCATAACTGAAATTACAAATTTCAGTTTCTATAAAACTCATCAAGAACATATAAGCTAGAACTTGAGATACTTACTTCCAAAGCTTCAAATTCTTCAATTCCAAGGCTATAATCCGATTTTCAAGCTAAATCCTTCAAGAACTCTTCAAACTTTGCAGAATTTGTGCAGCAAAATTTTCTCCTGTAAGCTCAAAAATCTGCACAAGTCTCTCTTTTTATACCTCCAGAATTTGCAATTTAGTCCTTGAAGTTGCATATATTAAACTTTTGCCACAATTAACACAATTTATGACAAAAATCAGATTTTTATAACATTTTAAGTCCAAAACTCAAAATATTATTACAAAACAAATCCTTTTCTGTCCAAAAGACCAAATTACCCTTCTAAGGTAAAATGACAAATTTACCCCTTTTTATTAGAATAAACTTTCAAATACTTATCACAAGTATTTGGTGTTACAGCCGCCAAACACCATTTTTCAGCCTCCAAAACGTTCATACTCTCTCCAGCCTTCTTGAATGAGTTTTTGATGATTTTGGTCTCTTTGGATGGATTTTTGAAGCCTTGATGATGTTAGAAGGTTGGTGGTATTGCTAGAAGGCATTCTTCAAGTGGGAAATCAACTAAAGTTCTTGCTTCTGGACCATTATGAGTAAAGTTCTCACGTTTATGCATTTTTAAGGTTCTTGTTGTGTTGTTAGTGGGATTTTATGGATTGAAATGGTGTGATGGTCCCTTTTTAGTGTTGTCCATGTTTGAGAAGGATAAAGTTTGGAACTTTATGCCTTTAAGTCCTGATTTAGAACCATTAAGTTGGTTTAGAGAGTAAGCCAAACTCTCTTTGGTGGTTTTATTGAGTTTTGGACCATTTTGGACTTGGATCTTGTTCTTGAGCTTGTATGCTCATGTTTGGATGGTAAAGTTAGGATTTTTATGAACCTAGGGACTGGTTAGAATGTCCTTGGAAGAATTGAGACCTTGGTTAAACAAATTAAGAGCTTAATGGATTTTTTAGGTCTGTTCATAGTTAGCGACACTAACTAGGGAAGTTAGCAGGGCTAACTGCCTGTTGACCTTTGACTTTGACCTTTGACTTTGACCTTTGACCGTTGACTTTTTGACCAGTTTGGGGTATCAGTCTTAGAGGTTTATCCTTATCAGGATCTGAAGACGCGTGTGTGGAGTGTTGTTGGCCTTGCAGATCAGGTGAGTCTTCTCACTATACTATGGGCGAAGTTACATTCGTCGATAGCTTAATTACTGTGTATAGAAATGTGTTATATGTGCCTAACGATGATTACTGACGGATCAGGGCAAGTCCGAGAGTCAAACGATGATTACCGACGGATCGGGGCAAGCCCGAGAGTCAAACAATGATTTTATGTGATGAATCGTGTGGTTTGGGGAACTCACTAAGCTTTGTGCTTACTTTTTCAGCCTAACTATTTTTCAGGTCTTTGCTGGTTTGAGTTCGGAGCATGCGGCGACTGTACCGCATCTGAAGATTTACAACCTGTTTTTCGGTCGTTGATGATTTTGATTTCGACGATCGAGATTAGTCTATTGGTACCATAGATAAAATTAGTCCCTCGTAATGGTTTATATTTATTCTTGCGTTCTCAATATTTTTTGTGTTCTCATTATATATATATATATATATATATATATATATATATATATATATATATATATATATATATATATATATATATATATATATATATATATATATATATATATATATATATGTATGTATATATGTATGTATGTATGTATGTATGTATGTATTTACCTAATCCTATGTTTTTGTGGATTGTTTTATGAGAATTCATCATCTATTTATAGTGTACTTATTTTCATAAAAAGTCTCTCGAGATTAATCAATTGGTACCATAGATAAAATTAGTCCATCGTTGAACTCATTCCTATATATATATATATATATATATATATATATATATATATATATATATATATATATATATATATATATATATATATATATATATATATATATATATATATATATATATATATATATATATATATAGGGTCCGGTTCCGGTGATGACTCTTTTTTCGGTGAGGACTCGCGAGGACACCTTAAAAAAATTGAAAAAAAATATAAAAAAAATACAAATCATAAAATCGAGAATAGTACTATATCATTATCAAAAAAAAAATTGAAAAAAAAATTTGCATCATTGCAAAACGTAATGATGCAATTTTTCTGTTTTTATTTTGGATCATTATTTCATTATAAAAAAAATAATGATCGAAAAGTTTTTTTTTTGAATCTTTTTTTTCTCCGATATAGTACTATGATCCATTTTATTATTTATATTTTTTTAATATTTTTTTTCAATATTTTTAAGGTGTCCTCGCAAGTCCTCACTTTAAGAAAAGTCCTCACCCGATCCTGATTCTATATATATATATATATATATATATATATATATATATATATATATATATATATATATATATATATATATATATATATATATATATATATATATATATATATATGATACAACCTGTTTTTCGGTCGTTGATGATTTTGATTTCGACGATCGAGATTAGTCTATTGGTACCATAGATAAAATTAGTCCCTCGTAATGGTTTATATTTATTCTTGCGTTCTCAATATTTTTTGTGTTCTCATTATATATATATATATATATATATATATATATATATATATATATATATATATATATATATATATATATATATATATATATATATATATATATATATATGTATATATGTATGTATGTATGTATGTATGTATGTATGTATGTATTTACCTAATCCTATGTTTTTGTGGATTGTTTTATGAGAATTCATCATCTATTTATAGTGTACTTATTTTCATAAAAAGTCTCTCGAGATTAATCAATTGGTACCATAGATAAAATTAGTCCATCGTTGAACTCATTCCTATATATATATATATATATATATATATATATATATATATATATATATATATATATATATATATATATATATATATATATATATATATATATATATATATATATATATATATATATATACATATATATATATATATATATATATATATATATGTATATATATATATATATATATATGTATGTATATATATATATATATATATATATATATATATATATATATATATATATATATATGTGTATATATATATATATATATACATACATATATATATATATATATACATATATATATATATATATATATATATATATATATATATATATATATATATATATATATATATATATATATATATATATATATATATATATATATATATATATATATATATATATGTATATATATATATATATATATATATATATATATATATATATATATATATATATATATATATATATATATATATATATATATATATATATATATATGTATGGACTAAATATCAAATGAGAACCATTTTTTTCCTAGGAACCTAGGAACCTTTTGACTGAAATTTTTTTTTTCAAAAAAAATAACATAATACACCTAATCGCTTATATTTAAAACCTTTTGTAAAAAAATTTGAAAAAAAAAACATGTATACACGAAATGTGTACATATACACGAAACGTGATCATATACACATTTGCGAAAAAAGTGCATATATGCACATTTCGTGTATACATATTATTTTTCAATTTTTTATGACAAAAAGTCTTAAATATAAGTGACTAGGTGTATTATGTCATTTTTTTTGAAAAAAAATATTTCAGTCAAAAGGTTCCTAGGTTCCTAGGAAAAAAATGGTTCTTCCTTGAAACGGACTCTATATGTATATATATATATATATATATATATATATATATATATATATATATATATATATATATATATATATATATATATATATATATATATATATATATATATATATTATTATATATAAAAGCCGGTGGTCTTTGAATTCAAGCAAAATAATTAATGACAAATAAATGAAGTTTTTTCTTGGATTTTTTTGAAATTTCCTGGGATTTTCTTCATTTATGTTACCGTATCTTCCCCTCTTTGCTTTTCTAACACGCAATTCGTGTTCATCAAGTCTCCACTATTTCCCAATATAATAGAAAACTCATGTGTTAAGATGAATCATCCCTGAACATTTGAGAGATGGGGACACGTGCCCCACTATTTCCATCTTCCCCAATTCATCACCGCCCCTTCATCCATTCTCATAGAACTGCTTCATTTTCTCGCACCACCTTCTTCTCTCTTTCTTGTAGCAACACCACGGTTTCCCTCCTATGATCGACACACCTCCGATCATCGACCCGTTAGTGGAAAGTTGGGTGCTCTTCAATACATAAGAATGTTGCAAAACCCTTATTCTCCGATGATTTTCGTCCTTCCCTCTTCCGCCGGTACAATTGCCATCAGAGGTATATATCTAGGTGCTTGTAATTTTATATGGATTATTTCAAATGATATTCACTTCTTTTCTTATCTCTCTCTACGTATGCATATATCGATATCTAATAACAGAGTATCATAAATTGATGGTGTTTTCTATGACAATTTCAAGTACATCTAATTTTACTCTCTCCGCATTATTATTTTGGGTCGTGTTTCCCTCCTGATTCGATCATTTTTTACGAACGTGTTTAGGGTTTTTAGATTACTTCATTTTTAATGCAAATTCAGTCTTTTTCACGTTTATCGTTTCGTTTATTTTCTCATTCCTGAATCGAATTGAAGCTTATGTATCTATTCGAAACAAAACTTAGAAACCCCTAGAATTTGATCCTCTTTTTATGTTTACAACGATCTTAGAATCCATTTCCCACATTTCTCTCGTTTTTAGCAGGTTTATAACTGAACTTGATTAGAAGGTATTTAATCCTCCATAATTGTAGTTATTAAAGTTGTAGTAATGTCTCTTATAAATCAAAAGGTATTTAATTCTGATGTCCAGGATTCCAATTCAAAGCCTTCTACGGTCTGACGATTTCAAGAAAAGGACATTGATGGTAGAACTAACAATGCTCATCACTAGAGTTAGTGATACTTTCTCAGACAATATGGTGACCGCTGTTAATTACTCTATCTTGCAGTATGAAGTGCGTAGCAGACTCCCAATTTATTGTTTCATTCATTTATGACATGAATTTGAAGATATTTAAATTATTTATTTTGATTTTGATTTGTTGTTCCTTGTCTTTTGTTAAAGGTCAAATTTGAAGTTGGATGTTTAAACTTTTGATTTTGGTTGGATCCCTAAATTAATGTGGATTATGGATGACATGATTATAGCAGACATATCTTCGACTCTATGGATATGTTATTGTGTTGGATCATGCGTAGAAGGTATGTAGTTTTGAAAGTCTTAAACATAAGAAAATTTTTTATTTCCTTTTTCCTAATTATGGTGAATAATTTTTTTGTATAAGTCTTATAATAAAATGAGGTACAAGTCTTTAAACATCATATGCAATTACTAATTGCCGAATATAACGAAATACTAGAGTTGGGATGCAGACCATTTTAATGGTGCTGCGCCTGTTGGCGGAATCTGAATGGATGGAAGAGGTTTAGAGTGTACCATTTCAAAGTGGTCGATGGTAGACTAATTGCATTGAGACCTTAAGTATTCTACAATGTATTTTTCTCATTAAGTTCATATCAATTTGGTTCTCTTTATTAATTAGCAGTTAATGGTGGGCTAATGTCAAAATTTTGGAATGGCCAATACATGTTACTTCTATATATATATATATCAGTTGAAATAATGGGGTAGTAGTTTTGTATATTCGTTGAAATCACGGGTTAATAGGATTTAGAATAAAATTTAAGCATTTTCAAGATGAATCAAGCTTTAATTCTCGATTTTATTGTTTTACATGGTGGGCCAGTATAAATAAATTTTGAATATTTAAGTTGAAGCCTTTAATTGTCTGTTTTACACTTGGATTGCCACATCTAAAAAAAAAACATATAATTCAGAATATCTCAAAGTAAGTTTAATTTTCTCGTTGAGTGTTGTCTGTATGAATGGTGCTCAAAGAGTAATTGTGAAAATGGCGATATACTTGGGAAAGGAAAAAATTAACAAGTGAAGTAACATTAATTGAGATTGTTCTTTGGATATAGGGCGTTTAAAGTTTGAGTTTCACAAGCAACGATTGATTTTACTTGTACTTTTGTAATTCTCAAACCATCTAGCAGTTTTACATGGTGAAAAAAAATACTTCTTTTATTTATTTATATAATATCCATGTTTGCTTAATTTAAGCTGTTGTTAAAGAGTTGAAGACTATATGACTTTACTTGGTAATACCAGTTTTGGAGGTATGAGAAACCACAAATAACTTTACTCGGCAAAAGGTTGTACATCTTGTGAAATGCTTACAAGGTTTATTCTACATATTTCTATTATTGATGATTTAAGGTAAGTAAATTCCTGTTACGGGCAAGGGAAATTTAAGTACATTGCTATTCTAGGTTTACATATTTCTATTATTAAAAAAAATTCAACTATATTGATATTATGGCTAAAAATGAAGAACATTGTCTTTATTGGTAAAAAGAGTAAATTATTTTTCTATTTCATGCTTTTTGACCTCCAGTGAAATAGTAGAATCTGGTAGTATATGTTTTTGAATTGAAGAAATGGTAACTTTATACTGGACTTTGTGTAGGCGCCGTTTTTCTTTGGAGAGTTTTTAGAAGAAGATCATGGTTGTGATGTTGATGTTCAAATGGTAACGCCAACACTCAAAAACTTCATGTTTGTTGCATTCCCTTGAATCTTGTTAATATAATTTGAGTTTTTATGATATTATCACTCCAATTATAGTATATCAACTAATCTGATGTGGTTGAAGAACGCCAACATGTATGGATGGCACCCGACTTCATTAACCAATTTTATGAAGTAAAATCCAGTTCTTACATTATTTATCAAGTTATTAACTATTTAGAAAAGTGTTAATCTTTTGCATTTTTTATCAGGTCCATGATTACTTGAAAGTTCACATGGAAGACATGGATGAAGAACGTCAATTGTGCTGTGAAGGTTATCCATATGTTTGTGATGTGAATAGGTAGAGCTTTGTCAAGAGTTTCATACAAATAGGAATAGAAATTATGTTGTTTTATTTCTGCATAAAAAAAATTCTAATTTCAGTTCATTACCCGTAAGAGCAACGTACTTTCATTTCCTTAATCAAGAAACTATCCATCACGGCCCTCAAAACCTACCTGGTATATATATATAAATACAACTGTCCATACCAAAAGGTTGAGTGAATTATAGACAAAAGGTTAAGTGAATGTGAATGTTATTGTTGGGCACATGGAGAGTTCTTGGTAATCAAGCCTCCGTTTAATTCTTATATATTTAATTCACATTAACACACCCCACACACATACATACATACATACATACATACATACATACATACATACATATATATATATATATATATATATATATATATATATATATATATCGGATTTTAACGATAATACAGACAAAATTACATAAATGGTCATTGTGGTTGTCAAAAATACAACTGCAGGTCCTTTCTCTTGCACTTGGATATTGGGTTTTTTTTTCAATAATAAATTGAACATAAGGGGTCATTTTGATTAACACTGTTAGTTAGCCTATGTTAAGTGGCTGTGAAATTACCAACATACTCATTTTATTTATTTTCTTTATTTTTTTAATATACCCCTTTGCCACCAATTGTAAGTCTCCTACTATCGGATCTACAAATAGATTGCTGGAAATGACCTAATAGATGATGCATTTGATTCTATCGTTCCGTATATGAGCATTTATCTTATTGATATTGTTGATCTGATTAGTAGTTTTTTGTGATATCGTCGACTAATAATATGAGTTGCAGGTACTATGG
Organism: Cichorium intybus; assembly: GCA_023525715.1. NCBI lineage: Eukaryota > Viridiplantae > Streptophyta > Magnoliopsida > Asterales > Asteraceae > Cichorium > Cichorium intybus. The sequence goes on from CM042015.1 coordinate 79,254,246, forward strand.
ATTTCTCACGCGGCAGTACGGAATCTCCGACCCCACCGCTTCCACCGATTAACTTCATCACCACTTATTAACTTATGTAGTGACAAAAATGAGTTTTGAAAAAAAAAATGTTTGAATTACCCTATGTGGTGTGGTGGTGCCAAAAAAAACTATAGTTGATAAGCCCTTTTTTAAAAAGTGTTTGGATTAGCTTATATATGTTAAATGATCAAAAAGGATATAATCATTTTCAAAAAATAAAGATTAGGTTGATGAGATGGTAGTATAGTCTTTTTCTTATGTATCAATATAAGCATTTTCAAAAAAATAAGAGACTCTTGACTAATAGTCAACGACTTATCAAAAACTTGTAAAAAATACTTAGGGTACGTTTGGTACGGAAAAATGGTGGTAGGTGATGGTAGTAGTGGTGGCGATGGGTGGCAGTAACAACGGAGGTAGTGGTGGTTGTGATGGGTGGTGGTGGCGGTAGAGGTGGTGACGGTAGATGTGGTGGCGGATGGCGGCGGCGGTGGCGGTGGGTGGCGGCGGCAGTGGTGGGCGACTGTCATTGGCAGACCTAAGGGGTTCTCGAGGTAGGTAGCACGTGCCACCCCTCAAAATTTCTGGCATAGTGTAAAAATTTTTGAAAAACTTTTATCGTATTGTAAGTTTTCCAACGTGCTACCCTTAAAATATTGTGTGTACCTGAAATTTTGTTATGGATGGGTGGTCGCCTTGGATAAAGAATTAGATTTTTTTTATTCTCCGCTTTTATGTTTTATTTTTCAATTAACAATTTCTCAAAATAGATAATTAAAAAACAGGAAATAAAAATCATATTTTTCTTCGATTTCTTATTCTCATGTATGATCTCACCCCTGCTCCCACACCGCATAGCCATGCTCTTCTTGAGATAGATACATGACTTCAACATATCGTCATTTTTGGTGATATATTGGGGTTAATTGCAGGGTTGGTGCCAACGACCGGGATTTGTCCTTTCCTAATGCATTCCCCCTTTATATTTTACGTTTGATCGTCGTCTACTCCTCTGTTGACTACCTTTGACCCACTGCTCGAGAAATTCAACAAAAATGGCAGAGCTGGAAGTGAAGATGGAGGTGGGTTCTGATGGTGTAGCTGTGATCACCATCTCTAATCCGCCTGTCAATGCCTTTGCCGTCTTAAGTAAGCTTTTAGTTCAATTGGCTTACTTCTTTTTTCTTTTATCCCATTCTAATCGCAAGCAAAATGATCGGTTCTTTGTTATTATCGGATATCGTTTCGTGAATTCAGTGGGTTTTACCAATAAATTCTCCAAACTTTAACTTGGCAATTATTTGTTTATGTTCTTCTTGGGTTTAATCTTCCTTCTTGCGTCTCAGTTCTTCAATTTAAATTATATCTCTTTGTTTTTTATAAGTTTTCTGCTCTTGAATATCTTCGGTAAACTTAGCTTTTGTTGTTTAGTCTTCACTAATTTGTGATGTCACAGATTAGTTATTTGTTTCGGTTTGTGGTTTTTCCTGTGTAGTTATTGCTTGGCTGAAGGAGAAAATTGAACAAGCTATGAGCAGAAATGATGTAAAAGCAATCGTTTTGACTGGTAATTCATTGAACAAAGCATTTCCTTTTATCGAATTTGACTGTTGTTTTGATGTAATTAGCTATGAATTTGAATGCCTACAAACTGTTTGATCTTTTGCTTTATGATTAAACATATACACTCATCATCATGTTGTTTGAACATTGAACCTGGTTCACAGGATTCTCCTATATCGTGATTATTGATTAGTATTTTGATACTTTATCATTATTAACGAGAAAATCCGATTTCTCTTATTTTATATAGGCAATAATGGAAAGTTTTCTGGTGGATTTGACATCAATGTGTTCCAAAAAGTTCAACAGACTGGTACACCTTTATTACTTATAATCTATCTCATCATTTCAAACATATTTCTTGACAATCAATCATTGTTTGGCCTCACAGGAAACCTATCTCTTCTACCTGATTTATCCGTTGACCTTGTGGTCAACAAAATTGAAGGTCTCATCATTATATCATACAACTCCTTATTCATAAATGTTATCAAAAATCCATTTAAACTTATGTTCTTTTGTAACCATAGATGCAAAGAAGCCTATAGTTGTTGCCATTGAAGGCCTTGCACTTGGGGCTGGATTAGAAGTTGCAATGGTGTGTAATTTTGTGCATCAAGAATTTCTTTTTTTTTTTCAAAATTTAAATTACATAAAATCGTTTTAAAAACAGGGATGCCATGCACGAATCGCAGCTCCAAAATCTCAACTTGGCTTGCCCGAATTATCTCTAGGAATCATCCCGGGAGCTGGAGGTACAATACTTATTAGTTCATCAACTTTTAAAACTTTTTTTATTTAATTTCAAGAAATACGAGTTCCTTTAACTATTATACTTATTGAAAAACCAAAATACAATTTTAAGGTACCCAAAGACTTCCTAGGCTTGTGGGGTTGCAAAAGGCACTTGATATGATGTTGGTGAGTTTCTCTCCCATGAAACAAGTTTATAGTTTATGGTTTAGGGTTTAGGGTTTAGGGTTTAGGGTTTAAAGTACTTATTTTGCAGACATCTAAACCAATAGTATCTGAAGAAGGGTATAAGCTAGGTCTAATTGATGCTATTGTACCTCCTCAAGATTTGCTTAAAGTCTCTAGGCAATGGGCATTAGACATTGCAAACAACTGTAAACCGTGGGCCCGCTCTCTTCACCGTGTAGAAAAAATCGGTTCTTTATATGAAGCAAATGAGATAATTAAGGTTTCAAGAGAACAAGCCAAACAAACATGGCCTAATATGCCACAATATCTGGCATGTATTGATGTAATTATGGAAGGCATTGTGCATGGGGGGTATCATGGTGTTTTGAAGGTATTATTGTTGTATTCTTTATGTCCCAAAATAAATGCAATATTTTCTTTTATGTAGCAGTGTTTCGATCCAATTTTATATCTTTGCACATTAGAATTATTCCAAGTATTAACTAAAATTATATAAACTTCTATCTTTTAGGAGGCCAAAGTTTTTAATGACCTTGTTGTTTCAGACACATCAAAAGGTCTTGTTCATGTGTTTTTTGCACAACGTGCAACCTCAAAGGTAAATACTTGATCTAATACTATCTTTTTTTATATCTTCTGAATATTTTCTACATTTTCAACTTAATTTTCATCAATGACAGGTACCTAATGTTACTGATATTGGACTTAAACCAAGGGCTATTAAGAAAATTGCTATCATAGGTGGAGGTTTAATGGGTTCTGGAATAGCTACAAGTCTTATTATTAATAATATAAATGTTGTTCTCAAAGAAGTCAACTCTGAGTATCTTCTAAAAGGGATAAAAATGATAAAAGGTAGTACTTTTCTCAAATATTTATAAATGTTATAAAAGGGTGATTGTCAAGTGAGATACTTGGTACACATTTAAAAGCTTTTTGAGTCTTTATGATTCTAATAATATAAATGTTGTTCTTTATGTTTTATTGTAGCAAATGTACGAGGTTTGGTTGCAAGTAAAAAGTTGACAAAGTCAAGAGGGGACAAAGCCTTGTTGATGATTAAAGGGGTATTGGACTACACAGAATTCAAGGATGTTGAAATGGTGATAGAGGTGTATTCTTTTTCAACATATATTAAAAAATTACAACCTACTTTTACTCTATATTGTATCTTTAATGCGAATATTACTTTTAGTAATTTGCTCATCATAGCATCATACTTTCTTTCTTTTTTCTATTAATGCATTGTTCTTTGAAAAATATACCAATATCATCTAGAAGCAAACGAAAGTAGGATGTTATAATACACAAATAAATGAAAGTACGTTACCATTTCTTACAATAATAATCATCCTTTAATTGGCAGGCGGTTATTGAAAATATTGAACTAAAGCAAAAAATCTTTAGTGAAATTGAGAAAGCATGTCCACCTCATTGCATTTTAGCAACAAACACATCAACAATTGACCTCAATTTAATAGGCCAAAAGGTAACATCTCAAGACCGAGTTATAGGCACGCATTTTTTCAGGTATCTTTATATAAATCTTCAATTAAGTCGTTCTTTCTGTATTAAGTCAAAACAAATCACCACCTTACATTCATCTCAATATTTGCAGTCCCGCTCATGTGATGCCTCTTTTGGAAATCATTCGAACAGAAAAAACTTCTCCCCAAGTGATTCTTGATCTTATGACAGTCACCAAAATCATAAAAAAAATCCCAATTGTTGTAAAAAATTATACTGGTTTTGCTGTTACACGTGTCTTCTTTTCATACAAACAAAGCGCACACGTCTTGCTTCTTTTAGGTGTGGACTTGTTCAGAATCGATAATTTAATCAAGAATTTCGGCTTTCCAATGGGGCCATTCCAGTAAGTTTCTTAATCATAAATTTAATTACTTTTTACATGAAAAGGGTAAAACGGTAATTTTTACAGGCTTGAAGACTTGACCGGATACGGTGTTGCGGTTGCGGTCCGTAAAATATTTTCTGATGTGTTTCCTGATCGCACGGTCATCTCTCCTGTACTCGACCATCTAATTAAAAATGGACGAAACGGTAATTTCCTTTTTTTGTTTTTTGTTTCTTATTTTTTTGATGACATGGCGGTTTTAGGTAAAAACAATGGGAAAGGGTATTACGTTTATGAAAAAGGTAACAAACCGAAACCTGATCCCATGGTGGTACCGATTGTAGAGGAATCAAGAAAGCTAGCCAATTTTATGCCACATGGCAAGGTAACCGATCAAAAAACTTTTATGTTGAAAAGACTAAAAATTATGTGTTTGATTGAATTATATTTACAGCGCGTATTAATAACCGACCAAGAAATTGTAGAAATGGTGTTATTTGCGGTGGTGAATGAAGCATGTCGTGTTTTAGAGGAAGGAATTGTTGTTAAAGCATCTGATCTTGATATTGCATCTGTTTTTGGGATGAGTTTTCCTTCATATCGGTACGTTTATATACCATCATTCTTGCGGGATTGAAAAAATAACAATGAAAATGTAAAGAAAGCTACAAATAAGATGATTTTAGACAAAAATGTATTGGGAACAACGGTTCTTTATTTATTCATTTAGATTTCCATAGTTTGTTTTATAATTAGCTAAAAGGGGAAGTAATTGTTTTATTGTTTTTGTTGTAGTGGTGGAATTGTTTTTTGGGCAGATGTTATTGGGAGTAAACATATATATACAAGTCTCAAGAAATGGTCTGAAAAATATAGCAATTTTTATAAACCATCAAGATTCTTGGAACAACGGGCCATGAGTGGTGTCCCACTGGTGAGAAATCATAATCCTTCATTTTTTTTTTTTTTTTTTTTTTTTTTGAGCTTATTGCAATTTAGTGTTTGGTGAAACCATTAAAGTAGCGTATAAACTAGATTTTTGAAAAAGCTATTTGAGATAACTTATTGATAAGCTCATGGGGTTTTTTCCACAAGTTTTCCAAATATACCTTATACGTTAGTTTTTAATTATATATCTAAATGTTCTTTTATTTCATTTTACATTTGTCATCCAGCTGGTTTTTACCGAACGTTATTACTTTATCAGCTAGCTTATTAACTACCAGCTAGTTTTTAGCTGCACACAACCTAAGTATTGTCTCAAGAAAGTGTTGTTTGGATAAATGATATTAAAATAATATTATAGAAAATGCCGGTCTTTGTTTATTATGTAAAAAGTTTTACATAGCTTACAATATTAAGTTTTGTCCCCATTAACTTTGTTTATTATGTCCCTATGGCATCGATTTCTTTTGCAGAGTGCACCTACAAATACAAGATCTAAAGCTCGACTGTAATCGAGCTTATATATGCATGGATCGATTTATGTGAAGTTGATTATGGTATGAAGTTGGTTTGTTTCTACAATATGAAGTTTAATTATTGAGAGTGATGAAATGGGCATGATTGTGTTATGGAAGCTTTTAATATGAGCCCTTCAAGACCACAAAATAAAAAGATATGTTGTTTCTACTTAACTTTTAGCATGGTAAAATACCATGAAAATTGAGGGAATCTCGATCCTTATAGATAAAATAAGTCAAAAAAATTTATATCTATTGACTATTGATAACATGTTGAACAAATTAAAGAATGAAATGGCTAAAGATGATGGGGATCTTGATCTTGACAAGATTGATTTAGGAATAAAATTGTATGATCATTACTAGGATCATAAGATCTTTAGTAGGATCATACGATCGTGAATATGTTTGTTAATAATATTTATTTATTAGAAAATTAAAAAATCTCGATCTTCACAATCTTGGTTGAAAAGGCTTTTAACTCGAGTATTAATATCTACAATCTTCTAAATTGTCTTATTCTTAGCCCATCATTTTTGCGATCTAGAAATTGAAGATACTTGACGTATGAAACATATACTACGATGATAGGATTATTTCCTTGTTAATTGATATTATGTTTTTGGGTGACTTTTATTATAATGTCATATGATTGTGATTCTAAGAACATTATGTATTGTTGTGCAAAAAATTGAAATGTGTTACTAAGTTTATCATAGCTTACCAGAAAATAATGTGTATTGCAATGCAACTACAACCAATAAGATGCTTGCTTTTATAGAGTAACATTTGGCTTTCTGGTATATAGTTTTGTTGTAACTATGGTAATGTATGATGTAACCTGTTATCCTTTGTTAGTATTGAAGTACATGAATTGTGTAAACAATGTTTTGAAATAAAAATTTTTGGATGTACTTTATATAAATATTACAGTGTTGCATCGCTCAAGATATATCTAGATACTTACCTCAAAAATCCACTTCATTAAAAAATTTAATCAACTATCTGCATTAAGGCACCCAATGCTTTATAAAACTTCATCGTACAACTTTCGTCTATTGAATAATTACACATTGATTCTCGTCTATTCAAAATGCTTTATAAAACTTCATCGTACAACTTTCGTCTTTTAAGCACAAATCTATTTCATGTTGATGCTATTTTATCAATTATGTAGTTAAAAAATATAAAACAATAAAAATGTTATAATTATAATTTTCATATTTAATAACTTAGTAAAAAGATAAAGAATCGTTAAGAGGGATAAAATGAAAATGTTTTTTAAGATAAGAGGGTAGAAAATAATACTACAAAAAACGTTTAAGTAATTGATAAATAATAAATGGCTGATAAAATAACCAGAAAAACATATGATATTGAGTGATTGATAAAATAAAAATATTTTTTTAAGACGAGAAGGTAGAAGATAATCATATTTAGATACATTAATCAAAGTGCATATAAAACTGACATTGAACATTCGTATGTCAACCCAATCCAACCAGTTTTGACCATCAATAAAATAAATAAAAAAATTACCGTTTTAATCTGTTATTTAACTCCCCGAAACCATTTCGTCACTACACACATATTGAACTCACTGTTCCTCATCAATTAAACACAATAAAAATAATAATAACAACACTATAAAACTTTGATCAAAAACTATAGTAAATTTAAAAATAAAAATAAAAAACATTATCAGCCGTGGCATCAGTTAAAAATTAGAAAAATAATAATAATGGCCTAATAATACAAAGATGCCACATGCATCCTTCTTATTACATATCTTTTTCGCGTTTTAGTTTCAAATCTCCATTTTCAAAATGAAACGGGATTTTCGAATTTGTGTGGTTTTCGTTTACCGTAAAGCTTTCAACTGCTTCCATTTGACTTTGACCTCCACAATCACTTCTTGCCAACGAAGAACACTGCGTTTCTGCAATTTGAAACAAAAAAAAAAAAAAAAAAAAAAAAAAAGCTATAAAATCAATCACCAAACATAAAATCAACTTCTAGGTTTATGTAAACCTACTTTTCATTATTACAATCTAATAACTTAATGGAACGAGTCATTACATTACATGATCATGTTTGGTTGGTTTGTATGAATAGAAAGAATTTTATATTACATGTAAATACATGGTGTATGGTTTTTGATGCTATTCTGTATGTTATTTAATTAATAGGGCTAATTATGAAAAACGCATTATATTTTGCCAAAAATTCGGTTTAACCACCAATTTTAAAAGATTCAGAAAAAACCACCACATTTTGGTAAAAAGTTTTATCAAAGCCATTGTTACCGATTATTCAGGTCATAATGGCCGGGTTAAAATTTTTTCCAAAAATTGGTGGTTTATTATAAGAAATAAAAATGGATGGTTAAACCAGAAAAAAGTGATAAAATATAGTGTTTTTTCCGTAATTATATAAGTTAAAGTGTAAATATTATCTAGGATAAGTTAAAGTGTAATTATTATCTAGGACTAATCACGAAAAAAAACACTATATTTTGCCAAAAATTCGGTTTAACCACCAATTTTTAAGATTTGGAAAAAACCACCATTTTTTGGTAAAAAGTTTTATCGAAGCCATTGTTACCGGTTATCAGGTCATAATGGCCGGGTTAAAAAATTTCCAAAAATTGGTGGTTTAACCACCATTTTTTGGTAAAAAGTTTTATCGAAGCCATTGTTACCAGTTATCAGGTCATAATGGCCGGGTTAAAAAATTTCCAAAAATTGGTGGTTTATTAGAACAAACGACAAATTGATGGTTAAACCAGAAAAAGTGATAAAATATATTGCTTTTTTCGTAAATTTTCCCTAATTAATATTAATTGTAGAACTTATTATTTACGAAATTTAAAACTTAAGCATGATAAAAGAAAAGAGGAAGAAACTTGCCTTTTAATTCCCCTAAAGTGATGAGCTTATTAAGACAATCTCTAAAAGTTGTCAAAACCGTCCTTTCTTGTTCACTATAAGTTTCGGTAATCACTTGTCCATTTGGCAACCGACCATAATTATCCGAATTATGATCCAATAATTCATTTGAAGGAGAATTTATGAACACCGAATCATGTTCATCACACATCAAAGCTAGGGTTCCAGGAGACATTGGCCTCAATTTTGAACCATCACTTGAAGATTCATCAGCCATGGCTTTTTGGGCCTCAGATTCCTTTGGGCTTTGTTGTAAATCGGTTATTGATGATGTAAGCGAGCTTTCTGTGTTATTGTTTGTCATCTTTTCCTTTGAATTTCTCTCATCTGAAACAAATACACGTGTAAGAAATAGCAACGTACTTCCATTCATTTGTTGCTGTAAAAAGATTGGTTTATCAAGGTAAAATGTAAAATGACTTAACTACCCCAAAACTTACTTTTCGTTAAGATATTTATATATATACCTGAAAGTACCCGAGCAGCTTCACTTGCATATACCACCAATACAGCACAAAGCTCTTTCATATCATCTGAATGTATAACATCTGCTAAAAGAGACCTTTGACCAAAATATTGACTAGTTAGATTTCTAAAAAACATTTCACCAATTCATGCAACATACTTTTATTAACCAATTATTTTAACAAAGTTAGTATTTAGTGCAACAAGGTTACTGTTTTTACATTTAATGCAACATAGTTAACAATTTTTACCATTATACATAAGGTTTACATAATATGGTAAAAAGTGATACGTCTGTTAAATGAATTGGGAAAATTATGAAATTAGCTTGCTATTTTTTGCAGTTTGCCCTTAAAAAAATCCAAGAAAGTGTTTATGGAAACAAAAAGAGTACACACCTGTATGTAAATTTGGAGGGGCCCACAGGTGCATTGTTAGCTACACGAGGACAAGGAACTGAAGGCCATGAAGGTGAAGGAGCAGACACTTGAACATGATTTGTCTGGTTGTGTAACAATAAAAAATGTCAAATGTAGCAAATAATGTGAACCCAAAGTCAACTATTTTCAACCATCTATAAAACCCCATTTGTTACACATGACATGACATGACATGACATGACATGACATGACAGGTTTTACTGCAGTTGTCTGGGATTGACTGACACTGATATCAATGGGACAAAAAGTAATCCAAAAAAGGCAGGACAAGGTCACAAGGGGACCCGCTCTCTCTCTCTCATTTGTGAAAAAGACGAAAATGCCCTCATTAATGAAAATAGCCCTAGAAAGCATGTATTGTGTCTAGTTGTACTGCGTCTGCCATGCATTGGACTAAAACTAATGTCAATAGAACAAAAATTACAACTTTTTGTGTCCCACCCAAAAGACAAAAATACCCTTCTCATCCTCATCATCAAAACCCTAGAAAAATTCAAACACCACATAAAACAAGAATCATTACATCAATTACCTCATGAAAATGTGCAACCCTATGAAACACCGAATCTTTTGTTTCATGTCCACCAAATAAAACTTCCGGCCCCTTTCTTTTCCGGTACACCGGCGGTGAACCGTAACCGGAGGTCCCAATAGCTCCGGTGATGGCGGCATTAGCCGCCAGTTGAAGATGCGCGATGTTATTAATAGAATCTCCATGGAAAAGAGCTTGTCTTTCTTCACTTCCTTCAAAATTCTTGCAATCCATACATCTACAATTCTCAGAACAAAGAATGTTTGCTTGAAAACACTCACAATATTTTTTCAAGCATCCCGATTTCTTACAATTGCATCCTTTGTTATGTTTTCCTCCAGCCTCTTCCTGCATAAATTTGGGTAAAAAAACTATTTTCATTGCCAATTAGGTTAATAAAACTCAAGGGAAATGATTATTAGGGTATAAAAACTATTACTAAAACCATTCAACTTCATCTGAATAATAAATGAAGTGGCAAATACATTGTTATTTATTGCAATTTGCCATGTGTAGTTTAATAGAACAACTAGGCTAATGAAATTAAAGATGACTTTCTTACCCTTTTATCACGGTTTCCATGAGGACTACTGGCAATTTTAGGTCTAAATGCATCTGGATTTCGTTCCAAAGTAGTTTCAATAGCATCTCTTCTAGCAGGCTCATTTTCCACATTGTTATGACAGTTATTACAGTTGCAACCATCACAATATGTTCCGGAAGCAAAACATTCGCAATATCTGTCATTTAAAATATACTAGCATGTTAACTTTATAACTATGACACAAATAATTCTTTATACACAAAAAATTGTAAACAAGAATATTACTTACAATTTTAAGCATCGTGAGTGCTTACAATTGCACTGTTTTTGCTTCTTTGGAGTACCATCTTTTCCTTCCATATTTTGTCTTGGTCGGGCCTTTGGAGATTCTGCTTTTCTGGTATAAAAATAATAGTTTTCTACCATTAATAAAATTACTTATATACCCTTGTTGTACCTATTACTTCTTTTATAATCAAAATTTGTCAGCCAATCAACACAATTATTTGATATCATGATACTTTTAATGTCTAATATGGTGCTCTAAAATAGTTGGAAGTTTGAAGTTTGCAGCATGTCTGATTTTGATTAATAAAAAATCCAACAATAACATGAAATCAAACACCAACTAATTAGAATGTATATTTGGCATATTGTAGAATACTCACAAGGGCCTTAAAGGTGGTTGTTGCAGAGGCGACTGTCTTGGATGTGGTGGTGGCGGCGGCGTAGGGTGTTGCGTCTGCGCCACAACTGGCCGTTGATGGTGCTCCGACAAAACCGGTTGAGTCTTCGTCGATGGCGGCGGCGGTGCACTACCACCGATGCTGTTAAAATCCAGCTGACGTGCGAGCTTTTTAGCTGCCGGAAAATCCATCGGTGTTGCTGAGGCCACCTCCATCGCGTCCGATTGATTCTTTTTCGGAGGGAAATTTGAATCCACCGCGCCTTCACCTTTCTCCATTATTATCTCTCCAAATTGATATTTCAACTTTCTTTATCAAGAAAGTTTACAAATTTATGAAAAGAATACAAATATTCACTAAATCCCCCAAATTCAAACAAAAATCAACAACCATTGGAATAAAAACCGGAAACCCAGAAACAATTCGATGAAAAGATCAATAAAATCTATCGCTTCCACTCCAACAGCTCAGATTCACAACTAAAATTCATCAATAGATTAACCCCAAATCAACGCCACACCCACTAATAAAATCGCCTAAACCCAGTAACTCTACGAGGGAGCAATTTATAGATTTGATTGAGAAGAGAAAGATTGGGGAAGGAGAAATAGAGGAGCGAAATAGGAAACATAGACTTGCTTTCTTTTGCTTTGCTCCCCCTCTCTTGAGCTTTTGAAATTCAATTTTTCTGAATAATCGACGATAGATTAAATCTTCGTATTACGATCGGATGGTTAAAACTGAAAGTTGTATCCAACGGCTGCAATTCATAACAGAATCTATATATGATTTTGGGCCGTTTGATCGAAAAGATTCCTTTGGAAATACTTCTCTTACTTGGGAGACTTGACCCGCGAGGAATAAACCTATAAAGGAAAATGACTTATAAGGATAATTATGTTTCAAAACTGTTTAAAAAATATCATCCAAGTTTGGTCTGTTAAAAAAAATCATCCAAGTAAGACATTGGTACAAAAAACACCATCCAAGTAAGGCATTTGTACAAAAAACACCAACGAACTACATGTTTTGTTCAAATTTTATCCGATTGTAACCGGCTCTTGCAGGTTAAAGGATGACTTGGCCTAATATTTAGTGACATGGCATAATAACAGATGAACAGTTTAACCTGCAAGAGCCGGTTACCATCGGGCAAAATTTAAACAAAACATGTAGTTCGTTGATGTTTTTTGTACAAAGGCATTACTTGGATGGTGTTTTTTATACAAAGGCTTTACTTAGATGGTGTTTTTTGAACAAACCAAACTTGGATGATGTTTTTTGAACATTTTTGAAACATAATTACCATTATAAGTCATTTTCCCAACCTATAAAATAGTTATTGTTTTAAGATAAATTGTTTTTGTTCCTACTTTTTATTCTTACCCATATTCCTACTCATATGATATTATGACATGTGTATTTAAATATTATTATTTTTATTAAATATGACAATTTTCATAATTTAACATGGGTAGGAATGTGAGTAAGAACAAAATGTAGGAAGCAATACAATTACTCTTGTTTTAAAAAGATTTTGGGTTATCATCTCGAAAAATCTTTAGATTTTGAATTATATCGACAAAAAATCTTCCTTTTTTACTTTACTATTTTATTGTAACTTATGTGATTTTTATTATTTATTTATTATTTTATTTTGTTGCAATCTTTCTATCTAAATAAAATGATATTTCTATATGTATACATATATTATACACATAACATGTGTAAGCAAAAAATATATTATATTTATTGTGTTTTTTTTTTCATTTTATTGTATTTTTATGTCAATCAACATAACATATTTATCATATTATATTCTTACTAAAATGTAATTGTATTTTTAACTCAATATATAAGTCATTTCCATCAATATCAGATTGTTCATCTTTCTTAACTCTTAAGTGAGGTTTCAAGAGACATACAACAAGTCTTTAAGCTCATATCATCTACTGAATGCAATTTTTCAAAATTAAACAATAAACCAAGCATATTATCATATTCTTCATATTGTTCAAACTTTGTAGTGAGAGAAGTAATTGCTTGATCAACAATATATAGAAAATATTTAACCCTAAAAGATTATTGTTCGGATTATGAAACACTAGAAGATACATCATTTGAAATCTCATCAAAATGTATTTTCCTTATAATTTGACGTCTTTGTGGAAATATTGGATCAATGTTCATTTCAATACCTATTTATTTTGCAGTTTGTAAAGCATTTAGAAAACCATTTTTCTCTATATTCCTTAAAAAAGAAATTAACCCATTTATATTTTTCATTGCAACATCAATAAGCATATCTTTTGATTGCAATTGATTGCTAACTAAATTAACTGTATATAAAATTTCATACCAAATTACTAGTGCCATTATAAATTCAAAATCACCAAGTTTAGTTTGTGCTAAATATTTAGCTTCACTTCTTATTTTTCAGATCATTATCATTTTCAGCTACTTGAAGTAAAGCTTATTTTATATCTAAAATTTGAAATCTTATAGCTTTAACATTATCCACACGACTCTCCCAACGAATGGATGACAAAGATTTAAGAGTTAATCATTCCACTTTATTTTTTTTAAATATCTCATCTCTTAGTAGAATTTGCAAATATTGTATAAATACGTTGTATAGTTCCAAAAGATTCTTAGCTTTACCACAAGTATTAGCCATATCACACAATGCTAAATTCAAACTATGACAACCACAAGGAGTAAAATCAAAGTCATTTGCTCTTGGTGACTTATATCATGAGTGCAATCAAATATTATGGAAAAATATTTTGTTTTTTTAATTTTTTAATAATAGAAAATTTTATTTCAGAAGAAAGAAAAAGTATTATTTCATTTTGTATCATATGCCCAAGAAAATGTTTATGTAAACCATTTTCATTTGTAATGCATGTGACATGTTCTTGAATAAGCGAGTCAAAATCTGCCAACATTTCTTTTATGCCTAAGAAATTTTCAATGCTATTTTCATACAATTTCTCATTAGTATCACAAAAAGCTAGGTTATATTTATCAAGAAATTTCATGATAGAAATAATTCTAAAACATATATATTAATTGCAATTTCAGAAATTTCTGTGAATCAATTGCAATTTCAGAAAGAAGAAACTCCTAAAATTGAACTGAAAATAAATGTCTTAGTCAGAAACCGTGAAACTGAAAATAAATTTCAATTTCAGAAAATCCTAAATCTATAAAACATATACCTTAATCAGTTAATTGCAATTTCAGAAAGAAGAAAATGTGATGGCGTGAATCAATTGCAATATCTGAAAAGTGAGACCGATTAGAAGTTGGAACAATATTGATTCGATAATCTGAAGAGGAAGTGAATCAGGAAGTCAAAAACCATGAAACTGAAAATAAATTTCAATTTCAGAAAATCCTAAAACTGTAAAAATATACCTTAATCAGTTAATTGCAATTTCAAAAAATATTGTGATTACGTAATGGCGTGGATTAATTTCAATTTTTGAGAAATGGGACCGATTGGAAGTTGCAACAATATTGGTCTCCCTTCAGTCCATTGTCGGCTTGCTACTCAGCTTTAATCTGAAAATCTTGATTCAAGAATTCCAGATAATCGGGCTAGAGAATATGAGAAATAATGAATAGCGAATTGAATCAAATTGGATTATTGGAATCAGAAAACGAGAAAGAGAGAAATGCTGAAAAACCATTCGAACCTTGAACATATATTTGAGAATTGGATGTACCGTTGCAGAAATTCAATCGCCATTCCTGATTTTTCGAGATTGAAGCGTCGATTACTGAGATTTGTGGGTGGAGCTAATAATGATTATCGCTTTCATGCTTCAATCAACTATTGATTCCCACTCTTACGATTTTAGATTTCATGTTCACGTTTTTACTGCTGTTAGGTTGTGGAGTTGGAACTTGGGCTGACCTAATATAAGTATACATCACACGACTTTAAATTTTGGGCCCCTGATAGAATATAGGCCATGTTCAAATGCACCAGTTGAACCCCATTTGGGCCAGGCCTAATATCAATCTATTTTGTGAATTTAGTTTGAATTTATCAAATAGAACCATTATATGGAGATTTAAAAACATTAGGGTTGATTAAACATTGGAATGAAACTTATGAATTCATTTAGAGAATTATAGAAAAACTAACCTCTTGATCTCTCTGTATATATCTTTATAGCTTTTAAATCATGGTTATATGATAAATTATGATGTTTATTAGGGTGAAAAACATGTCATTAAATGTTATTTGATCATAATGGCATTAGAACTAAAACGATTGAAGTTATGAATAATTTGGACTTGATCCAGTGGCTAGAAACAATTGATCTAATCAAGTAATTTTTAAAAGATATGTAAGACTACACGGAATGGGGGTATCCATGCCGTCGGTATCCCCACTGGCACTCGATGTCGGCGGCATCGACTATACCGATTTATCGGCATAACTCAGCGGCATAGCCTATCGGCATGTTCGCGTAGATGGAATCGAGCCGTTGGAAATGAAATACGAACGTTGGAAGTGTATCCGTTGGTAAATAATAAAAAATTAACTTTTAAAATTTTACCTACACACACACACACACACACACACACACACATATATATATATATATATATATATATATATATATATATACACACACACACACACACACACACACACACACACACACACACACCCCTTCTGCTTCATTTAACCTTTGCTCATTTAAACAGATTTTAGCAAACCACAACCAAAAGAATTTACATATCTTTTACTCTTTCATCTACATGGCTCAAAACCCAAACAACCAAAACCCAAATTTCTTTGGGTTCGATCCGTCATCCCCACCACCATACCGTCCACAATTTGAAATGCCAAATATGTTTAGTTTATACAACCAATTCCCGATGCCCTCGCAACAACCATTTCCATAATTCAATCCGCAAATGATGCAACAAAATTTTACCCCATTTCCACAATTCAACACTCAATACCAAACGCCATCTCTACAAACTCCACAAACCCCGAGCGCACCCATATCGGTCGAGGAAGCGGAAAGCGAACCGGAGGAGATGTCGATCCAACGGAAAAAAAGGGAAAAGGGAAGGCAAAAGCACCGGTCGAGAAACCCAAAGGGAGGGCGAAGAACAAGTTATGGACTCTCGAGGAGGAGATGGAGTTGGCACGGTCGTGGCTCGACATATCGGAGGACACATCCACCGGTAAAGACCAAGGGCGCGACAAGTTTTGGTTTCGCGTCACGAACCGCTTTCGGTCGGCATGGACCTAGGAGATGATTATCGAACTCAAGACCAATGCACCACCAAGTGGGCGAATATGAATAGGGTGGTGTTGCATTTCAACGAGATCGTAAAAAATTTGAAGGCGCAATGGTCTAACGGGGCTAGCGATGCGACTATTTTGGAACGTGCTAGCTACATGTTCCAAAATGATATGTTGAAGTCGTTCAAATTTTTGCACGTTTGGAACCTTGTGAAAGACAAAGAAAAATGGAAGGGCGGAAACCATAATAAGAACAAACGAAGCAAAACCGACGAAAGCGGGTCGTATCACGATACATTCGATGCACATATAGGAATGGATCTCAACGATGATAACGACGACATAGTTGAGGTCGAACGACCAACTCGTCCGATGGGTCGAGATTTCGCGAAGCAGAAAGGCAAGGCAAAAGCGGCGTCCTCACACTCGTCGGTTACATGTGGTTCCGACGAGATTCAACAAATTAGAATGAAGTTTTCGGGTTTGCGTACAACTTTACAAGAACACATCCAATACTCGAAGGTTGTGAATGCGGACAAAGAGCGCCGGTCCGACATGAAATTGCTTTTTGCCGACGTTAGTCATTTGTCGGGTGACATGTACAAAGCGGTGATGGAGGTGAAGCGGAGTATCAAGGAAAAATATAATTTGTAGGATGGAGGTGAAGCGGGTTTGTGTTGGATGTGTCGTTTTTTAAATTCGTAGGTTTTAAATTATCCGTTGTATGTCGTCATCGAAATTTAAGTTTTTATGTGAAATGAAATGTTTTATTTTTAGTTTTGTTTATTTTAATTTTAGTTTTGTTTATTTTAAAATTAAATGTGACAATTAAAAAAATCAAAAAGAAAAAAAATGTTTCATAGGCATCCATTCCATTTCATAGGCATAGAAAATCTATTTCGTAAGTATCCTACGTGGATCCTACGTGGCACGCGATAACGATGGTCTCATAGACAACCATTCCATTTAGCCTAAGCTTCAAATATAAAACTTCATTGAACTCTATATTGTTAGTATGCTTTATAACCACATATATTTTAGGGTAAATTGCATAAAAGTCACTAACTTTTCCAATTTTCTCGATTTTGACATTGTATTTTTTTGTTTTTGCAATTAAGTCATTATGTTTTCAGAAAATTGCAATTAAGTCATTATATTTTCCAAAAAGTTGCGAAAATGACCATATGACAGGATGGCAACAGGTTACCAGGTCATATGGTCAAATTTACAATTTTTCAGAAAACATAATGACTTAATAGCAAAAATAAAACATAGTGTCAAAATCGAAAAATATGGAAAAGTTAGCGAATTTTATGTAATTTACCCTATGCAATTTATATAACTTAATCACGATTTATCATTTATAGAGTAAATTGCATAAAATTCGTTAACTTTTCAGATTTTTCGATTTTGACAGTATGTTTTATTTTTGCTATTAAGTTATTATATTTTCTGAAAAATTACAAATTTGACCATATGACCTGGTAACCTATTGTCATCTTGTCATATGGTTATTTTCGCAACTTTTTGGAAAACATAATGACTTAATTGAATTTTCTGAAAACATAATGACTTAATTGCAAAAACTAGAAATACAATGTCAAAATAAAAAAAAATAAAAAAATTAATGACTTTTATGTAATTTACTTTATATTTTAATATAAATGTGTGTACGTGCGTGCTTGCGATTGCTACTATACTCATTTTCGTTTCTGAAATCTGTTGCCTTTTACACTCTATCGCATCTGATTCTCTCATCTCTCTACTTCTCGATTGCAATTTCTCCCTTTTGGATATTGGATGGACGATGGGAATTGAAAAGCGGCGGAAGGTTGTAGAGCCATTAACAGATACCGGGTTGTGCAGACCCGACCCGACCCAAACCCGCCAGATGACCCGCGTGTCACATACCGGAAAAAAAAAAAGTACACCTTAAGGGATAAAGTACGCAAATTAATATATAGTATAATGTTGGAGATGCCTTAAAACTATGAAATAGTGTTGATAACAAAGTAGCGTTGCGCGCACTATAGCGACAAGTGTTCGGCGTATTAAAGCCACAACCACTACTGTTAACCGCCTTCGTCCGCGTACCTCTAAAGCTTTTGTACCGAAATTTGTCGAAGAACCCTGTCAGTGGCTACTGAACCTGCGATTTTGCTCTTTCGAATTTCCGCTTCTGCCAATTATTTGAAGAATTAGAACAAATCATTAGGAGAGCAGCGTCGATTTTGGTAACTTGCTTCAAATCTACACTCATTTGATCGTTTGTTTCTAAGTTATCTGGTTTTCACGACATACACTCGATGCTGATGTTTAATTTATCGTAATTTAGCTTCAAATTTGCACGTTCTAATCGTTTGTTTCTGAGTTATCTGGTCTGTACGGCACACTTAGACGCCACAAAATAGTGACGTGTGGGATGATCGTAAGTTCAATGTTCCAGTGTGTTAGATCTAATCCCTGCGTGTTGAGGTTATTGAATTTCGTGTCTAGATCACCATCTAGAAACAAGCAAAATATCTCGATGTTTACAAAGGAACATTCTACACACTAAATACCTAGAACACATTCCTTGAAGTCTCTTGAGTAATGTAGAAGTCTCTGGAATTTCGAGGCAATCTTCATGCGGAACACCTTGAACTTTTCAGGCTGTTACACTCATCATAGTTGGATTAGATTCAATATGTTTTTTTGGTTATGGCATTGCCAAACTTGGTGTTCTGAAGCTTAATTTTGTATAAAATATCCTGTTTCAATCGGTAGATCTGTAAATGACAATTTTTTTTTATGCGTTTATTTTAGTGCTCTCCAAGCTGTGCAATCGGGAGTCAAGTCTGGACAGATTGTGGCATGAGGGTACACCCACCCGTTTCTTCCTCTATGTATAAACGTATTCCGTCTAAGGACGGTACAAATTCAGTTGAATTAGAAGATGGTTCTGGTAAAAATCTCTGATTATTCATCATATTTTTCAGTCAATATAGGTGTTACAAACAATATGGGGGTTCATGATTCTGAAAATCTCGTTTGCTTGAATAGAACTTTTGCAGGATGATAATTATGATATGGTCCAAGAATCTACAGATCCACCTTCAAGATATTCTCTACCTCATGTCCTTGTGGCATCCATAGTCTCATTCTTATTTGGTTACCATCTCGGGTTTGTTCTTACTCTATACATCTCTTGTTTCTATTGAAAAGCAAACTTATAAAACCACATGTTCTTTTATGTGTAGGGTAGTGAATGAACCGCTTGAAAGCATATCTCATGATCTTGGTTTCAGTGGGGATAGCTTAGCTGAAGGTGTCTTAATGTCTTTTCATTTTCACCAAATACACATCTTTTATTATTGTGTTATCTGCATTATATAATAGAAACTAAATCTTTTGTGCAATGTAAATGAAGGTCTAGTTGTTAGTACATGTCTTGGTGGTGCCTTTATTGGATCTTTGTTCAGTGGTTGGTTAGCCGATGGAGTTGGGCGCCGCAGGACTTTTCAGTTGTGTGCTTTGCCTATGATCATCGGTGCTTCTTGTAGGTAAATGACCATTTTACCCTTATGTGCAAACAGAAACACTTGTATACTTGTATATATATCTATCCAGATTAAGTGGTTAACCCATTAAGTCCTTTAAGTCAAAAAGAAAGTACACTCATTTGTTTTGTTTCATTTATATGTGTAGAATCTTGATAGAGATACTAATATAAATACTTTTTTTTTCAGTGCAACAACAAACAACTTAACAGGGATGCTAGTTGGGAGGTTTATTGTTGGAATTGGGTTGGGTATTGGTCCTCCAGTTGCATCTCTCTATATCACAGAGGTCAAAAAACCTAATTCTTGTTTATAAACTCGCACATGTGAATTCACTAAAAATCCCTCATTTATCAATTTATTTTATATTTTTATTTCTAGCAGGTTTCACCTCCTTCTGTGCGTGGTACCTATGGGAGCTTCATCCAAATTTCAACATGTTTAGGGTTAATGGGCGCTCTTTTAATAGGGATCCCTGTTAAGAGTATACCAGGCTGGTAACAAAAATAATTATTCTTTCTTTTTTATACCTAAGAAACTGTAGTTAATATTTTAGATCCATCATTCGAATTTACATGTCCAGGTGGCGTATTTGCTTTTGGTTATCCACAATTCCTTCCACAACACTAGCTCTTGCTATGATTTTCTGTGCAGAAAGTCCACATTGGCTTTACAAGGTCTGTTATCATCTTCATTGCTATTTTAACGTGAATGCATGTATGTATTATTTTATATTAGTATATATATGTATATGTGTTGGGGTGGGTGTTTGGCAAATTCTTAACATTTAATGAAATGGCATATGAGTAATTTTAGAGAGGAAGAAATGCTGAAGCAGAGGTGGAGTTCCAGAAACTTCTAGGAGCGCCACATGTCAGATCAGCAATGGCAGAGCTGTTGAAATCAGACAGAGGGGATGAGAATGATAGTGTTGGAATTTCAGAACTGCTTTACGGGCGCCATTTTAGAGGTAATTATGGATTTCAAGGCTTCATCTATTATTACACATGACAGACAGCCTTTTACTACATTGGGACAAAAAAAAAAGGTGGGACAGAGACTCGCTCTTGATCCCTTATTTGTGCAAAAGACGTAAATGTCCTCTTAATCAGAACTAGCCCTAGGAAGCTTGTTCAGTCCCATCCATTCCCATGTCACAAACGCAAACGCGGCTGCGTTTGTTACATGAGACTTACCAGACGGGACTGGACAAGCTTCTTAGGTCTATTTCCGTTGACGAGGGCATTTACGTCTTTTGCACAAGTGAGAGTCTTTATCTCACCTTCTTTAGCAGGACAAAAAAATTTACAATTTTTGACGCGTTGACATCAATCCCAGTCCCGGTCCAATGCATGCGTAACAAATATGACTTGATTTTCGAAAATGGTTAGTGGTATTCACGTGGTCCTTTTGCAGTTGTTTTTATTGGGTCATCCCTGTTTGCTTTACAACAGCTATCTGGAATAAACGCTGTGTTTTATTTCTCTTCGACTGTATTTAGAAGTGCGGGAGTTTCATCAAACCTAGCCAACGCCTTTGTGGGCATTGTCAACCTTTTGGGTAATTTATTAATTATAAACTCTTTCCACATTTAATTATCAATAACCACACCTTTTTCCTAAGTTGAGATATTAATTACTAATATTTTTTCAGGATCTATCATTGCATTGCTTCTCATGGATAAACTCGGGAGGAAAGTTCTCCTTCTTTGGAGCTTCTTTGGCATGGTAATTTACTATTTTTCATTTTCCACACACCAAGTTGTTTTATAGTTTATGTATAATTGAGATACTTATGTTTTTTTAGGCAATATCTACGGTTCTTCAAGTGTTTGCAGCCGGCCTGCTTGCATCAATGTCTGGAGCTCTATATCTTTCTGTTAGCGGCATGCTAATGTAAGAAAAAGAAATTATGAGTTTTTATTTTATTTTTATTGTAAATTTACCTGTTTGAGCTGTGTCTTTAGGTTTGTGTTTTCATTTGCAATTGGAGCGGGTCCGGTTCCGGGTCTTCTCCTGTCAGAAATCTTCCCAAGCCGTATAAGAGCAAAAGCAATGGCCTTTTGCATGTCGGTTCATTGGGTAATAATTAATAATAAATAATAATATTACACTTTACACCCTTTGATTTCTAATAATTCAAATTGGTCTACCAGGTTTTCAATTTCATGGTGGGATTACTGTTCCTACGTTTGCTGGAGCTAATGGGCCCACAGCTTCTGTACTCGATGTTGGGTACGTTTTGTTTGGTGGGGGTCGCGTTTGTGAAGAGAAACGTTATGGAAACAAAAGGAAAAACACTTCAAGAAATCGAGATAGCACTTCTCCCACAAGAATAAAGGAGATTAAATAATAAATATGATGTATGTAAAATCATGTATGTTTGTGTTTTGTAATGGTAGGATTTTGTGTGAACATGTCCAATCTCTTAATATTCAAGTATTAGGGTTCCAAGTTTATTTCGTCCTTACCACATATCACTCACTTTTAACTTACATTTACAAAAAATAATAACAATAGAAAAAACAAACATGGATCACAATTTTCACCAACAAAATCACTCGAACCTTATCGAAAAATCCCCACCACTTCCTTTAGTAACACCAAAATCATCAAAATCAGAATCCGAACCCATGTCTCCACCCCATTCACCAGACTCACTCGAACCATCCTCACCACGGTTCGAACACGGGACCCTCAACTGACTTAAAGGAACCGGGATCGGTTCTTCATTCAAATACTTATCATGAAGAAGCTCCATGGCTGCAGCCCGACCCGCTGGGTCAAAACAAAGCAATTTCTCCACAAGTGAAATCTCATCTTGTGACATATTCACAAGACACGAAGCTAACCCACTCGGGTTTTCAATTTTCCCAAAAGAAATAATTTTGTAATCGGGTAATTGTGTGCACCCGGGCCAGACTTCTTCGTTTAAATTTCCCAAAACGGTAAAGATTCGACTTAATTGATCAATATCTGAAGTGCCCGGAAAAATTGGTTCTAAAGTGAAAAGCTCGGCGATGATGCAACCGAGAGACCATAAGTCGATTTCTGCCCCATAATTTGTTGACCCGAAGAGAAGCTCGGGTGCTCTGAACCAACGGGTCCCGACACATGATGTTAGAAGGCCGGATTCGTCATTTCCAGTCTCATTGTAGCCGTAGGAGTAGTTGCTTTTGAGAAAGTCGTCTTCTATGTCACTAGTGGTGAATGTGGCGAGACATGATGTGTCTACATCTGGGAAATTTGCTTCTTTATCGAGTTCATCAATGGGGTCTTTGGGTTTAATTTCATCGGATGATTTGTATTCTTTTATAGTTCGTAGAGGTTCTTCAAAAAGATTTTGATGACCTTCTTGGGTGGTGACAGTTTCTGATTCGGGAACGGTTTTTTGTTGTTGGAATATGGATGATTCTTGGCCTTGTGGTTGTGTGTTGTAATGAACAGAAAGAAATCCAGGTGCTAGGCGGATCCTTGCCTGTAGGAACATTGAATCATATTAAGCAATTTGTGTTTACAAACCAACTTTTATGATGATAGAGAGTTCGAAGAAAGAAAAATCTATTGTTTTAAATCAATTGTAATTCGAATGAGTGCAATTGGACTTTACAGTTGAAAGAACATAGATGAGTGTTCCCTATTTGAGCATGGAAAATTCTCTGATATGATGAGTAAGAATTTATAGATCTATTTTCTATGAAGTGATCTTGAATCAATCACTTATACGAACAGTTACAGATCAACAAACAGTGAATTTTAGGATAAAGGATAAAGGACGATCTTATATATATCAGAAACCAGTAAGATAATCACCTGGCCGAAATCAGCTAATTTGAGTACGCCGTTAGCTGAAATTAACAGATTCGCTGGCTTCAAATCACGGTGTATAATCGAACTCCGATGACAAGCATCAACCGCTAGTAAAATCTGAATAATCCATCTCTTGATCTCTCCGACGCTTAATCCTTTCCATTCCTTCTTCGCCGTGCGGATCACCGACGCCAAATCCGTCGGAAGGTACTCAAGCACAAGCACGGCATCTTCGTCTTCGCTCCAGAAGTACTCGTGCAACTCGACGACATTCGGAGAATGTTGTAGAGTTTGTAGCGCTTCGATCTCCCGGAAAGCGGATTGGTAATCGTGAACTTCCTTTAATGCGACTGTAAGATCGTCGGAGAGACGGCGAGCTTTGTAGACGTCGGAGTAGGCACCGGATCCGATTCGGTTTTGAATCTCGTACTTGGAGGTGATCTCCCGGCGGGTATGGATGCTCCAGCTTTTGGTGGTCGACGGTGGAGCTGGATCCATTTGATTTTCAGATTGTTCGTTCTTTTAGGGTTTTGAAATTGTGTGCTTCTTTTCCCGTTCGATTCGAGGAAGAAGATGAGATACGGTTTGCACGTGAGTATCTCGTGTTTTTGTTAAAAATCCGTTAAATGTTGCCCATGCCCCATGGCTTAATCAATCTCATATTCATATGTTCCTGAAACTGTGTTTAGATTAATTTTATTTTAAGAAACATATTTTTGGTGTAAAATAATCATATCTAAAGTTTCGTTTATACCAATTTTCGTAACTTTAACTCTTTTAAGTAATATATATAATTTTGGTCTATACCCGGAATTTCGCCCCTTGTTTTATATAATTTCACATACCAAAAACTGAGCTAATTGCATACTATTTAACCATCTTTATATATTGTTAATAAATGACTATATAACTTGCAATATATTACATTTTGTGAAAGGGCAATATCAAAGTTGTCAATATCGAATTTATCTAATATTGTTTTAAGTTTTGCAAAATCGCGATCTTAATATTGGGATCGGATCGGAAGATCATACCTATGAACTAGTCTTCAAATTTGCTCTCAATGTCATACTTTGTGCAATACCCATTATACTTTAATGTGGATTAAAACATCAATAATAAAATCAAATTTAACTTCTTAAGCATGATTTATAGTAGTAATGCTCCCTAAGACTTCTTATTGCATACGATGCTCGGTTTCAAGTTGAATGAACATTTTTTTAGGCTTGGCTATATAGTAAGAATTAAAGAGGTGAGATCAGATCGTGTTAAGATTTAAGATCCTAGTTAGGATCCTAATATCCTAGTATAGATATTGCTTCATATAAATACTACTCTGATCGTGATCGTTTTTCGGTTGGAAATAGCCCTACGCGACGTGTAGGCGATCACGTTGGGGGTGTTTGTCAGTTCTTCACGACGCGAAGCGAATATGGCCGCGACGCGGCGTCGCAGTCAGACTTAGGTCTGGACTATGACTTGTGTTGGTCATTTTCGTGCCCCAAACAATACAACCTTGAGAAAACCGAAGGCAGGAGGGCAATTTCTTGATCTTGAACGATTAATTGAAGGAGGAATCGAGAATTGAAGTGTATGATACAAATGATTGGGCTACACACTTGGAATCAAGGTAGGATTCTTGGATTCAATGATTAATGGATTTTGAAACCCTAGAATTGGTATTGGTAGTAATTTGTTGGATTTGACGAGTCTTGTAGTCATTGTATTAGCCTAAGACTGAAACCTAGCTAATCGATGCATTTGAAACATCAGATTAAGGTCTGAATCAGGACAGATCGAATGAGCTAGACATTCAACCTTCGTAACGCGATGGTCATGGGTTGCGTCGCGAAGGGGATCGTGATCGCGATGTATCTCTCGTGAGTTTTCCTTGTCGCGATGTGACGGTGCATGGGTAGTTACGTATAGACTTAGCTGAATTGATACTTTTAAAATGAAGTGTGGGCTTGTAAGGCTCAGGTCTGATACTTACTTTCAGTAAGGCCTATTATAGGCATGTAAATGACCTATAAATGATAAATCGTGGTTGAAAACCTATTGTAGGTTAAGCGAGGGTGAATAGACTCGTCTAGAAAATTAGTGGCTATTATGCATGGGATGATGATCGACACTTTCAGGTGAGTAACCCTACCTTCCTTGTGATAATTAGTTGATTGGAAATGTTAATATTATTCTGATTGAATATTATTATTATGAGAAACAAATAATATCATGCCTGTATGTGCCTAAGTGGCTTGTTATTTCCTAAGTGGCTTGTTATTGCATGAGTGACTTGTTATTGTCTGAGTGGCTTGTGTATGTGCCTAAGTGGCTTGTTATTGCATGAGTGACTTGTCATTACCTAAGTGGCTTGGATAATTGTGTATATGGCTTGTATATTGTCTAATTGACTTGAATGTTGCCTTTGTGGCTCGGTAGAGTGCCTGTATGGCTAGATATTGTTTAGTGAATAGATAATGCTTCTGTGGCTAGATATTTCTTAGTGAATAGATGGTGCCTGTGTGGCTAGATATTGCTTAGTGTATAAATTGCATATGTGGCTTGAGTGATTGCCTATGTGGTTAGTAAAGTGCCTAAGTGGCAGGGATATTTGCCTAAGTGACTGGTACAGTGCCTGTGTGGCTAGGTTAAGCTTGAGTAGCTTAGAAGTTAGAATGTGAATTAAGGAAAAGTATTAATATTTGAATCCTTATAAGTTATAATTATTATATGATTTGTTATGTTTGCATGTATGCCTTAATTGATGTTACTCACCTTAGTGGTGAGAGTATGTGCCTATGTGACGAGAATGTGTGGTTGTGCTTTCGTGGCTAATGTGTGGTCTATGTAGTTATAGTGTAGGCCTAAGTGGCTAGTTTTTCCTTGATGGTTTGATTGAACCTAAGTGGCTAGATTGTAAGTCTATATAGTTAGACTATAAGCCTAGGTTGCTAGTTGTAAGCCCGAGTGGCTAGGTTATTTAACTACGTGGTTAAGTTGCAGACTAGTTAGTTAATCAATGCTAAATGGTTGAAATTCGTGAGTCGAATCAAGTGTTAATACGTTGTGTGATGACATATAATTGTTATGCTTATGGTTACTCACTGAGCTATCGTAGCTCATTATTATTGTTGGTTTGTTTTGCAGGAATAGGACAACGTAGCGCGCGACTCGGATCCTGTACCTGGTGTACGACTATGATCTTGTTGATAACTTCTTGTTTTATCCAGTTATAGAAGTGTACATCGACATTAAATTTTTAAGAAAATTTTGGGTGTACCTTGTATAGAAAGCTGGGTGGTACAGATGATCCTTGACTAATAGCGATATGAAAAACATGGTCCCTATATAATATCGATATTACAAAAATAATATCAAAAATTGAGCCCCTTTAATTACAGATGGTCACGGTTTAATAGCAAAAATTGTCAATAAAAAATAGAAGAGGACATCATTTTTTAAACAATTACAAAATTACCTATTAAAGATTACAAGTTTAGTCTTTGAAGTTTTTGGTGTAAGGTAATTACAATTTGAGCCCCTTTAATTATTAATTTTTATTAATTACTACCTGGTGTCTGTTTAATTTCATTCATTACAATTGTGGTACTTATTGTTTATAATACATTTTTGGTACCTACAATACAAAGTTGGTCTCTAAGTAATAACGGTATTTACAAAAATGGTCCTTGTGTAGTATCAACATTACAAAAATAATCCTTATGTAAAAGAATTTTAAAGCAATGGTCACAGTTTAATAACGAATGTACGAAAATGGTCAATAAACAGTATTGAAAACTTACGATTATTAAACCCACCGTAACGTACAGACATCACCACTTTGTTTACTTTATTCTTGCCTTGCACAAATCAATTTTAAGTTGTGTTAACGACATTTTGCTTGAGCTCCATGTCTTTAACAAAGTCGTCAAATTTAAAAGCTTTGGGTTTTCCATTTTCTTGATCATCCTTAATGTAACCTGATCATTTGGTGTTTCTGGAATGTTTTCCTTTTCGCCCTTTTGTTGAACTCTTTCTCTTTCGTTCCACCCTTTGTTCTGTTTTACAACACAGTAAGGCTTCACAGCCACACCATATTATAAAGTTATAGACTTCACATACATTGAAACCCTATATTAGAAAGAAAAAAAAAAAAGCCAGAATACACAAACATCCAAACTATTATCAAATCTTCCGACCTCAAGTTCAAATGGCAGGAAGCACACAGAAATGGTTATTATCTGAGTCTTCTTTCTGATACGATGGAAGCTTTTCTACAGTTTCAATATCCCACAAAACCTTTTCTTGCGTTTTTTGCCTACGCGGTGTATCATGTGTGATCGTATTTCTCCACGGCGGTACCCCTCCGATTGGGCGCAAGAAACTGCCGGTGTGCGTTTTCAGCCGGACCTGAAAATCGTCACGTACCGGCTCCCAATTAACACTTCCATCTAAATCCGGTTTCAATTCCGTTTGGAGAACTTTTTTCCCTTTTACGCCTTGAAGAAATAGAGCATTAGACGCCATGAGGTATTTCCCGTAATAACTTTTGAATCGTACGTGTTTTTCTCCGGCTGTATAGACATCCCATTCGGCTTTTTCCGATGAGCCATCGCGATCCTGGAAAACCGTTTCCTCGTCATTATCTGCCACCAAATATTTGTCTTTCATGCTTCGAAGACGAATCCTTTTCGATTTTTTGAATAGTTCCATTTTATCAGATTTTAAAAAGATCAAACCGATTTGTAGTTTGTAGTCTGTAGATAGGAAGAGATTTGGAGAATTTTGACGATAACGGTGAAAGAAATGTGGATGATTTTGGATTTTTGCCACCTTTGACGATTGTTGCAAGATGATGGAAATTAATTGCAGAGAAAGTTACAAATTTGGTCCGGTCTAGCATTTGTTACGGATACCCCCCAATACAAGTTTCGTTAGGTTTTGTTTATTTTTAAAATATTTTCCAGGGCTCTTTTGTTTGCAGCGGGCTGCCGTTTACCGATCTTTTAAAACCCAAGTTTTTAATTGATCCGGAGTGATGATCGGGTAACAGGTCAACCTATCTAACCAATTCAACCGTCGAATCAATCCAGTTTTTCAATTTTTTATATATTTTATATTTTTCAGCATAATTGTATATTTATATAATATAAACAATGTAATTTCACATTTTTGGTATCATAAAAGATATATTATCAACTTTTTATAGGAAAATTTTACTAAATTTAATGAAACAATGGTGGACAATTTTAAAAGTTTGAGCATTGAATTCTTTAACCAAGTTTTTGAAGCCCAAAATTTAATTTTTTGTTTCAACCGACGGGTTAACCCGGTTCCGGGTAACCGGTCCAACCGGTTTTTTAGAAAACCGACATGTTCAATCCGAGTCAGAAATTAACAAAAAACCGGTTATAGTTGAACCGTTCTCTTTACCGGGTCACGGTCCAACCAGTTCGACCGGCCGGGTAAACCGGGTTTTAAAAAATTGTCGTTTAGTTTGCAGACTATTTAAATTTTAGAAAACTGCAGACTTAAAAAAGCCCTGAGCGCCAGTTTCTTATAGAAGCTTGAGATAACTACTTTTAAGATCTGCAGACATCTTCAAACCTAGAAAAAGTTAAATTTGTTATCTTCTTTTTACATGTCTTTTAGATATTTTTGTTTTGTTTATTTGACAAAAAGAGTTAGTATTTTTCTATGATTTAAACTATCAAAATCTTCAAAATCAAATTTATCCTACTAATATCATATAACTATTTTTCCTGACGATAAATTAAAGCTGAAGTTGTTGATATTAAAATTCAGATAATCATTCTTATGTCAGAATGTTTAATATCATATGACTGTTAATTAGATTAAATATAATATTTTCATATTTAAAAACATCGGTTTATTTAGATTTGAATTTATTTTAGCAGTTTTCATACTTTAAAAAAAATAATATTTTTCTTGTAGATTGAAGATGATTGATCTACCTCATCTTTTACAAATATGATCTGCAAACATTTTATATTTTAAAAAACAAACAACACATTGTTTTTTTATTAGTAGCTTGATTTACTTTTGGACTCTATTGAACCTAAAATGTTCAAGTAAATGGATTATGTATAAATAAATGGGTTGCGACTTATCAACCTAATCCATCATTTTTAATAAGGATTGAAATCGGGTTAATTTGTTTTTTTTTCCAATACAGCTTTAACAAATCGGGCCGAATACAGATTGACCCCTTAAAAATTTTAAAATTGGAAAATGACTTATAAGGGTAATTATGTTTCAAAACTGTTCAAAAAACACCATCCAAGTTTGGTCTGTTCAAAAAACACCATCCAAGTAAGGCCTTTGTACAAAAAACACCATCCAAGTAAGGCCTTTGTACAAAAAACACCATCGAACTACATGTTTTGTTCAAATTTTACCCGATGATAACCGGCTCTTGCAGGTTAAAGGATGATTTGGCCGGTCACCAAGTATTAGGCCAAGTCATTCTTTAACCTGCAAGAGCCGGTTACCATCGGGTAAAATTTGAACAAAATATGTAGTTCGATGATGTTTTTTGTACAAAGGCCTTACTTGGATGGTGTTTTTTGAACAGACCAAACTTGGATGGTGTTTTTTGAACAGTTTTGAAACATAATTACCCTTATAAATCATTTTCCCTAAAAATAATTGAAAGAAACTTATACTCAATTAAATAAGTTACATTCTTAGATAATTGTTTAAATAAAATTGGGAAAAAATTATATTCCAATAATTGTACATAGTTTGAAAAAAAGTACAATCACAAACAAATATTAATTCCAAGTGTTAAATTCTACCTTTTGCAGAACTCGACTTTCGCTTCCACTGAATTTCGTTTCTGGTATGACTTCCCTATTGGTTTTCTTCTTTTAAGATTTCTACTTTAACAAATATAAAATAGAGCTATAAAATATAAATAAATATAATTCTTGAATGAGTTGACAACTTTAATTAAAAGAGTTAAAAATCTTATTTCAACCTAGATCGAGTTCAAGTTTGATCGTTTTTCCCAACTCTATCTGTCCAATTTTTATGTTTAATCCTAATAAAATGATCATTTTGCCCTTATTTATATATTTTTATTTTTTTATAGACACAAACAATTAATGACAAAAGTATCGATTTTACCCTCATTTATCATATTACCAACCAGATGAAAAGACACATAACTGATGGAACAATCTTTTTCCACCACACAATTTTTGAATTCAAACACGTGTTTATAAATTTGGCACATGATTCAAAATAAGAGAGAGAACTCGCCGGCTTCTTTGGCCAACAAAAAACGGATAGTTAGAACTTAGAAGTGGCGGCGGCGGTAGACAGTGGTTGCACCCGAAAAACACACCACCACGTCAACATACATTTGAGCAAAAACCAAAATAGCAACCAAAAAAAAGTTACATCATTAAACCATATCAACTGAAACTAATTAACAACATTCACACATTAATCCTTAACCAAAAAAAAAAAAAAAAAAAAAAAACCGACAACCAGAAAATTGACAAAACGACATCAAAAGCTCCAAAACGGTTCCATCCCTATGCAGCACAACCACCGCACATAATGCCCCTGTCATCACCAACCAAAAGTACAACAATCAAAGTCAAATCAAATGTACAACTCTTAATGCATAGCGAGCGTTATAGGTTATGGGCCAATTCTACCTTCTTAAATTTGTGGAAATACTTTCACCATTAAACTATTACTTCTTATCAATTTAGCCATGTTACTATTATTAAAGTAATTGTAAATAAACAATAGTTCAAGGGCTAAAAATGAAAAATGTGAAACTTACATTATCGAGCAACCAGAGGTTCTACGCCTTTTCTGCCTCACTACCTCCTTCCGCCTTGGCGGTTGAAGAACCACCTTGATCGCGGTATCAAAAACCGCTTTCACATTCTAAAATTATTAACCAAAATAGAAACCGATTTTATAAATTCAAGGGTAAAATCGTCAAAAACTCTAAATACAATACAAGTTTTTTTGGTTCAAAATTTTCACCTGTTGTGTCTTCGAGCTGCATTCAATATAAGCAGCCGCACCAATTTGTTTTCTAAGTTCCTCACCCTAAAAAAGGGCAAAAAATGTACTTTATTTTTTTACCTATAATAGCAACGTTTATTAACATATTTATATAATTTAGTACCTGGGCAGATGTAATGACATTTGAACCGATATGATCGGCTAAATATCCCCTATCATCACGAAGATCTGGTAGTAAAAACCGAAAAATATGCTTATTTTCGAGAAATCTTGAAATGAAAAATAAAGATATTATATGGATTGTAAATTTAAATTGTACCTAATTTAGTCCCCACGAGTACTACTGGAACGTTAGGTGCAAATCGTCTTAGTTCAGGCATCCACTGTTTGAATAGTCAAAGATGAGTTTATTTGAGATGATATTCTAATTATATTTGTCCATTTTTTTTCCATATTCATGGTCAAATTTTGACTTTGCAAATTTGACTCTTAACTTGTGAAAGGGGGAAATGTAATGGATTTCAGCTTGATTATGGAAAATTTTCTTTTACAAGATTAAGAAACTCAACATTTAAGGAGATGTGATTCAAATTTCTTTCCATATAATGATAACAAATTTTTGTAGATGTCTAGAGTAATGAACGAATCTTTTTGACTTTTGAAAGTCAATTTTACTTAAATTTGTGGAAGAAGGCAGAAGGTTCCAACTTCATTATGGGGTTTTCTTCTTTTTCAAGATTCAAGAAATATGACATGGAAAGATATTTGACTTGGACTTTTTAACCACAATGATAACAAATCTTATCGGTTTTAAAGTTGAAACTTGAAAGCAAATCAACTCCAATTTTGTCAGAAGGTATTGATTATAAAGGTTGCAACTTGATTGTGGGTTTTTTTTTTTTTTTTTTTTTTTTTCAAGATTCAGATAACTACAACATATAAAGAGATGTAGTTAACATTTCTTTCTCTATAATAATCACAATTCTTAATGATTTCCAAATTCATGTAAGAATTTGTTGGACTTTAAAACGTCAAATCAACACAAATTTATTAAGAAGGTAATAAATTCAACTTGATTATCAGGCTTTCTTCTTTATAAAAATTCAACAAGCTAAAACATAAAAAAACAGATGTAGCTAACATTTCTTTTTTTTTTTCTACAATGGTAAACGGTAACAAATCCCATCTGTCTTAAATCATAATAGCTAATTTGTTTGACTTAAAAAAGTCGAAATTGATGCTAATGGGGGAAGGACGTTACAAATTGATCTTGATGGTTTATATCTTTTTCAAGATTCAAGATTCAAAACCCTAAAAGATATATCAGTGATGGCTCAGTTCAAATTCAAAAAATAAAATAAAAAGGTCAACTTTAAAATGTGAAACTGAAGACCCAAAATAAAGGAAGATTTCAAAAACTACAAAAAGAAGAGACCACCGAAGAAAGTGTACCTTTTTTAGGACATTTTCATAGCTTGCCCTACTGATTAAAGAGAAAGCTAACACAAATATGTCTGCACCTCTGTAGCTCAATGGTCTTAATCTGCTATAATCTTCCTGACCTTTAAATAACATAAAAATAATCATCGGTTAATTAAAAAACCGGCCAAAATATTCAGAAAATTCGGTAAAATGAACTCGTTAAAAATTGGATTTTAAAGAAAATACCAGCAGTATCCCATAATCCCAAGTTGACGATGTTTCCATCCACAGCTACATTAGCACTGAAATTATCAAAAACCGTTGGAATATAATCCTGTCAAGAAATACAAACCCAAACTTAAAAATTCAATCTTTGGTACAAAAACATATAAATGAACATAAACCCACATGTAATCAACGTTTATTCATCTAAATTTAGGATAAATCAACAGAAAGATTAAACCAACAAGTTTTAATTAGCGAAAAGGTAAGAAAGATGTTGTGACTTGTACTTTGTGAAGTGGAAGTTGTACACGAATGTCTAATTTAGAACAAGTAAGCTAATCTGGAATGAGGTTAAGATTACTTAAACGACATAATGCTGCGGTGACTTGTAATTTGTGCGATGAAAGTGTTAACCCAGAATAAGGAAGCTAAAATGCAAGAAAAATAAAGGGTGTTTTCAGAAATAAAATGGGGTTTTTCAAGTGATTACATACAGATATGTATATGTATATACAGAGAGAAAGATTTACAGTGGGGAATTTGTTGCTTGTATAACAAATGAGCATACAAGTCTTGCCAACAGCTCCGTCACCAACAGTAACACATTTTATGAACTTCGAAACACTCATTCTTGTGTTCTTGAGCTTCGGCTACTTGTTGAAGTGATGATTTTAATGAAATAAACCCTAAATAAATGTGCTTGAGAAGCAAGAGTGATGAAGAAGTTTCAGAGGAGAGAGAGAGGGGTTCTTGCAGAAGAAGACAATGGCGAAATGGATGCCAAGAGAAAGGGGCACCTTGTTCCAAGAATGTACTCCTGTAGTTTCAAGAAAGAAAGAAAGAAAAACATTTATTATCATGTTTCCTCGTGAAAATAAGTGTGTTTGTGTTATAATATGGTTGCCTATTTGGCTACTTTAACTTGTCTAATTTAGGTTAATGTGTAAGTTATTAAAATATGATTTTCTTTTTCTGGTTTTTGGTTTAGAAGATTTGGGTAAGATATTATCTTTGTATGAATTTGACCGCTTAATTTAATTAAAGGACTAATAATATGTGTGGTGTATATCTATGTAATTTGACGAATCCATCACTAATCTTTTAATTGGACGATCGAAAATTATTAGTCACTAACTTTGTTTAGAAAAATAAGCCACTAACATCAAAGCTATGTGATTGATTGTGTAACGTTAGATTTTATAATTAATTTTTACACCGAGAATACTAATATTTTCTAAAAGTTGATCTTATTAACAATGACTACTTGATTATTATTAACGAATGTCTTAAATATTTTTAGTTATTATATATTATTAAAGGGATTAATGATCAAGGATGAACATAGTCGACTGAATCGACTAGAAGTATATGGTCTTGGTTTGGTTCAAATTTTCTGGACGAGACCAAAATAGGTCTGAAACTTGAATATAAGTCAATTAAGAAGAACCCAATGGGATGGAATGAATAATCACGGACCCAATTGACCAAAATCGATTAGACCACGGACCGAATGGACCAAAACTGAAATCCAACACACTCAATAACTGATAAACAAATCATATTATATAAATCTCTTCAGTTCAGTTCTTTTATTCTTATGCTCATTCCTATTTATGACAAATTGATAATAACACTCAGAGTAAATTACATGGTTTATCCATGATGTGTGGTCAATATAACACCTTTGGTCCAAGTATCTTGATTGTTGCAAGTTTAGTCCCCCTTTCAAACTAAATAAGCATGTTTGGTCCTTATTTCATACTTAATTAGCATGGCTGGCCCTTAAACCAACCCCATTGAGATGGAACTGTTAAGAGCCCTCATGTATCTTGCACATGAGGGTATTTTAGTCATTTCTACCCATGCTTTCCCTTCTCAATTGCTTTGTGGTCCCCACTCTTCCTTACCACCTACACTTCACTCATCCCTACCACTATATACCAACATATAAAGAAAAATAATTGCGCGAAAATTTCATTGAATTTGTATATTCTGATATGATATGTCTTTGAGGCATGGAAAATTTCTGCATAAGGTTGCTTCAACGATAAAGCATTATGACGCTAAAATAGTTTTCTTCAAGAACAAAGCATTAATTATACTGCACAACCTACATACAAACCATATATCAACCAAGAAGCTTTAGTTCTTACTTAAAACTTTTTGCTCCCAAACATGAAATTAGTATATCGATTCACCAAGCTTAGTGTTTCGTAGATGACAAAGTAAACCTGTAGTTTGAGTATCAATTAGTATCTAAATCCAAACAAAAGTTAATCCATTTTTAAACCACAAATTAATCCAAACAAGTATCAAATAAAAATCCTAAGCAAAACCAAAGTTGCATTCAATTCTTCATCTTGAACAGAAATTGAAACCATACACATAACCATCTAGCCTTTATAAGAAACAGAAAGTTTATTAAGTTGTTAAACATGATGAAACTAGAAACTTGATTATCATACCATTCATTATATTTTTACATTCATTACAACAACTACTATTACTATTGTCATCCATGCATAAGTTACACCAAAACAAACAAAAACATAACATACACCCCAAACAACTACCTCTACCAAAAGCTATCATATGTGATCAAGCCTCTTTCATCACAATATCCTCACCACCTCCACAACATACATCACAATTACCCTCAACACCTCCACGATTACTCTTATCAGAACATTGTAACCTACATCCCTTCACCATACTACCCTCTACTAGACACCAAATTTTAAACTTAACAATCAGAAACTCATTGGAAGTTATGTCAATCAATGAGTAAGAAAAGGAAGATTGCGGTGGCTTAAACATGTCCGTAGGAGGGAATTGAATGTTGCGCTTCGGAGGGTGGAGATGATTATTATGGATGGTGAGAGGAATATGTAATACCGTGTTATTAAAATTTAGAGATTTTTGAGTTAATCTTGGTGTAATTAAGATTAGTTAGATTATTGTATGAGTTTAGGGTAGTTAGAATTTCATTTGGAAGGAAATTGAAGTTGAAAATTGCTAAAAAGAGGTTACACGGGTCGTGTAGGAGTTTCTTGTGAATGTTTTGAGCATACCGTGAGTTACACGGGTCGTGTCATTTTGACACGGGTCGTGTAAACCTGTAGACTAAAACTAAAATGTACAGCACGGGTCGTGTAAAATGTACAGCACGGGTCGTCTAATATGAACACGGGTCGTGTAGTTCTGCAGACCAAACTCAATCTTTATACCGTGAGTTACACGGGCCGTGTAACTTTTACACAGGTCGTGTAATCGGCACAGATCTGTTTTTAAAACACGATTTTGTTTCATTTGGAGTAAAAACCCATTTCGTTCAAAACACTTCCAAACCCTAGAAAACCAATTCTAAGCCTCCTAAGTCGATATTAGAGCCTATCTTCCTCGAATTGAAGCTAGGGATTGATACTTTGAGCTTGAAAGGTAACTCTCTTTGATTTTGACCTTGTTTTGATGGTTGAGTTTCTTGATTTGAGGTAATTCCTTGTGGTCTTGATGAGCCACCTGGAATTTGTTAAAGTTAGAGTTAAATTATTTGGAATAGTTAATATAAAAGAGTTCTAACTATGAAAAATAGAGCTAGTGAAGTGTTTATATTGTGTTCCTAGGGTTACATGTGTTTAAGTGATGAAATTGAAGGCTACAACTTTGATATTGTTGTTATCTTTTGATTGTAACTTGTTTCAATGATACAAGTTCCTTGATTATGATGAATATTGAGTGTGATTAAGATTTTTCTTAACTTGAGTAATGAAAATGAGTTGTTATGCTACAGCTAAGGCTAGGCAGGAGCATACACGAGGTGCAGGAGTTCCACACATCGATTCCACAACAGGTGAGTAGTTATTAATAGATGAATTATGTGTTGGTATTGATGTTTATTGCAGAAGAAGTATGATTTGAGTTGTTCTGAAATTGGTTGAGAATACCAATTATGAGTGTTTGGAGTAATGAACCTCATTATGAATATATATTAAGGATCAAGATGGTTTATTGAGAAAGTTGTGAAAGAAATGTTGGACAATTGCTGTCCAGTTAAACTTTAATTACTCACAGAGCTTTCAAAGCTCACATATTGTTTGTTAATGTTAATTGTGTTAGGTTCTGGAAGTACAGATAGTGGGAAACGCATCACGGAGGGTTAGCTGGATGGAATATGGACTTTGAACTTTGACTTATTTTCTTGTGTTAGACTAGGTCTTTTGTAAACACTCGGTTTTGGAGAAACTAGTATGAAACTTGTTGTATGTAAATAAAGCACTTAAACTAGGCTTTTGATAGTATCTTGTAAAACTTGTTACTCATCCTTGAGGATTGCACCTAAATGATAGTTATTTTGATTAAATTATCAGTGTGTCCTCAATATGAGAAATCGGGTGTTACAGAAGAGACGTATATTGTGAAGGAAGTTGATAGATAGTGTGATGTTAGACTTGAAGGAGTTGGGTCTTTTCAAGGACATGGCCTTAAGTAGGATAGCATGAATTCATAGGATCAAGGTAGTAGAGTAGTATAGGAGTAGTCCTTTATATAAAACCTTTACTTGTATATGTTTGTGTTTCAGGCATTTTTTAGGATAATAGTCCTATGAGTCTCTGACATTTGTTCATTCTTTATTATAAACTTGGAACTATTAGTATCTGATCTAAGTGTTAGTGTTAGTATTTGCTCCATGCTTTATTGCTATTATTTGTTTTTGTAGTCCTTTCAGGTTGGCATTTGTTTGTGCTTGTAATCATACGAGTCTATCAATTTTTTTTTTCTTTTTAATGTCAGTTGTATTTGCTCTAAGTGGTATGGCTAGGTGCTTCATGCGTTATTGGTACTATCTAATTACATGTTGTGTATATGTTTACCCCTAGCCTTTTTTATTTCTAGTTTTATTGTTTTATAATCGTGTTCTCCTTTTAGTAATCAACTCGTAGCCGCTACCTATTAATTTATTTAATTATTCAACTATTTATTTATTTATTGTATTATTTGATGGTAGACCGACGTTTAATTTGCAGAAGATCTTATTCGATGAGTAGACAATTTTTATTTTTCTTTTTCATTTTTCATTTTTTTGTTTTGTCGATGTCTTATTTGGAAATAACTAAGACCATTCACCGTGTTGCCTCTTTCTTACCTCATTCTTATAAGACTTGATGAATGTTGTTATTCGGGCTGTAAACGAACCGAACGTCCAACGAACAATTCGTGAACTGTTCGGCGAGAAGTTCATTTATGTTCTTTTATTTAATAAATGAATGAACGCGAACATAAATTATCGTTCGTTTAGTTAAACGAACGAACATGAACAATTGTCTCATTCGTTCAATTATGTTTGTGAACGTTCATTTATGTTGTTCGTTTATGTTTGCTCATTTAAGTTCATTTTATGTTCATATACGGTCAATTGTATTTGATAACAATTCAATATTATATGTTTTTTTATGTTCATATATGTTCAATTGTGTTTGTTTATCTATTTAAGTTTATGTTTGTTCGTTTATGTTCGTTTAGCATGTTCACGAACATAAACGAAAGAACATGAACAAGAAAACTCGTTCGTTTATCTGTTTGTGTTAGTTCATTTGTTACGTTAACTTAAACGAATAAACATGAAAGTTATCGTTCGTGTTCGTTTGGTTCGTTTACAGCCCAGCTGTTATTGTTGTATATGTGGGAGCCATAGTATAAACAACTAAAGCTTGAACGTGAGTTGTAGTTACTTCCCACTAACCGATTTTCACGATAAATATTAAAAGTTAATCATAATGTCTCACAATAGAGAAATTGATGTTTTTATCCTGAAAGTTGGACCTAAAATTTTGCTTTGGATTGTTTAGTTATTCTTGTATCAATTCACAAGGTTTCACTATAAAGGAAAATCAAACGGAATGCCCTCTTCCACTACTGAAACAATGTTTTCTCCTTACATAAGGCATACTTGATTTATTCACAACATTTATTGCCGTCCTTTAATTTGAACAATGGTGGCAAAGTAACTAAATATTAATATACAAAGATACTAGGGTCAACAGGAAACAAGAATGTTCCTACATCTCAAACAAATTAAGAAAAAGATTGTATCCCACCAAGGAAACCTAAAACAATTTATAGTGCCCTTGTGAGAAGACAGGCCAATTTTTGCATTGCAATTCTTTTTAAAACAAAAAAGGAATATAATGATTTGATAATTAATTTTGAAACTAAAAATATCAAAATAAAAATAGAAGGTAATAACATTTATTATGTTTTTTTTTATATTTATGGTAAATTACTACTTCATTTGCATAACATGTTTTCTCTTGAAATTTTAATTAATCTATTAATTAAAATGCGTGACTTTGGACCGTGTTATTTTAAGTTGTTCACTTTTTTTTTCTTACGTTTTCTTTATGGGTTTTCAAACTCGGGTTTAAATGCGGGTCAAGGCCTTTATTCTTTTTGCCTTTGACACGTGGTCTTCACAGGTATTTTCTTCTTATACCCTTGCCGCTTCATCTTCTTTTGATAGTTCTTCGATTGGAGTCTGTGCTACTGTGGCGAATTCACGTCCTTAAGGTGGTCTTTCATCTGAGGTGTTCTGCGATTTGCTTTGCATGTTGTTGGCTTCGTCTTTACTTTCATCGTTGTGCTTGGAGCTGTGTTCGTGGCAGGTAAGTTCTTCCAGTTCCTTCTTTTCCTTTGGTTTTTAGAACATCTTCTGTTTGGGATTGCTTCGATGATTCCTTTCGTTGTTTTAACTCTTGAATTGTTGTTATACTTTTTTATGCTTTCAGCCTTTCAGGTTTACTTTAGGTTCTGACTTCTCGCTATTTCTTTTGCAAGGTAACTCATTAACAATATCCTTTAATCATGATAAATGTTTTTAATTTCTTCCTGACAAAGTGGTCCTTCCTACTAACGAGTCCTCCGAGACACTCCTCAGAATTCGTCATACTGTAAATTCGCTTCCTTTTTTAGTTTAATGAATCCACGTTATATGTTTTCACAATTTTGCAGGAATATTTAATATCTTAGTTTAAGAATTTCCCACACTATTAATCTATAGAAATGGAACTATTTAGGATAACAGAAATGCATTTTGACTTTCGTCATTCAAACTTATCCTTGGAAAACTTTAAACTGATATAGAAATTTATCAAATTGTGGCTGAATTCTTTTTCAAGACATTCGAAAGTGCGAGAGCAATCAGGAAACGTTAAGTTGTGGTGCTAATTTGTGGCAATTTCATACCCTTTTATAAGTTCTAAAATTTTGGTGTTTGACTTACAATAGGTCAAAATGCACAGCTATGGAAGTAGATTTCAGCAATCAGGCTACTGGAAATTGGAAGAGAATCTGGGCAGGTTTAGTAAATTAGATGTGAAATAAGCATTAGTTAACTTTCGTTTTGCATTTTCACAGCGTACAAACATTCATTTTTTTCAACTTGTATATCAACGCAACTTTTAACATCAGTAATCTGGATGTTGATTCTTTATTACAATTGATCAATTTTATCATTATTCACCCAGGGTACTGCAAGATGTTATAGCTACAGGCGGCAAATACTATGCAATGAAATGGGCCACAGGTTAGTACTTAATAGTAATCAAATAAAAGAAACACAAATTCAAATTTATCCTCTGAGATTAACAA
Organism: Cichorium intybus; assembly: GCA_023525715.1. NCBI lineage: Eukaryota > Viridiplantae > Streptophyta > Magnoliopsida > Asterales > Asteraceae > Cichorium > Cichorium intybus. The sequence goes on from CM042015.1 coordinate 79,295,629, forward strand.
TGCTCGATTAAGTGGGCATGTTCTTGCATTATTTCTAACATTCCCCTTATGCTTCTTCTCTTTTATGCAACCAGATGCTCAATTGAATGCCATGAAAGAGAAACCGGTTGATTCAGAGACTGTAGACAGGTCAGTCCCAGATGAACACCATTTCTAAAATTCCTTCAAATTCTTAATATTATTCAGAAACATTACCATTTGTTCATGTATATAGGTTGTTATTTTTGCAGTTTGTAGGGGCAACCAAGTGGTGGCGGAAACCGGTGGATGGACCAGTGGTCATTCAAAATTGTAAACCGTATGTAATTATTGTAATAAATACTTTCTTTGATTTGGTAATTTCTTAACTAAACCTTTGTTGTTACACTTTTGGGAATTGCTGAACTTGCTGGTGTTATATAAATGAATGTGCTGATCATTGTGTTTTTTAGGGAGAAGTTGCAGGTATCTGGATACATATTTTTATATTTAACATCAAAACCACATGAAATACATGATTAATCATTATTCTGCAAACACACCCACAACATCTAAATGAACAAGCAGAACCCACAGCTATTACTCCACCATCGAGGAGTAAGGGAAAAAACCACATTTCAGACCAGGCTGGAAATGCGACCTACTTTCATATTTTCATTTGGATACTTGGCGTACGATTGTAAGTTCTCTATTGTTAGTTTAATAGTAAATAGCATTTTTGGTCCTTGAGTATAGTTGATTTTAACATTTTTTTTCATTGAGTAAATCACATGACCTTATTTATTCAGAAAATCAAGTTTCACCATGGATGGAAGTTTGGGTAGAAAATCAACAAGATAGGGGTAAATTGTCCGAGATATATAAGCCGATGCAAGATCCTTTAATAAAAAGTTGTTTGGATATTTTAAATGTGGATAAAGATTTTAAACATCAAGGAATTAAAGAGGCTTCATTTCCAAGTAACATGTAGATTTAGTTCAAAACTACAAAGTGCTTTATCTTCTGTTGAAAGATTTCCTGTTGTGATAAACAATTCATTCAAACACAGGAATTCATATGTCACTGTTCGACATCGGCGTTGCACCACTTACCCATGTCTTAAAGTTCTGTTTGTGAAAGAAGAGGGAGATTCGCCTTTGACCGACTACCCGGGTGACATTCAAAATGTTGACCCATTTTCAGATTTTGAAGCAATTGAAACTTTCTTATGGCCTAAAGTTAGCTCAAATAATAATAAAGACATAAGCCCTAGTGCTCAATCGTCATCTTATAAAAGTCAACACGAGGTTGGTCAAACTTCTGCTCCAAATCGTCAAAGGTATAGCTTACCGTTTATTACTCTAATTTTTTTGAAATGCATTATGTTTCCTATGTCTAGCTTCTATACTAGGGGCAAATTATAAGAAATAGCAACATACTTTACTCTTTTTGACAATATAAACAATGTACTTTGTTTTTTACCCACGATAGCAATGTACCTAAATGTTTTTTTCCGTAATAGCAACCTACTTTTTACATTTCTTTTCACATAAAAGCAACATACTTGTAATTAGTTGCCCATAATAGCAACATACACACGATATTTTTTTGTAACAAGTGCAATAGTATTGTTATCATTATTGACTACTATTATTGTATGATATTATACGGCTTTTTATTATTATTTTCCCATGCCTTATAATTGTTTCAGTTGGAATCATATATTTGATTCTATAACTTATGCTGTATGTTGCCAGCTAAACTAAACAGGTACCATGGTACCGTAGCAGTATATCAGAAAGCCATCTCAAAGAATAGAATTGATCTTCAAAATCCTGAATATAAAGATATTGACAAACGGTATTTTGATCAGCTACTGAAGCTCAAGGTGATAATAATTCCGATTTTACCCTTATATAACTAAATGTCTTTTCACTTTTATGGTGTCATTAGCATGATACTTTTTTTCTACAGACGACTAAGATGGCAAACAAGGATTTAAACAAATACTACAACGCACTTGACAAATGAGTTTTTATGGATTGAATTTCTGTTTGATTTGAAATTTGTGATTGTTATGTATCATGTATATGGTTTATAGTGGTAGTTGATGTTATTGAATTGAACTAGGGCACTGATGCGGTTCCACACAATGAAAATGGAAGAAATAAAAAAAATTATAAGAGAATTATGGCAGCAAACGTACGGAGGGCAGGATATCGATTACATTAGTATTCATTCAGATGCTGAACATGGTGGTACAAGGTCTTACAGCTACAAGGTAAATTATATTCTCTTTAAACAAGTAATTTTCTTTTTAACTTTTTTCTTTTATATTGGACATAATTGATGGTAAGTTGAGGTTGTTATGCAAACCGGTGATGATGAGCTGGAAATGCGAGGAAGGTGTAGTGCAGGTCAAAAGGTTTGTGATCATCTCTAACTCTTGTGATTTACACAATCGCCCATTGTATTCCGGATTAATGAAGTTAGATGGAGGGGTAAATCTGTAACTTCACTTATCATTAGATTGGCATTAACGGAAACCTTTTGCCTTAACTGTGGAATACTTGCACTTGATGAACCAACCACCAATTCAGATGTTCCAAATGCCGAAAGCCTTCCTGGTGCTCTCTTAAGGTAATCTTTTTTTATTTATTTAAATAATTGGATAGCTTTTTTAAAGTGTAATGTTTTGTTTTTTTAAATAATAAGGTAATCTTTTTTTAGATAGTAATTACACACGATGAGAGATTTGCTCAACTTATTGGTCACAAAAATATTATCGGCTTGCAAAAGATGACCAATAAGTCTAAACTATTTGCTTATATTCTCAATATGGTTAAATGCTTAGAAATAACAAGCTACTTTTGTTTATTTGTTTATCTTTGAAAACCCTTGAAATAAACACGTAACATTTTCCAGCCAGCATAGCATCATCAAGGGCCAGGAAATCTTTGATTTAACTATAAGACATTGCTAATGGGAATGTTGCAGTCGAAAAGCATCATGTATCTAAACCATCATTACTAGGAAAAAACTGATGACGTTAGCATGACGAACTTTGAATGAAAATAGAAGTGGGGTAATCTGAAACCTTGCGTATTTATTGCATGTCAATCATAGTTGCTAAATCTTCCATCCATTTCGTCTTTTAACGCCATGGTGTAGGTATTTATTCATCTTCGTTTTACCTTTTCAATTGTTACCTAAATCTCAAATTAGTTGCGATGAAGGTTATACCGGTCTTTGTTCAAAAGGGACCTCGATTGCCAAACCGGGTTCCCAACTTTGGCCGGGTAAGTTGCTAAATCTTCCATCCCTTTCGTCTTTTAAAGCCATGGTGCAATACTTAGCTATTGCGTACTTGCAAAATAATTTAGTAGAAATATCGGACATTCCCAAATATTTTAGACACACCCGTATAAAAAAGATTAGAGTAATTACAAATATGGTCCTTGTCAGCAAGGGAACAATCTTTGGCTGCTTCTGTTCAAAAATTTGAGCTTGCGGATGCATCATCAACGAATCTTGCAGTGATTAAAAAGAATCATTGCTCAAATGGAGCAGCTTATGAAGGTAATTTAGACACACCCGTATAAAAAGATTAGAGTAATTACAAATATAGTCCTTGTGCTTTCTGATTTTTAATGGTCAAGGTTTGAAGGTCTGAGTAAGCATGTGAATTAATCCAAGAATGCATAGTCCAATCAATACTTGATGTTTTTATTGATGGAACAGTTCCAACAGGTAAGAGAAGTCTTCAAATAAAAGTTAATGGTTTTTAATTTTAGTAAAAAAAAATTAATTAACTAATTTAAGCTTGATTTTTTTCTTGCAAATACAGGGTCTGGGCTATCAAGTTCTGCAGATTTTGCGTGCTCTTCTACAATTGCCATAATGGCTGCCCTCAATGTTAATCTTCCGAAGGTATTACGATGATTTCTTTATTTTCGATGATAATGATGAGGGTATTCATGTCTTTTCACAGACTGGAGATGTTAAAGATATTAAAAATAGTTTTGCACTATTTGAAGTCTACTGTTATGAGTATATTCCAAATATTTTACTGCAATTTCAAACAGTTTATGTTTTTTAACTTTAACAATAATATGTTTTTTAAATAACAATGGACTCTTTTGAAAAAATGTTTGATAACGATTCTTTATTTACTCCATAGCAGAAAGAAGTTGCTCAGCTTACATGTGAGTGTGAAAGACACGTTTGGGACAAAATCTGCTGGAATGGAGCAGGTAACTTTATCTGTTTATTATAGCATCCCACTTTCAATTCTATTACAGCAATTGTACTTTTAAAAATCTCAACAATTTTCAGTTCTATTACAACAGTTGTACTTTATTATAGCATTTATCCAGACCCGTGCTCCAGCGATTCCGAACCCGTGCGGAGCACGGGGTCCCACTAGTTTATATATAAAGAGTGAATCTTTGTTGGATTCTCTAGATTTATTGATATGGATGCAGAAAGTACTCATCTTATGACCACCACATTTTCTTCTCAACAAAACACAATCACATCCTACCAAATCCGTTTCTAAACTTTCTTACAAAATATATATGGTTCTTAAAAATTTAAGCAAATTAAATAAACTTCTATTTTTGAATTATATAAAGAAAAAAAAGAAAAAAATGACTAATTTTAATATACAAATTTTCAGAAAATAATTAAAAAAATAGTCAAATCACCATTATATATATCATATTTTCGCAAATTGCATTTGTCAAATAAAAAAAGTCCCGTTTTGATGATTTTTGCAAATGACATGCGAATTTTGCAGATGTCATTTACAAAAATATGTGTTACATTTAAATGAATTGTGTTTATCAAACTATGAATAAAGTAGCATACAAATTTTTTTTCCAAAATATATATCAATATAGATCTTTAGCAATAAATAATAAAAAGTTATCAATGTTTGTATATTTGGTATTTTTTTTCTAGATAATAAATTATTCTCAAAAGTTTAAAATACAACAATAATAAACTGTGAATGAATGTCTTTTTATGGCTCTTATTTGAACCATTTATATATATATATATATATATATATATATATATATATATATATATATATATATATATATATATATATATATATATATATATATATATATATATATGGTTGAGTAACTTTTGAGAACCAATATTTTTAGAGAACGTGAAAAACCAATTTTCCGACCAAACATTTTCACAAAAAATGCCATCACAAGCACCCATACATCTCGTTTAGGTCAATCGCATCACAACAAGTTTAAAAAAACACCAAAAAGTGTTCAAAAAAACAAATGTACATATGTGTACATGATGGGCATATATTATATGCATATATTTTAATATGCACATTCAAATATGCATATACGCATAATTATATGAATATTTCCTACTTAATCAATCGAGGCCCCTCAGTCCCCTTGGGGTTCAATATTCCTGAAGAGGAATGGTAGGGTCACGAGATTTCCCTCAAATACATGAAAGTTTTTGGGTGTGTCTCATATGCCAATACGAAGGACAGTGAGAGAGACGATCTAGATTCCAAGTCGAATAAGTGCTTCTTTATTGGGTGTGGTGTGGATAACATGGGATACCGATGCTGGGATAGCCATAACCGAAGGGTTATCAAAAGTCGGGAGGTGATATTCAATGATAATGCCATGTATAAAGACACACTCTCAGGTACTGACCGAAGCAAACCATCCGAGGCAAAGGAGCAAGTTATGTTTGAAGGGTCATCCGGAGATGATCATGCGAAGCCTACTGGAGAAGGGTCAAGTAAAGACTCCGGAAGCAGTGGGAGAAACGAAGAATAATATGGGAGTACCGGAGATAGTGGGAGCTCGTCCTAGGAGGGAGGTAATACCTCAGACCGAAGCGAATGTGATGAATCAGGAGCTGCAACTCCAGGCATTCTCGAGAGATCCACTAGAGAGAGAAGACCTCTGGTACGCTAACCCACGTTGGCAAGTTACATGTTGCTAATTGAGAATGAGGAACCAGAATCTTATCCTGAAGCCTTGAGGATGAAAGACTCCGTACAGTGGAAGAAGGCGATAGAGGAAGAGATACACTCACTTGACAAGAACGAGACCTGGTCTCTTGTCAAGTTACCAGCAAAGAAGAAGGCATTGTCCAACAAGTATGAAGCTGATGGGAGTAAAAGATACAAAGCACAATTGGTGGTGAAGGGTTTCCAACAGAAGGAAGGAGTTGATTACAACAATATATTCTCTCCGGTTGTGAAGATGACCATAATCAGAACGGTGCTTGTGATCGTTGCATCAAAAATCTCTACCTAGAGCAGCTAGATGTCAAGATCGCGTTCTTGCATGCCGACCTTAAAGAAGACATCTACATGGCACAACCAGAAGGTTTTGAAATTGCTGGGAAAGAAAATCTGGTGTGCCGTTTAAAGAAAAGCATGTATGGATTGAAGCAAGCTCCAAGGCAGTGATACTTGAAGTTTGATGACTTCATGAGGAGAAATGGGTTCCGGAGGAGCGATAACGACCACTACTGTTACCAGAAGCAACTCAAGTCCTCGTATATCATCCAACTTCTCTATGTTGATGATATGTTAGTGGCGGGTGCTAACATACAAGAGATCAAACATGCTAAAACAGCAGTTGTCCAAGGAGTTAAAGATGAAAGACCTCAGACCTGCTAAGCAAATTTTGGGCATGAGCATTTTCAGGAACCGAACTTCGGGAGCTGTCAAATTTTCTCAGGAGAAGTATATCCTGAAAGTTTTAGAGAAGTTCAACATGAAAAGTGCTAACGTCCGAAGTACCCCGCTTGGAAGGCATTTAAAGCTTTCAAAAGAACAATCCCTAAAGACGGATAGAGACAATGAAGAAATGGCTAAGGTTCCATATGCGTCCGCTATTGGCAGTATGATGTATGTTATGATATACACGAGGCCAGACATTGCATATGTAGTGGGAGTCGTCAGTATGTTTATGTCGAATCCAGGAAAAGAGCATTAAGAAGGTGTCAAGTGGCTGCTCCGTTACTTGAAAGGAACCTCGGACGTAGCCTTAGTTTTGAAAAGGCAGAAAATTATCTTGGAGGGTTTATCCGAGGCAGATGTGGAGGGTTGTGCGGATTCCGGGAAGAGCACGGCTGGTTATGTCTTGACATATCACAGAACCGTAGTCAGTTGGATTTCCAGATTATAGAAGAGTGTAGCTCTTTCAACCACCCAAGTAGAGTACAAGGCGAAGACAAGGAGCTAGAGAGAGATGAAATCTCATTGGTTAAAGCTTGGCAGACAGAAGAATCAAGTTCTGATTAGTCTCCAAGTGGGAGATTGTTGTGATGAAGGCTGGTGTGGTTGGAGGTTGTGCTTCGTCCGGATCAATTATCTTCGTCCGTGGATATGAGTTTCGCCTCGGTCAGAGCAGCGATGCGGAACGAAGATCGATCATCTTTAAAGTAGGTATCACGAGTCTGGTGGACTCGCTATTATCTTACTCTACTTTAAGATCGTCCGCAGGAAGCGTCATCCGGAACGAGGAGCAACCTTCGCCCAGGTCTGAACTTTGCGGTAGAATCTCCACATGGATCAGATGTGGAGAGTCGAGATGTTGATAAAAGAGTTAGCTACTTTCGATGCGGAGTAAGCTCATGACACAAGTTCCAAGGTCTGCTGCTGTTAGAAAGTTGGTCTATGCAACACGTTTTGATGAACTATTGCTGACAAAAGTTGGTCTGCCACAACTTGTTCCTTGACTTGTCACATCAGCTGGCCTAGTACAGGAAGTCAAGGCTAGAAGATCTGCTGTCACATCTTCTGGATCCGGTCCAGATCATATATATATATATATATATATATATATATATATATATATATATATATATATATATATATATATATATATATATCTATACTATACTATAAACCATATATAAATTACAACTCCCTTATGCATAATTGTCTTAATTTTTAAGACTGTACAAGTTGTAATACACAATACACAACTTATCTTACCTATGTTACAATTTTGTTATGCATTACTAAGCACTGAAAGGAAGAAAGCGGGCCTGACTTTTGAAAATTTTGAATCTCTTTAGGCGTGCCTGACAGGCTGTTGCCTGACTTTTTGAAAAGTTTGAATCTCTCCTTAGGCGTGCCTGACTTTTGTTCCACTAAACCTCTCGTCACCACGATATAAAAACCCTAAATTGAGGGATCACGGCATTGCTGCTACTCTCTGTCTCACCCCCGATTATTTTCCCAGCCTTTCTCTCCTCAGTAAACGCACCTAAGCTATCACCGCAACCACCCTACCTCATCGTCTCACCCTACCTCATCGTCCCACCACCGTCGACAGCATCATCCCCGACTGCTGCTGTATCGCCATACCAGATAAGTTATTTGAAACTCCTAATTTCTAATCACTACAATCTCTTTTTTTCACTCGATTGCTAGGTTTTTCAGCCACCGCCACTACTATTTGCTTCGATCTCAATTTCAAATACAAAGAAACCTAATTAACATTTCTACCAATCTTCACTTTCTGGAACCACCCACTACTACCACCAGCCTTCTCGATCGCCGCCAATACACAGCAGAACGGAATTGCTCCATTGTACCACCACCGAACCACAGGTTTGTTTTCCAGAGCTCTGGCAAAGTCGACGTCATAGATTCCCAGGGGTCTGTGAGGTTTATCGACATTGATAGGGCAAAGTTAATTGACACTCTTTTGGTGTAATGGTTCATCAATTGTAGAAGAAATATACTTTTCCAAGCAATTGAAACTTATCAACTTAATTTAATGTTTGTTAGGATTGGAAGACCAAAACCGTACAAGGATACAGTCAAATCTGGAACTGTAAGAAGTGGTTTTTTGTACGAATATCTATTTATGTATATATGGTTTCTGATGTATAAATTTGTTAATCTTCCCCTCCTTAACGATTAATTGATGTGGATTATGACATCTTATTCTTTAGATCTTTTCGTATTTACTTATAGCCAGAAAACGATACCCAAAATCTGGAAACCACATATATAATATACCGATTACTAAAATATGAAACCTTAAAATAAAAATCTGATGGAGGTATTGCAACGGTCCTACAGGTGTTGGCTGTCTATCGACTTTGGATGGATAATCGGTTTTGGATGCATCGACTTTGGTACCATCGTGTGTAGTGGAAACCTGGAGAGATGGACGGATCCGGTGGTATGGTACTGATATCAGATCGTATAGAAAACTAAGGAGTTATGTGGATGGTTGAAGCTACAATCGGAAGTGGATCGGTGGTGGAAGCCTATTGCCATTGTCTGCAGTGGAAGTGGTGGTGGGTCGAGGAAACACCACAGATGGTGTAAGAACACTTGTTGAATATTTATGAAATAACCTTCTGACTCATCTTTATACTGTAATTTGTTTTGGTTATACATGAACGAATATTTGTTGGTCCTCTGTTTTTGCTGATCAAATACTAATTGTGGATCCTCTGCTTTTTTCAGTCTATGAATAATGCATACTAAAGACGTTGTAGGTGGCTCTTTTGAACAAAACTGCTTTCGCTGGTAAGAAACTCTTAGGAGTTGTACTTTTCTGGAATTTTTTTTAATTTTGTTTTTAAATTTATTGATGAACAAATGGTGATTTTGAACAGATATGAAGCTTTTAAATTGGATTTGTGTAGTGTTTTTGTTAATGATGAAGTCTTAAAACTATATCTAGCATTATACATTCTTATACATACTCAGATTCAGTGGTAAGGAACTCTTTTAGGGGTTGTGCAGGTGGAATATTAATCACATAACCAGTAAATAGAAGCGAGAAACGAGATACTGACAAGGATGACAACACTCAATGAGCTTTAGGTTTTGCAGGGTCCTGACTTTCCGGAGATCTTGGTAGAAACTGAAAAGCGTGGTTCATCTTTCGCGTAACTATTAACCATTCCGGAACATGATGACTGAACATACGTCGATGGAAAATCAACTTCTTATGTTGCATTCATCCTTGAAATGTACAAAGAAGCTGGACTCTTTGGTGATCTTGCAAACTATATTCAAGTTACTAAATTCACGATGAGTTTTTTCCTATCAGTGAAAATCCATAAGTGATCTGTACCCTTCTTCACTTGATTGATATGTTTATTGACACATACGCAGATAAAAGACGCTTATACCCTCAACTTTTTTGAAAACAATTCAAGGCGTCTCCCAAAGTGGTGCAATGATGTGGACACGGTCAAACTTCCATATTGTCAAATTAATGGGAAGTATAGGATGGAGCTGCCAGGATACAATACTATTGAGCCATACCCACATATGGCTGAAAGTTGCCCGTCGATGCCCCCAGATTACTTCATACCAAAGTATTGCTAAAGTTACCAAATACTGTTGAGGGGTCTATGTGTTAAATTTGGGGAAAAAAAAGAAAATTGAGGTACATTGATATGTTAAGTTTGACATAGGTTTAAATATATACACTAAAACATCATTTCTGATGTGGATAAATGTAAGACACACTGTGTACAATTGCTTTGGAGTAACTCCTCTTTCACATTGAACCAGAACTGGTCAACTTGCTCTTAAATTTAGAAATACCAACAAGGTTCTTTGTTAAATATACAAAAAGTTGAAAACAGTTACATGTCAATGCATATTATTTGTTTAATGCAGATTAATTAGAGTGGGAGTTGCTCAGGTAGTGATGGTTACCAGTGACCAGTCTCTCTGGAGGTAAAGACATAAGAGCAAGCCTACAAGAGGATGAATGAAATTTGCTAATATTCATGTTTTCAAGTAGGAAGTAGTAAGCAAAAACTGATTTTAGAAAAGATTTGATTTGTATATTTTTTCTTAGTATTGGACAAGTTGGAGAAGACCATTGTAAATTGTAATAAAATTCTTAATGTAAATTGCAAAATAGCAACCTACTTTATTATTTTTATCAATTTTTGCAATTTATTTTATCTTATAAAATTTTTATCAATTTTTAAATAATTTAAAATTTTCGAAATTTGAAAATTTTCGAATTTTGAAAATTTGAAAATTTTTGAAATTTGAAAAATTGAAAAATTGTGAAATTTTAAATTATTCAAACTTTTGAAAAATTGAATATTTCAGAAATTTGAATAATTTGAAAATTTGAAAAGTCTAAAAATTTGAATCATTTTGAAAAATTTGAATAATTTAAAATTTTCAGAATTTAAAAATTTTCAAATTTTTGAAATTTAAAAATTTTGAAAATATTAAATTATTCAAACTTTTGAAAATTTTCAGACTTTTCAAAATTTCAAATTATTAAAGTAATTGTCGAAACGAAACTATTTGCCGGTGAGGACTCGAAACGAAACTATTTGTCAAAACGAAACCATTTGCCGCCGCCGCATTGCGCGGGTACGCAGCTAGTATATATATATATATATATATATATATATATATATATATATATATATATATATATATATATCCCATAACCAAGAGTGTAGTATGTACGAGCGTGTGCGATTATTTGAGTGTAGTGATTATACTTGTAGGTTTGTATAACATTCTTATAATAAGAGAAAAATCTCTCTAGTTCCACAATGGACGTAGCTTGATCTTGCGATCGAGTGAACCACTTAATTCTTTGTGTTTATATTTATTTTGTTCTTATTGCATTTCTTGCTGCAACGATTTCTTTGGTCGAGTGCAAACTGTCGAGTGTTCGTTTAACAGAATCTTGTTCTTGAGAGGTTGGAAGTATTTCGATCTAGTTTGTTGCTTACCTAACATTTATACCTTCAATTTTGACCTCATTAGTTTTGTACAGATCTATTCTGGAACTGGACAATTTAGAACTTTAAATTTTATTTTAACATACCCTTTCGTTTCCTTTATCTATAACATTTTATTTTCAACATCCTCGAGGAATCAAATTTGTGCTTTCATTGTCATTGTAAAATGCTTCTTGGACTAATTGTTGTTTGAATTTGCACATATAAATAACATATAGTTAACAATTCGTTACACACATACTAACCAGTGTGTGTATTTGGCTTTACAAATCTTCATGGAACAGGAAGGCAAGGAAATCCTAGATCAAAACAATTCATGTTCAGGTAAAATCCTATTGAAGAATAATCGACAAGTTACATTTAATACATGAACAAAACTTTTAATGTGAAATAGTTTACATGAAGGTCTACCCGATTTCCCCCTTAGTGCTGGATGTCTGTTAAGTGAAATCATTCACCAAATATATATCTCATCCAACTTTCATCATTGTTCAATATTTCATTTCATAGAATGAGACCTTAAGGGCTTTATAGGAAGGGAGAGATTGGGGATATAGTGAAGAAAAAGGATGAAAATCACAATGTAATTCAGAAAGTCTGGACATAACAATGTAATTTAATGGATTTTTGTTATATGTTGAGCATAACAATGTACTTTTGTTGGGTTTATTGTTGTCTTTGAATATGTTCTTTTTTGGGGATTAATTATGGTTGTGGGATGGTCAATTTTGTATTAAAAAACACGATCATACATAGAGCGTGATGGGTTGTAATAAAGTACTACTGATGGAGTGTAATAGAGTGTCGTCGTTTGGTGTAAAAGTGTATTGCATGTCGGGTATAATAGAGTACTACTTGTTTCAAGTAATGGAATACAATTGTTTTGGTCATATCGTGTAAAGTTATCTTGTGTAAATTGTAATAGAGTATTGTTGTATCAAGTAATAGAATAGAGTTTTTTCACATGTATTATGAGTTATAGAGTACATTATATGTATCCTATTACTTGTCTGGATTGGAGACTCTACACAAGGAATATGCTTGTTATTTCGTATCAGAACGATAAAATTAACCGTATCATATCCCCATTTTCTAGCAGTGGCTATTACATTCTCATAAGAATAAGAATAAGCATATGAAACCTTTGAATTGTTTTAAGCTTCAGATATTTAGAATTTATAATTGTTGTTTCAGCATGTATCATGTCACCATAGTATAATATTTTTTTTAAACATGTATTTTTCTATTTGCTTTGCTCGTTTATAAGACCAAAACATGAATAAAAACCCACACCCTCAAAATTATGATAAAATACTTTATCGGCCGATAAATACAACCCGTAACATGTGACAAAGCTAGTGTGATAGCACTTATAAATTATAATGTCCTCCAATACTAAATTAACAAAAGGGTTGAAAGATTTTCTTATATAAATGTAATATTAGATGGTTTTTATCCCCCATAGTTCACATTCGATTATAAAATCAAACTATAAATATTTAGATATTTTTATGCATGAAATATATATATATATATATATATATATATATATATATATATATATATATATATATATATATATATATATATTAGATAAAAAATTAATCGAATTTGTCATTTTAGTGCATGTTTGCATTATCGAGAAACTATTGGAGGCGATGAACTTATTCTATATTACTAAACTCACTCATGCATGCGTATCGTTTTCGGGTGTATTTTTGTCCGACTCTGTTTTGTTTTCAACCATCTATTATATTTTATATATTTTTATTAATTAAAAAATAACCACGACAAATTTGGTTTTGTTGTTATGTTAGTCAGTTAATAACAAATATTTTATAAATTTTATATATACTTTTGGATTTTAGTACGATAAAAGAATTGATAGGTCACTTGAATCAAAATTTAAAAACTCAAATTGTATTATACTTTAAGACGTTCATATGTACCATTGTGACTACGTGGTCCCACTCCCATCATTCAATTACGTGTCTAAAAGCAAAAATAGGACGATGAATAATCAAGTATTGCAGATGAACAATCTATATTTTCTCTCTTGAGAGTATCAACGTAACAACAACTAGTAGGCTGGCAATTGTTGTAGTTAAACTATAAATAAAATTAAAAATATTATTATACCTTCAATAATAATCAATTAATCACTTTAACAAATGGATTAGTTAAGATAGTACAAAAATTAATTAATAACTAATTAAGTATAGACATGCATTTGTTATTTTGTTAATTATTTTTACATAGTTAATCCAGAAGAACGCACCCGATTATTCACAAAATATGACTAGCAACCAGTGGCGAGTCTAGGATGAAAACATACATGGTTCATTATTTAAGTAAAATCGATCGAAATAAAATCTTCAAAAAAAATACTAGTTGCGGGTCGGGTCGTATAAGCAAAAAGAAAAAAAATAAAGTTCTTACAATTGTACCCGACATAGAATATGAAGTACGATTGCAATTTCAAAAATACTAAAATCTAAAACACAATTTTGTGATTGAGTTATTACAATTTAAAATTACAAACCTGCACTAGTTGTGAAGAAATCACGAAATTAGGAAGCGACCCGCGGGATCGACGTTGAAAAAAGGCAATGATGATCGGTCGGCAGAAATCGCCGGTGTCAAAAGAGCAAGCGAGTTGCCGTCTTCTTCTACCGCATTGAGGAAATTAGGAGCGACTATGTTTTTCTTTCTCCCTTGCCGATCGTAAGCTTGCTTTAGTCTTTTTTTATTTTGATTTTAATGTTTTTTCTTTATCTAAATTTAATTTTTGTTAAACTATTAGGTTTTCTATTTAGGGACACGTATTTAAATTGGGCTGAGATACATGGGATTTAAAGTTTTGATATATATTAATTTTTATTTGCCAAAGAAATAAGGTAGGTCACGTAGGAATTTTAAGATAGGTCACCCTTAATTATCACATATATATCTATTAGTTGCAATTTTTTTTAGGTAGGTCAAGTGACCCACCTTGGTTACATATACACTCGCCACTGCTAGCAACTAGGGGTGAGCGTATGGTCCAGAAAAACCGAACCAAACTGAAAAACGAACCAGATCAAACCGATCCAGAACCGATTTATATAGTATGGTTTGGTTTTCGGTCCTTGATAGTGTTTGGTTTCGGTCTGGTCTGCAGACCATACTCATCCCTAATTATACAGGAACATCATCAACTTCGGTCCAATTCAGTTTGGACCATAAGAAACAAATCGGAACCTAAATCGAACCGAGACCGAACACACCTAATCATTTCAGTAGTCCATGATCCAGTCCAATTCGGTTTGGCCCTAGTTCGGTTTTGGTCCGGTTCGCGGACCATGCTCATCCCTACTAACAACAACAATGCCCAACTCCCATAAAAATTAGGTAACAAAGGTAAGATGCAGAAAATCGAGCCTCGAGAGACTACTTCTATTGATGACTTCCAACATAAAAATTTAGATTTGAAAAAAACAATCAATTGTCTTTTTTTATTTTAAAAGTTGACTAAAGTCAAAATCTTGTTTGGACATGTACCATGCCAAGACCAGTTACCAGTTACCAGTTACCAGTTACCAGTGATTTATAGTGCCTTGAGAATCTCGTTAGCGCCTGAGACAGTGAATTCACCGCCTTCTTCAATGTTTGCAGCTACCACCTTGAGGTTATCGACCAACATAGCAAACCTTCTGGACCGAATGCCTAGCCCTTTTTCAGAAAGGTCAAGTTGAAGCCCAAGTGCATGGATGTATGATGCAGATCCATCCGCAAGGAACTTAACATTTTTTGCATCCGGGTATGATTTTCTCCATGCCTTCATCACATAAGGGTCATTTACTGCATATCAAAACACAGAATTTGGTTTTAATTGACAACGTACACACACACATCTATAACATATGGTTAAATGCAAGAACTAGTGACGTACTTCCGTTTTATGTGTGCATTATAGCATTGTGTGTTCATTTCTTTGTGTTACAGTACAAGCTCACAATCACTCTCTACATTCAATAAGAGAAGTAAATTTAGGAAGTAAACACATACCACTGATTAACAGAAGTTCTTCTACTCCCTTTGATTTAAGCTCTTCAGATTTTTCAATGAAACTTGGTACATGCTGCATGCTGTTCCACATAAATTAACATGGAATTACTACATCAATTACGATTCAAGATAAAATAGAGGCTCCATATGCCCCAAATTAGAGGTACATTTGCTCTTGTTTCAGTTCTATCTATTAGTAATCGGGATTCGCAAAAACTCAAATAACAACTATATGTGAACACTATCTCAAACAGCTCGTTTCAGCTGATTACTTGATCCTATAACTCAATATCACATTATCTCGTTCAAAACGCAAATGCAATCACTCCAAATTGTTTTTCGTGTTTAGGAGCTACGTCAATTATCAAAAAACAAAAGTTCAAATCTGTTCAGGCATGACTACTTTCAGTATAAGAGAATTACTAATTTCCAAATCCAATCGGTTGATAACTGGATGAGGACAACGACGCTCACAAGTACTTTCACCTACACGTTCAATACAATTTAACGAACACGGAACATCAACATCGGTTTACGAGGATCTCACCATATTACACCGAAATAGAACTAGAAAATTAGATTCAAAAATAGAAATGAGAGGATTTTAAGCGTTTTTACCTGCAGGTAGGAGTGAAAGCGCCGGGAACGCCAAATATAACCACTTTCTTGCCGGAGGCCAGAGAATGTATGGAGACTTCCTGCTTCTGATCTTGCTCGTCGAAGTGGGCAAGAGTACCATCGGGAATTTTGTCACCAACAGCGATCGGAGGCATTTCCTGGTGAATTTTGTTCTCTTACGGCGATCCGCTGGCGATTATGATGCAGTATTGAATATTGATGCGAATTGTTTCTATATGTCACTCGGTTAAGTTGGTATGCATATTTATATGCACACGGGCAAGCTGTCTTGAACTATAAGGTGGTGTTGTAGATTGTTTAAAACAATTTTTTTATTATTATAAGTGTTTATTAAATAACCTTGTATCAAAAAATGTTTTGTCAAAAATGTTTGATTTAATTTATCCGATATAAAAGCCTAATAAGCTGAAAAGTTATTTTTAATGTCTGTCTGACTTGTGTATGTAGGGAAAAAATAAATTATCAAAACTGCTTAAATAAGTTAATGAATAATGAAGAAGTGAGTTATAAAAAATTCATTATTTAAGTGAATAAATGTTTATGAAATCTTCTAACCAAACACTTAAAACTCCTTATTACCGATGTCAAACCTCAATAAATCAATAAACATTTTAACTAAACAATCTCAAACACCCCCTAAACAAAATTTAAGACAACCATCACCCTGATGGCCTAGTGGATAAGGCTTTGGACTCTTTCTCTTCCCCTATAAAGAGGTTCCAAGTTCTAATCTCACTCCCTCCCTTTCCCCATAGGGAGTGTTAGGTTTCAATCAGGGGATGGCTACTGGCCACCTCTCACCCCGTAGGTGATTGACCCGGACCACCCTGCTGCCAGGTGTGCATGGGCCCCGAGGTTGCTTCATCAGGGTCATCCAAAGAATGGGTCGGGTGAGGTCCTCGGTTATAAAAAAAAAAAAAAAAAAAAAAAAAAAAATTAAAACCTTTTTCAAGTTCGATTGTCAGCAACATCGTTGCCTTGCACTCTTATTTGGTACAGTTGGGGACTAAGATTACAATGACTTATCGATCTAATCTTGTCATTTTAATAATTTATGTAACATGTTAATTAATCACTTTTAGAGACCTATTATCTTATTATAAATGTTTAATAAAATTGTTAAAACGAAGGTATGAATTTGGAAAAGAGTAAATAAACATCCACAATCCTCTATCATGAACATGACATAATATATTTCTCTGTGAAGCAACTTCAAAATTAACGAGGGTAAATTCTATGACACTAGCCCCTAAGACCATGATTATATATATAGTCCCTTAATTACATAACATTTGCCACAAATTCCACGAACTATCTGATTATTTTGTGATACTTTTGAAAAGGGTAATCAATTAGTGGTATAATATCTCCATTGAGTCTATGCTAAATGACCATTTTGCCCACATCGTCTCTACTTTCTTCATCTTCTACAAACCTACCCGTCTTCTTGAAACAACTCAGAGCTTTCTTTACAATCAGTGGCAGCACATAAAGCTTTCCAGATGGGTACCAACATTTTCAAGGGCGGACGAAATTTCTGACAAATACAAATGCAAACAACATCAGAAAAAAAATAAAGTTTGATTAAAAAGATAAAATAATATTCCGATAATAATGTCATCCAAACAGTATATTTCATTGCTATAATTGTGTACACAAGTATAACGTCCTAATAAAAAAAGAACTGAAAGTACAATGCTGTAATTGGATAGATTTTTTAAAGTATGAAAAATGCCAAAAGTACCTTGAAAACTAAGGTAAGTTGTTCTTCATCGCGTACTAGAAGAGATAGGCACCAGAAACACGTAAGCGGGGTCACGCATTCATTTAACACCGGTTTAAGAATCTCGCTTACAGGAATAAAGCTTCGGCTTATTTTTCCACTATAGTCATAAAAGAAACAATTTAAAGAAGTTGTAATGGTAAAAAAAAAAAAAAAGATGAAAGAAACAAAGGGCTTGAGTACCTTCCATAATGAGTTTCAAGCTGGACTCCAAATGCAGGCATAATTATGACAGACTCTGAAACAAACAACAAATGTGAACGAAAGTGGTTGTATTATTGAATTAAGAATACTCAATTCAGATCTCACCTTTGACAATCGGTCTCCAAATAAGCAATTTGATCAAGAAAGCACCAAAAAGTAGGCTCCAGTAAACAGTGATGACTGGTTTTCCCTGTACATGAAATTAAATAAATTACAGTTGCTAATTAATTAAGTTAGATTTGATTGTACCTTTTTGAAATGGAGAAAGACAGCATGTACTACGAGAAGTGTCACAAACAGGTATATGACAATTGGCTTCAAAATACTTCTCTGAGAGACAATATGATGAGTGTCGACGGCTTGGAGGGGAAGAAACTTATCTTCGTCGTGTAAATATGTAAGCCTCGCATTTGAAATTACCGGAGGGTTCACCATTTTAGAACAGATTTGGAGCTCATGAAACGGATATAGGATTCTGGTGTACTGACAACGTTGAAATTGGAGAAGTGGAACTGCAAGGCCGGTCCAAGCCGATTAGAGGCCCGGGGCAAAATAAAAAAAATGAGGCCTTTGATACTTATAAAAAAATAGCTGAAAATAACAATGTACTTTGATTTTACCCATTCCAGGTTGTTATTTAGCCTTGTTTTCTTTTTGTTCTTATTAAAACATTCTGATTTTACCGATAATAGCAATATACTT
This sequence comes from Cichorium intybus, assembly GCA_023525715.1. NCBI lineage: Eukaryota > Viridiplantae > Streptophyta > Magnoliopsida > Asterales > Asteraceae > Cichorium > Cichorium intybus. Next base: position 79,314,728 of record CM042015.1, read on the forward strand.
TATAGATTTTCTATGAACAATAGCAATGTAGTTTACCAAAAATATCAATGTATTTTTATTTTACCCATTCCTGGTTGCAATCGCACAGTAGCAACCATATAAAAGAAATTTAGTCTTTGAGGAGCAACAGACTTGATGGAAACATAAAAATGGTAAACGATGTGTATGAGCAACAGAAAGAACCAAATGGAAGGTGCTAGTTCTGTAGACGAAGTAACATGCATTCCATACCTTTAGAACTTCAAAATCAGAAAGAACCCAACTATCATAACCCAACTTCATAAATCAAAATCATAAACAATCTAAACGAACCAAACCTGGTTTCAATTCATAACCAAATCAGAATTCAGAATGAAATCATAAATTCAGAGAGAAATCACAAACCTGAATCAGATTATTATAAAGAAATCACAACAAATCCGGAATCCAGGAATGCAGCAAATCGAACTCAGAACCAGAAATCAAACTCAGAATTTGATAATCAAAAATCGAACTTGGAACCAGGAAATCGAACTCAGAACCGTGTTTCAATCTTAGAACTTCAAACCAGAAATCGAACTCAGAAATTTAGAACTTCAGAACCGTGTTTCAATCTAACTCAGAAATTTCGAACATGTTTATATCTAAGAACTTCAGAAACGACTATAGATTATGAGAAATTAGAACTCAGGAATCGAACCAAATCACTAAATCATCCAAAGATGGGGTAATTGCAATTCAAAAATAAGAAATTGTGGTGTACCTTTTGGAGAACCGATTACTGTCCACAGTCTAAATTGATGCGTTTGATGTTTCACTTTGATTGCTTCAATTTGTGCGTGAGTCGACTGTGCGTCTGTCAGCGTTGGAAATAGCAGGGAAGAGAGCACACTTTTCGTTCTGTAGCTCGCTACAGTTCACGCTTGATTTATTCCTTCACAGTTCACGCTTCTCCCGGTTCCCATTAGGGGATTAATTGTATTTGGGCTATTAGTATTGGGCTAGGTAATGGGCTACGCTTTATAACAATTAAAAGTTAAGGGCCCTTTGGCATTTGGGGGGCCCGGGGCAGTCGCCCAGGTTGCCCATGTCTATGGGCCGGCTCTACTGAAGAGTGGACACCGGAGAAGGAAATGTAATCAGCGAGACGGCGACGAGATGGATTCAATCGACAACACGATGGATTCAATAGGAAAGACGACAACGAGTTTGAGTTTCTACCGGAGAGAATTCAGAGAACAGCGAAGATGGAAGTGAGTCGGTGAAGAAAGTGGAACCTAGATAGCTGGATGAATCGGGCGTGAAACACAGAAGAACTAAAAAAAAATATAAACTTATCAAATAAATATTTTTATTATTATCTGATATATAATAAAACATTTAATAATTTAATATAAAGAGAAAACATATAATTTACATTATGTCACCTACATGTTAGTTTAGGCTCCCGAGCCTAATCGAGCGCACTAAAAGTAGCTCAAGTTTGAACTCGTTTATTAAACGAGTTCTAAGTTGAGCTAGAACTCGGTTCAAGATCGTTTAACTTGAACTTAGATTGAGCTTTTAATGAATTGATCTCGAATAGCTCACGAGTGGCTTGACTCGTTTACATCCAACTCATCCAAACTGAAAACATGTAAACAACTGAACTAATCAGCATTGAAGCATAACCACAAACATTTGGCATGCTTGGGTATGAAAAACTCAAAACCCAGGGGCAATTCACGTTAATATAAAAGCTGCATAAAGTTAAAAGGTCACCAATTTTCAAGTTTTCGACTAGATTAAGCAGCAAAAGATCGAACTAAACATCTATAAAAGAAGATCAAAGAACCCAAGGGCAATTCACGTTTATCAATCTAAGCAACCATCATATGTATGATTGACCCAAATGCTAAATGTGTTGAAATCGCATACCTTGGAAGAGCGTTGCAAATGGAATGAGTGAATGCAAAGTTGGAGTTTGTAAAGCAGATGAACTCGGACAATAACTACAGCAAAAGGGGTGAGTGATGGAAGCAACCCACCGGCTGTAGTGAGAGAGAGAGAGAGAGAGAGAGAGAGAGAGAGAGAGAGAGAGAGAGAGAGAGAAGAAGAAGAAGAAGAAGAAGAAGAAGAAGAAGAAGAAGAATAGAGGCTTACCGGTGCCTGTCGGTGCTTGCAGGGGAAGATGATGCGCTGGCAAACGACGTTTGCTGCCGGAAGTTCTCTTCCCGGCCAAATTTGCTTGTAAGGCAGTAGGCTTTTATTGAGGGTTGTTGGCTTTTTTAGGAGAGAAAGGTAGATGTGGGTGTGGAAGGGTATTCTGGCAAAAAACACTATTTTTTAGGGTTAATGATCTATAATGACAATCAATAAAACAAAATTTACCCATTAGATCACTGTGAGAAGTTTTAATTGCATCAAATAGGTTACTGAACTTTCAATTTTGCAACTAATAGACCAATGAACTTTCAGTTTTTATTTTAAAATATCATTGTCTCCGATTGTAACCGGTTATGCCCGATCAAAATCGCTATGAGGAGACATCATAGTTGGTTATGCCCTCCGGCGAAGAGAAGAGTAGCGACTGTAGGCGGATTAGGCATCGGATGAAGAATGTTGTGGAGGTGTGGTCGAGGTGGTACAACTGTGGTGAGATTGTGGATATGCTTTGGACCTAGTCGAGGTGGTACGACTGTGGATGGGTTGAGGAAAATGATCTGAGACTGGTTGGCGGAGACAGATGTGTCGTCAGAACTAGAAAAACAGTGGTTAAAATTGGAGACAATGATATTTTAAAACCAAAATTGAAAGTTCAGTGACCTATTAGATACAATTAAAACTTCAGTGACCTAATGGATATTATTGGTTGTCATTATGGATCATTAACCATTTTTTATAGAAATTACACAAATGGATCACGTCTCATGTGGTTTCGAGTAATTTGTATGGTTAGTCATTAAATTTTTTTTAACTCCAGTACCATCCTAATGGTTTGGGTTTTTTTAACTCCAGTACCATCCTAATGGTTTGGGTTTTGTTACGCGGTTGGTCCTGTTAGAGGTAAAAAGACAAATTTACCCTTAATAAGTTCTTTTCTAAATATTATTTATTTATTATTTTGTGGGGACGTGTATGAACGATTCCGTCGACGATACTTGCGATTTTGAGAGTTAATCCTCGCCACAGTCGATTTCACCACCAACATCCCTAATCTCGCTCCTAACTCCGCTATCGTTGAAACCTACCACCCTCCTCACGACAGTTGATTTCACCACCATCATCCCTAAACTATGATGTTCTTAATTTTTTTTTGCAGTTTTAATAGCCTTTTGCACCACCAAGATAAACATTTGCCACCACCATCTTATCCACTCTATTTTCTAAACGCATCGATGGTCTAAAAGAACCAATCGCCGAGCATTTTACAGGTGAGAGGGCTTTAGAATCTATTCAGGGATTAAGGAGGAGAGGGGAAGGGAAAAGATGACGACAATGGTGATGGAGAGTGTATCTGGACATCGGCGACAATAACATCAAAGCCGAGCATTATGTCCGTATGTATGAATTTTTGTAGTCAATTTTGTGTATGTATTTTTGTTGAAAAATCTTGAAGTATTATGCATATATGTGTGGATCTAGACATCACCGACAATAACATCAAAGCCGATAATTTTAAATCAAAAGGATATCTCATTTCTTCCTCACAGAGGGCTACAAACAATAACCCTTCTTAAACCAAGTTGCCACAATTGAATGGTAAAAATTATCATCATTGGAGTATCCAGATGAGGGTTTTGTATGAATCGTTGGATCTATGGAGTATCGTGGAAGAAGGCATCTCTCAACCAAAGAATTCCACTCCACAATAAGTAAATGAATTAAAATAATTAAAGAAAAAAAAAGACAAGAAGGCATTGTTCTTTATCTACCAAATGGTGGATGATCCCATCTTCGAAAGGATATCAGGTATGATATCTTCTAAAGAGGCCTAAGATACATTATATAACGGTTACAGGGGGATGAAAGAGTAACGACAGTACTTTTGCAAACCATGCATTGTGAAATTGATGGCCTGAGAATGAAGAAATCAGAAACCATAGGAGAATTTTACATATGTGTGACTGACTTAACGAATCAAATAAGATTAAATAGAGATGATATCGAAGATAAGATGTTTGTTCAAAAGATACTAAGGAGTCTCGTGCGTAAATTCGAATATGTGGTCGTAGCAGTAGAATAATAAAAGGATTTGTCTAGTTTATCGACAAAAATTCTCTTGGGAATACTCCAATCCCATGAATTTTGAATGAGGAACTTTGATGACAGCTTTACAGAACAAGTTTTTTACTCACGGGTCCTACAAAGGCAAAAGGTAAACTTTATGAAAACCTCAATGTTTCTATTGCCATAAATACATAAATACAGACATACAATGAAGTGTGCAAGAAATGGAAAAAGGATGAGCGTGAGCATGCCAACTTCATGTATGGGAATGAAGCCAAGGAAAGGGGAACAATGTTATGGCAATTGCGGAACTTGAAACCTTGGTTGATGATGCATGGTGCAAAGATGGTGTATGTGATGAGCTAGTGCAAGGAAACAAAAAGGTGTGTGTGAATGTGGATGATAATCCCCATGAGAAAGTTAAGAAATTTGATGATGGATGATGAATGATGCTTGAAGTTCGAATGCTTCAAGGTGTTGAATACTTCGATAAGGGGTGTGTGCTAGAAAATGTTAACCTAGATCGTTAGACGATAATTTTCTAATAATAACGACAGTTAAGTGCATGAACCGTTTTGATGGTTCATGAAACATTGTGTTGGTTATACCCAACCATTAGTTTCTCTTGTATATACATAAGTCCTGTGTATTATTCATTGTTGTTGTATGTATTCAATATATATCAACAAGAAAGTCAGTTTGGAGTATACACATCGTATCCTTTGTTTGAAATTATATATTTATCCCCAACAATATTGCATGTAAATTAGGTGTTGCTATTTAATTAATATGTCGTGTTTTAATTGGATCATTTTAGTGTTAGTTATAAATAACACAACATCATGTTGTGTTGTGTCGTGTTTGTTTACACAAGAATTTGCCGTATCGTGTCATTCAGATAAAAAAAAAGACACGATTGCATGCCCGATTTGACACCCTACTTAAACTTACCCTTTAATGTCCAATAATTTATGGGCTTTTGTCGTAATAGTCCATAAGTTTGTCGTAAATATTCGGTTTTATCCTTCTATAGATTTTATGTTCACTAAAGCCCAAAATTTGCACACTTTTTTTCTATTATTGTCCCTGAAACCTGTGACAGGTTACCTTGAAGTTATTTTCACATAAAAGTCCTTATGTTTTGCAAATATTTACGTTTTTACCATGAAATTAATTTTGCATAGAAGTCCTTAAGTTTTTCGAAAATGTTTGGTTTTGCCCTCCACTACTTCCACTGCAGTGGTGGTGGGTGGTGGCAGTGTTGGAGGACAAAACTGAACATTTTCGAAAAACTCAAGGACTCCTATACGAATATACTTTCAAGGTAACCTGTAAACCTGTTATCGCAAGTTTCAGGGACAAATATGGAAAAAAGTTTGCAAATTTTGGCTTTAGTGGACATAAAATCCATAAAAGGACAAAACCGAACATTTACGAAAAGGTTAAGGACTTTTATAACAAAAACCCATAATTTATAGACTATAGGTTCGTGTCTTAACTCTTAACTTTCAAGATCACAGAAACCTTTCATTCTTGTAAAAATACATCTTTTCTAGCAACTCTTTTGAGCTTCAAGATTGCTTTGTTCTCTTTTTTATTTTTTTTTCCATTCTCATACGTGAGCAGAACTGATTTTACGAGTCCATATGCATTGTCAACTTGTTCTCATGCAGAAAACAAAAGACGTTCTTGTTGACACACATAAGTTCGTTGTCTTGAATTTATTTTTACTCATCCCTTTTGACATTGGTATTCCTAAATCCTAATTTCATTCAAAGATTTCATCAGACACTGCAAGTGCATGTAGAAGTACAAACATAGTGAGATAATGAACTAAAATAGGGTTTAGATTTGATAAGAAAATTATAATGAAAGAAAAAAGCCACGCACCTTCAAATTTTTTGGTAACTAAGTTTTTATCGAGATGATGGAATTTTCAGTGAGACGATGACAATGATTCTTCAAAAATGGCTCCGCTCACGCTCACGATTTATAGTTGCAATTGCAAACTTGCAATGCACAATGGATAATTATAGATAATTGTAGAGTTTCACGGAGATAAAAGACATTCTTCATAACTTACCACGATTTATGGTTGTAAACTTGTAATCCACAGTGGCCAATCACCATTACAAAAAATAGTAAACCACGCTATCTGAGCAACCCACGTAAATCCGCCTTAAACCCACGTGAGAAGTCAATCATGAAACACTAATAATATTTTGGGCCAGCGAAGGTTTGAACCTTAGATCTCCTATGTGAAATTCTACACCTGTACTCCCATCGCGGGGCTTCACTGTTACAGAGATATATGTAGAGAGTTTCATGTATTTGATACATATTAATAGTTGCAAATAATGCCATCATGTGCTACTCACGAGTCACGATGCATTTGGCACAAATGGACATCAAATCACATAAATACGAGATTTAAATGATAGTTGTGCCCACTTTAAGCAGCAAAAAGGGTAGGTGACAACCAAACTATTTAGGTAATAAGTTGCAAGATGCAAGCAAATAGCCAAATACACCAATGATGGTTCTTAACGTCTTGAAGATGTTCCAACTTCCACATATGTGGACATTTCATAGTTCCATAATTTAAAAAAAAAAATAAAAACAAAGGATAAGAGTGCTAACAAGTCGTCACTCATCTAAGATATTAACATTCAAACAGTCATGGGGGAAATACCACATCCCTCTATAATAGAACATGCGTTTTCGACTTTTATTGGTGTCAAGGAGGTAACCGTAGCTCTTGTATTGTATCCGAGAGCCAAGCCATGACTCCGGTTTAATAGCAGCAGAATAATTAAACCCGCTAATAAAAAATGCATATTCTCCTATTGTCTTTATTGGCGACACCCATTTCATTTCGCCAACATCTAGTTCCATAACCTTTTCGGGTACTGAATCCCGATCTATCACATAAAGGTTTTCACCTGAGCTTACAAGCTGCGGTAAATATTGCGGTCGAAACACTTCTGGGTTCGGAAAATTCTTGGTTTCAAGTAACGTCCATTTGCGCTTCTGCTTCTGCTTCAGATCCAGTATGAGTTCACTTAAAGAACAATCAGTGTGCAGGGTATATATCTTCCCCTTGAAATATTGTAAATCAATGATGGGGACAGTGGAGGAGACATGATTCCATCCTCGTTTACCTTCTATATAATATGCTACTTTTTTATGTAACGTAACAAACACCCGCCTCGATATTGAATGTGAAAAGACAAGGATACCCCTGATTCTTCTACTAGCACCTACATATAAGGGGTAACCAGGGAAATGAAAGTTTGATAGGATTCACAAGCCAGAAGTCGCGGGTTTCTGGCTCGAACAAGATCAAGAAACCACAAGTTGATCCAACGCAGATCCTGCCAGCAAAATGGGGAAGGGTGGTTTTGAAATCTATTCCTTCAAAGTCCTTTAGGTGGCACCAATCGTCCTCGTTAGCATTCAAAATATTACATAGGGATAAGGGTGGTTTGGACGCCATGAACGTCCTCCTGTTGGAGAGTGCGAGTGACCTCCATGACTTGCAAACTCTTCCGAATGCAAAATAATCAACAACTCCAAGTTGCATCACTACTAAAAGAAGCACATCATGGTTAAGATCTGACCAAGGTGCCACATCAACGGTGTCAAAAGTCTTGAACTTCTTGCTGCTAGATGATGATGATGATGATGATGATGCATCATCTTCATCATCATTCTGGTTTCTAGTCATTCTTGTTGATCTTAGCTGTTCGTAGACTTGCAATAGGAAAACAGAATATTAGTCATAGTAAGTAGAAACAAAAAATAGAAAATGAAAACTTATAGAAAATATACATCCAAAATGTGTTTTCTAATTTTCTAAAATGGAAGTGAAAATTCAGTCAGTTTAATCAATGAGGTTCTCTACTCAAAATGAAAATTCCACTCCATTTTACAAAAATGTTTTTTAGAAAATTGAAAACAGTTCCTGTTGTTTTTTATGAGAATTGTTTTATCTAGGTTGACATAGTGGACTACAGAATCTAAAATAAAGGAGCCCACAATTTAAGTTTGGTGTATATAGTATATATGTATAATATAGAACATTAGAAGAATTGTTTTGATATCTAGGTTGGCATAGTGGACTAGTGGCGTTGTGATCGTTTTAGTTGGATTTGTTTTGTTATAATATATCTATTTGAGATGCATTTTCTACGAACTTTTCCGGAAATCTCAAAAGTTATCAACTAGTTTGAATTTTAGCATAATTAATCAATTAAACATACAAACAAATGACACTACTTTGGATATTTCGGTTTGGTTTGAGTTTTTTGGCTTTTATATATATGAAAACCAAACCGATAGAATCCAAAATATACTTTTCTTTTTTGTAAAAACAAAAAACCAAACTATCGGTTTCACGGTTTGATTTTTCGATTTTAATTTTTCGGGTTTTGGTTCGATTTCGGTTCTTATGCACACGCCCCTAATCAGTTGCATGTGTAATGTGTCAGTGCTATGGATTAAGATATGATTTGAAGAACTGAAGATCTCAAACTCTGCATGAATGAAAGTGTATTTCTAGCATCAATTTCATTACTCAGAGTCTAGTCATGAATAATGACAAAAACAAATTTAAGCATCTGAAAACTGAAAACATTTCATCGAAAAAGATACCGATCGAGAATTATAGCATAATCTAAAAAGAAACAACCATATTAACGACCCCATGAACCAAAGGAAACAATTATAGCATCATTCACCACTATGGTTTCATGGCTATCATGAGTAACTATCATCTCCTGCAATCTTATAAGGCTCAGAATTGATAAACAAGGTTATTTTAAGATGGTGTATTCGTGCTTTTGTATGCGTATGTGTCAAATAGATACTAGGACCATCCGAACTCCTCTACACCCATTTGTTTCCTGACACTCATTTGGTCCATATAAATAGTTCATTGTAATTAAGGTATTTGTATGGGTAGACCTATAATTCTCCCATAACGATTTTCTTGACAATCCCACTACATCACATGTTTTCTTAAAAATTCAAAAATACTTTTATCAGAATGGGATTTCATTTAAACACTTCATGTCTTCATGTAAACGTAAAATACAAACATGTTGAAAATATAACTCATATATGCTGGTAAATTAAATGAAGTTGGGATTCGACAAAGACAACCTATGGAAGAGAAAGAAGGCCACACATACCTGTACTTAATATTTCTAGAGGCGATCGAGTTTTAGTGGATTATTAACAACGATTCTTCAACAATGAGTCTGCTCAAGGTTTCTCAAGAGTTTTCAGGTTTTACAATGACTGTGTTCAGGGTTTGTAAAGAATTTCATGGTTTTTATAGTTGCTCACTTTTTTTTTTTTTTTTTTTTTTTTACTTTGTATATAAAACCGGGCTAAGCAACTAAATTGGGTTTGACAATGTGTGGGCTTATAGTTATATTAACTTAACGGACATAAAATATTGATTAATAAATTCATTTTTTATAAAACTTTAGTTTCAGATAATCCAATATGTTACAACTTACAACAAGGAGTTGCTTCCTGCACACGATTTTGCGGACACTGTGTATATATAGGGCGTGTTCGGCAAAATTAGCTGGTAGCTGGTAGTGGTTAGCTGTAAGCGGTTAGCGGTTAGCTGGAAGCTGGTAGCGGTTAGCGGTTAGCTGTTAGCTGTTAGCTGGTAGCTGTGACTTTTATTTCTGCAGAAGTGTTCGGCAAAAGGAGCTGTTAGCTTTTAGAAGTGTAAAATAATATAAAAATCAAAAGCTAAACGCTAAACGCTCTCAAAAGCTATATGAAATAGCTTTTGGATTATGAGCGTTTTGTTAAAAGTAAAAGCTAAAAGCTCTTGCCGCCGAACGAGGTTTTTTCATTTTTTCGAGCGTTTTCTTAAAACCTAAACGCTAAACGCTCCCAAAAGCTCTCAAACGATGCGTGCCGAACACGCCCATAATTCCAAAAGTATTACAGCTGTGTTAATTTTGATCATAAAAACAGATACACCTATGGTTTGTTAACAAAAATATAAAAACAATTGTTAAGGTTGTTGCTTGTTTTTTTTTAAAGTTTTTATTGTAAAAAGATTGTAAAAGATCATATAAAAGTATGGAAGAAGTAAATTTGTAAAAAGAACCAACTTTGTAAACACATATAGAAATTAAAATAATTGTAGAAAAAAGTTTAGGAAATAAGTTTTAATTGCAAAAGCAGTTGTAAAAGGTTATAATATAACTGATTGTATAAAAACATAAAAAAACAAAATTGTAAAAAAAATAGGGCAAATATATACAAAAGTTAGTTATAAATTTGTAGCAAAAAGAACTTCAAATCAAAATTGTTAAAAAAAGTTTGGCAGGTCATGATTGGCGGGAAAGACTAAGTTTTGTGACCCGCTTGTATATAAAAGAGAAATGGGAATGGAGAAAATTCGAACTCCCAGATAGCAGATTGGTAGTTATGTAAACAAATATGAATAATATTTTGAAATTTTATATATGTTGGAACTCAGGTGTTATTTTATTCAAAACTGAAATAGAAATACAAGAAAAGAACAACTAACTCTCTAACACTCTTCTATGTTTTTATGGTGCATTACATAAGATGTTAGAACATCTATTTATAGCTAAGATAATGTGCATATTGTCTACAATAGCTGCTATATTTAATGATTTCAAATAAGAGAAATTTAACAATGGTGGTTGCAAGGTTGGTGAGACCAAGTTGGGTTTACACTCACAAGATATAGAACGGCCGTTTGAGGATGACCTAGATGTTAAAAAATTCCGAAAAATATATATTCGAAATCCTGAAAATGAGACATTTCCAATGATGCTCTCAGAAATCGATTTTGAGACAAAAAAAATTTGACCAAAAAATGGAGGGTGTTTAGAGAATTGCACCCAGAGCTTAACCAAGCTCTGATACCACTTGTTGGAACTCACGTGCTCTTTTATTTAAAACTGAAATGGAAATACAAGAAAAGAACAACCATCTCTCTAACACTCTTATATGTTTTTATGCTGCATTACATGAGATGTAAGAATATCTATTTATAGTTAAGGTGGTGTTCATATTGTCTACTATATCTGCTATTTAATCATTTAAGATAAAAGAAATTCAACAATGGCGGTTGCAAGGTTGGTGAGACCAAGTTGAGTTTACACTCACAATATATAGACGGGCCATTTGACGATGATCCGGTTGTCGAAAATTCAGAAAAATATATATTCGAAATGCTGGGTACAAGAACTTTCCAATAGTGCTCTCAGAATTCAATTTTGAGACTGAAAGTTTTTTTATCAAAAAACGGAGGGTGTTTAGAGAATAGCCCCCGTAGATTAACAAAGCTCCGATCCCACTTGATGGAACTCAAGTTTTTCTTTTATTCAAAACTGAAATGGAAATACAAGAAAATAACAACTAACTTTCTAACACGCTTATATGTTTTTGTGCTGCATTACATGTGTAACGTCCCAAATTTCGTAATAAATTTTTTTCATTTTTAAAAGCGATTGAATACATAAAAAGGATTGTCAACCCAAAACCATTCAAATTAAAACTTAGTATTTAGGCATTTAAAACGTATTTATTAAAACTTTTGCGAACGTCACCCAGCGGAAGACTTTAGTCATTGAAATCCTCAGATGCGGTACAGTCGCGCCGTGCTCCAAGCTCAAACCATTAATTACTGATAGGTGTATTAATATTCACATTTTATCACGTTTATTTACTTCATTTGACATCGTATTTCGCCAATAAAAGCATGCTATATGCATGTTTTCGTACTAATGTGTTTATTTCGGAGTAATACCATTTGTTTAGGTAAAATGGTATGTTTTGCAGGTATTTTGAGACTTGGAACATTAATTATATATCAATGGGAAGCTACACAAGAAATTTCAGAAGAAACGGAACTCAAACGAGGAAGTTACAAAAAATCGTTCCGAAGATCAAGCAGTACTGTACACGACCGTGTAACTTTTGCCCGTGAAGTTACACGGCCGTGTAACTTAATATGCCACATAAGATGCCATGTCAGCTTAGGGTAGGGTCCAGAAGATTTGCAGGATTACACGACCGTGTAATCTTGGCCCAAGAAGTTACACGGCCGTGTAACTTTTCCTGGTGACCAGATCTACTTTTTGGCCCACTTTGAGTTGTTTATTCCTTCTTGTGCTGTCATCCTCATGCTACACGACCAGATGCAGATCCAACCTAATTTTGAGGCCATGTGATGAAGAAAGTGGGTCTTGGAATGATGATGTTTGCCATTGTCCAAATTACCATTTTACCCTTGGTGTGTTAGTATAAATAGATGTGCTTGGTTAGCCTTAGAACCATCCCTTATTCCATTATCTTCTGAACACTCTCTAGATACATTGTGTTTGTGTTATTTGTGCAACTTCAAGTGTGGATTATCTTCATTTTGTAAGTTTGTTTCTCTTTTATTAGTCATGAGTGGCTAGTAACTTATTATTCGGTTTTGTATTAAGGATTATGATTGTGATTTAATATAAAGTTTGATGTTTGATTTTATATCTTTCTAGTGATATGATTTTGAGGCTTAACAAGCGTTTGGTTTTTATTTATTTCATATTGGCCATTTGATCTCAAATATAAATCAATCTAGCCATACAAATTATGAAATCCGTAATTGTTTTATAAAATGTTATTTGTGACAATCATCTTTAATTGGTGAAAATCATATCTCATGTTTTGACGCTTCAACGCTTGTTTAGGAGTATTGAACATTGTTGAGAACATTCACATAAAACATAATGCAATCTTTCATTCAAATTCTACGATGGTGTATGTACGAGCTTTCGGCATACACTTGACTAATCTAGATTTGATTAGTAAGATTAGTCTTAGTTAACGAGCTTCTCTTGACTAAGGTACATTAGGTGAATGGTGTATGTGCGAGCTTTCGGCATACACAAAGTACCAACTTAGAAAGATTAAAGTTATAAACATCATTCTTATTGTTATTTCCAATCATATGACTATAAATACAAAACCAGAATTTGTCCCCAAATTATAAAATACAAAAGCAATTTTTCTACATTTTGTTCCAAGTCAATTATACAATCGTATTCCAATTAAACATCAAAACCCCCCTTTTGTTACTTTCTTTACAAGTTTAAATCCCGTGAAATCAAGGTGTAATCCATTAGACCATCGCTCCCTGTGGATCGACCCTGCTTGCCATTTATACTACATAGTTAGTATTTATAACAAGTAGTGTAATCACGAAATATTGGTAATCAACAAATCATTTTAAAACCATATTTCAACTCTTTTTATTTTGTTGATTACGACACTCAACAAATTGGCGCCGTTGCCGGGGAGCACGGTATTACTAATATTTTATGCGAAGATCTTCACATACAGGTACACCTCTAGAGAGCGAGTAAGAAGTTAAAAAAAACAAACAAAACAAAAAGGGCCATGCGTCGAGCCAACGACGTTAAACAAGTGCGCTAACCGGGAGGCAACCCGGGGGTATTTTAGTCAATTTTTGAAAGTGTGAATTTTTGTGTTTCATTTTTTTTAATAAAATGTTTGGATGTGTTCGGAATGCAAAACCACCTCCGGGTCCGCATTAGACCTTCCGCAAGCATCGAGGACGCCGCTTACATTTAAGCTTGTGGAGGTATACGATGTCCGGTATCATCACATTTTTTTTATGTTATTTTTCTTTATTTTTACCAAAAATCTTGAAAAAAAAAATTTGTTTAAAACATTTGTTATTTCTTGCATTTTTTTCTTAACCTTTGTGAAATCTTTTAATTGTTAAAACATGCTACATCTTTATTTTCAATATTATAGTTGCTTATTTTCCTTGTATTCAAAAATATTTTCACATTGTGAAATTCTAGATTGAATTAAAAGACATTTTTTTGTTAAATTTACTTAGCATACACACGTATGATGAGTTTATAAGACATCTATTTTAACCGAATCTATTTTTAGCAAGTACAGCAATACAAAGTGTAGCTACCCTGTGAGAACTTTAATGTGTGCAATCGGCTTGGTTATTGTTACAGGTTTTGCCTTCGTAATCATATATTGGCCAACACATTTGTTTATAACACGTCAATTACCCGATATTCCCATTTTTGGTTTTTGACCATTTTGGTCATTTTTAAATAAAAAAAAACAAAATCTTCATATTTGTATTTTGAGTCCAATAAATGGTGAAATTCCAGAAATATTTTGTTTGGTTCTAAAAAAAATGGTTTATTAAAAACATTTAATAAAAAAATATAAAAAAAGAAAAAGAAAACCAAGAACCAAACATGTGTGTTTAAAGAAATTAAATTTCAAAAAAAAAAACAAAAAAAAAAAAGAATAAAGCACATTGCTTGTTCAAAAGTCATCAAATGAAATATCTTACGATTTTTTTTACAATTCTTTCCATATAGAGAATTGTTTTACTCATTTGAAAGAAAATCCAAAAATAGAGTATTTATTTTCTTTTGTACTTGTATTCTATTTATCGAGTTGTAATTTCATTCTTGTACTTTAATTCCGGGAAGATCATTCTCTTAATTGACAAGTTATGACAAACGTGAACGGTATGATAATTGAGGCAAAGTCATATTAACACGAGTCCAAGTACGATATCCGAGTGTAAACACCACCCTATTTCCATATGAGTGGCGGAAGACATTTGTGAGTCGCAATCAGCGAATTGTGTGCATATATGAGGAGAGCGAACAATTGTGAGCACTAACTTTGTATTGTGTCGTCCTTGCTAAAGGCAGTGAAAGTCGCGGTAGTGTTTTTATAATCGATATATGACGTGGCTATGCTATTTTTAACGTATATTTGTTTCTTAGTACAATCTATTGTTTCACAATTGTGACATTTTAGGCGAATACAGGGACGATATGTTAACCATATAATTGCTAGTGATGATGTTGGCGCGATTTAACTCAAAAGGATTCACTTCTTTTTATTTCCTTCTTTTTACCCATTAGTCTAGTTCTTTCTTGTTTTCTTTGAGGACAAAGAAGAATTTAAGCTTGTGGATATTTGATAGGTGTATTAATATACACCTTTTATCACGTTTATTTACTTCATTTGACATCGTATTTCGCCAATAAAAGCATGCTATATGCATGTTTTCGTACTAATGTGTTTATTTCGGAGTAATACCATTTGTTTAGGTAAAATGGTATGTTTTGCAGGTATTTTGAGACTTGGAACATTAATTATATATCAATTGGAAGCTACACAAGAAATTTCAGAAGAAACGGAACTCAAACGAGGAAGTTACAAAAAATCGTTCCGAAGATCAAGCAGTACTGTACACGACCGTGTAACTTTTGCCCTTGAAGTTACACGGCCGTGTAACTTAATATGCCACATAAGATGCCATGTCAGCTTAGGGTAGGGTCCAGAAGTTTTGCAGGATTACACGACCGTGTAATCTTGGCCCAAGAAGTTACACGGCCGTGTAACTTTTCCTGGTGACCAGATCTACTTTTTGGCCCACTTCGAGTTGTTTATTCCTTCTTGTGCTGTCATCCTCATGCTACACGACCAGATGCAGATCCAACCTAATTTTGAGGCCATGTGATGAAGAAAGTGGGTCTTGGAATGATGATGTTTGCCATTGTCCAAATTACCATTTTACCCTTGGTGTGTTAGTATAAATAGATGTGCTTGGTTAGCCTTAGAACCATCCCTTATTCCATTATCTTCTGAACACTCTCTAGATACATTGTGTTTGTGTTATTTGTGCAACTTCAAGTGTGGATTATCTTCATTTTGTAAGTTTGTTTCTCTTTTATTAGTCATGAGTGGCTAGTAACTTATTATTCTGGTTTTGTATTAAGGATTATGATTGTGATTTAATATAAAGTTTGATGTTTGATTTTATATCTTTCTAGTGATATGATTTTGAGGCTTAACAAGCGTTTGGTTTTTATTTATTTCATATTGGCCATTTGATCTCAAATATAAATCAATCTAGCCATACAAATTATGAAATCCGTAATTGTTTTATAAAATGTTATTTGTGACAATCATCTTTAATTGGTGAAAATCATATCTCATGTTTTGACGCTTCAACGCTTGTTTAGGAGTATTGAACATTGTTGAGAACATTCACATAAAACATAATGCAATATTTCATTCAAATTCTACGATGGTGTATGTACGAGCTTTCGACATACACTTGACTAATCTAGATTTGATTAGTAAGATTAGTCTTAGTTAACGAGCTTCTCTTGACTAAGGTACATTAGGTGAATGGTGTATGTGCGAGCTTTCGGCATACACAAAGTACCAACTTAGAAAGATTAAAGTTATAAACATCATTCTTATTGTTATTTCCAATCATATGACTATAAATACAAAACCAGAATTTGTCCCCAAATTATAAAATACAAAAGCAATTTTTCTACATTTTGTTCCAAGTCAATTATACAATCGTATTCCAATTAAACATCAAAACCCCCCTTTTGTTACTTTCTTTACAAGTTTAAATCCCGTGAAATCAAGGTGTAATCCATTAGACCATCGCTCCCTGTGGATCGACCCTGCTTGCCATTTATACTACATAGTTAGTATTTATAACAAGTAGTGTAATCACGAAATATTGGTAATCAACAAATCATTTTAAAACCATATTTCAACTCTTTTTATTTTGTTGATTACGACACTCAACAATTACCTGAAAAACATTTAGGGAAAAAAGGTAAGCACAAAGCTTAGTGAGTTCCCCAAAAATACCACACGATCCATCACATAAACATCGTCATCGACTCTCGGGCTTGCCCCAATCCGTCAGAAATCATCGTCATCGACTTTCGTCGGCAAACATCGTCATCGGCTTTCGCCGGCAAACATCGTCATCGGCTTTCGCCGGCGAACATCGTCATCGACTTTCTCTGGTAAACATCATCATCGGCTTGCGGCGGAAAACATCGTCATCGGCTTTCGCCGGCAAGCATCGTCATCGGCTCTCAAGCCGGCACTGTACGGCCCACAGTCCGACAGCCTTCGACTTTAGTCGGCAAACACGTAAAGCATAAATAATCACATTATTACACAAAGTAATACATACTATCTACGCAAGTAACATCACCCATAGTATAGTGAGAAGACTCACCTGATTCGCGACCTTAAGCTAGACAACACTCCCCGTGAGTGCCCGCAGATCCCGACAATACGCACTTCATAACAAGGATAAACCCCACTTAGAACTTTCTAAATCCCTAACGGAATAATCCTATAAATCCAGCATCCAAAACCTTCAAGTTTGAGCAAAAGTCAAACTGGTCAAAAAGTCAACGGTCAACAAAAGTCAAAGCTGGTCAAACAGACAGATAGCGCCGCTATCTTCAAAGATAGCGCCGCTATCTACACTGTTCAACCATTTTCTCCATTAAGTGCTTAATCCGTTTAGACAGAAGTTCCAACTTTCAGGAGTTGTCCAAAACAGTTTCTTAATTCATAAAAACGTAATTTCAACCACTAATCATAGCCAAACAAGCTCATGGTGACAAATCTAACTCCAAAAATGAAGATTAACAACCCAAAACTTCATTCACAACCATACTAAGACTAGGCTTGGGTTTTTCTCAAGGATTCAGAGGCTTAAAGGAGAAGAACTCATCCTTAGCCTCTAGATCCAACCCCCATCCAAGGTATGGAGCCATCATTGCCTTTAAAAGCTTGGAAATAGCTTTATAATACCAATAACAACAAGAACTAGTGAAGACAAGCTTCAAGAACACTTACAAAGGTCCAAGAACAGCAACAACTAGACTCCTTTCTAAGCACCACCTTCTCTAGAACACCTTAGCCACCTTCTTCTTCTTCCAAAACCTTCACAAACCCATAAATGAAGCTCAAAACACCATGGAAGCTTTAGAGAGGGTTTAGGGATGTTCTCTGAAGTTCTAGAGGCAAAATGACGAAGTGGGAGGTGTTAGATGGCTTAAAAATGACCCAGATCACGAAAATTTGGATTTATTCCCGATCAGGCAAAGATATTGTGATAACTGTCAAATTAGTCAACGAAAGTCAACTTAAGTCAACCAAAGCGTACGTTAAAGTCAATATGTGAAATGTAAATTTCATAATCTATACGATATATTATTTACGCTAATTCAAATTAATTATACGAACAAACCCTGCTGAGCTAGATGTTTTTAATATAAAAAAAATTACGTCGTGAATAGTATCCGACGTGAATAGTGAACGGTAAAATTTAAAACTCGTACAAATATTACAAATTTTATATCAAAACGTAGACAAAAATACGACGGTTCCGAATATATATTTATATTTTTACCAAACATTATATATAAAAAGTTATGATAGAAAAACGTATAATTTAACTTGAAAGCGACGTTTAATTATTATAATATATTTATAAAAAAAAATTATTCAATATATGTTTTTTTTCAACGTCTCCATCTGCCGGTGGAGACCAAATGCAGATTTGAAACCGTGTATAATTAATATTATTATATAAAGCGGACCCCACTTATTATTTATTCAGTTTTACGTAATTTACCCCGAAGAATTCATATATTCATTTTGAACTCTACAATACGTATTGTTAAGTTTATCAAAAATATTATGTCGTTTTATAAAACGAAAAATTTACCATCAAAACCGTATCGTCGATACGAACAACCTGACGTCAAAATGTAATATTATTGATATTAGTTTTATATTTAATATTTTCTTTTTCTTTAAAATGAAATTGTATTTACATTTAAACCCTATATTTTTATTAAACTTACAATTAATACCTTTCGTTAATTCGTTAAAGACGTTTAGTTAAAAAGTTAATATTATTAAACTACGATTTTTGTAGATCATATTTTTATAAACAAAAATCATTCATTTTATATAAAAACTATTAAATCTATTTAAAGAGTATTTTAAGGGTATATTTTGTCATTAACAATTTCTAAAGGCTATAAATGTCAAATATCTATATCTTGAGGGCCGCTATACGAAAATAAACCTACTATAAATAGAGGCTCAAATCCTCTCATTTCTCATAACTCATATCTCGATCTCTATATCACTAGATAGTATTGCTAGAAGATTCTTCGATATATATAGATATATATACGAAGAATGAGCATTAGAAGTAGATATTTCAGTTATAAATATAGTGAGTTCGAGTTATAAGCACGAAGAGTCGGGCGATCTAACAAGAATTGGCAATAAGGTCCTAGTCGACATTGAGGTGAGTTCATACCCCTTCTTTTTATATTTATTCAAGTTTTTAAGGGGTTGAATACAAGTTATACTATAAAAATAGCTATTTATACTCATTTGTAACAGTAGTAAACAAAATGTGAATTTTGTAAACATCATTATGACAGCAATTCAATTATAGTTCCAAAATATAATATCGAATGATCTACTTACGAGAGCGGTGTCTAGGCCGATCATTTGGGCTAGGTTGCTGGATTTCCGAAAGGCTTATACGCTGAAAGGCTTATACGCTGAAAATGTCCTGCCTCCCTATTTGATCTTCTACCTGGCCGTTCTTTATTTGATAGTCATGAAATATTATATTTGAATTAATAAAGAGTATAACCAAGTTATTACACCACTATTATGGAAAATATCTTGAAAGATGTTGTTTATAACCATTTAAATATGTTATTTCACATATATTTGTAAATATATGCTTTTCATGACAAGAATACTAAAAATAAACTATTATAGGAATAGTTGGTGGTTATAGATGTTACTATAACCGTTAGAACAATATAATTAATTATATACAAATATATAATTATTATACATTACTATATTATCATGGGAAAAATGATAATGGGCAAATACAAGGGTTTTTCATATACAAACTTTACATAAACAAGTTGATTGATACATACATTTTTGTGAGACGGGTCTTCACAGTGCTTATTTAAGTACATACTATAAGTCCTGAAATTTATAACTAGAGTCTTGGTAAGAGAACGTGATATTTGTGTATAGATCTATACGGGATTGACAACCCCGCACCTGAGCTGCTAGCTACAGCTAGACCGACGGGTCTGAGGTGACAAATGTCATAACAGTCTGACGCCTGAAGAACGTCGAAGCAGGCCTACATGGTCACAGTATGGTTATAGGACGTCTCGCATGGGAAATCAACTTTATAAATTGTTTACGTGGAAATATACATTTTCAAAGGTTTTATACTACAAACTACGCTATATATTTTAGTCTTTGGATTTTTAAGACTTGGATACATTCATAAGAAAATATGGGATTTTCTTGGATTACAATACTACATTTTACAAGGAAAGAGATTCCTCATACAAGTTTTATGGTATTAAAACTACATTTTAACAAGTTACAAATATAAGTATGGTTTTACTTATACACACTGATTCTATGGGAATTAAAACTATGTTTTATCAAAGATATAAATATAAGTACGGTTTACTTATACATACGACTTTTGTGGAATTAAATCTATGATTCGACTACCAGTAAACACCTATTTACACGGTTTTATACAAGAATAAAACTACGTAATACTATTTTCAAGTATACAAATACCTATACATTTTCGGTCTTTGGGTTTTAAGACTACTACTCATTTATAAGAAAATATTGGATTTTCTGGTTTCAAACACTATCTTTCTACAAGGAAAAAGGATTATGGATTTTCTCATACAAAAATCTTATGAACTCACCAACGTAATGTTGACACTCTTTCAAACTACTTGTATTCTCAGGAAATTGATAAGGTAACTACAGATGGGTCGCGATGGCGTCATACTATGTATTTTGATATCATATTGTAATTGTATTTAAAACGTACAATCTTTGGAACTCTTGTAACATTTACAATTATGTATATGATGGATGTGTTTGCTTTGATCACTATTGTACAAACGTTGTTATGATACTGTTCATGAAGTCATCCACCCTCAGACGTTTCCGCCATCGTGGTTTGGGGGTGTGACAGATTGGTATCAGAGCATTGTTTATAGTGAACTAAGTATATCAATCCATTTAAGATATACAACTATAAATACAATGGGACTAAAACTCTCTAAAACAATCTGTACAAAGTATACTTTAAAATACAATGATATTTTTATAAAGTATAAGTACAAGTACATACATACTAGAACAGTGTCATAACCAGAACAATACAAGAGTAATAAGATGAGTTGAACACTACGAGTAGGCCTAGGTAGTTATGTAATCATACCTAGGACAAATAGAGCCTGATCAACTGTATTTGTCCAAGGTATGACTAACATGTACTTAGAAATAGTCGTAGTGAACAACAAGTCTAAAAACTTACCAAGAACCATATACAAAGAAACTCTAAAACAAAATACAAAGCTAAAATACTACAGGAGTATTTTATAATACTATAGAACCATACATCTAGACACTTTATGTACCTCTTATACCCCTATCCTTACATAGTAGACATGACAATTCGATAATACCTGACCAATAACTATTATCGAAAACCTTCCATCATCCCGAAATTCAATCTGAAAGCCGAAGGCGGGCTAAGTCACCTGCCAAGTCTTCTGGGTTCTCTTCACTTACGATCTTGAGAAAATCATGGTTAAAACCACTCATTGCAGAAACAGAAGGCAGAGATTGCTGCTGTGTATGGTCCCTGATGAAGCTTCCTCCCTCTTCTGAACCTTTCTTTTCTTGTAAACAGCCTTAAAGGCAGCTTGCCTCAATCTCTTTGTGATATCAGTTATCTTTGAACTGGAACCCTCGATTATTGCTCTTTTCTCGTTATCTAGACCAAGTATTACGTCTGCTTTACTAGGATTATTATCCAATTCCTGTTGAATAAATACTTTCAGTCATTACAATCTCATGGTATTAAAATTAGGGAAAAGAAATACAATTCTTAACCTGAGTATGGTTAATAAGAGTTTGTAGACTCTTAATCTTTCGTCGAGGCCAACTTTTGATGCCTAACTTCCTACAGCGTTGCTTCAACTGTGTTGATCCAACGTTGAGTTCCCTTGCAGCTTCCAAAATGGGCTTGTCAAAATGCATGGATATTGATTCCTTACTCAACGCATGTCTAGAACCCCTTTTTCTACGAATTTCAAAGGTTCTTGGAATCGAGGTTGAAACGTTTTCATTTTGGATCAATTGTGTATGATCGTGATCACTAACACTTTCATTGTTACATATTATGGGTAATAGTTCTTGATTTCCAGAATCAACCATAAACCCAGAATTCCCATTCTCGAAACTTTCTAAGTTACTTTGGATCAATTGAAAATGATCCTGATATTGAAAACCGCCCACAAATTCAGGATTCGCTGAAGCGAACCCGATAGTGTCATCATGGATTGACCGTATTTGATCCTGATTTTGAATGTCAGTTAAAAACCCCCGATTTGTTAAATCTACTCCACTATGCAGCATGGGCACGTTCATGCTTAGATTATCATTAGTAAGATCATCTTCGAATGGATCTGTGTATAACGTATGTTAGATAATTAAGCAAAACAAACATAAAGCTTAAGAAAATGACTTAACCTGGAAGTATACATTGAGATTGCCCAACAGCAATGTTTTGATTTAAAGGCAGTGGATCTTCAGGAAGAATACCCATCAGAGGAAAAACTTCAGGATCATCTTGAAGTTGATCCGGCGGTAATATATCTGGAAAATCTATACCTCACATAGTTTAAAACAAAATCAAAACGCTAGAGAAATGAATAAGAAATAAAAGGAGTTAAGGATATTATAATTACCAGACTCTAGTAGAGGTATCTGATTAAACGATAGGGAGATACCCTCTTCCCTTAGGAAATTCCGCTCAGCGTCTGACAAGTTTTCCATATGAGATCTGTTTTCCATGCCTCGATTGGAAATATGAGATTATATAAGAATAAACTAGTAGTAGGAAAGAATGAGACTGAAAAGATCTTAGATACAAATGATGATACATACCCGTTTATATAGCATCTTACAGCAGGAACTGAAAGGACAACCCACGTTCTTATTACCGAAATTCAAAATATCTATAGTAGGTGTAATCTTTTCACTACCCTAAGTGATATCTTTTTTTCCAAATTCGCGGCTTCACTCCGATGAGGACGGGATAACGAAAAGACATTTTTTTAATATATATATATCTTCTGATAACGAAATTAGTTCAAAGAATAGTTAATTCAATTATATAATAATCTAGTCATAAATAATGAATTAGAACCTACTCATCTAGTATCTGTAGAACTCGTGGTTCACATGTATCTTATATGATTCCTTCCATCCTACTAGTATCAACTGTAAAATGACATCACATATCATATCTTAAACATGCTTAGGCATTTCCATAATACATAACTCAAATGATTAAGAAATCAATAGCTAATACAAATCACAATTAGAGAATTTCATATGTTTTTAAACCGAAACTCCTAATTTCATAATTTTACCAAATCAACTGTTAAAACATCACAATATTGTAACAAGGACTCGATACGACATATATTAGCAACCTACATATGAGGTGAACCAATGCATACTTTCAGATTTGGACATCTAGGGTTTGAAACCCTAACACTCAAGATCATTACCCTTGTCAATTAAGAACTTGAGAATGCATTTCGGGTATTAAATCCGACCTTCCCAAACTTTTTCTATGCAAAACCCCTGATCAAAATGACAAAATTTCACATCTTTTGCTCTGAAAATCGCCTAGGGGATTTTTGGTTCGCTGCCCGAATAACTCCAATGAAGCAGGTTAGCGACGTTAACCTTTAAAGTTAGCGTCGTTCACTTTTAAAATCCAACCCATACTCCGAAACCGACCCGTGTAAATCTACTGGATACTACTGGATGTTACGGTAACTAGAACACAAACTGTTTTCACAAACTACTTGTATTCTCAGGAAATTGATAAGGTAACTACAGATGGGTCACGATGGCGTCATACTATGTATTTTGATATCATATTGTAATTGTATTTAAAACGTACAATCTTTGGAACTCTTGTAACATTTACAATTATGTATATGATGGATGTGTTTGCTTTGATCACTATTGTACAAACGTTGTTATGATACTGTTCATGAAGTCATCCACACTCAGACGTTTCCGCCATCGTGGTTTGGGGGTGTGACAGATAGCGCCGCTATCTCCAAAGATAGCGCCGCTATCTCTGATTTTCTACAAAAGTCACCCACTGTTCGCGACTGATACGGGATTTGGTCGAGATAGCGCCTCTATCTCTAAAGATAGCGCCGCTATATTTAATTTTCACCATTTTCTCTATTTTGTCCTTATTAAATGCCACGCTCTCGATACTTGGTTCCGGGCTTTACACATTGACTCACTAAGACTCAAAACTTGACCTTTCAGGATTAGAGTCTTACAACATGAGATGGTAGAACATCTATTTATAGCTAAAGTGGTGGGCATATTGTCTACAATGTCTGCTACATTTTCAGATAAGAGAAATTCAACAATGGTGGTTGCAAGGTTGGTGAGACCAAGTTGGGTTTACACTCACAATATGTAGACTCGTCGTTTGAGGATGATGATGTCGAAAAATTCCGGAAAATATATATTCAGAATCTTGAGAACGAGAACTTTCCAATGGTTAGAAATTGATTTTGAGACAGAAATTTGACCAAAAAATGGAGGGTCGACATGTATTTATAGCTAAGGTGGTGTGCATATTGTCTATTATATCTGCTACATTTTCAGATAAGAGAAATTTAACAATGGTGGCTTCAAGGTTGGTGAGACCAAGTTGGGTTTTCACTCATAATATATAGAGTCGCCGTTTGAGGATGATCTGGATGTTGAAAAATTCCGAAACATATATTCTGAATCTTGAGAACAAAACTTTCCAATGGTGCTCTCAGACATCGATTTTGAGACAAAATTTTTTTACCAAAAAACGGAGGGTGTTTAAAGAATTACCCTCAAAGCTTAACCAAGATTTTGATACCACTTGTTGGAACTCAAGTGTTATTTTATTGAAAACCGAAATGGAAATACAATAAAAGAACAACCAACTCTCTATCACCCTTCTATGTTTTTGTGGTGCATTACATGAGATGTTAGAACATCTATTTATAGCGAAGGTAGTGTGCATATTGTCTATAATAGCTGCTACATTTAATTATTTCATATAAGAGAAATTTAACAATGGTGGTTGCAAGGTTGGTGAGACCAAGTTGGGTTTACACTCAATATATACCAACTTTACACTCAAAATATATAGACTGGCCGTTTGAGAATGATCCGAATGTAATATATATTCGGAATCATGAGAACGAGAACTTTCCAATGGTGCTCTGAGAAATCGATTTTGAGACAGAAAATTTTTGACCGAAAAACGGATGGTGTTTTGAGAATTTCCCCTAGGCTTAACCAAGCTCTGGTACCACTTGTTGGAACTCAAATGTTCTTTTATTCAAAACTGAAATGGAAATGCAAGAAAAGAATAAATAACTCTCTAAGACTCTTCTATTTTTTGTGATGCATTACATGGGATTTAGAACATCTATTTATAGCTAAGGTGGTGTGCATATTATCTATAATATCTTATCTATAATATATGCTACATTTAATGATTTCAGATAAGTGAAATTCAACAATGGTGGTTGCAAGGTTGGTAAGACCAAGTTGGGTTTACACTCACAATATATAGACTGGCCGTTTGTGGATGATCCGAATGTTGAAAAATTCCGAAAAATTTATATTTGGAATCCCGAGAACGAGAACTTTCCAATGGTGCTCTTAGAAATCGATTTTGAGACAGAATATTTTTGACCAAAAAACGAAGGGTGTTTAGAGAATTTCCCCTGGAGCTTAACCAAGCTTTGATACCACTTGTTGGAACTCAAGTGCTCTTTTATTCAAAACTAAAATGGAAATACAAGAAAAGAACAACTAACTCTTTAACATTTTTCTATGTTTTGGTGGTGCATTACATGAGATGTTAGAAAATCTATTTAGGAGCTAAGGTGATGTATATATTGGCTACAATAGCTGCTACATTTAATGATTTCAGATAAGAGAAATTCAATAATGGT
This sequence comes from Cichorium intybus, assembly GCA_023525715.1. Taxonomy (NCBI): domain Eukaryota; kingdom Viridiplantae; phylum Streptophyta; class Magnoliopsida; order Asterales; family Asteraceae; genus Cichorium; species Cichorium intybus. Next base: position 79,340,962 of record CM042015.1, read on the forward strand.
GGCTGCAAGGTTGGTGAGACCAAGTTGGGTTTACACTCATAATATATAGACTTGATTAGTGTTGTTTTGTAGCTCAAAAAATAGATTGATGTTTTGTCCCTAATTTTCATGTATTAGTGTACACGTAAATTTCTCAATTATATTTGGTATCTTGTATTCTTAGCATGAATTATGTTAGTTATGGGAGAATACATCTCAGAGCTAGAACTGATTCTATCTTCCTCTCTCCTCAATCATCGATCCTCTATCTCTAATCGCTTTCCCTTCGTTAGTCATAGTCATCATCAACCCAAACCACAATTGTCACCGCCACATCTTCTCTTGTGTCTTTTCATAATAAAAGGAACCAATTAATCATCTAAAAACCCTTTGGAATCATAAACTTCAAAACGTACACATCGCTCATCTGATACATGGACAAACTAAATTACGACACTTGCATGAGTTGTTCAAAAGCAACTTCCTAAGTTTTAGCGTTTTAAGCACCTCAATGAAGATAGACCATTTAACCCTAATCAATAATGGAAGAAATTTAACTCCCTAGTCAAACTTTTAATATATGGAATGATTAGTAAATTGTTGGTACAAATGATTTTAAATAACTTACATAATGTTAAAGATGTTTTGAATAGCCTTAGATAGACCTTTTCTTAGACAAAAAAGATGCTCAAACCATGCAACTCAACAATGATCTTTGTTATATTGATATTGGTGATTTCACCATCACAAATTTCTATCAAAAGATAAAATTCCTCTTGAATCTTTTAGCCCATCACGTACATGATTAATGGCCCAAGAAAAAAATACGATCACATCATCGATATCATATATTGTCGATCATTTATAGCGTCGATATTATATGTTGCCACTTATCTATGTCTTCCTTTTTTAAAGCTCCGTCCATGTTATTGCTTGAAGAGACTCATAAGAGTCACCCTCGCTCTGCTCCAACCACTAGCCGCAATTAACATATCTTCACACACTGTTCTTCACTCTGGCTCACATGATCAAACTAAAAAGTATAATGAATCACGCAGGGATCATAACAATAGTCATCATCCGGAAAATTGCCAACGCAATGGTCATCCATAAAAAGGACAAGCACCAAGCTGGTGGTCGACGCCTGGAAAATCGTCGACAACTGACGGGATCACTCCCACTATGATTATTGGGGTGTCCTGCCTCCTTAAGCGCCCATCCCGAATTGTATATAGCCTCCTCCATTGGCCCAACAAGTCCGACCCAGTAGATAGCTCGTATACCCTCCTTAGCCTATTTTCAGCTTAGCCTAACAACACCCTACTAGACCTTTCTGACAGCATCAATCGATCCTAACAACTTTTTTTCCCTTGACGACTTTTCATGATTCTTAGAACCGGATTCTGATCAGCTCTTAGTCTCCCTCAAGAGTTGAATATAATGACACTTCAAGATCCGTCATTATATAGGTGGTTCAAAGATATTAGTGTCGCATCCCACTTTACCTCAGATTCTGATAATCCAAATGCAATTTTTAATAAATTTATTATGCCTAGCTATCCTTGTTTATCCTTGTTGGTGAAGGCTCCGTCATACATATCACCAATACAACTCATATCATCCATTAAACCTTCACAATATTTTTATCACAACCAAACTAATTAAAAAAATTATTTTGGCAGACAATTTACTCGTGATAACAAATGCACCATATAATTTGATGGGTTTGGTTTTTCTTTAGAGGATCTCAAGACCCGTCTCACTTTTCTCCATTGTGAAATCCCAGGAGATGATTATCTTGTTTAATCATAAAAATCAAACCCTCTTGGTATTATTACTTCAATTCCTTCCACATGGCATTGAAGGCTTGGGCATTTGGGGAATTACATGTTACAATCTATAGTTTCCAATATTTTTTGTAATAAAGTGAATTCTAACTTGGCAAACGCGTTCTTCTTCCGTTTTATTATTCTAATACTATTGTTGATGCAACTTTTGATTTAATACATTTTGACTAGTAGACTTTTTCAAATTGTAGGAATTAGTTATTTGAAATATTATGTCATACTTTTATATAAACTTTATCACTATTTGTGGGTTTATCAGTTACATAGAATTGTGATGTGAAACATCCCATCTATTATATCCCATTGGGGACATCCAGAAGATAGAGATAAGTATGTTTCGATTGCAACCGTGACCGATTATGTCCAAAAACAAAATCAACAACACATTCATCATAAAACAAAATCTTGGGAAAAATAACTAACATAATACACAATACATGGGGTGTTTCTAAACCCAATACATACTTTCCCTCATCTATAATGACACAACTAGATACTATACCGTCTAAGGAAAATAACTATCTTTCATTCATCACTTTTATTTGTCAAGTCTCGTGTGACTTCTAAACTTTCAAACTATTCAATCCATCACTACAAAAACTTTTGTTGAGATACATGTCACGAAAATAAGTAAGACATAAAGTCTCATAAGATAGATAAGTTTTAGGCATAAAATCTTTATAACACATGCTAAAACTTTCACATTAAACATTGACAAACTTTCAACATACTCTAAATGTATAAATATACTTTCATGCTAATATGAAAATGCAATGCATGAACTAGGGATGCGCTTGGCTGAATTGACCCAAAACCGAAAATACAAACTGAAAACTATAATTTGAAAGAACCGATAATCGAACCTAGTATAAAGGTATGATACCGATATTGATAATTCGGTTCAAGAACTGAAAAGAACCGATTTCACAACTACATTGCATGTTGGAGCCTTCTAAAATAAATGTTTAAAGGATGTTTGATGATGAAAGTGTCAGGGCTGATCACGATAAAATGAATGTCTAGAGGCTGTTTGATGATAAAACGAATGATTCGGGGCTGTTTCTAAAATGAATGTTTAGGGTTTGTTTCCAAATAGCACTATACTTTAAGGATTTTAGTATCAAAGTAGAAATGTAATGGTTGTCTACAAAGATTTAGAAAAGTTCATAATATTAGTGTTAGCAACATTAAATCCTTAATGAATTGATCACCCTTATGTTTGTTATGAAATTGATTTATTAAGGCTAAGATTCATATTTAATGACTATTATTGTGCTCTGTTGATCATAGACACAATAATAGTGCCATGGATAGGTATTATTTTTTTACCAATTATATATGTTATATAACTCTTCGATCTTTCTATGACTTTTGACAAAAAGATTACGATGGTCTGCACGACATGTTTAGTCTAGTCATTGCCCCGTCGTTAAGCTTTTCCACGGTGATTGTTAAATCGTCCAAATTGGAGCAAGTGACCCTTTTTTCTTAGGTCTAACTAGGCCGTCAAATTTCACTTGAGGGTTGTATATGACTAGGTCTTAACACTCCCAATAGTGTCCCTTCAAGTTTCTCAAACTTGTGGATGTCATGACTTAAATTTAGGGTGTTTAAATTGTGTGTTACATCTTAGTTACAAAAATTTGGTGTTCCAAAACAAATTACATGCATACAATATGTTTGTCAACAACCTTTTAGTTTTTAAACAATTTTAGATTAAGTTTTATAGTAATTTATCTAATACAAAACTCATTTGTAATTTAACGTGCTTCAAAAATTAAATAATAGTAAGCAAACATCACATGAACTTTGTAATAACAATTGATAAATTGATAAATATATGTGTTGCATGAGTCTGATCCTACAAACTATTTTTTGAGCAACCAAGAAAAATTCGCAAAAATAAAATAATTTAATATAATCAGCTCGAAATGGATTCCGTTAGCGCCAAACTTCCATTACATTAAAATTAAAGGATCTCCTTGAAATTGCTTGTGAAAAGTCCGCCTCGAAAAAGAACTTCTTGCACCCTTAGTGTTTCCTCCACTCATCATCGTCATGTCCTTATACGCATGCTGGGGTCGACAATCTTTGTTGACCATGAATTTTTACCACCATAGCCCACTAGCGACTGGTCGAGAGGAGGCCAATGGCGTTGCTCCTTGTTGTCGTTGTTGTCCGAGAAGTGAGCTGCCCACTTTAGGTCGACCCTGGCTATAAGTCGAAGGGCATGAAAAACAAACCTAAAACCTACATCGGCCACGAAATGGGTTGTTCCGTGATGGGACAATATCCTATGCATAGTTATTATTATTATTATTGGGTCAATAACAAGTGTGCCTCCGATCCATTTGGTATTTGTCCGACTTATCATATAGAGTTTATGCCTCTAAGATATACATCTGAATGTGCCTATAAAGATTAAGGAAGTCCTAGACGATCGATACTGAAAATTAGTCGTGAAAAATTAAGAACATGTACTCTAGTTACCTTACTAATAGTTATCCAAAAATCTTAATTCAATTTCTTTAAAACATAATTGTTGGCGACTTTAGTATCATTGTCATTTGTCATTGTTTTCCGTAAAAAATTTCCAAGAAAAATGAGAAATCGGAAAACACGTTTAGTTCGTCAATTTTTCCAAAGTTTTCCAAAAAATGAAAATTTTTCATTTTCTAAAAATTACAAAGAATTTGGAAAATTTTGGAAAACCCAAATTTATTGTTTTTAAAATTTTTCTATTTCCAAAATTTTTCTAAAATATACAAAAACACACACACACACACTCATTCTCACCTACACTCCTAAAATTACATCTACACTCACCCCCACACCACCACCTACCCCACCCTACCCACCCTACCCACTCCACCCTACCCCCACGCACCCCCACCCCTACCACCACCCACACCCACCTCCCACCGCACCCCCACCCAACCCATCTCCACCTACCCCCACCACCCCCACCCTACCCAACCCTCACCCACCACCACCTCACTCCACCTCCACCTCCACCTCCACCTCACTCCCACCCCACCCACCCACCTCCACCTACCCCCACCCACCACACCCACCACCCACCCTACCCAACCCACCCCACCCAACCCCACCCACCACCCAACCTACCCAACCCTCGCCCACCACCACCCACCCCCACCCCCACCTCACTCCACCTCCACCTCCACCTCCACCTACCCCCACCCCACCCACCTCCACCCAATCCTCACCCACCAACCACCCACCTCCACCTCACTCCACCTCCACCTCCACCTACCCCCACCCCACCCCCATACACCCACCCTACCCACTTACCCGCAAAACCCCAAATCAAAAATTGGAAAATGAAAATTGATACAAAATAGATATCTAAACAAGTTTTCTGTTTTTCTAAAATAGAAAATGAAAACGGAATCGGTTTTATCTAAACGCGTTTTCTAAATTTTCAATAGAAAACTGAAAATGAAAACTCATTTCGTTTTTCTGAAAATGAAAAATGGAAAACGGAAAACAGTTTTCCGCAACTAAACGCACCCTAAAATACATGTTCTCGAGTTTTCTAGGAAGACTAAGGGGGTGTTTGTTTTTTCTCAAAAAGTCTTTTTCCTATAAAATATCTGCGGGAGGGTAGATGTTTTTCAAAAAGACCGTTTGTTTTCTAGAAGACAAAAGATCTAAAAAAGATTTTTTCACATCTTTTTCAAAAAGACATATTTTTTAGCTTTTTGAACCTCTTTTCAACTACACTTCACCCCACCCAATCCTAACCTCACCCCAACCTACATACCCCTACCCCCACGCCCGCCCACCCACCCTACCCTACCCCCACCCCTACCCTCACCCACCCACCCTACCCTACCCCCACCCCACCCTCACCCTCACCCTAAAATACATGGAAAAGGACTTTTGGTCCACATCTTCTTCCGCAGACATGGAAAAAGACAGAAGAAATTTTACCTCTTCAAAAACAAACACCACCTAAGAAATGATTAGGAAAGGATTGCTAAGGAAACCCTGATCAACCCCATACTACAGAACTGTTAAGCTATAGTCCATAATAAACAACGATAAGAGAACGCACAAAAAGCCAAAGGGTGAGTGACAACCGTTTAAATAATTATTTGCAAGATGCAACTATACTAATAATAATTCTTAACGTCTTGAAAATATTGTGCTTCTGGGATTTCTATCATCCCCTTGAAAGCATGTATATCAAGGATATAAGGAGTGGTGAGAGCGGAGGAGACATATTCCATCACTTTTTACCCAATATAGAAAAATGTATTGTTGATTTAGGCGCTATATAAAACGATTTTTTACATAACAAGCCTTGACTTAATCACCACCTATAGTCCATTATAAAAACAAAAATAAGAGTGCCCACCCTAAGCAAAAGGGCTAGTGACAACAGACCTTCTACATAGTAAGCTACAAGATGCAAATAAACCACATATGGGCATTCTATAGTGCGTAATAAAAACAAAAGACAACCGTACTAACAAGTAAGTCATGACTCGTCTAAGAGATTAACATTCAAACAATCATGGGGGAAGTACCACATCGGTCTATAATAGAACATTTTTTGTTGATTTTCATCAGTGCCACGGAAGTAATCATAGCTCTTGTATTGTGTGTGAAGGCCTGCCCATGACTCTGGTTTAATAGCAGCAGAAGACTTCATATCAGTATGGCTAAGAAAGAATGCATAATCTCCTATTGTCTTTTCTGGCGACACCCATTTCATTTCACCAAAATCTAGTTCCAGAACCTTTCTCTGTAAGTCCGGTTTTGCTAGATGATGATGCATCATCATCCTGGTTTCTAGACATACTTCTTGTTTTGGCTATTCCTACACTTGAAAAAGGAAAATAAATAACACATGAGATACAAGAGTTGCCAAACAGCTCATTTTGCAAACCAAATTGCAACGTCACTAGCTTTAAAGTGTAAATACATACGTTAACGAACTAAATTAAACTGATGAGAAGACATTGAATCAATTCATGGCAAAAACTCAAATCAGGTTGATTAGGTTAGACCAAACAAAGGCAAAATAATCAGTTTAAGTCAAAAAGATCAAATTTGCGAGCTAAATTGCATAACAACTCAGATGCCTAAGCTTTAAAGCTGATTAGGGTAGAAGGTTCTAATAAAGATAACTAGGAAGAGTAAAAAGGGTGAAGAGCATATAGAGATGAATCGATGATAACTCATAATTTGACAAGCAAAGAGCCAAAGAGGAACCAGGAGGAAGATATACCTGCAATGACGAAGGCACGAGGTTCAGCGTAGAATTGTGGGGGTGCAGTTGATCAGACAATTGTGTGTAACGGGAAGGAAAACGTAAATACGAGTGTTTGAGAAGAAATGAGGGACTAGGGTCAAATTTGAATAAGGAAAAATTAACCCCCTAAACAAAAGAAATCATTCTCCACATGAGAATTGTCCTCATTGGCCGATACGGGGACTATACTTGTAATTTGCTTTGAGATAAAAAGAACGCAAAGGTAAAGATCCTTATAGACTTATAGTTATGTATTCTTGTGGATTTACTCTTTTTTTTCCAACCCCATAAAATGATCTAGATTGTCAACGCATGGTGGCACCGCAGGAGGAGGGCTTGATCGTGGTGGGCCCAATACCTCGAATTATTAGTAAAATCAAATACAAGTAGACCATAAAATAATTTCGAGAATGTTGATTCATACCAAATAATCAATCCAATTATTATTATTTAATTATTGAATTTCGTCCAGAAATTAGAGCGATCATTCTCAATTAGATCTAATTATGAAGAAGGTAGAATGAGATTGTCCCGTTGTCAGACGAATTTGAATATGAAACAGACCAACCCAAAGTTCACAGAATATTGACTTGTAAAACTGTACGAAAGAACAGTTAACCTTAAAGGTTTTTACGTCTCTCAACGACTATAAGCTTCAACATAAAACCCCAAGATTTAATGAGATTATCATCTATTCCAATAGCCATAACCGATAAACATAATGCGAATACTCACAAACATGAAGAATGTTGGATAAAGGAGAACATAGAAGATTATAAATTTTTTTGTACGTACACCCTATGAAGGCTGTATTTATAGATGTGGATATCCTGGAAGACTGCAAAATTTTCATAATCCACCCGTGGTCAACTCTAATAAGGTCGGTCAAACGCAATCTGATATGAACCCTAAATCGTGTAATTTCTCAAACCTTGTGTCTCGTGTACATGGTTTGGCATAGCGCGCCAGTGGGCTTGGCCCATACGTTGCCCACCAAAGCCTTTGGCTTTAAGCAAGGAAATCAATATATACCCAATAATAATCTTCCTCCCACCTATGTAGGATATGAGATATTTGCCAACTTGCACTTAACCCATTAATTTTCCAACATGAACAAGAGCCAAACAATTTCCATATTTACTAGCGACAAGTAGCTTCGATGTTCCACTCGATACATGATTTGGATACAACATTTTCCTAGCGATGTGACACAATCAAACAGAAGTTTATATATTTAATAGGGCAAAATATGATAAATACTTATATTTCCGGCAGTGATTATATCTTGAGCTATTCACACAATTTTGCAAATGGTTTTGGGAAATAACCCCTTCCCTTTGTATTTTCGAAAATAACCATGGTTTTTGAAAATGATGTTTTCAAAATTTCGAAGTGGTTGAAGGTGGTCCCGAGTACATAAAGAAAAAAAACATTATACCGCCCAAAAATCATAGGGCTCGCAAATCTTGAAGAACAGAAATCCAAGTAAGTTGTATACTTTTTCTTCAACGTAGATGTAATGTGAACCTCTTATTGAATTTCATCATGTCACGTGAGTTTGATGTGCACCAGAAAGTATGCAGATTCAATTTTATTTAGTTATTTTTCCTTATTTACTTGGTCTATTTAGTGGGTAGTAGTTCCCTAATTTAGTGGCAGTAGAATAGTGGTCTGTTGTTAAAGTTTTCATTTCTTTTGGCTTATTTAGTCGTAGACATTTTCTTAGTTTTATTATTCAGATAATCAAGTTGTAAGCACCAATTGCTTTTTCCTTTGATATTAGAAAATGGCATTTGTCACAGAGTGTGTGTGTGTGTGTAAATTTCCCCTGCATCTGTTCGTGAATTCAAGCTCATCTTGTTTTACAACTAGTATCAGAGCCAGGTTGATCTTCGCAGCAGAAATATGTCGGAGTTCCAAGCAATCGGTGGTGTTAAACGGTTGGGTAATTCTAATTACAACACGTGGTCAATGTGCATGAGTTCGTATCTTCTTGGTCAGGACTTATGGGATGTAGTTGGCGGAGCAAACACCATGGAACCAAGGATTGACGCCAATGGATCAGTATACAAATGGAGAGTCAAGTCCGGGAAGGCATTGTTTATCATTAAAACAACGATCGAAGAGGAGCTACTCGAACATATACGGGATCTTAATACACCAAAAGGGGCATGGGATGCGCTGCAGACTTTGTTTTCAAAGAAGAATAACACGAAGCTGCAATTCCTCGAAAATGAATTGCTTTCGGTGTCACAGCGGGATCTAACAATCCCTCAGTATTTTCATAAAGTCAAAACATTGTGCTAGGAAATTGGTGAACTTGATCCGCAGGGAAAAATTGGAGAACCTAGGATGAAGCGTATCATCAGCCATGGTTTGAAACCGGAATACAGGAGTTTTGTGGCTGCAGTGCAAGGATGGCCTACACAACCATCCTTGAATGAATTTGAGAATCTGTTGGCTAGCCAAGAGGCTTTGGCCAAACAGTTTGGAAGCCTGTCAGTTGGTGCAACATCCAAGATGGAAGCTGAAGCACTTTATGTAGAAAGAAGCAAAGGAAAACATAAGGCGGGCAATAAGCAAAAAGGCTGGAATAAGTACGGCGACAAAAACAAGCGTCATGATTGTGATGACAAGAAGTCAAGTAACCAGGGACGAGAAGAAGCATCAGGTGACTGAAAACAACAAACGAATAGGAAGTATTTTCCATATAAATGTCAAAGATGTGGACGCAAGGGCCACATGGCCAAGAATTGTCGAGTGAAACAAGACGATGAAGGAAACGCTGCTACTGTTGAACAAGAAGAAGGGTGGGACGTTGAAGCTCTAGTAGCTCAAACGGAAGAGGTGATCGCGTGTGCGGTAACAAACGAACACCAGAAAAATAAACTAGATGATTAGATCGTTGATTCCGGATGCTCCAACCGTCTTACCGACGACAATAATCGACTTCAAAATCCTGTAAAATATGGTGGCAACCGGGTGGTCACAATTGCTGATAATTCGAAGCATCCGATAGCAAATATGGGCGATGTTGTATTTTCATCCGATAGTAGCAAGCACGACCTAGTATTAAAAGACGTTTATCACGTTCCGGGAATGAAAAAGAACTTGATTTCTGTCCCTCAAATGATGTCTGATGGTCTTTATGTCTTATTGGTCCCAAAGATGTGAGAGTTTTCAAAGAATTTGAAACTCCATCCGTTCCGATTCTTCAAGGTTACAAGACTGAAACTGTATACGTGCTGAATGCAGAATCCGAGTATGTTAAAAGAGCTAAAGGAAAGCAGACGGCTGATCTTTGGCACCAAAGGATGGGTCACGTAGGGTTTGACAAGTTGGGCCTTATGGTAGATAAGGATCGGGTTCTTGGGCTCCCAAAAGTAGACGTGAATAATGGCTCCATATGTCTTGGATGTCAATATGGAAAAAGTAAACAATTACCTTTTGAAAAATCAGATTAGGTATGAAATATATGGTGACATTTATCGATGATTTTTCACGATTTGTATGGCTCTACTTTATGAAGGAGAAGTCTGAGGTATTCTCGAAATACAAAGAATTTGAAATTGAAGCATAAATAGCCACTGGAAATCGTGTCAAGTGTTTGAGATCCGACAACGGTGGCGAATACAAGGCGGCTGATTTTGGCGAATATCTCAAACAAAAACGGGTTAAAAGATAGTTTACGTGTCCGAATACACCCTAGCAAAATGGCGTATCGGAACGCAAAAACAGGCACCTAGGCGAGGTGACTAGAAGTTTAATCCATGACAAGAATATTGTGACAACTAAAATTTTATGTAAGTAATAGATAAATATAAGTATAGTAGAGGTATAAAGTTTGAAAGTTTTGGACTTCGTACAAAGAAGTTATGCCCCTGCAAAGTCGAAAGTAATAAATAAATAAAGAGAAAAGCTGGAAATTTTTAGACTAAGTGGACTCGTCTTAGTCTTATAAAATCAAGTAAAATTTAGACTAAGAGTACTCGTCTTAGTCTTAAGTCTGGAAAAAGGGCAAAATGGTCAAAGGAGGTAAAAATATGGGAATTTATGTTTTAAGACATTTTATTTAGTCATATTGAAGTGTTACTTCAATTGGAAGCAAGTCTTGAAAGCCCGATGGCAAAATGGGAAACTAGGAGACAAAAGTGAAAGTATTAATTGTTAAACTTTAAAAATTGATACCTAAAAATCTATAAGGATTTGGGAAAAAGTCATCTATAAGACTTTTGTAGATTTTGATGCAATAAAAATATAGGAAAAAGATTCGAGTCATTTGGAGTAATAATGAAGAAGTTATGAAGGTGTAAAGATGGTTAAAAAGTGTCAAAAATGGCCAAGTGATCATGTTTAAGGGCCGATAGCAGAAAATATAGATAGATTCAATCATAAGTCAGTAAGGAGAAAATGTAAAGCTCATTCTCAACTTTCTAAGGATATAAAATTTGCAGAAATCGGATCTCATATGTAATAATTATGCAAGTGTAAAGTTCATGAAAATTATGATGTAAATGCTGAAATTTCATCTCTCGGTCGGGGGTATTTTTGGAAATTTTCACATCTAACCCAAATAAAAGATCAGAACCCGGTTTTGTGTTTTCGTGGTGCGCATCTGGATTCTTAATTTCCTAAATCAGAAAACGTGAGGGGAGCAAGAACACGACCAGGCCTCCCAACCTCACTAGTGTGTGCGTGATTTCAGTTTATCTGTGGCGAGAAAGAGACAGATCGAGCATAAGGGAAAGAGGAATCGAAAAATCAGAAGTTGTGAAATCATGAAATCGAGAAAGGGATAAACCTGCACACACCTCCGATGAGTGTGTGCGTGTTCGTGATTGTTGCAATCAGAGATCAACGAGAGAGAGAGAGAGAGAGAGAGAGAGAGAGAGAGGTCGGCGGGGAAGATAGAATCAAGCAGAGAAGGGAGTGATGGGAGGCGCCACTGTTGCTGTCGGCTGTTTCTGACCAAAGCTCGTCACCGGAAGTAGCGAGGGTGGTCGCCGGAGGTTGTAGCAGCAGCGATGGTAGCCGGTGAGACCCTTGGCCCGATTTCAACAATTATACCTCTCAATCTCTTTGATAATTGCAACATTTGACAGGTTTTGGAGGTAATATTCATAAACCCTAGATAAGTCATGAAATCCTTAATTATTCTAGAATGCATGCTAGTTTTGAGTCAAGAAATTGTGAAGCATGTTGGCAAATCAGAAACTACTTTGAATGTGAGATCATTGCTTGACTTTTAGAAGTTGGAAACTTGAAATTTGCTAATGTATCATGAGATTATATTGATTGTTAGTTTCAAAGGGGTTGATAGAATATGGTACCCATGGAAATACTTGATTATGTGTTTGGGGGAAGATTTAATTACGTAGTAATATTCAAGTTTGGGTGATTAAATCTTATTCCATAGGGTTGAAAATGGAATGTTTGGTGTTGTATTATGTTAGACACAAGTATATGTAAAAAGGGTAATAAAGATATTTTCAATGGAACATGTTAAACAAGTATAAGGCAAATGAATGGCAAAAGACTTGAGCTTTATGAACAATTGTTGTGATTGGAACGAAATTGGTAATTCCATTCTAAAAAGGAAAAAGAATGAAATGGTATACTTATATGTTAATGGGACAAAAAACTTTGTAAATTGGAATGGATTTGTGAATTCCACCTTTATGGGGTAATTTTAGTTTATGCAAGAATTGCATGAAAACAAACATATAAGTTGATTAAATGGAAATTTTGAAATGTTGGGGACATATGGGTGTTATATGAATGGAAAATGTTATATTTTATAATGGTTTCTATATTTAGAAACTTTATTGTTTTGTAATTGTCAAAATGACATAAAAAGGGTAAAGTAAAGAATGTTATGACATCTAATCATCAAAGTGAACTTATAAAGAAGTAATAAAGTTGAATGTCATTAAAACAACTAAGTAAAATCCATTGGAATGGAATTAGATAGTGTGTAGAAAGAATGCATGTATGAATTGAGAAAGATTATATGTTTAGTGTGTAGTATGTACTAACCTCCTAATAAATTAATAGAGGTTAAAAGGCGTTGGAAGCAAGTAGAGTCAAGAGCTAGTGGATCTTTGTAGCTAGACATACCTAGCTACCGAGGTGAGTACATGAGGGTTTTTACTGCATACATAGCAAAAAGTTTTAAATATTGAATGTTTTATATTAAATGTTATGCCAAATATTCTATGAGTAATGATCTTTCCAAATGGTTTTTAAAGCTTGAATTAGCAAGTGTTTTACAAAGTTTTATGTGGCTTTTTAATGTGTGTCTATATGCAAGTTTTACTATCCATGACATGTTTATGAAAGTTTACCGTTATGTGTTGAAAGTATGATTTGAAAGCATGTTTTGGCATTAAGCCCTAGCAATTTGAAAAGTATATATGACACAAAGCCATAACGATTTGAAAGCAAGTTTGGGCATTAAGCCACAATGATTTGAAAGTACGTTTTGGCAACAAGTCATAATATATTTTTTTAAACTTATATGTTTTGTTGGGACCAATTGTTTTAAATAATGGTTTAAATGTTTAAAAGAAAAGTTTTTGAAAGAACAGATTTTTCAGCTATTGCGCTTCTAGTGTTTATGCGCTTTTGATGATAATGCGCTTTTGGCGCTATTGCGATTTTTAAAAAAAAAAGAAAAAAATTTATGAAAAAAATTTGGGGCGTTACAAATATGCCTGGTCGTTTCTGGGCAGAAGCTATGTATACAGCTGCTTACGTTATCAATCGGGTACCGTCACAAGGTCTCAAGTATATGTCACCATATGAGAAGATGACTGGAACTAAGCCAAATGTAAGTTACTTTCGTGTTTTTGGCTGCGTTTGCTATGTGTTCGTACCAAGTCATCTTCACCATAAAATGGAGAAGAAGGCTATTCGTTGTGTTTTCGTAGGTTATGACAAAGAAAGGAAAGGGTGGCGATGTTGCAATCCTAATACCGGGAAGGTGTATGTCTCTAGAAACGTGATATTTGATGAGAATTCATCTTGGTGGTCCTCAAACAATGAAATTCTTCCTGACACTCAACAACTCAAGTCTAGCCTCGAAGCATCTCAAGTAAATCTTGAATTTGAAAGTCAAGAACCAATGAATAAAGAAAGTGAAGTCGTGGAGCAACCCATCGTAGAGCAAGAAGTGGACCCGGATCAAAGTCTATGGAGGTCCCAACAAGAACGAAGACCTAACCCAAAATATGCTAATGTTGCTATTGTAGAAGACTTCTGGGAAGAACCAAGCTGTTTTGAAGAAGCAAGTGTCAAAGATGAATGGTGGGCAGCCATGAAGGAGGAGATGGATGCGCTGACCAGGAATGAGACATGGGCTCTTGTCCCAAAGCTTGATGACGTGAAGCCGATAACTTGTAAGTGGGTCTATAAACTAAAACAACGAGTCGATGGTTCTGTTGAAAGGTTTAAGGCAAGGCTCGTGGCACGTGGATTCTCACAAGAACATGGAATCAATTATGAAGATACGTTTAGTCCGGTGGCAAAGTTGACTACGATTCAGGTTTTGCTCGCGTTCGCAGCAAGTAAATAGTGGGACCTTTGGCAAATGGACGTGAACAATGCGTTTCTGTACGGGGACTTGGATCACGTCATCCATATGGAGCAACCTAAGGGGTTCGAAAGTGAAAAATATCTGGATTATGTGTGTAAGTTAAAGAAAGCTATCTATAGGCTAAAACAATCCCGCGGGCTTGGTTCGGGAAAATAGCCGAATTTTTAGAGTTGAACGGTTTCAAGATAACGAATGCAGATGCGAGCTTATTTGTTAAACATGTCAATGACAAGGTTGTGGTGGTCCTAGTGTACGTGGACGATCTAATTATTACAGGTGATGTGCCGGATGAAATTACTCAGCTAAAGAGTAACATGTGTATTCGTTTTCGTATGAAAGATCTTGGTAGGTTGTCTCGATTTCTCGGTCTAGAACTGGAATATTCAGGTGATGGAATATTGCTGCATCAAAAGAAATATGCCACTGATGTTGTACACAAGTTTGGTATGTTGACCAGCAAACCAGCGCCAACACGCCAACACCTATGGAGTGGAGTCTGGTACAAAGTTGTATGCTCATTCGGGTAAGGATATTGAAGATCCAACCATGTACAGGAAAATGGTGGGTAGTCTAATTTATCTGACTCTCACCCGTCCCGATATTTCCTTCGTTGTTGGAGTCTTGAGCCGTTACATGCAAAATCCCAAACGACCTCATCTCAATGCCATTCGCAGAGTGCTCCGTTATGTCAAGGGAAGTGTGGGGCAAGGAGTTATGTTTAAGAGGGAGTCGAATTCAAAACTGATGGGTTTCTGTGATGCTGATTACGCTGGAGACTTGGACGGAAGACGATCAACCACCGGATACGTGTTCAAGTATGGTTCAAGCCCAATTTCATGGCTAAGTAAACTGCAGCCAACCGTCTCGTTGTCAACAACAGAAGCCGAATATAGAGCTGCTGTTGCTGCACAAGAATGTGTATGGTTAGTTTCACTTCTGGGGGAGATAAATCAAGAAACGGGCTACAAAGTTCAGCTGATGTGCGACAATCAATCAGCTATAAAACTAGCTGAAAATCCGGTGTTCCATGCTCGTAAAAAGCATATAGAAGTTCATTATCATTTCATTCGAGAAAAGGTTTTGAAAGGGGAGATAGAGATGAAATGGATAGACACAGAAAGTCAAATTGTTGATGTGTTCACAAAGAATTTGTCCCAGGTAAAGATGGTGAAGCTGTGTGAAGATATTGGTCTAACTCAAGTGAATGATGAGAGGGAGTATTAAATTTCATCATGTCACGTGAGTTTGCTGTGCACCAGAAAGTATGCAGATTCAATTTTATTTAGTTATTTTTCCTCATTTACTTGGTCTATTTAGTGGGTAGTAGTTCCCTAATTTAGTGGCAGTAGAATAGTTGTTTGTTAGTTAAAGTTTTCCTTTCTTTTGGCTTATTTAGTCGTAGACCTTTTCTTAGTTTTATTATTCTAATAATCAAGTTGTAAGCACCAATTGTTTTTTCCTTTGAATATTAGAAAACGGCATTTGCCACAGAGTGTGTGTGTGTGTAAATTTCCCCTGCATCTGTTCGTGAATTCAAGCTCATCTTGTTTTACACCTCTTAGTGTGGTTTATTTGCTAAAATTACTTATTACAAAGTCAAAAAAACAAGTTCGAAACTCATACATGGATTTTCAAACTCATTTTCGACTTCGAAAATTGTTTTAGTAGGTCATTAGTAGGGTTTTTGCATATGTTTTTCATGAAATGGTGTGCTATTAGTTGATTAGGCATAGAACACATAAAAATTGACATTGTCTTTCTTATAAGATATTTCTATGCATGGAAAATTATGAACCGGTTCGAAAATGTTTTCTAAAGCTATGAAATTTTTCGAAATTTACATGATCAAAAAAGGTTTCCGAAAATACGACGTTCAAATATTATTTACTTCAAAAACTTGGCTTCGAAAATACAGTAATATGCCTTTTCTGTGAAATTATCAACACTTAACCTATTTTATGTCTTTTTACAACATCGACTATAATACGACGCTCATTTGACCTCAAAAATCCTAAGAAAGAAACCAGACAGTAGAAAACTGGTTAGCCAAATAAACATGGCGCACTAATCTTCAAACATCTATTTTCCATGATATTCAACTCGATATGATGGAACAACAAGTCTCTGGATCAACGGGGAAGAAACAAAATCAGAGGAAAACAGTAGATAATCAATGATTGTTCTTATGTATCAGATACAACCAATGATTGTTCTTATGTATTCGTTTTTATGTAACACTTGTATATCCTTCTCCTTTCAATTTTATTGCCTATTTAAATGAATAATAGATAATATGCCAATTTCAAAAACCTATAGTACTTCGAAAATACTAGTATTTTCAAGGCAAAATTACACCATAGTCCATTAAACTATTAACTTCTGGTTTAAAAGGTCCCTCAAGTATTTTTCTTGCTTTCTAAGGGTACAAAGTAGAAAATTACATGTTTATTCAATCCCTCGCCCTAATATAGCCGGTAATTTTGCCACACAGACGGATTGCATCCTACGTGGCATATGACATCATCAATTCTTGAGATCTCTTCATCATTCCCAGTGGGCTCCAAGTTGTTGTCGGTGGTCCTTTCTTAAAACCATTCCTATTCCAACACAAAATTACAAAACTTAGTTAACGCAATTTGAAAAAAATCCAATTCCTGAGAAATTGCTCTTGAAGCTTGGCAATCTTGGCGATCTGGTGCTAATACAGATAATACAAATATTTGCTTCAAACTTGAGAGACATAAATTGGAAGGAATCGTTCTAGGTGCTAATACAGATATTTGCTTCAAGATTGAGAGGAATGTAAGTTAAAATCTTTTCCATTGATTGTCGGAGAAGATGTAATCTGAAGCAATTTGAAAAAGTTTCAATTACAGCCGATGAGAAATCAATCGGAAATCTTGACCAGAACCCTATTTCTTGATTTACTTAACCGTTGAGGTTACTGGGTTTAATCAGTTCTGTATTTGGTGTTTGAATACCCACAGACTACCGGAATTTTAGGTATGAAGACCGGCTCGATTTGCTATCGCTATTTGGTGTTTGAATATCCACCGACTACTGTAATTTTAGGTATGAAGACCGGCTCGATCTGCTATCACTATTTTTTCAGTTATTAATTTATTGGAGAAGGGAGTTAATTGGTTTCTCGGTTTGTAAAATTTGGGGAAGAAACTAATGTGTAGATTCGATGGAGTTCTTATTTCTGATTATTGTCTACAAGTGGGTTCAACTTCGTAGCGTCAAATCCAAGTTGATTATGGTGAAGAGAAGAAAACAAATCAATAAAGGAAATGATTTGCGTTGATTATGGTGAAGAGAAGAAAACAAATCAATAAAGGAAATGATTTGCTTTATTATTGATGAAAAGGTAATGTTCGAATTCATAAATCGGAAGGTATCATAAGCAATATTACCTTCGATTGAAATTTTGTCAAAGTGTTGTCGGTGAAGGAGACAATGACGTGCAGAGCTAAAGAAGAAGATACAGACGTAAGGAATAAGAGAGATAGGGTAATAAATTAATGAGGTGGAATTTGAATTTACCAAATGGCAGTCAACATGGCACAATATTGCTGACTAGGCAAATGGGTAATCAGTTTACCCTTTCAATTTCGATTCAGTAACCATTTTAACAAATAGAACATGAGTTTGTTCCCGTAGAAAGCAAGAAAAATATTTGAGGGATTTTTTAAACCAGAAGTTAATAGTTCAATGGGCTATGATGTAATTTTGCCTATTTTCAAATTATCCCCTGCATCTTCGAAAAACCACTAACAAGTTATTCGAAATTACTGCTTATATATAAATTTCATGCACTTTCCAACTACTTTTCGAATAAAGTAGTTCGAAAATTTCGAAGTAGACAGTGTTTAGAAATTTGTGGTCAAAACACGATGTTTTTTTTAAAGGTGGTTACTATATGAGACACATTTTTTTGGTTGGTAGTCACTACCTCTTAATTTATTATACTATTTTCACTCTAAAATAACCATTTTTCGATTGCTTAAAAGTGTAAGGTTCTTTCACCAGCATAGCGATTTTAAACATGAAATAATCATAAAAGTAGTTTATGGCTAATCGATATAATAGTAAAATTACATTGTTTTTTTCTCTAAAACGAGAAAGTAAGTTATAATGGTTTAATATCACGGGAAATAGCATTATGACTAGATTTATAAGATGGTGATAGTAATTTATATTTGAACTACTAAAATACACATCACCTAAATCTATTTGTACACATTCGACCAACACCACTAGACCAAATACTCTTTGGTTTGAATGTTCTTGATCTTGACATCACGAGAGATGAAAGAATCAGAACTTTACAATGAAATCATAAAAGAATTTGAGACTAACAAGATAGAAATCGAGAAAATATATCTTGAGTGTTTTTAAGATGGAAAGGAAATGATTGCTAAAGAAACCCTAAAAAACGTGTTCTCGAGTTTTTCTAGGAAGACTAAGAAATGATTAGGAAAGGACTGCTAATTAGGAAACCATGATCAACCCCAGACTAGAGAACTGTTAAGCTATAGTCTGTAATAAAAAAAGATAAGAGAACGCACATTAAGCAAAAGGGTGACCGACAACTGTTTAAATAATTATTTGCAAGATGCAACTACACTAATAGTAATTCTTAACGTCTTGAAAATATTCTGTTTCTGGGACGTCTATCATCCATATAGGAGTTCTATCAAGTTAAGTCTCATCTAAGCAATTAACATTAACACAATCATCCCTTCATAATATTGCACACATCGTTGACTTTTATCATCGTCAAGGAAGCACTATAGCACTTGTACTGTCAAGTCAATCCATGACTCTGGTTTAATAGCAGCAAAAGACTTCATATTGCTAAGAAAGAATGCATATTCTCCTATTTTTTTCTCTAGTGATACCCATTTTATTTCGCCAAATTCTAGTTCCATAAATTTTTTCAACACATCTGATTTATCACATAAAGTTTTCCACCCGAAAACGATAAGAGTGCCCACCCTAAGCAAAATTAACAAATATAAGAGTGCCCACCTAAATGGCGCGTGACAACAAACCTTTTACATAATAAATTACAAGATGCAAACACACCACAGGTGGCCCTTAAAGTCTTATAAAATGTTCTACATATGGGAATTCTAACAAAAGATAACAGTACCAACAAGTCATTAGTTGTCTAAGAGATAACATTCAAACAATCATGGGGGAAGTACCACATCGATTTGTAATAGAACATTTTTTGTCGAATTTCATCATTGCCAAGGAAGTAATCATAGCTCTTGTATTGTGTGTGAAGGCCAGCCCATGACTTTGGTTTAATAGCAGCAGAAGACTTCTTCCCGCTATGAAAGAATGCATAATCCCCTATTGTCTTTTTTGGCGACACCCATTTCATTTCACCAAAATCTAGTTCCAGAACCTTTCTCTGTCTTGAAAACCGATTTATCACATAAAGGTTTTCATTCGAACTTACAAGCTCTGGATATGATAAGTCCGGTTTCGGAAAGTTCTTGGTTTCAAGTAAGGTCCATTTGCGCTTCCCATTCGGATTGATTCTGAGTTCACAAACAGAAACGTCACTGTGTAGGATATATATCTTGCCCTTGAACGCATGTAAATCAACGATAGAGGGATAGGAGAGAGTACAAGAGACATGATTCCATCCACGTTTACCTGTTATATAAAATGATATCTTTGGTTTACCTGCCCTGGAAGGAAATCTTTTGCTATGTAACACAACAAACACCCACCTAGATATAGAAGGCGAAAACACAAGGATAGCCCTGATATCGTCTAGATAAGCAGGTACTTTTAAGGGGAAATGGTGGAAATGAAGTTCATGCCTTGTGATAGGATTCACTAGCCAGAAGTCTTGGGTTTCCCTACCACCCAAGAATATTAGGTAACCACAAGTCAATCCAATACAGTCCCAACGATCAGAATTTGGAATGATAGTTCTAAACCTTCTCCCTTCAAAGTCCTCTAGGTACCAAGAGTCTTTCCTATTACATATCGACATGGGCGGTTTGGATGCCATAAACATGTTCTTGTTAGCAAGTGCAAATGACCTCCATGACATGCAAACTCCACTGAATGCAGTGAAATCAATAACTCCCAGTTTCATCATAACTAGAAAAAGGACATGATGGTTAACATCTGACCAAGGTACCACACCATCGTCATCGTCATCATGATCCTGGTTTCTAGACATACTTCTTGTTTGGGCTATTCCTACACTTGAAAAAGGAAAATAAATACCACATAAGATACAAGAGTTGCCAAACAGCTCATTTTGCAAACCAAATTGCTACTTCACTAGCTGTAAGGTGTAAATACCATTGTTAATTAACTAAATTAAACTGATGAGAACGCAATGAATCAATTAATGGCAAAAACTCAAATCAGGTGGATTAGGTTTGACCAAACTAAGGCAAAATAATCAGTCTAAGTCAAAAAGATCAATTTTGCAAGCTATATTGCATAACAACTCAGATGCCTAAGCTTTAAAGCTGATTAGGGTAAAAGGTTATAAGAAAGATCGATAACTAGGAATGAGTAAAAAGGGTGAAGAGCATATACAGATGGTGAAGGCACGAGGTTTGACAAGCAAAGTGCCAAAGAGGAACCAGGAGGAATATATACCTGCAATGATGAAGGTTTAGCGTAGAATTGTGCGTGGGGTGCAGTTGATCAGACTTCAGAGTCATCAGACAATTGTGTGTAACGGGAAGGAAAACGTAAATACGAGTGTTTGAGAAGAAACAAGATTTTCCATACCCCTTCTGTTTTTCCTTCAGTAGGCACTAGAAAAGGCACAAAAAGTAAGGTTTTTTAATTATGTTTTTCCATACAACATCGCTCTTTATTCTATAGTTTATAACTATCTATATTCACATTACAAGCTTTTTATTTTATAGCATATAACTATCTATATTGATATTACAAGAAAGACGTCATATATGGAGACGTCATTGATGCACACCCAGCATACAAAAGTTCAAATTTTCATAATCAATGCAAGCTCATGCAATCCAATACAGGAAGAAAACTGCTTACAAAACAAATGCAAAACCCAAAGATACATAGCCAAACTTCACGTGAGAGAAAGAAATAGAAAAGAAAGTATGGGGCAGATCCTTCACGTATCCTCTTGCAGGAAACCCAACCGATTATACAAGCAGAAAAAAAAGAACAAGCAGAAGGATAAAGAAGAATGTGAATGATTAACTTTCAAAAGCAAAGTCAAAAAGAACATGTGGGCCCCACATGAATAGTAATAATCAAACTCAAATTGCAATTGAATTGTGAACGTGGAAAATTCAATGCTGTGAACGTGGAGAATTTCAATTGCAGGCGCCTACATTCTTCATTTATTCACACAGCAAAGATTCGGCTGATCATCCCTATAAATAGGGATGATCATTTTCCAAATAAAGTTGTTCAAAACCATTTTGAGTGATATATATACATAGATATATATTGTGAGGCTCTGTGTATTAAAGAAAAGAGAGAGATATATTTTTTTCAGTTCAAATCTTGTAACCTCCTCATTTTTCTCATATAGTGATCATCATCGGTTGTGCCCGTGGTTTTTTCCCGAAAGGGTTTTTCCACGTTAAATCCTTGTGTCCACATTTATTTTTCTTTATCGTATTATTATTTTATTTTATTGTCGATATAATTTTATTCATAACAAGTGGTATCAGAGCCACGTTGTTTTCTATACTCATTCTCAATTTATTGAGTATTATATCGACATGGCTACTTTAAAATACGATATTCCATTGTTGGATCGAGATACAAGATTTTCATTATGGCAAGTAAAAATGCGAGCTGTATTGGCCCAGTTGGACCTTGATGATGCTCTGTTAGGCCGAGACAAAATGCCAGCGTCTTGGTCAGATGAAGAAAAGGATCGTAAAGATCGTAAGGCTCTCTCTCATATCCATCTTCATTTATCTAATAATATTTTGCAGGAAGTTTTGAAAGAAACTACTGCAGCCTCTTTATGGCTAAAATTAGAACAAATTTGCATGACCAAAGATCTCACAAGTAAGATGCACCTTAAACAAAAATTATTTTCGCTTAAGATGCAAGAAGGTGGGTCGTTGCTGGATCATCTTTCGACATTTAAAGAGATCATTACTGATCTTGAAGCTATGGAGGTAAAATATGATGAAGAGGATTTGGGTTTAATTCTTTTATGTTCTTTGCCTAGTTCTTATTCAAACTTTAGAGATACCATATTATATAGTCGTGATACTTTAACACTTCAAGAAGTTTATGAAGCTTTGCATGCCAAAGAAAAGATTAAAGATATGGTATCAACTGAAGGTTCAAGTTCTAAAGGAGAAAGTCTAGCAGTTCGTGGCAGACCAACAGATAAGAATGATTCCAAAGGCAAGAACAAAAGAAATTCTAGAAGCAAATCTAGATCCAGACGTTCCAAGTCATGCAACTATTGCAAAAAGGAAGGACATGATATCTCTGAATGTTACAAGTTGAAAAACAAGGAGAAAAGAGCTTCTAATCAAAATCACAAACCAAATCAAGATGATGAAGGAAAAGCTACTTATGCTGCTGAAAATAATTCTAACGGTGATGTTCTTGTAGCTTTTGCAGGAATCCTAAAAACCAATGATGAATGGATTCTTGACTCAGCTTGTACTTTTCATATGAGTCCAAACAGAAGCTGGTTTACAAATTATCAACCTATAGAAGGCGGCTCCGTATTGATGGGTGATAATGCACCATATAAAGTCACTGGAATCGGTTCAATTCAAATCAAGATGTTTGATGGTGTTGTCAGAACTTTGTCTGATGTTCGACACGTTCCAGGTTTGAAAAGAAACCTTATTTCTTTAAGTACTCTTGACCTTAAAGGCTACAAATATTCCGGTGAAGGTGGAGTTTTAAAGGTTTCTAAAGGAGCTTTGATTGTTATGAAAGCTGATATTAAATCTGCAAACCTGTATCATCTACAAGGTAGTACAGTAACAGGTAATTCTAATGTTACTTCAAATTCATCTACTGATACTACTAACCTATGGCATATGCGTCTTGGGCATATGAGTGAACTTGGTTTGACAGCATTAAGCAAAAGAGGATTGCTTGATGGCCAATGCGTTGGCAAACTGGAATTCTGTGAACACTGCATATTTGGCAAACACAAGAGGGTGAAATTCAACACCTCGGTACATACTACAAAAGGCATTTTGGAGTATGTACATGCTGATTTATGGGGACCATCTCAAGAAGCATCACTAGGAGGTGCTCGTTATATGTTGACAATTATTGATGATTATTCAAGAAGAGTTTGGCCATATTTCTTGAAGCTTAAATCTGAAGCATTCTCTGCATTCAAAGAATGGAAAGTCATGGTGGAAAACCAGACTGGTAAGAAGGTCAAAAAGCTTCGCACAGATAATGGTATGGAGTTTTGTTCAAATGAATTTAATTCATATTGTAAACTAGAAGGAATTGTTAGACACTACACCGTTTCTCACACACCCCAACAAAATGGTGTAGCTGAACGTATGAACAGAACCATTATTTCAAAAGCCCGTTGTATGTTATCTAACGCAGGATTATCTAAGCGTTTTTGGGCAGAAGCTGCTTCTACTGCATGTTATTTAATTAACATGTCACCTTCTATTCCACTTGATAAAAAGACTCCTATTGAGGTATGGTCTGGCTCCCCAGCAAACTATTCAGATTTAAGAATTTTTGGTTGCCCTGCTTATGCTCATGTTGATAATGGAAAATTAGAGCCTAGGGCAATTAAATGTATCTTTCTTGGTTACAAGTATGGTGTGAAAGGATATAAGTTATGGTGTCCTGAAACTAAAAAGATTATAATTAGTAGAAATGTAGTATTTAATGAATCAGCTATGCTACATAAAGATTCTTCTACTAATATTCCTGTTGAGAGTCAACAAAAGACAAGTGTGCAGGTGGAGCAATCTGTTGACTCAGAACATACACCAGAAAAAGAAAACTCTATTGATCAAAATCAATCAGTTGAGCAAGAGTCTTCTACTCCTACTCCTACTCACCAACCACAACGTTCTATAGCAACTGATAGACCTAGGAGGGTCATTCATCCTCCCAAGAGACTTATAGAAGAAGCAAACATTGTTGCTTATGCTTTAAACGTTGCTGAAGAAATTGAAGGTATCAAAGAACCTTCAACTTACACGGAAGCCATTACTTCAGAACATTGCAACAAATGGATAATTGCCATGCATGATGAAATGGAATCTCTTGAAAAGAATGGTACTTGGGAATTGGTGAAATTACCAAAAGAAAAGAAGCCTATCCGCTGCAAATGGATTTTCAAAAGAAAAGAAGGTATTACTCCTAATGAGGAAGCAAGATTTAAAGCAAGGTTAGTTGCTAAAGGCTATAGCCAAATTCCAGGCATTGATTTTACTGATGTTTTCTCTCCTGTTGTTAAGCATAGCTCAATACGTACTTTACTTAGTATTGTTGCCATGCATAACTATGAGCTTGAGCAGTTAGATGTCAAAACTGCATTTTTACATGGTGAATTGGAGGAAGATATTTATATGGAGCAACCTGAAGGCTTCATTATCCCTGGAAAAGAGAACTTAGTATGTAGATTGAAGAAATCTCTTTATGGGTTAAAGCAGTCCCCAAGGCAATGGTATAAGAGGTTTGACTCTTTTATGCTATCTCAGAATTTTAAAAGATCAGATTATGATAGTTGTGTTTATTTTAAGTCAGTCAATGGTTCATCAATATATCTACTTCTTTATGTTGATGATATGTTGATTGCTGCAAAAGATAAACTAGAGATAGCAAAACTGAAAGCACAACTAAGCAATGAGTTTGAAATGACGGACTTAGGTCCAGCCAAGAAAATTCTTGGTATGGAAATTACTCGTAACAGACAGCATGGAAAACTATACCTAAGTCAAAAGAGGTATATTGAGAAAGTTCTTCAAAGATTCAACATGCATAAAGCCAAGCCAGTGAGTACTCCATTAGCTGCACATTTCATACTGTCTTCAGCATACTGTCCAAAGACAGATGATGAAATTAATAACATGGCGAAAATTCCGTATTCTAGTGCAGTTGGTTCTCTAATGTATGCCATGGTATGTTCTCGCCCTGATTTATCTCACGCTTTAAGTGTTGTTAGCAGATATATGGCTAACCCAGGAAAAGAGCATTGGAAAGCTGTTCAATGGATTCTTAGGTATTTATGTGGTACTTCCAATGCATGTTTACAATTTGGAAGTTCTGGTGAAGGACTGGTGGGCTATGTAGATTCTGATTATGCTGGAGATTTGGACAAAAGAAGATCTTTGACAGGTTATGTCTTTACCATTGGTGGATGTGCTGTGAGTTGGAAGGCAAGTCTACAGACCACTGTTGCCTTATCCACAACTGAAGCAGAGTACATGGCAATTTCTGAAGCTTGTAAGGAAGCTATTTGGTTAAGAAATTTATATGGTGAACTTTGTGGAGACACATCTTCCACAAAGATTTTTTGTGATAGTCAAAGTGCTATTTATCTCACAAAAGATCAAATGTTTCATGAGAGGACGAAACATATTGATGTACGTTATCACTTTATTCGAGATGTTATTTCCAAAGGTGATATTCAAGTTAAAAAGATTAGCACTCATGACAATCCGGCGGATATGATGACGAAGCCGGTTCCAGCAACTAAGTTTGAGCTTTGCTCAAGCTTGGTTGGTATGACAATCTAATTCCAAGGATTGTTGGCACACGATGATTTTATAATGAGGAGTTCTACAAGTGGAAATTCGTCTCAAGGTGGAGTTGTTTGGTTACTTATTGCTTTTAAAGTTAAGGTGGAGATTGTGAATGATTAACTTTCAAAAGCAAAGTCAAAAAGAACATGTGGGCCCCACATGAATAGTAATAATCAAACTCAAATTGCAATTGAATTGTGAACGTGGAAAATTCAATGCTGTGAACGTGGAGAATTTCAATTGCAGGCGCCTACATTCTTCATTTATTCACACAGCAAAGATTCGGCTGATCATCCCTATAAATAGGGATGATCATTTTCCAAATAAAGTTGTTCAAAACCATTTTGAGTGATATATATACATAGATATATATTGTGAGGCTCTGTGTATTAAAGAAAAGAGAGAGATATATTTTTTTCAGTTCAAATCTTGTAACCTCCTCATTTTTCTCATATAGTGATCATCATCGGTTGTGCCCGTGGTTTTTTCCCGAAAGGGTTTTTCCACGTTAAATCCTTGTGTCCACATTTATTTTTCTTTATCGTATTATTATTTTATTTTATTGTCAGAAGGATAAAGAAGAAGATGAAAAAACCTGGAGTGATCAAACTTCAAACGCAGCAGCAATCAAAGGAGAAGACCTAACAGCAATGCACGCAGGAGCAGTAGTCGATCAGGGTAGCTAGGGAATTGTAGGCGATTGTTTATATAATAAGCTTGAGGGCAAATCCGTCCAAACTGTAGATATATTCAACGACGTGTTATCTTTCTCTCCAAATCACTCCGATTTGGGAGGAAAGATTGGAGAGATAATCATCCTCCCGTATCCTTTCCATTCTTTCCCAATCACTCCAAAAAAAAAGTCGGGAACACCCAAAAATTACGATTTCCTTCCTGATCCGTTCTCTGGAAAAGGTCAAATTTGAATAAGGAAACTACAATTAACCCCCTATGTTTGTAAATAGATTAGGATTCAGGTCCTGAAAGTATAATTTTTTCACAGAAGATCCCTATAGTTATGTTATGTTTTACACGTAGTCTTTTTGTTTTCAACCACGTCAAATGATCTAAATTGTCTGTTAAATTTTTATGAAATGACGATTCATACTCTAAAATACTTTTTATTATTTATTTACTTGTTTGTTACTAAAGGGACCCACCCCATACTTCCATTACCTTGACTTCTAAGTCCTACAATTTTATTATTAGACTGGTCCCATCCTATTTTACCGAACAGTGTTAGTCAACAACAAAAAACTCGTATTGGCATGTTTCATCGCTGCTCACTCCGTCATTGCCTCTCGTAGAATTGCCACCATCCCCGTCGTTTCCTACGATGGAAATGGCCTTGAAATTATGGTCCTCGGTTAAAACATGAGGTTTTTCATGGTGTCCAAGTGTCAAAATGCTGTGAGATTGACGATGTGCCGGGTTTGATGGCGGAGCTGAAAGAGTGGTTCCGGTGCTAGAGAGAGAAACGTTCAAGTTGGAAATGTTAGTCGGGATGGTGCCTGGTTGCAGCAATGATGGTCAGCTCCGCTTGTTGCTCAATTATTTTCTCCATTCAACTTTTGACCCCATTCACTCGTTAACGACCGTCTTTTCTTCCAACGTGAATCATTGTCAAGAACTCCAACAGATTTTCTAGATAACTCTTTAAACAAAGAGAATAAGACAAAAATAGCCCAGTTATATATATATATATATATATATATATATATATACCATTTATAAACCATATATAATTTACAACTCTTTTAAGCATACATGTCTTAATTTTTAAGATAGTACAATCATGAAATGCATAAACAAACCCATGTGCAAAAAAAAAACTGTCACATTATTATTTCCTGATATACTTTTATGCTTTGAATGAAAAAGCTGATTTTGGGCGGAAGCATTGTTCAAATTTTGAGTGAGCTAAAATTTTAAAATTTTGAATTCTGGAGCCCAATCCATCCCTTCAATTGTGGCTTTTCCCATAAATATAATATATGGGATAAAGCATTCCTTACCACCACCGCTCCATTCGGCCTCCACCGTTTCTTTGAACTTTGATTCCCTCAACTTTGAATGCAGCGTACCTCCCGCCTCGATATCTCATCCCCTTGAAAACCCTAAATCTACAACCAGCCACTACCACTCCATACACAACGCCAGGGTCGTACTCCACCGCCGCTGACAGCAACACCATCCAGACACACCTCCACCGAAGCACCGAAGAGCCACAATCACTCACCGTATCAACCATCGCCATATCAAGCAATCCAGACCATCGCTGCCTTCTCCGCTATCACTACAGAGCGTTTGGTGATAAGCAATCCCCACTATCACTCCCTTCCCCGCTATAGGACCACTCACCTCACCGCCGGTACCACCCTAGCATATTTGTATTTCCTCTCATCTTCTTCTCTTATATTATCAATTTCAGTAAATCTCACCAGTTTCATCTCATTTTGTTTGAACTTGGTGCTTCTAATAATTTGATCTCAGGTGGCAATTTGTAAGAGGTTCGATTTCTTCATATTTTTCTCTAGATGTAGTAGTATTGGTTTCCCAGATTCGATTTCATATTTTGTTTGATATGAGTTTTTAATATGTTGAAAAAGGCTTTCTGATTCTTAACATTAATCTTTTAAAAAAGTCAATTCTTGTGATTGTGTTTTTTAGTTGGTTTTACAGGCATGAAATGATGGTGTCGAAGAGCACGTTATGTTTTATGTTTATGTTTCATTTTTTGTGTTTTTTCTTCATCACAATTGGGATACCAAAGCACCACAAGGTTTTCTTTAGCGATTCTATTTCTAAATTGGGTGTGTTTGGGTGGAGATTGCGAGGTTCACGTTACAAGGTGCTTGATTCCACTTTTAAGCAGGCCAGTTAAGAACTCCATAAGTCGATGCAAACAGTGACGACCACGACCTGATTATCTTTGAAGCTGTTATCACTCTAAATGCGGTCAATCATCTATGGCATTTTTAAACATTCAAAAGAAAAGTCTGGGTTGGTCCGGGTCGGGTCGGCTTGGTTCCGGTAAGTTGTTATGTTTTGAAATGCGTCGTATTGTATGTGTGTATTTCTCTTTAGATCTGACAGCGGCTTTATGTTAAGGGCATAGTAAGTGTGTGTTCCATCTTTTTTAATCTAGCATCAAACATTAGTTTAGTAAGGTGTTTGCTAATATTTGTTACTTGATTTTGGTTGTTATGGTGTTTGATTGTGGCTGTAAATGTGTTTATTTGACTTTAATTTTAATGAAAAACTTTCTACATCACAGTGTAACTCAACTAAGAGTAATCTAACTGAATAAAATGGAATATTGTTGACATGAAATTAGTATAAATATTTTAGTAATAATATTTCAAATTTAGTTATACATGCTTTATGTTATTATGATTGCTTAAAAGATGTCCATGATGACGTGTTTTTTTCTGGAATTAGACGTAATGGTTGTCATATTGGAATGTAAATATGTTTGTTGTTTGATTTTGACTTTTTTTCATAACAAATTGTCTAAGATGCTGCATTTTTTTACAGTGATGATCGAGTTTAACAAGTATGGATATCACTTCTAACATAACGACTTTCAATGGTAAATATTCATATTTGGACTTGAAAATAACTTCTTGTGAATATGTATTCCCTACTACTATTTTCATTTTTCGTTTGTTATGAAATTTCTATTTTGATTAGATCACATTGATTCCAGATGTAGGGATTTCCATGTATGTATCCGTCTTTTGCTCTCCATATCTCTACAAAATCTCCACCCAAAGTTAACATTGTTTTGCCAAAATCTCGACATACTTATGAACTCCTTTAAATATTTTTCCCATGTGGTTTTTAAATGTTTGCTGGTATTGGAAAACACATCCTGAGATGGTTCTTTAAGTTTTTCATGGTTTTCTGTTTATTTGCATTTTCGGGAAAACGATGCTGCGATTGTAAGCTTTTGTTACTTTTTAATGCTTGAACTTGGTCTTGGCGTTGGGAATACAGAACTTTGTAGTGATGGTCCAGGCGATTGAAAATGCATACCAATGTTTGAAATGGTATGCATATTTTGATCCATATTTTAATCCAGATATGTGAACCAATAAACATTACCCATTGAATATTTTTTTTTTTGCTTTTGGTATTACGTGGATTTTTGTTTTTTTGACTTTGCAGGTTTGACTTTTAGTATTTTGATTTTTCATGTAACTTTTTGTTTTATTTTGATTTTCTATATTCGGGTTTTGGTTTTTAATTCCCTATATTCAGGTTTCTGTAATTTTGAGTTTTGTATAACTTTCGTTGAGAATTGACTTGACGTATTTATGCAATTTTGATTTAATTTTTTTTTGTTATTTTTGGATTTATGCGACCCATTTTTTTCGTGATAATGATGATTGTGGGTAAACAATTTGTATGGAAGGTTTGTTTTTCTCTAAATTTGTGTTTAGTTGTGAGAGTGTTTGGACATGTTTTCTTCAAATTTCAAACTCATGCTAATATGTGTGTGCAGATACCTTCAAATTTCAAATTCAGATTTATGTTTTGTAAAGGTTATGAGTTAATGGTTATATATGTTGTGTTTGTATGGATTTTGATAAATGTGAAAGTGAAATATTTGCTAGATTTGATGCTCTCTACAAAATTAAATTTGTCTCAAGATACAAGATATACAAGGTACGGAAACAAATTTAGCTTTACAGGAACTAGAACTCTGTTTCTGTACAGACATGGATTTAAAAGGCCTCAAGCCTTCGTCGATTGAGAGGAGCCCCTCGCCTCACTCGGATTCAAGCTTCAAAAACTTACAAATTCTGAAACTAATAAGCTCTGTTAATGGTTTATACGATTCAATGATTTCAAATATTGGGTAACAAACCAAACTTTAGATCTGATTGATCTGAACGAGGGTAGGTTAGGGGTTTTTTTTCCTTTTTGTGATTAAAAAATGAATAATAAATAATTAAAATATCAAAAAGAAATTAATAAGGGCAATATGGTCATTTTAAGTCAGCCAGGGACCAGGCGCGTAACAAAAGTAAATGATAGGGATGGTGCGAGTTAAAAAAATAAGTTAGGGACCAAACGCGCAAGTTACCCCAAACCACAGGGACCATTCATGTAATTTACTCCATTTGGAAGTGTATATATCACAAATTCTTTTTTAATAATTAAAAATCCACAGAACAAATATACGATGTTATCAATATTAATAATTATTGGTATATGTATGTAGCATAAAAAAGATGAAATATTTGAGCACCTTACTTTCTTTGGAAAATCAATTGCTAAAAGATAATTATTCGTCTAAAGGAAAGTTTTCGACTATAAAACTTAGGTATATTGAAAAATTAGAATTCTACTTTCAAATCAACATCGCATTTGCATGAAAGGGGAGAATATTCAAATACATTAAATTCAGAAAAATTATTTGATACAGGAAATAAACGACCGTAAAAAACACTAAGACTTGAAACGAAAACCCTAAACTTATAGCCATAAATGCAACTATTGGTCATACCATCTCCACATTTAACCCTCTGCTCCTCCTAATTTCTGCTCGGAAACTAATCATCAGAAGAAACTAATTGCCGCCTGCTGCATTGCGCATCGAACATACGTATCACTTTACTATATATTGCATTTAGAAGAAATGACATCATTTATTTGGAGACATCCAACAAACAAAACACAAACAAATAATAATGTATGGCTACTGCTTGTTCTTTAGAACATGAGATGTTTTTAAAATCAAACAATTCGTTGAAACAAAAATATTTTCTGCTGTCACATTACCGAAAAACAACTATTCACTTCTTCCTGCATCGCATGTGTAAAGACCCTCAATCACTGAAACAATACTATTTTTCGTTTCCTTTAAGCAAACTAACGACCAAAAATAAAATATTTATCGAAACAAATTATTTGTTGTCGGGTATTTACCGTCCCCTATATCGTTGGAAAGGTAATCAATCGCCTGAAAAGAAATTAATCACTCTCATATTCGTCAACTCCCCCTCCCATCTGCAACCTAAAACCTAAAATGCCGAAACGAAACTATTTGCCGCCGCCGCGTTGCGCGGGTACGCAGCTAGTATATATATATATATATATATATATATATATATATATATATATATATATATATATATATATATATATATATATATATATATATATATATATATATATATATATATATATATACTAGTAGTGTACCCGCGCAATGCGGCGGAGGCTAATTGGGGGGGGGGGGGCGAGGTTCGGCGATTAGTTTTTTTTTTTTTTTTTTTTTTTATGGTAAGTTTTCTTTGGGTATGAGTTATTTAGTTTTGGGGTAATCCGGTTTGGTAAGTCCTAATTTTCTTATTAAAGCATTATATTTTGAAAGGACGATGCTAGTTGCGTACCTGTGTGATACAACAAAGTCAAATAGTTTTTTGTGACAATTAGTTTTCTTTCGAAATACTGTTTCAGGTTATAAATAAACATACATTTTATTTCAGCTAATAGTAGCCACACAATGTGGCAGATGACAATCATTTCGTCAAGTTATTTCCAGGAAACTAATAGTTTTATTTCGTAAATGTGATATATTTCAAAGGACGTGCAATGAGCCAGACGACAAATATGCCGGGGGGGAGGGGGTGGAATGTGGGGTTGAATAGTACTTTTTTATGAATATTTTATTTTGGGGCACCTATCTTTGGATAACAAACATTTTCATAATGATATTTCCATATCCGTAACCGTTTGGATGGGAGTGATTCATACTCCTAACTTTTGGAATCGTGAACGTTTAAAGTTCTCATTTTGTTTGAAGCCTTGCATGTTGGGTACCCATAGAGATGGTATGACTTGTACGGATGTTGGTGGCATGATTATACATAATGAACTAAATAATTTTCATCTCACTAATAAATTGTTTCCTGATTATGTTGAAATATAAGAAACCATTAACTCGTTGATATGTGGGAAAAGACGAATCTGTGGAATAAAGCGTTGAATAAGACCATTTGTCAAACTCATTTACTTTTGGTCCTTAAGAACAATTTTGTTTGGTAATTTAATATGTAAACGCCAATCTACGTAATCTGTTATGTTTGGTCGTTTGATTTATAAAAACAACAAATTATGTTTCGACACTTGATCTCTAAAACGTGGACATATTTTAACTTGTGAACCGACCGCCAGCTTTAACTTTCATATTACATTTAGCCAAGAACTTTCATATTACATTTAGCCGTTTGACCTAACATTGAGATCTCTAATTAGGCATTAAAATAAGATAAATAACTTTAAAATTATGATTTTATGAGTTTTGTTGCAGCCTTCGCTAATATTTTGTTGACCAAAAAATATAACAGATACTATTTCACGTGTACAAAATGAAAAGTTGAGTCACATGAAACACCCATATAAATATATAGACATTATGACAGAATCATGTGCGTATATGTTCGTAACTTACCAAACTACTATATTCATCGGCAATGTTTCCATTGCTGTTTCTGGATTGGGATCAGTGGTGCAAACGTCTATTCCAACTCTTGGCTTTTGAGGTGCTTCTTCTCAATCAACACTCACATTGTTTTTATTTTGTGTTGTTTTACTTTTTGGTTGGTCTTACTCTGTTTGTGTTTCTCTGTTGACTCTGGTTTGATCTTAATAAAATCATATTTGCTGGTAAAAACATAAGAGTAAAGAGTTAGACGCACATACACAACCACTCACCACACATATAACAGAAAAAGAGTGTACTTTCATGTTCCATAGTGGCTTGCATCCCTTCGACCTCTGGTGCAACCTGAGGAATATGACAACAACCAGAATGTCACGAAATTTTAATCATTATCCTAAAAATAAGTAAAACTACCTCAATAAAATGCATAGGATCCATAATTTATGAGGTATGTTTCTTGAAGACATGTGATAGGGGAGCGTATAATTACTTGTAACTTTCAACCAAAAGATATTAGCACACCTGTGTCCTGCAACCAAAAAATCATTAGCAGTCCAAACACATGAAAAAAGTATTAATAGACTTAAAATATTATTTGCAACTCAGAAAACAAAAAACAGAATAGTGGTGCGTCTATTTATGTAATTTGTGATTTATCCCAATACCTCCATCATAAGAACGTCCAGAACCGAGCAAGCTATGTTAAGGTTGAACACAAGCAGCAACCAACTTTGGAGTAGATGCCAAAGGTTGCTAGCCGAATTGCATCCAAAACCTACCATTATTTACATATGGAAATTATAAATTTTTCATCTTTTATAAAATAAGAAAACATTATATATATATATATAAATTGTTAGGATCGAGACACTTAGCATACGAACACTAGACTCACACCCTCATCTCACAAATTAAGAACACAAGAATTTAACGTGGTTCGGTCTAATCTGACCTACGTCCACGGCGGGTAACTAGAAGTTTTATTGCTCTGTGTTTATTTGTGTTGTGTGGTACATTTGGTTTGGTGCTATGCTGCCCTTTATATACATGTTAGAAATGTATATAATATACTTTCAAGCCATGCAAATTGGACTCACCTAAAGCCATGCAAATTTGACTCACCTAACATTGGAAGAATCTTCACCAACCCTTTTAACAATCTCCCACTTGAAGATTTTGAACAATGTAGTATTTCTCTGTCATCCAAGTCTTGCAACGATTCTTCAATCTCTCACTTGAAGCCACAGAACAATCTTCACCTGTGCTTCAACTGTGCATTCCAAAAAACACTTTTAATCTTAGCTCCTTCCTAGTTACCCTGCCTTCTCTTCAATTTACCTGAAGGCTAGTTGAAGCTTTCGTTAGCTCCAACACATTAGTCATGGCTAAGTCTGCCACTGACCTGTTCTCTGTCTCCACCGGCTCCCACTGAAATGAACTGCCCGATCCTGGAACATCCTGAGAACAAACGACACTCTCCATGTGTAGCAGATAATCTGGAGAGATTTTTACAGATGGAATACTGGTTTTCTTAACCCACTGTGTTATGGGTATTCTAGCTGAAACACAACCCTTGCTCCCACTGCTATGAATGCCCTTGACTGGTTTTTCTGAACCGTTCCAAACACGTTCAACCTGAATCTGACCTGTGACTCTGGGTTTGCCATCTGCAAAGCAAACCTTCTTCTGTCCACGAGACTCTATGAACCGGACTTTGGTCTTCTTCTGAACTGGGACGGTTACTCCCTCAGACGGTAAACTGACCATATATAATGAACCCCTCTTGTGTCCACGAGCTATCACACGATTTCCTTTGACTACCTTCCACTGCCCATTCCTGAACTTAACCTCGTGCCCTTGTTCATCCAACTGCCCAACAGAAATCAACTATTTCTTCAGACTTGGAATTACTCGGACGTCCTTCAAAGTCCATGGACCGACTGGAGTCTTCAGATCTAAATCACCTATGCTCGTCACATCAAGAACCTCATCGTTTGCCAGTCTTACCTTACCAAAATCCCCTTCTTTCAGATTCCGCAGTGCTTCACGGCTGTGGGTAGCGTGAAATGAAGCACCCGAATCCATAACCCAGGAATCCACATTGCTCTCCACACTACAGATTAAAACATCATCATCTGAATGGTCTACTGCAACGTTAACTTCTTTCTTGTCTTGTGGACATTGATTCCTAAAATGTCCAACCTCTTTACAGTTCCAACAAGTCACATCATTTCGAGTCCTCGACTGACTCCTTCTCCTGTTCTTGCTCCCACTACCTCTGTTATTTTTTCTACCTCTGACCGCATTCAATTGTTCACTTGATGATTCCCTGGAATTTCTTCTTCTGACGTCTTCGCCTAGAATTAAATCCCGAATTCCCTCAAAAGTGAGCTCTTTCGATCCTGCGGAACTAGTAACGGCTGTAACTGTTCCGGACCAACTGTCAGGTAATGATGATAACAGTAGTAAATCTTGAACTTCATCCTCGAACTTTATTCCCACTGACCCAAGTCTGGATAAAATCGAGTTTAAATTGTTGATGTGCACTGTAACTGAACTTCCTTCCCTCATCCTTGTGTTGACTAGCTCCCGAATCAGGAAGACTTCATTTGCTGCCGACGGCTTCTCGTACATATTAGACAATGCCTCCATGATTCCCTTTGTTGAGGTCTCCTTCAAAATGTTGAAGGCAACATCCTTTGACAACGCTAGTCTAATAAATGCCTTGGCCTTCTTATCCAAAGTCTCCCACTGTGCCTGTGTCATCGCCTCCGGTTTTTCACCTAAAACTGCGTCCAAGTCTTTCTACACGAGCAAGTCTTCAATTTGCATCTTCCACCAACCAAAGTCCTTCCCATCAAACTTCTCAATCTGAATCTTACTGTTTTCTGCCATTATAACGGACAAACTACACCCTTTTCAGAAATCAAGGGTAAAAATGCAAATTTTCTGAAGTTTAGGGGCTCAACTGCAATTTTCTGAAAGTTTACGGGCTAAACTGCACCTTTTTGAAAGTTCAGGGACCTAACTGCAATTTTCTGAAAGTTCAGGGGCTAAACTGCACTTTTCTGAAAGTTCAGGGACTTAACTGCAAGTTTCTGAAAGTTCAAGGGCTAAACTGCAATTTTCTGAAAGTTCAGGGGCTAAACTGCACTTTTCTGAAAGTTCAGGGATCTAACTGCAATTTTCTGAAAGCTCAGGGGCTAAACTGCACTTTTCTGAAAGTTTAGGGACCTAACTGCAATTTTCTGAAAGTTCAGGGGCTAAACTACACTTTTCTGAAAGTTCAGGAACCTATTTTGCAATATTCTGGACTTGAGGGACCTGTTTTGCAAATTCTGGTACTTCTGTGACCTGTTTTGCAAATTCCAGAACTTCAGGGACCTGTTTTGCAAATTCTGGAACTTCAGGCCCTGTTTTGCAAATTCTGGAACTTCAGGCCCTGTTTTGCAACTTCTGTAACCTCAGCGACCTGTTTTGCAACTTCTGGAAACTCAGGGACCTGTTTTGCAAATGCTACAGTACCGCTACAGTATCGTCTTCTCCTGCGAAACTCCGGTGCTACAGTGTCGTCTTCTTCGGCGAACTGGTTTTTCCGGCCAACTTTCCGGCGAGCTTTGACCAACTTTGACCGGTGATTTGGAGGTCTTCCGACGCTCAAAAAATTCGAAAAAATATATTTTCGGAATCTGCGGAACGAGAACTTTCCAACGGCGTAAACCAAAATCGTTTTTGAGACAAAAACTTTTCGACCCAAAAACAGAAAATCACTCTCTGGAGCTATACCAAGGCTCTGATACCACTTGTTAGGATCGAGACACTTAGCATACGAACACTAGACTCACACCCTCATCTCACAAATTAAGAACACAAGAATTTAACGTGGTTCGGTCTAATCTGACCTACGTCCACGGCGGGTAACTAGAAGTTTTATTGCTCTGTGTTTATTTGTGTTGTGTGGTACATTTGGTTTGGTGCTATGTTGCCCTTTATATACATGTTAGAAATGTATATAATATACTTTCAAGCCATGCAAATTGGACTCACCTAAAGCCATGCAAATTTGACTCACCTAACATTGGAAGAATCTTCACCAACCCTTTTAACAGAAATAACCGACACTATATGATATAACCTGATTTTTGCAATGATGTTATATCTTGGAAAATTCTTGAATAAGTATTTCTCTTATAAATTCTACCTGCCCAAATAAAAAAAATTAATCAATGAAATTTAGGAGTTCTTTTTATTATAGGGTAATTATATCTTAATATACGTCTTTACCTTTTCAGTCAATGTGAATGACAAAATCTGTCTGATAACCACATTGGAATCGTTGTCTTCTCCTTTGAGCAAAGTTATTTATCATAATCACAATTGGGACTTCAATTGCCTACAAGAACAAATTTAAATTCAGTTGTTAACCATTTGATTGATAATTTCTTGAAAACCAAAGAGCCTTACAAACTCTAGCTAGTAACTAAGACCTGTAAATACATACATATACATACAGTTCTTAGAGAATGACAAAGAGGCAAAGAGATACCATGATGGTTGTAAGGTTGTTTTTAGAGAGGGATATAAAGGGAGAAAGACGATGGTGAAGTGGTGATTGGCCCAGGAAGTAGTCACCCGGTGCTGGTGCGTTTTTAAGGATATATAGAATAAGAGAAAGAGGGACTGTGTTCTTGTTTCAAAATTTGAGAAATACGAACCAGTTAAGAATACTCTGATGGCAAAGAAGGTCAGAAGTTTAGCTCTTCGTTGGTAGGGTTCAAAAGTACTTCATCGACGGCGCTAGGGTTCAAAAGTTCTTCATCGACGGAAACAGTGAGGCGTCTCTATGTTGATAGTGGTTGTAAATCGTGGTGAAAGTCACAGTGGTAGTCATGGTGTTGGCTAGGTTCTGTAGAGGGTAGTGACGGGTGGCTATGCATTGGTGGTGTCGAAGAGTTAACAGGGGTGGGCGAGGATGGTGGAGAAAGTAAACAATCGAACCTGGAGGTCGATTTGTAACAGGTGTGGCATTCGATTTGTAGACGCATCGACTTGCGTTGGAAGCAGTAGGGCGAGATAACGGCCGAGATATGGGGATTGACCGATTCTCCTCTGTAATCCTATGTAATCTGGGAAAGTTTGTTTCACGATTTAGTCATATCCGGGGATTAATTGTACTATGTTTTAGAATTTGTACTTTGTGCAAAATAATTTGGATCTCTTAAAAATTAAGAACACAGGTAGCATTAAAGGTGTGTAAATTGTGCATAAAAAATTGTAAAAATGTGCTTTGTATATGTATTCTGTGCATAAAATGTTGTACGACTTAAAAATTCAACAAGTTTGTTTTATAAGTAGTAATATATATATATATATATATATATATATATATATATATATATATATATATATATATATATATATATATATATATATATATATATATATATATATATAAAATAGCCAAAATTTTAAAAAATAACCACAATAACATCAAAATCCAGGTTGACACATGCCAACTATGATTTTTCCTATCATAGTCGTAATTGGCATATACTAGTTACGATTTCCCCTCCCTCAACTGCGATTTCAGCCTAGTAGCTACGATTTCGTCATGGGCCTAACCATGAGCCTAATATATATAAACTTTAAAAAAACATACTGAACCTCATTTTCACACTTCGTGGACTACAATTTCTTTAGATTGGCTGACGAAAGATTTGTTTCGTGGAAAACGATAAGTTATTGATAATTCTCTTAATTTGTACTTGCTAGAAATTATGTTTTATCAACTTATAATCGATTTTAGTTGTAGGTGCGATTGTTTAATGCTTTAAACATTTGTACTCGATGCTTTAAAAGCTTGTATAACCGCTAAATTTTAAGAGGAAATCGTAGATGGATATACCTCAAGTAAGGGTATACCTCTCATAACCATTCACAAAGTCAGAATTATTGATGTATGTTTCATTTAAATGAATAAACTCTCTCAAAGTTATTCTTTGATCGAATTGTTGTTTTCCTGCAACCATATGTTATGTTTGATAGATATTAAATAATTATTTTATCAAAATGAAGTTACATAATATAACATAAATTTTACAAGATATTCCATGAACTTGACCACTTTGTCCAAGTATATTAGATATAAGTGAAAACTGCTAAAATGGACTCAATGGTTTGTTGCTTTTTCTGGGTACAATCCAAAAATAATTCAACTTGAAAAAATAGTCCTTTTGGAATGGTTTGGTTGTGGTTTTGGTACCTAACTTTAACTTCTGTTAGGTATGATTTTTATATATGTAAAAAACTGATTTACCCACGCCCCCAAGCCCTCTCTACCTTTCCTTTTCGACTTCCCTCGCCCCTACAACCACCGCTTAACCAATCTAGTCTCCAGTTGTAGCCATCCCCCTCTCTGTCAAATGTATCACATACCTTACCGTAAACCCCAACACCACCGTCCCCCACTATTAAAAAAATCAAGGGCATATGATTTTCCACCAAATAGACCAATCAGAATCATCGACAACTGAAAATTCAGCTGGATTAGAAAGACCGGCTTCAACCATAAATGATGAACTGTTTTCAAGATGAAGTGGTAAGGTTAGGGTGGGGTATAAACATTGTCGGAATCCGCAGTGGGGAACGGGTATAGTAGGAATGGCTTACGGTGGAGGATGGGAAGCAGAGTGGTGTGGGTGATGTTCATGGTGTCGCTGGTCTGAATTTTAAACAAGGATGCATGGTGGAACCGCAGGAGGAGGGCTTGATCTTGGTGCACCCAATACATCGAATCATAAGTAAAATCAAATACAAATAGACTATAAAAATAATTTTTAGAATTAAATGTCGATTCATCCCAAATAATCAATCCAATTATTATTATTTAATTACTGAATTTCGTCTAGAAATTAGATTGATCCTTCATGATTAGATCTAATTATGTGGAAGGTAAAATGAGACTGTCCCATTGTCGGACGAAGTTGAATACAAAATAGACCAACCTCAAGTTCACAGATTCTTGACTTGTAAAACTGCACGGTAGAACACTTAACCTTAAAGGTTTTAACGTCTCTCAACAGCTATAAGCTTTAGCATAAAACCCCAAGATTTAATGTAGATTATCATCTGTTCCAATAGCCATAACTGATAAACATAATGCGAACAGTCACAAATAGTCAAATATGATGAATGTTGGATCGTAATGGGAGAGAGGATAACATAGAATATTCTCAGTTTTT
This sequence comes from Cichorium intybus, assembly GCA_023525715.1. Taxonomy (NCBI): domain Eukaryota; kingdom Viridiplantae; phylum Streptophyta; class Magnoliopsida; order Asterales; family Asteraceae; genus Cichorium; species Cichorium intybus. The sequence continues at coordinate 79,382,104 of CM042015.1, forward strand.
TATATTTATAATTGTGGATATCCTGGAAGACTGCAAAAAATTCAGAATCCACCCATGGTCAATTCTAATCGGGTCGGTCCAACCCAAACTGATATGAACACTAAATCATGTAATTTCTCGAACCTTGCATCTTGTGTACATGGTTTGGCTTAGCACGTGAGTGGGCTTGGACCATACCTAGACCCAGCAAATCCTTTGAAGGCTTAAAGAAAGGAAATCAATATATACCCATTAACAATATTCCTCCCACCTATGTAGGATATGAGATACTTGCCAACTTGCACTTAACCCATTAAATTTCCAACATGAACAGAGGCAATCAATTGTCATATTTACTATGAACAAGTAGCTTCGATGTTCCACTGGATACATGATTTGGATACAACATTTTGTTAGCCATGTGATGCAATCAAACAGAAGTTTATATATTTAATAGGACAAAATATGATAAATACTTATATTTCTAGTAGTGATTATATTTTGAGCTATTGACTCCATTTTTGCAAATGGCGTTGGGAAATAACCCCTTCCCTTTGTATTTTCGAAAATAACCATGGTTTTCGAATATGATGTTTTCAAATTTTCGAAGTGGTTGAAGGTGGTCCTAAGTACATAAAGCAAAAAAAAAAACATTTTACCATTAAAAAAAACATTTTACCATTCTTGCCCAGAAATCATTTTTGAAGTATCCACAAAAGACATTTTGGCAAATCAGAGCTCGCAAATCTTGAAAAACGGAAATCCAAGTAAGTCATATACTTTTTCTTCAACGTAGATGTAATGTGAACCTGTTAGTGTGGTTTATTTGCTAAAATTACTTGTTACGAAGCCAAAAAAACAAGTTGGAAACTCATACATGGGTTTTCAAACTCGTTCTTCAGACTTCAAAAATTGTTTTAGTATGTAGGGTTTTTTGCATATGTTTTTTATGAAATGGTGTGCTATTAGTTGATTAGGCATACAACACAAAAAAAATTGACATTTTCTTTCTTATAAGATATTTCTATGCATGGAAAATTATGAACGGGTTCGAAAATGTTTTGCAAAGCTATGAACTTTTTCGAAATTTACATAAGCAATAAGGTTTTCGAAAATACCATGTTCAAAAAATATTTACTTCAAAAATCTGGTTTCGAAAATACAGTAATATGCATTTTTTGTTAAATTATCAACACTTAACCTATTTTCAGTTTTTTACAACATTAACTATAATACGACGCTGATCTGACCTAAAAAAACACAAAGAAATAAACCTGTCAGACAGAAATTTCTAGTTAGCCAAATACACAGGGCGCACTAATCTTCAAACATCTATTTTCCGTGATATTCGACCATATATGATGGAACAACAAGTCTCTGAATCAACGGGGAAGAAACAAACTCAGAGGAAAAAAAGTAGATAACCAATGCTTGTTCTAATGTATAAGTTTTTATGTAACACTTGTATATCCTTCTTGTTTCAATTTTAGTACCTATTTAGACGAATAATAGATAATATGCCAATTTCAAAACCTATAGTACTTCGAAAATATTAGGGTGCGTTTAGTTGCGGAAAACTGCTCTGTTTTCCGGAAAAATTTTCCAAGAAAAATGAGAATTTGGAAAACGCGTTTAGTTCGTCAATTTTTCCAAAGTTTTCCAAGAAAATGAAAATTTTTCATTTTTCCAAAATTACAAAGAATTTGGAAAATTTTGGAAAACCCAAAATTATTGTTTTCTAAATTTTTCTATTTCCAAAATTTTTCTAAAACAAACACACACACACACACACACACACTCATTTTCACCTACACCCTACAATTACACCTACACCCACCCTACCCTCTACCCACCACCTCCACTCCACCCCACCCACACCCCGACCCACCCACCCACCCCCACGCCACCCCACCCAAACCTCACCCACCACTACCTCCACCTACCCCCACCCCTGCCTACCCCACCCACCTCCACCTACCCTTACCCCACCCCATACACCCACCACCCACCCACCCACCTCCACCCTACCCCCACCTCCACCCAAACCTCACCCACCACCACCCACCCTTACCTCCACCTACCCCCACCCCAGCCCACCCACCTCCACCTACCCTTACCCCACCCCATACACCCACTACCCACCCACCCACCCACCCTAACCCCACCTCCACCTACCCGTACCACACCCCACCCACCCCAAATCAAAAATTGGAAAATGAAAATTGATAGAAAATAGATATCTAAACATGTTTTCTGTTTTTCTAAAATAGAAAATGAAAACGGAATCGGTTTTATCTAAACGCATTTTCTAAATTTTCAATAGAAAACTGAAAATGAAAACTCATTTCTTTTTTCTGAAAATGAAAAATGGAAAACGGAAAACAGTTTTCCGCAACTAAACGCACCCTTAGTATTTCAAAAATATCCCTTGCATTTTCAAAAAACCACTAAAAAGTTATTCAAAATTACTGCTTTATATATAAATTCCATGCAGTTTCCAACTACTTTTCGGATGAAATAGTTCGAAAATTTTGAAATAGACGGTACTTAGGGTGGGGGAGTAGTTGTCTCCCAACCCACACATCATCTTTTACACATTGAAGCAGTTCCATCTGAACCCTCCCAACCCACGATGCCACATCATATTTTCGATTATTAAATTGATTTATTAATTAAAATGACATTTAATTTAATATTTCAAATAAAATATTAAAAAGGAATAATTAACAAAAAAATTAAAATACAACTAAGATTATATTAAAAAGCACACCATTACAATAATTAAAAAAACCGAAAATGATAATTTAAATCCTACATACCGGAAATTAAAACCTAAATACGTAAAAAAACCTAAAGCATACTGCATATCCCAACCATACAAGCGTGCTATTTCCCGTTTTTTTGCAAGAACCAAAGCCAGTTGACTACCTGTCAAATGTTCATGGGAGCGAAGAAAGAGGTTTTAATCCTTTTCTTGGCGTGCGTATTTGAGTGCTTTTATCTCTTGCTCAATGAGGGTTGCTTTCTGCTTTGATTCATCCTCCAATATTCCCAACTTCTTTGCACGGTAATACCGTTTCGCATGTACTTCAAGCTCATTATTGTCTAGGAGTTTGGATATCTTATCAACGATGGTCTGATACCCCTCCGGCATTGATGAAGATCCAACCACATTTTTCCCTTTTCTTTGTTGGGAATGTGTTGATGGTTGTGGGGAAACTTCATTGACCTCTTTAACATCGGGTGAGCTGGAAAGTGTGCATCGGAAGGGGAGTTCGTGTAGTGGTTGGAGTCAGATGTCTTGCTTCATTTAGAGGAATGATGTGGGGAATTCATCCCCATTACCTCGACTCTGAGCCATATGGCATGCTCTTTCAATATTTCCTATGCCCGCATATGTTGGAACCCATTCGGGGCAATTTTTCGGTACTCTAAGTGTGTGGCCGTTAAAACATCCACATCTCCTGTGTCGCTGGCACGCATGTTGCATTTTGTGACAACCGTCAATTTTGGTCAACAAAGTCAACAAAAGTCAACTAGGTCAACTCTAATTGTATTAGGATTTTAGGAGGAATGCAATTTTCCCTAATATTTCTAATGTACTATTGACAAGTTATAATACAAAGTACCTTTTCTTCTACCGATTATTGAATATAAAACCCTAATTAGGGTTAGGAACATAAAATTTTGATAATTCAGTTAAATATTATTTTTGTATAAATGAAATTCATAACACAATTTAGTTGTGTCCACGAACCCATTAATACTTGTTAAGTTGATAATGGAGTCACACAATTAATTTTTGGATAAATTGGTCGTTAAATACGATAAATTCTATACCGACTTATAAACTATATTTAATATTCCAACACACTTTTTACCATCATGTTAGCCTTTAGAATACATTTTTATATTAAGTATAATAATCTAGTATTTTATTTCGCTATTCTTTTATTTTTCTGGAGAATCCTTATTATCGCAAATCCGGAATTATACCGCGTTTTAAACGCTTACGCCTTTATAAAAAAATGGCAAAACATGTTTTACGTCCAAAATCTCTTTTAAAACTTCTAACAATATTGCTAAAGATTATTATTATTAATTTTGGCTTCCAATTATTTTAATCTTACATAAATCACCCTTAACTTTTTATAAAAGTGACCAAACTTTATAAAAATACACAAGTTGTTATAAGATTAACACTTTGTCTTATTCTTCTGCCCTTCCTATGTATGGGCCGATTTCCCACACCAAAAGCAAGTGGTCTCCTTGCTTAAGATGGTGATTTGATTACACATGCTTCATACTTCCAAGACTTGCACCAAGAAGGCTAAATTGCTTTATCTTCTAACTTCCATGCATTCAACATTGCCATTCTTCACTTCCTAAACCCCCATAAAGCCATGAACCCCCCCTCCCCCCGGTCACGTTCACGGTTTTTGCAAGAAGAAAACAAACCAATTCTCTCTCAAAAAATTTTTTCAAAGTTCTTTCAAGATCCTTACAAGAATGCTTCAAGTTTCCTAGCATTTCCCAACTTTCTTAGCATTTTCTTATGATCCTTGTTCATATTTTCGTGATCTAATCCCCTCCTAACATCTATATTCACGAAAATATGTTGGGTATTCTTGAGTTTGTTGCAAACTCATCCTTGTTCTAAGTTACAAGTGTTAAACCTTCTCCTTTTGGGTCTTCATCTGCTAAAAACACATCCAAAGGCGAGTTCATACCCCTCATTTTTATCTTTATCCAAGCTTTTATGGGGAGACTACAAGTTATACCATGAAAATGGTTATATATGCATGTTTTTAACTACTTTTGTGTAAAAATGCTTTCTACTTGAAATAATGTTATTTCCTAATATTATGAATATTATTATGTGGTATGTTGAGTAAAATACAAATCTATGCAAACAATGAGTATAAACATGTTAGAAGTTCTTAATAAAAAGTCACAAATATAAAACTATAAAAACTATGATTTTTATGAACGAAATATGACTTTTCTAGCAAAAATGGTTATAACTAAGTTATTACACCATTTTTGTGGGAAATAACTCAGAATAGGATATTTTGAACATATGTTATGAAACTAGTTAAAAATACCAAAGTTTTGGACTTACAAAAAGAAAACCTTAAAAGATGTCATTTTATGTAAAAATTAGGGTTTTGTAACAAAAATGGTCATAACTAAGTTATGGTACCATTTTTGTAAGATTTGACCTAAAATATGTTATTTTAAACATATAAGGGTAACTTGACTTAAATATCACAAAATGGTAAAAGTAATTCTTACAAGGCTTATAATTCAATATTTAACGTTGTGACGTGAAAATGTCAAAGAACTAGAAAATTGACTTTATCATGATAAAAGTCGATATACTTGTGTAGATGTATAATATATGTTATTTATGAACATCCAAGTATGTTAACTTATATATATATATATATATATATATATATATATATATATATATATATATATATATATATATATATATATATATATATATATATATATATATATATATATATATATATATATATATATAGAAGTAGGTTCCATTGAGAATGAAAATTATGTTGAGAATGCGAGAATGAATATGGGCCACATATTTTTTTGTTGCCGCTCTAATGCTTTGGCGCCGTCGGAGCGTTGACGCTCTAACGACGAGATATATATATTATTATTCACATATGATTTTCACCACCACTACCACCTACACCACCTATGTCACCACCACCACCGTTGTCGCCGCCACCACCACGCTGCCGCCGCCACCTCCCCTGCCGCCGCCGCTGCCGCCACCGCCACCAACCACCACCACCGCTACTGCTAACGCTGCCACCTCCCCCACCACTGCCGCTATCACCTTTACCACCACCTCCACAATCGCTACCACCACCCACCGCCACACTACCACCTCCATCACCGCCGCCACCACCACCACCTTCGTCACCACCCACCTCCACCAACACCACCACCCCACGAACACCAGCGCCACCATCACCACCATCATCGCCACCCTCTATCGCCATCACCATCATCATCGCCACCCTCTACCACCATTCCGACCACCACAACCATATATGTTTATTTAAATATGTTTATTCATATATGATTATATGAATATTCATATAATCATATATGATTATTCATATATGATTATATGAATAATCATATATGAATATACTCATTCATATATGATTATATGAATAATCATATATGAATATACTCATTCATATATGAATAAATCATATACGAAAAAACCCAGCTCGTCGTCGTCGAGCGGCGCGCTGGCCCAATATAGTGGCCCAGATTGATTCTCACGTTCTCAACATTATTTTCATTCTCAATGGAACCTTCCCCTATATATATATATATATATATATATATATATATATATATATATATATATATATATATATATATATATATATATATATATATATATATATATATATATATATCAAGGTTGTAGAAGTCGCCAGGCGGTAGGAGGGCGGTCGACTGGGGCCTAGGACTAGCCGGGTCTAGGCGAGGACTAGTCGGCGCCTAGGCGGGGAGTATTATTTATAAAAAAAATATATGAATAACCATACAAAATGTCATGCCATACATATATATCCTAACAAAATATATGAATAACCATACAAAATGTCATGTCATACAAAATGTCATATTAAAGTGTTCAATTATTTAAGTTTTTAAACAACATACTATAAGTCTATAACAAGATTCATAATCTCACATATTTAATTATTTAAAGTCTTCTACTCTTTATCTCTGCATTCTTCCATGATGCGAACTCCATCCGACTCATATTCAACATCTTCATATACCTCCTCCTCGCTCCCAGACTCAAAATCTTCATCTAAAAGTTCTCTTGTTCTTGAAGTTTGTCCTAGCTCATCAGATCCGTGAGCATCACCAACTACTCCCTCATTTGATTCGGGGTCAACTCCATCTTCATCACAGTTAACAATCCATTCTTGAGCTGTGTGACTCTCACTTGCTAATAGCACTTCCGTAGCCCTATCTTTCCTTTTTTTTCCATCAAATTAGCATTGAATTGGACATAAACAAGATCATTCAATTTATTTGCATCCAATCTATTTCTTTTCTTCGTGTGAATCTACAAAGTTAAAAGATAAAAATGATTAATAAAATACACAATATAATGATATAAAATTATATATTAAATAAATTACTTGACGTTTAAAGTTTGATTTACTAACCCCTTCAAATGAGCTCCAATTCCTTTCACAACCAGAGGAACTACTAGTTAGAGAAAGAACCCTCATAGCGATCTTTGTCAAATGAGGAGTTGAGACACCAAAAGTTCCCCACCAAGTAGCTACCGTTTTGAAACAAAAAAAAACATTATTAAATTCATGATTTGATAAGTATGAAATTTTATAAAATAAATAAATAAAAGTAAAATGCATTACCTGGATCAAAGTTGGCATCATTCACTTCACAACTTCTAATTGCAAGTTCCCGACCAAATTTATCTAATTTTTTCTTGTACTTTGGCAACTCAATAGTTACGACTTGCTTTTGCATCTCTAAATCTCTGGCAAGTAATGTATCAAAAAACTCAAGAACCGCATCCATTACATCGGGATCGTGTTGGAGTTGTGGATCATTATAATGATAATAAGGATTTAGAAGATAAGCCGTCAAATGCAATCTTGAATCTAGCCTACCTTCCATCTTCTTTGATATAATATTTATTATAGGATCGTAAGCTTTTTTGTTACCACCTAAAGCATCGATGAGTTCTTCTTTTGCTTTTTTAATTTCGCCATAAACAAAACCCATAGATGGTTTCCAATCCGCATCAACCATTCGAAGGACTTTGACCAAAGGGGAAAACACCTTTAAGCAATATGTCACACCGGCCCAAAATGTGGAACCCGTCACTGCTGTACGTGTGGAACGACCTTTATTGGAATGTGAAAATTTACATTCCTCCCATTCATTGCTAGAAAACATACATCTTAGTTGCTCTTTTTTTCTGACAAACTTTGTAATGTAAGATACGCGGAAGCAAATCTCGTGACACCCGGTCGAATAATATCCCTTTTGTTGGTGAACTTTCTCATCATAGACAATGTTTTGTGGTGGCCATAAATAAAGATGGTCAATTTCTTTGCTTGATCTAGGACTTTCTTAAACCTTGGAAGTCCACCAATACCTTGAAGAAAAATAATCACGATTAAAAAAACAAATAAAGTAACAAACACGATTAAAAAAACAAATAAAGTAATAAATACGATTAAAAAATAGAAATACCTTCAAGCATAAGGTTAATGGTATGTGTCGCACATGATGTCCAAAAAATCTTTGGCCTTTTCTCTTTTAATAACTTTGCCGCTCCCATGTTATTCGTGGCATTATCGGTCACCACTTGAACAACATGTTCGGGACCAACATCTTTAATGCAAGCTTCCACATACTCGTATATGTGTTGACTTGTATGTGATTCACCCGAGCATTCTTTCGAAGATAAAAAAACAGTACCCTTCTTTGAATTTGCACATAAATTCATAATGCTCCTCCTCTTTCTATCAGACCAAGCATCTGTCATAATCGAGCATCCATCTAGTTTCCATTCTTCTTCATTTGTTTTAACCATTTTTTTAATTCTTTCAACCTCTCCCTTTAGAATTGTGTTACTCAACTCATATCTACTAGGTGTTGGTAGCCCGGGTCCAAATTGGCCAATCACCTCCACCATCATTTTAAAGCTATCCCGCTCAAAGGCATGAAAAGGAATCCCAGACTCGAATGCCCACCTACCAATATAACTCTTCACAATGGTTATTCTTTCTTTCCAAATAGCATCATTAAGATTGATGTTTCTTCCATTTCCCGACTTCTTTGCTTCTTCGTGGTTGATTTTTTTTGTAAAGCTATCCATCGGACCTATAGGATGTGGTGCCTTCATGGTCCCTAAAGAATTCTCTATATCATCAAGTAGAAAATAATGATAGGAGCTATAATCCAAACATGGAATCAGAAGCTAGAATTAATCAATAATTCAATATACAAGCATGGAAGCAAACTCAATATGGAAATCAGACATGGAATCAGAAGCTATACAAGCAAACTCAATATGGAATCAGAAGCTATACAAGCAAAACTCCAACAGGAAAGACAGAAACTGGAATTAATTTCTGGAAATCAGACAAGTAAAACTCCAACAGGTAGAAATAACAATCCGACAAGTAGATATAACAATCCGACAAGTAGAAATAACAATATGGAAATCAGAAATCAGGAACTCAATAAACCGACAAGTATAAATAACAATCCGACAAGTAGAGATGCTCTCAATTAATGATCAGGAACTCAATAATCCGACGAGTAGAAATCAGGAACACAATAATCCGACAAGTAGAAATCAATAATCCGACAAGTAGAAATCAATAATCCGACAATTAGAAATCTGAAACCTAAAACGTAAAATCCTTACCGCAGACATGGTCGCAGACGGAGCTTTGACAGACTAGGTCGGAGCTTCACCGAATCTTCAAGGACACCGTGTCTGGATGCGCAAACTCGAGTCGGAAAATGGAAGTCGTAGATGGAAGACCGAGGGGGAAAGCCGGAGATCGATTTCAACTTGTCGGATTGTTGAAAATGGGAGGGAGAAAGACTCGATTAGGTCAAACAAAAAATGAGGGGAATCAAAAAAAGAGGGGTAGTCCAAAAAAAAAAAGGGGTAATTTTGAAAAATTTCATGCCAATCTGTTGACTTCGTTAGACCGCCCGTTGACCGACTTTGACCGACTTTTCCGCCTAGACCGATTTTGACCGAAGTTGATTACGCCCGACTAAGTGAGCCGCATAGTACTAAATGTAGGCAGTTTTAGCCCGCCTAGCGCCTAGGCCGACTTTTACAACACTGATATATATATATATATATATATATATATATATATATATATATATATATATATATATATATATATATATATATATATATATATATATATATATATATATATATATATATATGTGTGTGTGTGTGTGTGTGTGTGTGTGTGTGTGTGTGTGTGTGTGTGTGTGTGTGTGTGTGTGTGTGTGTGTGTGTGTGTGTGTGTGTGTGTGTGTACAAAAAAACAATTAAAACAAACTATAATAGGTATAGTTTATGGGTACCAATACTATCATGACATTTTGGGACAAAACAAATAATTATATAAAAGTATATAATCATTATACACTAGTTTATTATCATGGGAAAAGTGATAATTAAAAATAGAAGAGTTTTCATTTACAAATAAAACGTAAACATGTTGAAAACAATTATGTGAGACAAAGTCTTCACCGCACTTATTAAAGTACACATACTAAAGCCGTGAACTATAACCAGAGTCACGGTAAGAGCGTGATACCTGTGTATAAATCTATACAGGATTGACAAACCCGCACCTAAGCTGCTAGCTACAGCTGGACCGGCAGGTCTGGGTGACAAATGTCTATCATTCGGATGCTTGAAGAACATCGCATTAGGCCTACTTCAGTCATAGTGTGGTTACGAGCAAACATGTATTTAAATGGTTTCATACAAGAATAAAACTACGTAATACTATTTTTAAGTATAGAAATACTTATACATTTTCAGTCTTTGGGTTTTTAAGACTAAAACTCATTTATAAGAAAATATTGGATTTTCTGGGTTCAAATACTATCTTTTTACAAGGAAAAAGGATTATGGATTTTCTCATACAAAACTCTTATGAACTCACCAACTTAATTGTTAACACTCTTTCAAAACTACTTGTATTATCAGGAAACCGCTAAATGGGTAATCGCAAGCTTTTGAGGATGGGATGCTATGTCGTCGTACTACTTATTTTGACATCGTATTGTAATTGTTTTTGAAACAAACAAAATTTTGAACCTATGTAACACTTGCAATTATATTTATGATGATCGTGTTTGCTTTGATCACTATTGTACAATTATTGTTGTGATATTGTTCATGAAGTCATCCACACCCAGACGTTTCCGCCATCCTGGTTCGGGGGTGTGACACATTTGTTGTTGTAAATGCAGTTGACTTGTTAACCTTCATTTGCAAGTCCTAAAACTTGGAGTTTACTTGATGTCATGTTCGATCCGACCCTCCAAGTTGCGCCTTGAAATGTTCCAACACGTGCTCACCAAAGGAGTCGAAGCGTTGATGGTTTCCTCGTTCTTGATCCTCAAAAACACTAATATACGCCTTCGCCAAGGCGATCTCCTGCTCCTGCTCCTGCTCCTGCTCCTGCTCCTGCTCCTGCTCCTGCTCCGTCACTTGAATCCTCCGGTTGGCTACGGAAATGAGAAGTGTTGGGGACGTAACTTTGGGAGGTGGCTAATTGGGCGGGGCTATGTTGGAACTAGGTAGGGTATTGTTGGAACTGGTTAGGATGTTGAAGGTATTGTTGGAATTGGGAAAAATCTTGATAAAATGATGTATAATTGGGTTGGACAGACGTTTGTTGGAATTGGGGACATTGTATGTAATTTTGATAGTGTAGGATGAGGTTGGAGGAACATCTTAAATAAATTCCATATATATCCCAAATAAATTTCCACAATATCATATATATCCTAAATAAATTTCCAACATATCATATATGCCCAAATCATATTTTTAACATTTCTATATATTTTTATAATTAGTTTTTGTTATTTAAATTTATTTTAATTAAAAGAAGAAATTAGATTGGAAATCATTGGAAATCGTGGTCGAAAATTTGGAATTGACCCAAGGGCTCATGGAATATTCCTGAAAAAAAGTTTCCCACATGTTCAAGATGGGTTCAGTTGTGTTGTGTGAAAGATTCAATACTTTGAGGCTTTTGATAACTACCCAAATTCACTAGACTTGCCTTCCACGTCCGAGATGTCTTTTGAGGATTTCTAATTTGCTAGAATGAGATACAATCATACAACCGAAGAATACAATTTTGAAGAGAGGGTAATTTGGTCAATCTAATTTTTTTTTTTAACAAAATGAATTTAAATAACAAAAATTTATTATAAAACTATATAAAAATGTTAAAAAATATGATTTGGGCAAATATGATATTTTGGAAGTTTATTTAGGATAAATATGATATTTAGATATTAAGTAGGACAAATATGATATTTAGTTGTTTATTTAGGACATATATGAAATTCTCCCTTTTATAAAATAATAGGAAAGAGTTTAGAGAGAAATTGAGAGTACGAAATAAGGGTGAATGTGTGATTTTTTAAGGAGTGAAGAGGTGGTATTTATAGAGATGAGGGAACAATAATTTTTGAGTGAATAATTTTTTTTTTACAAAACCTTGTGGGTTTGAGTGGGTTCACCACCCCACAACCGAAACCGCGAGCTCCTATCTATCGTGAACCCGCCTCCACGGGGCAGCGGTGCCGGAGGTACCGGCGGTACCGTGACCTCCTTTCTCCCGAACCCACTTCATCTATAGCTTACTCCGTCCACCCTTAATTAGAAATTTGTGGTCAAAACAGAATGTTTATTTAATAGGGTGGTTACTATATGAGACACATTTTTTGGGTGGTAGTCACTACCTCTTAATTTATTATACTGTTTTGACTCTACAGAGACCATTTTGTTACATAAAAGTGTATATGTCTTTCACCATCATAGTTATGTTAAAGATGAAATAATCATAAAAGTAGTTTATGGCTAAATCGATACAATAGAGAAATTACATTGTGTTCTCTTAAACGAGAAGGTAAGTTATAATGGTTTAATACCATGGGAAATAGCAAAATGACTACATTTATAAGATGGTGAAGGCATTTTAGATTTGAACTAATTCACACATCCTCTAAATCTACTTGTACATGTACATATGGCCCAACACCACTAGACCAAATGCTCTTTGGTTTGAATGTTCTTGATCTTTGACATCATTAACTTGTTCCAGAGTACCAATTCCTTGTTAATAGACCAACTCTAGTTTGATATCACGAGAGATGAACAAATCGGAACTTCACAATGAAATCACAAAAGAATTTGAGCCTAACAATATAGAAATCGAGATATTATATCTCGAGTTTTTTGAGGATGGAAAGGAAAGGATTGCTAAGGAAACCTTGATCAACCTTAGGCTACAGAACTTTTAAGCTGTAGTACATAATAAACAAAGATAAGAGAACCCACAGTAAGCCAAATGGTGAGTGACAACTGTTTAAAAAATTAGTTGCAAGATGCAACTACACTAATAGTAATTCTTAACGTAATGAAAATATTCTGCTTCTGGGATTTCTATCATCCATTATAAAAAAAAAGATAGGAGTGCTATCAAGTCAAGTCTCATCTAAGCAATCAACATAAACACAATCATCCATTCATAATATTGCACACATCTTCGACTTTTATCTTCGTCAAGGAAGCCCGATATCACTTGTACTGTCAGGTCAAACCATGACTCTGGTTTAATAGCAACAAAAGACTTCATATTGCTAAGAAAGAATGCATATTCTCCTATTTTTTCTCTAGTGATACCCATTTTATTTCGCCAAATTCTAGTTCCATAACTTTTTTCAACACATCTGATTTATCACATAAAGTTTTCCACCCGAAAACGATAAGAGTGCCCACCCTAAGCAAAAGCGCGAGTGACAACAAACCTTTTACATAATAAGTTACATGATGCAAATACACCACTGGTGGCCCTTAAAGTATTATAAAATGTTCAACATATGGGAATTCTAACAAAAGATAACAGTACCAACAAGTCATTAGTTGTCTAAGAGATTAACATTCAAACAATCATGGGGGAAGTACCACATCGATTTATAATAGAACATTTCTTGTTGAATTTCATCAGTGCCAAGGAAGTAATCATAGCTCTTGTATCGTGTGTGAAGGCCAACCCATGACTTTGGTTTAATAGCAGCAGAAGATTTCCCCCCGCTACGAAAAAATGCATAATCTCCTATTGTCTTTTCTGGCGACACCCATTTCATTTCACCAAAATCTAGTTCCAGAACCTTTATCTGTTTTGAAAACCAACATATCACATAAAGGTTTTCATTCGAACTTACAAGCTCCGGATGATGTGATAAGTCTGGTTTCAGAAAGTTCTTGGTTTCAAGTAACGTCCATTTGCGCATCCGATTCGGATTGATTCTGAGTTCACAAACAGAAACGTCACTGTGTAGGATATATATCTTGCCCTTGAACGCATGTAAATCAACGATAGAGGGATAGGAGAGAGTACAAGAGACATGATTCCATCCACGTTTACCTGTTATATAAAATGATATCTTTGGTTTACCCGCCCTGGAAGACCATCTTTTGCTATGTAACACAACAAACACCCACCTAGATATAGAAGGCGAAAACACAAGGATAGCCCTGATATCGTCTAGATAAGCAGGTACTTTTAAGGGGAAATGAGGGAAATGAAGTTCATGCCTTGTGATAGGATTCACTAGCCAGAAGTCTTGGGTTTCCCTACCACCCAAGAATATTAGGTAACCACAAGTCAATCCAATACAGTCCCAACGATCAGAATTTGGAATGATAGTTCTAAACCTTTTCCCTTCAAAGTCCTCCAAGTACCAAGAGTCTTCCCTATTACATATCGACATGGGCGGTTTGGATGCCATAAACATGTTCTTGTTAGCAAGTGCAAATGACCTCCATGACATGCAAACTCCACTGAATGCAATGAAATCAATAACTCCCAGTTTCATCATAACTAGAAAAAGGATATGATGGTTAACATCTGGCCAAGGTACCACAACCACACCATCGCCGTCAAAAGTCTTAAACCTCTTTCTGCTAGATGATGATGATGCATCATCATCATGATCCTGGTTTCTAGACATACTTCTTGTTTGGGCTATTCCTACACTTGAAAAGGGAAAATAAATAAACACATAAGATACAGGAGTTGCCAAACAGCTCGTTTTGCAAACCAAATTGCAACTTCACTAGCTTTAAAGTGTAAATACATACGTTAATGAACTAAATTAAACTGATGAGAACACATTGAATCAATTAATGCCAAAAACTCAAATCGGGTGGATTAGGTACGACCAAACTAAGGCAAAATAATCAGTCCAAGTCAAAAAGATCAATTTTGCAAGCTATATTGCATAACAACTCAGATGCGTTAGCTTTAAAGCTGATTAGGGTAAAAGATTATAATAAAGATAACTAGGAAGAGGAAAAAGGGTGAAGAGCATATAGAGATGATACCTCATAACTTGACAAGCAAAGAGATAAAGTGGAACCAGGAGGAAGATATACCTGCAATGATGCAGGCACGAGGTTCAGCGTAGAATTTTGCGTGGGGGTGCAGTTGATCAGACAATCGTGTGTAACGGGAAGGAAAACGTAAACATGAGTGTTTGAGAAGAAACGAGGGACTAGGGTCAAATTTGAATAAGGAAACTACAATTAACCCCCTAACTTGTTCTCCACTCCTCCTTGGCCGATACGCCGATACGGGGACTATACTTGTAATTTGCTTCGAGATAAAAAGAACGCAAAGGTAAAAGGTAAATTAAAAGAAAAACGCAACATTGCTCCCTATGTTTGTAAAAAGATTAGGATTCAGGTCCTTGAAGTATGAATTTTTCACGCAAGACCCTTATAGCTTCTTCTTTTTTGTTGTGGATTTAGTCTTTTTTTTTTTGTCCAACCCCATCAAATGATCTAGATTGTCTTTTTTTTTTTGTCCAACCCCATCAAATGATCTAGATTGTCTTTTAAATTTTATGATGACGATTCTACTCTAGAATACATTTATTATTTATTTACTTGTTCGTTACTAAATGGACCCACCCCACATTTCGGTTACCTTAACTCCTAGGGATGAGCAAAACCAAACCGAAAACCCAAAAACCGACAAAAAAACCGAGAAACCGAGACCGAAAAACCGAAACCGAACATAAAACCGATGGTTTGGGTTTTCTATTTTTAAAAACCGAAAGTTATGGGTCGGTTTCGGTTTTAGAAATAAAAAAACCGAGAAAAACCCAAACCGAACCGATTTATATGAAATGCATTAATATATATTATATGTATACACATTATAAATATATGCAGTGAAAAGGAAGCCTAAATTAAGAGTTGGTTCACTGGTTAACGCCTTGAGTAAGTGATGTGTAGGTCTCAGGTTCGATTCTTGTTAATCCGCGCGTGTGTTAATTTTGCCAAAGGTTTTGAAGCTTTACATTTACAAGCAGGTTTCTTTTAAAACTTAAGTGGAAATTATCCCACATCGCCCAAGGATTGAAACTATCCTAGTCATCCTCTTCTATTTATCTTCATTTCTCAAGTGCTTTACATAACTCAAGGTTTGGGTTTGGATTCGGGTTAAAACCGAAACCGAGCCGGAGAAAACCGAAAAACCGAGTGAACCGACCCGTTCGGTTTCGGTGTGGTTTGGGTTTGAGTTTTTAAAAACCGATAGTTATCGGTTTGGGTTCGGTTTGAGGTCAAAACCGACCCAAACCGACCCATGCTCATCCCTATTAACTCCTAAGTGCTAGTGTGCTACCATTTTATTATTAGACAGCGTCTCATCCTATTTTACCGAATAGTGTTCGTTAACACCACAAAATTCGTATGGGCAAGTTTCATCGCCGTCCACTTCGCCGTTGCCTCTGGTAGAATTGCCACTAGCCCCATCGTTTCTTGCGATTGAAATGTCCTTGGCAATTTGTTCCGCGGTTAGAATATGAGGGTTTTCATGGTGTCCAAGTGTCAAAGTGCCGTGAAATTGACGAGGTGCTGAATTTGATGGCGGAGCCGAGACAGTGGATCCGATGCTACAGAGAGGGACGTTCAAGGTGGAAATGGTAGTCGGGATGCTGCTTGTACATGTACCGGTTGCAGCAATGATGTCCAACTCCTCTTGTTGCTCAATTATTTCTCGATTAGACTTTTGACCCCATTCCCTTGTTAACTGACCGGTCTTTTCTTCCAACCCAAATCATTGTCAAGAATTCCAACAGATTTTCAAGGTACCCCTTTAAGCAAAAAGAAAAAGGCAAAAACAACTTAGATATATATTTTTCCTAAAAAATAACAATAAAAATTAGAAATAACCATAATAACATCAAAATCTCAGTTTGTACATGTCAACTATGATTTCTTCTATCCAAATCGTAGTTGGCATATACCAGCTACGATTTTGCCTCCCTCAACTACGATTTCAGCCTACTGGCTGCGATTTCATCATAGGCTAAGCCATGGACCCCCCCAATATATAAACTTAAAAAAATCTTGAAACTCATTTTCACATTTCGTGGATTACAATTTCCTTCTAATTACTGACGAAAGATCTTTTTTTTGTGTTTCATGGAAACAGTAAGTTATTGATAATTCCCTTATTTTGAACTTGCTAGAAATTAGATTTTATCAACTTATAATCGATTTTAGTTGTAATCTATGTTTTTACATGTGTGATTGTTTAATGCTTTAAATGTTTGTAACTCTACGCTCTAAAGCTTTTAGAACCGCTAAATTTTAAGAGGAAATCCCAAATGGATATGCCATCTGAGATTGTGCTTAAAGCATCGAATTTCAGTTGGCATATGATATCTCCGATTTCCCATTTTATTTTAGATGAAATCGCAGACCGCATATGCCAAATACGATTTCAATATTCAAGCACTTGGAAATTTTGTGTAGTGAATAACTCGTAATTGGAGAATATGCAAATAAGCCGTTTAAAAGGATTAATGTATATGTAGTTGAGGTATGAATTAATGATGGTGGACAGTTGATCTTCAGTCTATGAAATTAGCACGGTAACACTTGGACAAATGACATGAATATTCTAGGAAATATAGGTGTTTAAATAAGATGACTATGACATTTCATATATAAATGTATAAAATTTATGTAACAATTTGTTCTAAAGTAGGTGGCAGAGAGGCACTTGTTTTTACTGCCTCGACGCAATAGTTCATTTTCTAATATGTTGTAACATTTATCATGAGTGATTCATATTTAATAACAACACAACACTTATAGTAATTGGTAATTCGTGAGCATTTTCAAAAGAGCTATTGAAATTGGGAAGGCTTTGACAGTGTAAAATCGGCATTGGCTCTGCTATTGATTGTTTGATATTTAACCATGAATCGTATAGTGCATTTTTAGGGAGACCCTAAAACATTTATTTCCGACTCTTCCCACGTATTCTCACAAGCTAAAAAACGTCATGGTTGGAGAAAAATAAGAAAAAGTAAATTATATTCTAAAAGGATATATGCGGAGCATATAGAATGTAAGAGTTTGAGGAAAATATGTCTAGGCTCTTCGTGTTTTACCTCAAGAATATCAATGGTCAGACCATACGGGTCAAAAAAACATGTCTAGGCTCTTCGTGTTTACCACTCGAGTATTCAAATGGTGCCGTTTGAAGCCCTGTATGGAGCGTCGTGTAGGGGTCCTACACTATACAGGGCTTCAAATGACACCATTTGAATACTCGAGTGGTAAACACGAAGAGCCTAGACATATTTTTTCACTCGTATGGTCTTCCAACTAAGAAAGAATGCATAATCTCCTATTGTCTTTTCTGGTCACACCCATTTCATTTCACTAAAATGCAGTTCCAGAACCTTTGTCTGTCTTGAAAACTGATTTATCACATAAAGGTTTTCATTCGAATTTATAAGCTCCGGATGTGATAAGTCCGGTTTTGGAAAGTTCTTGGTTTTAAGTATCGTCCATTTGCGCTTCCGATTCGGATTGATTCTGAGTTCAATTACAGAAAAGTCACTTGTAGGGTATATATATATATATATATATATATATATATATATATATATATATATATATATA
Organism: Cichorium intybus; assembly: GCA_023525715.1. Lineage (NCBI taxonomy): Eukaryota > Viridiplantae > Streptophyta > Magnoliopsida > Asterales > Asteraceae > Cichorium > Cichorium intybus. The sequence goes on from CM042015.1 coordinate 79,400,912, forward strand.
TATATATATATATATATATATATATATATATATATATATATATTGTAAAGTTCTGTTGTTGTTGTTATTTGTACTTTGAATATTCAGCCACAATAGCATTGTACTTTGAAACTTTAGCAATAACAACATTGTATTTTTAGTACATTGTTTTGGTTAAAGTTTCAAAATACAATGCTATTATGGTTAATGTTTCAAAGTACAACGCTATTATGGCTCATATTTCTTCATAGATTATAACGGGTATAAGATTTTCTGTTAGAATAATAGCGTTGTACTTTGAAAACTTGGCCATAATAGCAATGTACTTTGAAAACTTAGCATTGTACTTTCAAAGTACAATGTTATAATGGATAAATTTTCAAAGTACAACGCTAATATAGCATTTTTTTTCAAAGTACAATGCTATTATAGCAATTTTGCAAAGTTCTGTTGTTGTTATTTGTACTTTGATTCAGCCATAATAGCATTGTACTTTGAATTAATAATTCTAAGTATTTCACTATGTACTAGTGACAATATTATATATTCTACATTTGTTTCAGGTTCCCGATAACGTTTCTATGGCTCCAAATAATTCTCGTGTAGGAAATCAAATATCCCAATCTGAAAGTTGCATAACACCGGTAATTACTTTCAACTTGGATAACCAAGTGATCGATGCTTTTTTGTATGATGTTTATTGTGATATTCTTACACGTTTTGCATTATGTTTTATGGTTATATGATAGGCAATTGTTCGTAACTTGGATAAACAAGAGGATCAGTTATGCAAAGTTCATTTGCAATCAAGTTTCATGTTTCTTCCCCAACAAACATTTAGTTTGATAGTTTTATGTTTTGAGTGTTACTTGCACAATATATGCTAAAACTATGAAGACATTTGTATTTTGAATATTTAGAATATTGTTGTTAAACAAGTTTAGTTTTAATTTTAGTATTGACATTGTGTTTTTACATTATCTTAATTGTCTTGTTAGTAATTCATATGCCATTAAATTAAAAAAACGACTTATTTTTTTAATGTAATAAATGTGAAAATGACATTATTTTAGAAAACATATAGTTGGATAAAAAGTATGCTACTAAAACCCGAACGTTTTTAGTGGCATAATAGGAAAGTGCCACTAAAACCCAAAACGTCAACCGCGGCACAATGAAAAAGTGTCACTTTTTTTTGTGCCGCAGATTGCCACAAGGGCCTTTAGTGGCACTTTTTGGGTTTTTAGAGACACTGTTTTTGTGCCACTAAATGTCATTTTACTTGTAGTGGCTATTGTGTTTATTTTTTTATGAGAAAATAATTTAATTCTTATGATATGAATTAATTCAGGTGTTTGTGGTATTCATTTTAAAGGTTAAATGATTTAAATAAGATTGTATAATTTTTATTTAAATTTAAAAGGTAAGTTAAATAATACACACACACGCACACACACACACACACACACACACATATATATATATATATATATATATATATATATATATATATATATATATATATATATATATATATATATATATATATATATATATATATATATATATATATATATATATATATATATATATATAGGCTTATTTAACAAAAAGTGGTTTATATTTTATAAAATATATAACTAGCTTTTATAAAATATAAGAGAGAGAGAGAGAGAGAGAGAGAGAGAGAGAGAGAGAGAGAGAGAGAGAAGAGAGAGTGAGTATGTGTGTATGAGAGACATTATCTCCCCTCTCCTTCGGTTTACGTCCAATACTACCTAAGGGAATGTTATGAGCATGCTTGCATGGAATATTGATGACTTCAAGGTGCATGTCTAGTTTGGAACTTCTATGTGGTGCATACATGAATAAAATGAGAAGCTAGTTTTTATTTTTCCCTTCCTTGGCCGAAAACAATCTTTGGCGCCTTCTTATTTCTCTTTAAACAAATTAGTTGCAAGAAGAACACACACGTACATCACTCTCTTGAAAGACAAAATCTTTTTTATCTTTCAGGCTAAAGAGTTTGTGTATTTGCAAGGGTTGTACTAGCATACTTGGTGTTGCAAGGTTGTTGGTGGACTTTCCTATAGTGTGAAGTCTCTTTGACTTGTCGTTGACATATTCATCAACCATCCAAGTCGAGTTCTCACAAAGGCTTCAAAGGTTGTTGCTCTTAAATCCCTATGGTTGATTTGTCTTAATATTTCATTGCATGCAAACAATCATTTGGTGGGTGTAATATTGTATTTTGTTGTTTATGTTTTATTTTGCTTTCGTTGCTTCATTTTACAAGTTTTAAAAATCAACATGAATAATACCCAACACTTTGATTTCTTGTACTATAATCATCGTATATATAGATGACACCTAAAATATAACATAAATTGTTAATATTTTAACAAAAAACATCAAATGAGCACCAAAAACATAAAGTTTGAACTAGAAAATATAAATATACGAAGAATGTTTTGAATTACTTTTTTACCAATCCCTCTACATGCGTACAAAATTTTAACTTTAAGGTTTAAGATAACAAAAAATTTAGACACATTGAACATCGATACACTTGTATCAACTTACCATGACATTAGGAAAATATGAAACTTCACTTTTGAGATCGTAATGGTCCAAGAAGTCCTCTCCTCAGCTTGGTAAAGACAGTCGCACATAGCAAGGTTCATCGAAAAGTTGCTTTGGTAGAGTATTGAGAGGAAGATGACATGCTCGTGTTTTGATTTACGGATGGAAGCAAAGTTTACAATAAAATGGTAGTTAGAGGACACGGTCTATTTTTGGGTTTGTAAAGCTTCTTAAATAAGCTGATAGCGTTTGTCATATGTCAGCTTGGAAGTTACGTGGCCTCCAAGTTGCCATGTAAGAGCTTACATGTCCTCATTTCACTAGCAACTGGTGGAACCGAATAAATATAGGTCCAATTTTTTTCATAGCAAGTAAATTACAAGGTTAATGGAATAATGGCTTAAAATACAAAAATATTCAATAAGAACATTTTAAACCAAAATCAGACAGTTTTGTTGGTTCGTGGATTTCAACGCCTAAGATTTCAAATTCAATGGAATTTCAAATCCTTTGAGATTTGAAATCCTTAGATTTAAAATCCCATGACCCGTTTGGTTGGATATCAAAACATTTGTGAAATTGAAAAAACAAACATTAAAACCATGAACATTAAATCATCGATTATGAACCAATGATGGAGAATCGGGGACAAAACAGTTGACATGGAATCTACAGTGGAGCCGGCATTAGCAGCGAGGTGAATGCGACGTCGACAATGAGGTGGCGAAAGGTTGGGCATCGACGATGGGGTCGTCAAATACAGAGATACAGAGGTGACGGTGGTAGGGTGGTTGGAGGTGTAAGCGGAGTCGATGATAGGGTGTCCAAAGATGGAGGAGGCATCGACGATGGGTTGGCCGGAGGTGGACGTGTCGGGGTTGCTCGAGATGGAGACAATGCGGGCGCTGTGGTGTTTGGAGATGGAGGCGGCGTTGGCGGTGGGGTGGCCAGAGATCAAGCCAACGACGACAGCAGTCGGGTGGCTGGAGATAGACGTTGCGACGGCCCCGGGGGGAGGGGGTGGCCGGAGGTGAGGCGGCGTCGGCAACAGGGTAGCCAGAGGTGGAGGCGGTGTCCGCAGTAGGGTGGCCGAAGGTGGACGCAGCCTCGACGGTAGGGTAGCAAGAGATGGAGGCGACATCAGTGGTGTTGTGGCCGGAGTTTAAAAACAAATCCTATAATTCATGAAATTTTAAATCTTAGGGGAAGACAATGTATTTAAAAATTTCTTATTCGTGAGATTGTTGAGTCATTTTCAAAAATCCTGTCATTTCAATTCCACGCTTATTTTTCATCGAGATATAAGATTTTTCAAAATTTAAAATGCAAAATTTCTTAGAAATCCCGCAAACCAAACGAGACCTAACATTTTTCACACATTATACGAGTTAAAAGGGTTAATATTGGAACTCTAAAAGGGCCATTATCGTATATACTCCTAACATGTGGGTGTTTGATGGGATCAGAACCCCATTTCTGCAAATGAAATAAAAAACAACCCCATTGTTCAAGTGAATGGAAACAGTTGATCCGATTGGAGTTCAGGTATCGTACACGAGATAAGAATTTGAATATAAACTAATGCAGTTCATCGAAAGATAGGGAAATGGGTATACTTCAGCAGTGTTCCCGTTTCCAAAGATACCACTTTTATTCTTCTAAATTAGCATCTGATTTTTCATACTTTTCTTTGAAAGATAGAATAGTAAACCTCATACAGACATGCCAAAACTTGACCCGATTTTACGAGATCCAGAGTCGCTTCATAACTTCAGGATTCGTACAAAACCCATGGATGGCCGGCAGAGTATTGAATCTTTCATTGAATTTCTGTGACATAGATTACACACTACTGATTTTCAAATGCATTAATTTCCCAGATACATTCTGTGTAAATACTGTTATCAAGGCATATGCTTGCGGTTCTTTGCCCACCAAAGCTGTAGGGTTCTATTTTGAAATGCTTGAAGAAGATGGGGTGTTGTTTAAACCCAATAGTTTCACATTCCCATCTATGATTAGCTCGTGCACAAAAACAAAGGATTCTGTATTGGGTCAAAAATGTCACGGGCAGGCCGTAAAGGTTGGTGTTGACAGAACCTTGCAGGTAGAGAATGCTTTAATCCACATGTATTCCGGCTGTGGATTAAATAACGTTGCCTGGAAGGTGTTCGATGAAATGTCAGTGAGAGACTTGGTGTCCTGGAATTCCATCGTAGATGGGTATGTCAAAGTAAGAGATATGGAAGCTGCCCATAAGCTGTTTGACAAAATGCCTGAAAGAAATGTGGTATCTTGGAACGCCATGATGAAGGGTTATTTAGATGCCAAGAACCCTGGCCTTGTGCTAAAGTTGTTCAGGAAAATGGTCACAACAAATGGAAAATCGAATGACACCTCGATTGTGACTATACTTACAGCATGTGGCAGGTCATGTAGATCAAAAGAAGGCCGATCTGTTCATGCTGCTCTTATCAGAATGTTCATGGGTGTATCTTTAATCATCGGTACATCTCTAATCGATATGTACTGTAAATGCAGGAGACCAGATGTCGCTCATGTCATCTTCAACACAATGTTGATCAAGAATATCGTGTGTTGGAACGCAATGATTTCAGGGGAATCGATTCATGGAAACCCAAAACACGCACTCCACCTGTTCGATAAAATGCTAAAACTACTCGACATAACTCCAGACGAAGTAACTTACATCGGCGTGTTATGTGCTTGTGCCCGCGAAGCCTTGCTAACCGAAGGTCAAAACCACTTTCTTGAAATGACCAAAAAGTTCAATATAAAGCCCACTTTCGCACATTATTGGTGCATGGCTAATCTATATGCTAACCATGGTTTAGTAAAAAAAGCGGTCGAGTTGTTAAAAAATATGCCAGCTGATGTGGGTTTGTCACCACAAGCGTCATTATGGGCTGGCTTACTAGGATCATGTCGGTTTAATGGTGACATGGCGACTGGTGAACAAATTGCAAAAGCTTTGATTGAAGATGACCCGTTAAATAATTCGTATCATGGTTTGCTTATTATAATTTATGCTGTGTCCGGGCGGTGGGAAGATGTGACCAAAATGAAGTGTATGATGGAGGAGAGAGGGGTTAGTGTACCGGGATTTAGTCTTGTAGATTTGACCGAAATAGTTCATAGTCTTAAAGTGGAAGATAAATTGGAATATAACATATCTATGCTTTACAAATAAGGACGATACTGTACTGTGTCTGGTGTGCATTGAATTGAGACCGAGACCGATACTGATAGGACAAGACAGTTCGGCATCCTGACACTGATGTCAATGAGATCCCGAAACGGTGGAAAAATTTGAGACTCGTTTTCAATCTTTGTGTATGTAAAAGACGTGAATGTTCTTCTCATACTCGTCATAAAAGATAGCCTTAAAAAAAGGTGATTGATGTTTTTGTAGTTTGTTTTAGGTATTGCTTGAGTAATTGGTTTACCCCCACAAACGATTTTTGTCCCCTTTGTTGTAAGTAAAATGATTTAGGAAATTATAAGGTTTGAATACATTTTAGGCAAAATTTCCCCTTTATATGATTATTTTTTTAATTTTAGTCGCTTGTTCCGTTATCGAATTGTGAATTTCAATGAACCTATTATTTTTTTTATATGAATGAGTTGAAATTTACAATCTTTAATGTAGACGATTAAGTTTAGCCTTGCTATTTTCTGGGTAATGCCAATGCCCATCTCAGTGGTTGTTACTTGTTACCGTATATGTAAACTATGGTTTTCATGTGAGAATCCCAATTGTTAATGAGTCAACTCAACTCATTTTCAAGCTAAATTAATTCAACGAATTAGTGTATACTGGAAAAAAACTCAAATAAGATCTAATTAGTTCCGACAGATTTAAGGCAAAATAATCAGATTAGGACAAAATTTTCAAATTTGTAGGCTGAAATCAAAACCTTAAATTCGATATTTCATTAGGTAGCATGAACATCAAAGCAAATTATGGTAAAAGGTTTTAATTAAGATAACTAGGAAAGAATTACAGAATAGAGTGTAAAAAGGGTGAAGAATATATAGAGAACAACGCTCAATTAGTGAAGCTAGGGGAAAATATGTCTTGGCCTGCACGGTTAAAGGATGTTTGTTTTTTCGTCAAAAAAATCTTTTTCCCCTAAAACATTTGCGGAGGGGTAGATGTTTTTCAAAAAGACCATTTTGACAAAAGAATTTTCACCTTTTTTAAAAAAAAAACATATTTTTTATCTTTTTGAAAATTTTCAACTATACTTCACCCCACCCACCTTACACACCCCCACTCCCACCCCAATCCACCCCTACCCACCAAAATCGTATCCACCCCACCCACCGTTCCCACCTCACCCAAAGACCTACCCCACCCACCCCCACCCCTACCCTACCCCTAACCATACCCCTACTCACCACACCTCACCCCTTACCCGCCCACCTTCTACCCAAGAACACGCCCTACCCCTACCCTCACCCTACCTACCCTACATCATTTTGCCACTTGGTTGGTGTTGACCTTAGAGGGCTATAAGTTGTAAATTAAACGCGTACATAATTTATATAATAACATATTTTTATTTAAATATTAATTGTTATTTTCCTCGTTTCACAAAAAGTAGGTCCAAAGTTTGGTCCGGTTTGATTTGCATGTATTCGAATTGTTACATTTACCGGTTTTGCCAAAAAAAATCATCGTATTTTTTTCATCGAGCTTTTTATGCGTCATACAACATTTCATGCAAATTAAAATATTCTCAAATATCTTTTTTTCTGATTGGTCGGTAAAACTTTCATGACAACCTCATTCAAGTCTCGAACGGAAGAATGCCTTGAACTCGATGGCATTCTTCTACAAAAAATGAGAGCACAAGAGAGTAGATATTGAGTAGGAAGTGTTTATAAATTTGGGTTCTTAATACTAACATCTACCAAAGGGCTTGTAGCCCAGCGGTATCGGTGTTGCCCTTCCTTTTTGAGGTTGAGGGTTCAAGCCTTGTTAGAGACATAGATGGAATTAATGTGTAATTTAAAAATAGGTTAGATAGAGTTATATTTGTTGTTTCAAAAAAAAAATACCAACATCTAAGGTCTTTTTATATGTGTTTAGAGGGGTAAAAATGTCAAAAAATAAGATGGCGGACGGAGATATTTAATCGCGGTATTTGAAGTAAACAAAATTCAAGCAAACATCGATTGTAGCAGAACAACAAGATTAGGGTTTGAGTAGGGTGAACTCGCAGTTCAAGAAGGGAGAAAACAGAATTTGAGATAGAGGGGGACATAATATAGGAGAAACTATGGAACCAGATCAAGGATAGAGGATTAACACTGTAATCTATCATCTTGATATTGTGAATTTAGACAAATCTAGGGACTAAAGAAGAATTCGTGGCTAATGGTGGAGGCTGTCAAGGGTCTGGAAATGAGATTGTCGACCCAAACAAGGAAGAGATTGATATTGAAACTGTTGAAGAATGAGTTGAAGGATATTCTTCATTCCAACAAGACCATAGAGGCACATTATTACACTTTTTAATGGTGTTGAGTTCCACCCAATGCAAGCTCTATTACAACTGCCATTTTTGAGAAAAATGAAAAAGTTGAAGTCATGTAGTGGCACGTGCTGTTCAAAAAAAAAAAAAAAAAAAAAAAAAAAAAAAAGTAGTGGCACGTTGCAGAGAGATTAGATGATGAGATTGAGGATTATTGGGCTTAAGCTCTTCCGGAAGGCTTCTTTGATGAGAAAATGCTAATTTGCATGCACTTGAAAATTTACCTGTTAAGCTAAATATTGAGTGTTATGTTTGGTTTCCGGTATGCCATTTCCGCTTGTATGAACAGATACTACTGGCAATGTTAAGCCTTTAGAAGTAACTATGTGTTTCGAAATTGAAATTGGTATGGTGATGTATAATGATGCGATGGGGAGAATATTGTATAAATTTATTTGTTGGTATTGATAATTAGGATGTTGCACATTATTATTTTAAAATAGCTATCTTCCAATGTAATTCACAACTTTCACTTGTGAGTGTAAACACATGTAAACACAAACTTGGTATCACCAACCATTGCAGCCACCAACCCACTTACCCACCATTGTTGAAGAACCAACCCACCATTGTTGAAGAAGGTGGCAAACTTTGTTTTCTCTTGTTTAAATTCATTGAATGTAGTAGTTGTCATTAGTATTTGCTTGGCTATAAATAGAGGTTATAGCTTCATTTGTTAAGCACCACAAAAAACATAGAAGAGAGTGTTTAGATAGTTAGCGAGAGTTGTTCTTTCTTGTATTTCAGTTTGAGTTCTGAATAAAAGAACATTTGAGTTCCAACAAGTGGTATCAGAGCTTGGTTAAGCTCCCGGGGCAACTTTCTAAACACCCTCGGGTTTTTTGGTCAAACATTTTCTGTCTCAAAATCGATTTTCGAGAGCACCATTGGAAAGGTCTCGTTCTCAGGATTCCGAAAATATATTTTTCGGAATTTTTCGATCACCGGAAGACCTCCAAAAGTCCGGTCAAAGGTTCGCCGGAATAGTTGCCGAAAAAACCAGTTCGCCGGAGAAGACGACCGGAGAAGACGACACTGTAGCGACACTGTAGTAGGTTTCAGAAAACTGCAATTTGGTCCCTGAAGTTTCGAAAAGTTACGTTTTGGTCCCTGTATTTCCGAAAAATTTCAGGTTGGTCCCTATTTTTCAGAAAAACTTCAGAATAGCCCCTATACTTCAAAAAGTTTCAAACAAGCCCCTGAACTTCTGAAAATTACATTTTAATCCTCGTAATTTTCATAAATTACACGTAATTTTCGTATATGCCAAGAATAACTACACCAAGCTCGTCGTTTTCTCAACCTGAAATTGAAAGTGTTCAAAGGACCGGGAAGGATAGTAGTGTTACGTTACACTATCCGTTGCTTACGAAAACAAACTACGTGGTGTGGGCTATAAAAATGCGAGTGAATTTGCAAGCACAAGGAGTGTGGGATGCAATTCAAAATGCAAGAGTAGATGAACGAACAGATAGGATGGCGCTTGCGGCCATTTACCAAGCGATTCCAGAGGACGTACTTCTTATGTTGGCCGAGAAGGACACGGCTAAAGAAGCATGGGAAACGCTTAAGATGATGCATATGGGAGCTGATCGGTTAAAGGAGGCTAAATTACAAACGTTAAGAAGTGAATTCGAGGTGATCCGAATGAACAATGGTGAGTCGATAGATGATTTCGCCATGAGATTGAACACTATTGTGACCAGTATTCGATCTTTCGGTGAAAAGATCGAGGAGAATACGGTGGTGAAGAAGTTTCTTCGAGCCGTCCCAATGCGATTTATACAAATCGTAACATCTATCGAGCAATTTGGAGACATGAAAAACATGACGGTTGAAGATGTTGTAGGCCGTCTCAAGACCCACGAAGAGCGACTTCGAGGGTATGAAGAACGGGAAGAAGGACCTTCTCTATTGCTTACACATGCCAAGTGGGCATCTCAATCTAAGCAAACCGACGAGGGAGACTCGTCAAACACTTCAAGGGAAAGTGGAAACCAAGGCCAAGGACGCGGTCGAGGTCGTGGGCATGGCCGAGGAAATGGTCATGAGTATGATGCAAACCGGAATGACTACAATCGTCCTCGAAAGGACAAAAGTAAAATAAAATGTTTTACTTGCGAGGAATATGGTCATTATGCATCAGAGTGTCCAAACAAGAAACGAGGTGAGGAGGTGAACCTCACCCAAACCATTGAAGATGAAGAGCCCATTTTAATGATGGCGATCTCGCAAGAAGATACACCAGGTATGGTGCCGCTAAAAGAGAAGAACGGCGTTGATATCCCTGCATCCGAAGAAAGTCAAGTTGATTCCGAGGAATGGTACCTTGACAATGGTGCTAGCAATCATATGACCGGAGATCGTTCAAAGTTCCATGAGTTAGACGAGAACGTGACAGATTATACACGGTTCGGAGACGGGTCAAAGATCGACATCAAAGGAAAAGGTACGATCTTGTTTGATTACGGAAACAGAGATCAAAGACTACTTAACGAGGTATATTACATTTCTAGACTTAAAAAGAATATTATAAGTCTTGGACAACTAACCGAAGACGGGAATCGAGTCGACATGGATGGTGATATTTTACGGGTATTTGACAATAGTAATACTTTACTTTTTAAAGTAAAAAGAACCCGTAACCGACTCTATAAGACACTTTTAAAGACGAGACGAAAAATGTGTCTTTTATCATCCCAAGATGATCCAGGTTGGTTGTGGCATCAACGACGTCCGTATGCCAATTATTATACCATGAAAGTTAATGATTGTTTGGAGCATCATAAAATTCTAGGTTCACATCTAAAGAAATTAGATGATTCGAGTAAGCAAGGAATTTATGTTGAAGTTGAAAAATGTGAAAAATGACACCAGTTTTTCGACGCATGGAAAAGGAAGCCACGGATAAGACGAGAAGGGTTCTTTGATAAACGGAAAAGATGGACTTGGACCGAAAAAGCAACTGCCAGTTTTCTCCAACGTAGTTCCAAAAATCGAGGTATCGATTTTCGTAAGGTGATGCAGAAGATGGAAGACGTGTCTCAAAAGAAAACGGCTTATGCTAAAAGGATTTCGGGGGAGTTTAGTGTGAGAGATTGCATACCAACAACTTGTTCCAAGGATGCAAAATTGAAACTCGAGAAAGATAAAGACAAAGCACTTGCCGATTATTCTGTAGCCGGGGATGGCATGAAATGTGTAACATGATCGGCGTAACGAATCTCAAGCCAAGTTTGGTTTAAGGGGGAGAATGTGAGTGTAAACACATGTAAACACAAACTTGGTCTCACCAACCATTGCAGCCACCAACCCACTTACCCACCATTGTTGAAGAACCAACCCACCATTGTTGAAGAAGGTGGCAAACTTTGTTTTCTCTTGTTTAAATTCATTGAATGTAGTAGTTGTCATTAGTATTTGCTTGGCTATAAATAGAGGTTATAGTTTCATTTGTTAAGCACCACAAAAAACATAGAAGAGAGTGTTTAGATAGTTAGCGAGAGTTGTTCTTTCTTGTATTTCAGTTTGAGTTCTGAATAAAAGAACATTTGAGTTCCAACATCACTATCATTTCTATCATTAATTCCTCAATTTAACACTTAATCATTATTTCAATTCCCATACTTGAAATAGTTGTCATCTTACAAAGTAAGGAGCATCCCCTTTGTTACCAAAAATACTATGACGATATGTGGTACTCATCAAACGTAGGATAAGGGGGGATTGTAGGGTCACAAAAGAAGTAATTGGTAGGCATGTCAAGACCGCTATTGGAATAAGAATCCTTGAGTTGCTTTGGCCAAATACAAGGAACAAAGTTGCACCAAAAGCTACTATCATGGCAGTTGTTGAGATGAACAAGGTGGCTAAACCAATTATCAACGTTGTAGGCAACGTGTAGAGAAAATCTTGTTCAGCAAAACGTGCAGTACTGAGAATCGACAAAAATATTAGGAATGATGTAACAGCTGCGAAAAATGATATGGCATCTGCTATTGCAAATATTGTGAAGGCAGCATTATTAGTAAAAATTGGTATCCATGTGTTCTGGTTATTTCCTCTTGGCACCGTAATAGCAGCTGCAAATACAATGGTGATGATCAACGTAGCTGTTATTGTGTATGACTTTGCAGTAGACTTCATCCATTTTTCTCCCTCAATCACCAAGTCCTTGTGTTCTCTTGTAAATACCATACGAGGTGTTTCATTAAAAGAGTTCTTTTCTATGATGTTGAGAGGGCATACAAATCCTTCAACTTCCTACAAAATTATGATGTGTTAAACATGCTCGATATGGAATTGTTGGTCTTAAAACAATATATGGTTCAAGTTTTGAATAATCACATGTGCCTACCTCGAACCATTGTAATTCACATTGTAATTGTAAAGCTGCCCCTGGTAGAAGATTCAATTTGCTGGAAGGTGCCGGTCTTGCAGCCAAATGTAAGAGGTTATTCCCATGAGAGTCTTTAATTGCTCGATATATATAGCTAAGTGTGCTCATTCTATAAAGTAGGTTGTAAACCTTTTCTGAGCGATTGATCACAGCATGTTGAAAAATGTTGTGACCGTCTTCATTGGCACTCATAATTGCAGATGGGAAGTAATTTACGATACATTCTACAACAGTGTATTCATTTCGTCTTGTGGCTTCAAAAATCGGATTTGTGTAGTATTGATGGTGAGAGCTGGAGTGTTTCTTTGTCTTTATCATATGACATACATTCTCTAATAGTTCCATAGCATCAAGATAATTTCCAACTCTCTCTTTAAGGAATGGCCACACTGCAAGGCATATAGACGAAATGAGCATCCCAAACCAAGAAATACAACTTTTTTTAACTTGTAATTTAATTCGCTGATACAATCCTGGTATATATTTATTCATCTTACCTAACTTCTTAAGGATTGCCAAGAAAAGCCTACGGATTGAACAAATCCCTGCAGTACGTGATACAAAGTTTGTTAGAATGATGGGGTTATAGAATGTGTAGCAAGTAAGTTAAAACTTGCTAAAATAGTACTTCTTTTTAATGTATGCCGTGTCAAATAGATACCGAGTACAATGCCAAGAAATTCTTGAATAATATCAATTCATCACCTAGACACCTACCGACATAGAATACAGTGGCTAATATCCAAGGAAGACGAAATCGCCTTGCGTCGAGGACCATGCCGTCATCTTGAGTCCCTTTAACACAGAATATTGTGCACAGTAAGTTGTTTATAAAGCCCAAATAAATAAACGATAATGCAAAGGAACATGCGGAATCATGATGAAAATCAACTACCGAGATATCTTTCCCATTTTTTGATTTCAGATGGGAAATTTTGAGATATAGCCATCAGCAAAGCGTCACTATGCACTTCCCTGTAACGCTCCAACAAATCATTTGCCAATCCTACGACATGCATTCGAAAGTTAGCCAGATGAATTAAGAGGTTAGTTTCTTTACTACTTAAATTCGAACCCAATTGACACTTACCAAAATCTTTTGAAGAAGTAGCAATAACTAGAAGCTCGTCACCACTTGGGCCAGAAAATAGAATATCCGCCCTGTCGGTATCGATTTGTTGCAACAGATATCGAGCCGTCTCCGTATGCATATTAGAAAGAGCTGTGGCTAGTGGGGTCTGACCCGCATTGTCCTGGGCCAACACCAAATCTCGGTTTCTTGCCACCAACATCTTAGCAGCTTCAGTGTTGCCAACAATAGCAGCAACATGAAGTAGCGTGCTTCCATCTGTATTTATTAGGTCTAATAGTTGTGTGTACTCTGGTATCACCCCCAACATTTTCTCTAGATGTTCTGGATTATTGGTAGCTCCCACTGCTACATGGAGTGCTGTGTTGCCATTAGTGGCGATTTTGTCTATAGCACTAACTTGTGTTAATTCCAAAATTTGAACAACCCAATTCCAACGTCTTTCTAGAATAGCACTATACAACTCTTGGAGAACACTTTGTCTTGATGGATCATCTTCATGTGTATCTAAATTAGCATAATTTTGTTATGAATGTATATATACAATTACAAGATACAAAATATGTGCTCTGATCTAATCTAATATTAAAGTTAGGGATTTTATAAGAGGAAAAAAAAAACCTTGGTCCGTATATACACGGTCATCTGTTTTGTGCACTTTGTAAAAGCTATACATGTTTTAACTTAATAAGAGTAGTAGTATAAATGCTTTGGTTTATCTAATTAAATCAGCAAATCAAATAAAATATATAGATTAGCAAACAATATATTGTACCTTCAACAAATGGCACTCGTGGAAGATCAGCAGGAGCATACATAGTCTGCAGTTCATCCCATACATCTTTTGCACTAAAATCGAATGCATTTGTCTGTTGATGGAGTTTTTCTGTGAGACGATCCACAACACCAGTGAGTGTTTGGTCAGAGAGAGAACCAAGAATCAAACTCTTGATCAGGGCATCTGATCTCCTCCACAGCCTGTAATGAGTTTGATGGTCATCCACTTTCTCTTTCCCAGAAACACTAATTTGAGGGCTTCTTAGTGTTCCATCAATGAAACCAAGCATACCATGACTCTCTAGGAGACAAAGAACCTGTGTTTTCCAAATACCATATTTTTCTCTACCATTCAACTTCACACTAAAAAGGCTTGCTGAAGCGAGATTTAATGGGTATGGGTATGTGCATGGGTATTCTTCTCTAACTTCCAGTGTGACGTGTGGATTAGAGCTTGAGCTTGCCATCTTTGTATCTTTTTTTTTTTTTTTTCTTTCTTCCAATCCTCATCCTCTTACATGTCTTAAATAGAAAAATGGATTTGATTTGTGGTGCTTGCCTCTCTCATCAAGTAATTCCCACATATGATAAAGTTTTAAGCAAAGAATATTATTTGCAAAAGTTAACTAACGATTTTACTTATTTGAAATCTATTTATCGCAAAATTGAAAATACAGTACACGTACCTTTAACCTCATTTTTTATTCCATCTGGGTCGTCTTCCCTGTCCTTCACATTCAAATAAAGAGCCAAAGAAATCATCACAAAAACCTCTTCGTAGAATAAGGAACGACGTTTTATCTAATTTACTTTGTTATATTGTAAACACATGTTTAGTTGAGTCAAGCTTTGTCAATATCCCTTCCATCTTCTTACATACTCTAAATAGAAAGATGGTGTGACTTGTGGTGCCCACAAAAACCATTTAAGATTGCATCGTCCCCAAAATCAGTTCTAAAAAGAAGTAATATATCCCCACATATAATAAAAGTTTTAAGCAAAGAATATTAATTACAAAAGTTATTTACCAAATGATTTTACTTTGAAGTTTATTTATCAAAGGGATATTAGTAATACTATTAAGAGAAAATGATACATTAGACTATTTTTATAAGGGAGATTTCAAAAAATAGCGACCGACCAAAATAGTCATGATTTTCATAGATCGTGGCTTGCGAAAATCCATATAGCTTGCGGAATTCTATCATAAGCTCAAAGTAACGTCATTTTGATAGATATGTCATGCAAAAAGCCAATACGTCTATGAAAATCTATGGAAGGCTGCAGAATAGTGTGGGTCCGAAGGTATGGTGTACAAAATGCACAACATTCTCTATTAGAAAGAGGCACATAGGACACGCTACATAGGACCCGGTTTTTGTAAAAAGTGGGTTTTATAATGCAAAAACTGGGTTTTATAAGAGGAACTGCAATAAGGCTCGGTTAAAAGTAGAGAACTAGGGCATATGTTCAAATTAACAAACCCATTTTTTTTTATAAACCGGGTCCTTTCGCTGAAAATTTCATTTCCCCATTTCCCTCCGTATAAGTTTTTCATTTTCCCTCTAGTTTTTAAAACTTCTAGACTATTTACTTCTGTATGACTCCAATTCCATTAGACCTAATTTTTCTAATTTCCCCAATCCTTCGTTGATACACTCTCTATCTCACCCTCTCAAGCAATGACGTCAACCATTAAGCCTTTTGAACAACAACTATGAACTCTGAAGCCTCTTGTTTCACGTGGGCTGTACATTTCTCGTTTTCTGCGACTCTTTTAATCTCTCTTATTTTCTAAGCTCTCAAAGGATTACATCTAGCACAGTTTCATTTTCGATATTGTTGAAATTTTGGGGTTTTCAGGCAAGAGCGAATTCCAGTCCCTCGATCCTCTTCAATTCAACAAAAACATAATCTAATCCTAGACAAATATCTAACCCTAATACTCATCCGCAAGTTTTTCAGTTAAGATTTGTTTTTTTAATGTTAGTTGCATCTTATAATCAGTGATTATGTCTCGGATTTTCAATTGGTTTGATTTCTTCTAAAGGATTATGATAAAGTTCTATTATTATGTATTTGAATCATAGATTAGAGTTGGTTAGATTTCAGAAGTATTTGCTTTTTGATTTCGATTTCACAATAAACAAGTTTTGTTTCCCTGTGCTTCAGATTCAAAAAAATCATGTGTTCAACTTAATGCTAATTTACCTTGGCTATCCTTCAATATCTTACTGCTAATGAACTTTCCTATATTGATCTCCTTGTTTAATTTGGTTATGATAATCATGTGTTCAACTTAATGCTAATTTAGGGATTTTATATATAGATGTTTACTTATTTACCTTTTCCGATTACATATAAATTTTCTAATATAAAGTTTTTTGATTTGATTTGAACTATTAATCATGGAACATTTTCTAATCTTTGATTTTGTTGCTTCTAGGTGCTGACAAAGAATTTCCAAGGCATGATTTATTGGCCATTAGAAGCGATGCTTGAGGAATTAGTGGTTATGTAACATATATAGATCATATGATATGTTAATATGTTGATGTTTGTGGAGATTAAAGGTTTCAAACACCTTATTTTTATCAATGCAATATAGACCTTTTTTATTTGATGCAACAATTTATGGATGGAGTTTTCGGTCTCAATTTAATCAATTTTCTTGTACTTTAATATTTTGATTCTTAATGAAGGATTCCATTTTTTACAAATTTCTCAATTATAATTTGACTTGTATAAATAGTAAGTGACAATATTGTGGGATGATTAATCAATAGCCATAAACTTGTGGATAAATTGTTGAATTCTATTTTAGTAATAGGACCCGGTTTCTTATTATTTATAAGCTCCTTATATGTCCCGGTTTTTTAATCAAAAATGGTTTCTTTCAAGAGTAAAAGGTCCCGGTTTGAAAACCGGGTTATATTTCATTTTTCACATATGATTCGTCGGCCATAAAACCCGGTTGAAAACCAGGTTATTTAAGTGATTTAACTGGGACCCATAACACGTTTTGTAGTAGTGTTCTAGTTTTTTCAATTTGGAGAAAATGATTTTTCTAGTTACACTTAAACATTTAGTATATGTAATATTATTCTACGCAATTATGTACGATGTGAAACATCACCATTGGAAAAGTATTATTTTAAGATAGTTAAAGGTGAAATATAGTCATGTACTTGGCAAATTTTGTCTGAGATTTGACATTTTAGCAGCGATTTTTTGCTGAGTTTAAACAGTTTTGCAGGTGTCATCTGCTAAAATTATAAATCTCAGACAACAAATGTCATGTCTAAGAGACTTTTGCAGGCCTAGCTGTGAAAATCTTAAAGAATCTGTGAAGCTTTATTTTTTTGTTACTTTATCAAATTTTCGTTGATCGATAATATATTATTGTTGTTTTGCAAACTTTAGATCATAGGCGTTGTTAGAAAACTAAGAAAAAATTATTTCCAGATGCTGCTTCAAACACTTAAGATATTTAAGTGGAGACGGTCTGGAAACTTGGGGTAGTTCCGAATTTGTACTCTCAAAATGCGTAAGTCGAAATACCACAGTAAAAATCAAGTATTACAACTGTCCGTGAAGCTTTATTTTTTGATTAACTTGTCGCATTTTTGTTGATGGCTAATTTATTATTATTGTTTTGCCGATATTAGATTATTTGGGTTTTAGCAAATTAAGAAAAAAATTTATTTTTAGAAACTGCTTCAAATACTTAGGGTGTTTCGAATTTGTACGCGCAAAATGCATAAGTCGAAACACCCCCGTAAAAATCAACTATATACAGGCAGCCATTAGTAGATGTAGATGTCCCAAGAATGAATCTGCAAGGTCGTGTTTCAGAATTGTGGAAAATTTATAGCTTTAATGTTGTAAAAAACAATTGTTTGTAAACATTTGAATGTTTGAAAGAATGGATGTATGTGCTTATTGAATATCGGAATAAGTAAGTATTTATTAGTTCGCGAACAACTCAGTTGGAACTGTGTTGAAAACTAATCATTTACGTGAGTTGTTCTTGACTAAGAAATAAATATTTATTCCTATATTTATTTAGTACAAAATGTTGTTTTAATTTTATAACTTTATCCGAGTATTTTTGGTCGTCATTTTTATTTCATTAACGTGACAAATAGAAAATGGGTAAATTACATTATGAATCTAAATAAACATTTATCAACAATTCCAACAAATTATAATAAATTCAGTTGTTAAACTACAAGACCATCATATGACATTTCCCATCAACTCGAGGTGGTAGAGGTTATGTATTGATTCAATTTGATAGGTTGTATGATATGCCTCAAAATAGAACTAAACATGAACCATATTGTGATATTGCTAAAATCCAACATGTTTATTGATCTTGATGTAGCTAAAGCACGACCGTAAGGTATATACTAGGATACCCATATTCCATATGAACATGTATGGTTATTTATAGGGTAAATTTCAAAAAAGACACTAACTTTGCAAAAAAGTTCGATTTTGACATTGTGTTATTTTTTTTTCAATTAAGTCACTAACATTTTAATTTTTCTCAATTAAGTCACTATGTTTTCAATTTTGTTTCAATTTTGACCACTTGACCAGTCAATCCGGTTGTCTGCTGACATGGCATGGTGACGTGTCAGTCTTGATGACGTGGCGCTGACATGGCATGCTGACGTGGAACCAATGTGTCAAAATTGAAACCAAATTGAAAACATAGTGACTTAATTGAAAATTTTTAAAGACTTAGTGACTTAATTGAAAAAACAATAAGAGAGTGTCAAAACCAAAATTTTTGAAAACTTAGTGTCTTTTTTTAATTAACAAATAAGATATTAATTAGACTTATATAATCAAAATTGGTTCGATTCCAACGATTTTTTGCTCACTTAAGATGAGCTTGGTTAAGGAATCAAATAACTGAAACCGATAATGAATTTTTAAAAACCACGAACCAAACCGTCACGCATAATTAGTTTTGGTTCCGTAGGAACGAAAAATAAACTGTTACATTTATTACTAAAATAATCGAAAATAAAATTTACATTTACTTTTAAAAGCTAGAAAATAATTACTAACTTAATATTATTGACAAAATAAGTGCAAATTATGTTTTTGAAGAACGGAGGGCCAAACAGTTATATATAATCGGTTCCGATTTGGTTCGGTTCTAATGATTTTTTGCTTACTTAAGATGAGGTTGGTTAAGGAAACTAAAATAAGCGAAACTGATAATATGTTTCTAAAGAAACCAAGGACCAAAGTGTCACACATAATTGGTTTCCGTTCCGTTGGAACGAAAAATAAACTGTTACATTTATTACTAAAATAACCGAAAATAAACTAGTACATTTAGTTTTAGAAGCTACAAAATGATTACTAACTTAATATTATTGACAAGAAAACTGAAAATCATTTTCTAGCTTCTAAAAGTAAATGTAACAGTTTATTTTTGATTATTTTAGTAATAAATGTAACGGGTTATTTTTCGTTCCAACGGAATGGAAACCAATTATGTGTGACGCTTTGGAAACCAATCCATTATCGGTTTCAGTTATTTGATTCCTTAACCAAGCTCATCTTAAGTGAGCAAAAAAAATTGTTGGAATCGAACCAATTTTGATTATATAAGTCTAATTAATATCTTATTTGTTAATTTAAAAAAAGACACTAAGTTTTCAAAAATTTGGGGTTTGACACTCTCTTATTGTTTTTTCAATTAAGTCACTAAGTTTTTAAAAATTTTCAATTAAGTCACTATGTTTTCAATTTGGTTTCAATTTTGACACCTTGGTGCCACGTCAGCATGCCATGTCAGTGCCACGTCAGCAGACAAACGGGTTGACCGGTCAAGTGGTCAAAATTGAAAACATAGTGACTTAATTGAGAAAATTTAAAAAGTTAGTGACTTAATTGGAAAAAAATAACACTGTGTCAAAATCGAACTTTTTTGAAAAGTTAGTGTCTTTTTTGAAATTTACCCTTATTCATATTAACAACAAAATTGGCAATATCATCCGTTACCTCAAACTTGAACTGTGAGATGTAATTTGTCTGCCACGTAGTTGACTTACGCTACCTCTTTTGAGTTATTTGCGTTATGTAAGGGGTGACATTGCCAACAAATTCCCATACAAAATTGTTATCATTGAGTACTATAGAATAGTTATACATTTATAAAAATTTTCATACATATATTGACCTCCTATGAAACTACAATCTGTATATAAGACTTGCATTGTCTCACGGATAGCCTCCATTTGGGTTATTATATATGCATTCTCTTCGTCCATAGAAAACATGATAATTACATCGGGAATATCAACCATCATTATATTAAATATAATGTTAGGAAAATAAGCTCTACCTTATTTAGCATGGCCAATATTGCCAAGCCAAGCACCTTGAAATTGTAGTAGTTGCTTAAGCGTAGCAAAATTTTCCACAAAACTTGTCCAGCTTTTAGCTTTGCATGTCTGTCAGAGCAATCCTTTCTGATGTCGGACACTAACTTTTTTGAAAAGTTAGTGTCTTTTTTGAAATTTACCCTTATTCATATTAACAACAAAATTGGCAATATCATCCGTTACCTCAAACTTGAACTGTGAGATGTAATTTGTCTGCCACGTAGTTGACTTACGCTACCTCTTTTGAGTTATTTGCGCTATGTAAGGGGTGACATTGCCAACAAATTCCCATACAAAATTGTTATCATTGAGTACTATAGAATAGTTATACATTTATAAAATTTTTCATACATATATTGACCTCCTATGAAACTACAATCTGTATATAAGACTTGCATTGTCTCACGGATAGCCTCCATTTGGGTTATTATATATGCATTCTCTTCGTCCATAGAAAACATGATAATTACATCGGGAATATCAACCATCATTATATTAAATATAATGTTAGGAAAATAAGCTCTACCTTATTTAGCATGGCCAATATTGCCAAGCCAAGCACCTTGAAATTGTAGTAGTTGCTTAAGCGTAGCAAAATTTTCCACAAAACTTGTCCAGCTTTTAGCTTTGCATGTCTGTCAGAGCAATCCTTTCTGATGTCGAACATCTATTGTCCTAGATAGCAATTTCGTAAACACATTTTGAACACAATACCCATAATACAAATTTGAAATTTTTTTACTAAATGCATTGTTAGTCAAATAAGACATATTGGTTATGAAATGCTATTTTCATAACATTATAAATACCTTCCCTTTGCCTCATAAGGAACCAGATCCAAGATGCTACACTCTTTGTGGTACCCAAACAATACTTAATTGGCAATGTTTGATTGTTTTCTTCTGTTTGCAACGGCCACGAACATTGTTTGTAAATACTTCCCATTAAGAAGGTTACTGCTTAATAATATCACTGGTGGCAAGCAACACAAAAACATATGCATCTATAAAATATCAAAGAACCAATCATAACGTTATTGATGAAGTTGTAATTGAAAACAAAGTATTGGTATATTATAAAGTTATCATACCATACATCCGAGAGCAAAAAAAACTCAAAACGGCCAGTCAAATCTTTCTTTATATGGGTAATAGTTGAAGGGTATGTTCTTTGCAGTTTATGCAAGTAACTAGGTAGGTTGGCAAAACTCTCTTCTTGAACTTCAACTAGTGCATTAATATTTTTAGTTGCAAAACAATTTATAAAGTCAGATTGCGGTGGAATACATTAGTTCTTCGAGTTGTATTAAATAACCTTGTATGCATTGTAGCAAAGACATATGAAGTTTGTGGTACAAACTTCAGAATATTGCAGTACGGGTGTCTGAAAATATCACAGTATGTTTGTTGATTATTGTAGTCAAAGTAGCAACAATAATGATTTCATAATATCACAATACGAATGTCTAATATCGTAATATAGATGTCTAAAAATCACAGTATAGTTGTATGATTATCGTAGTCAAAGTAGCAACAATAATGATTTCAAAATTTCACAGTATAGATGTCTGAATATTGAACTTCGGATGTCTGATTTTCGTAGTCAAAGTAGAAATAGTATTGATTTCATAATATCACGGTACAACCTTCTGAATATCCCGGTATAGATGATTCTTTTTCGTGGTGACATGTTTCTAATCAGCATAGTAACTCCATATCTTATTCTACTGTTAAACTAGTACTATAATTTTTTCCATATTTGAGAATCATTTTATCCTTCAAATGGTTGCAAATATACCACTACCATGGAGTACTAGCGACGAGCTTGCAGTGGTACGTTCGTGAATTGAGATTAATAAGGATAATATTGTTGGTCCACTAATTTTGGTTTTCGGACCCTTTTGGATGCACACGTTGACCTTGTTTAACAATGAAGTGGGTTGTCAACTAACTGAGGAAGATCTCCAAAGAAAATGGATAGATTTAAAAATAAAGTTCAAAATGTCCAACCACATTTATGAAGAAATTGAAGTTCGACGACCAAATAAGGATTGGATTTTTTAGGCGGCTAAGGAGCAATACAATTTCCAAAGGGATAGGAGAGACTTTGCCCATGGAGCTGCTTGGAATATGCTAAAAAATCCCTTATTTCAAAATCATTGTCTTATGTGCATGCCATGTTGTTTAATATATGTTTATTACATAATATTGTGTGTGTACATTATAATGGCTTTTTAGTAGTAGACGCGTGTGCTTTATATTTTAGTAAAAATATGTGTAGAATGAATGCAAAGGTTCAACATTGAAAATAGAGTTAATTGCATCGGTAACTCATAAATGTCTTCCAAACTCTCAAAATTTCTTGCGAAAATAAAACGTCTGTCTACATCATCCGATGATGGGGATAAAGGAAAATACACAAAGATGGATGGAATTTCAAAAACATGTATTATTAAACGGGAAAATGAGATCAAGAAAATAAATTTGGAAATAAAAGGAATTTTGACAATGATAGAGAAGTTGTCATCCACAAAATGGAAGAAAAGTGTAAATGCATAGAAGATAACATGAGGGATAATGAGGCGGTGGTCAATAAGGAAATAGAAGGTGTAGAAACATGGATGCATTATAAGAGAACTCATCTTTCTAAAATAGATAGTTTATACGCCATGATGAGAAAGATATCTGGTACAAACAAAAATGGATTAATGACATGAAATCCAAATTTTCCCATGATGAGTATTTAGTGTAAAAGATTTTGTAAAATTCTAACATTTAACAGTTTTACAACTATGGCTAGTTAGTGCGAGCCTTTATATAATTTTGTCGTGTTATTTAGTTCGGCATCTAAACTAAAACTCTCAATTATAGTTCTCTTTGTCACTAGATCCATATTTTGAATTAGTAAAATCCAATAAAGAAAAAGTAGAAATGCATAATATCTTATATGAAAACAACACACATTACAATCTAGTAATAATAATCATTACGTTTTGCACGAGCATCGTTCTTTACTTTGTCTGCTTCAGGGGAACGTAAGACGCCAGATTTATCTTCAATGTTCATAATGGAAGCCATTGTTGAGATGTTTTCAGCAGATGATGGATCATACGGCCCTTGGGTGACAGGACTCCATAGATCTGGATCAAATTCAGTCGGGTAATCTTCCATACGTAGTTTCCAATGTTTATGTTCCTCATGATCCAATATGGGAGCTCGATTACTAGCACCAACACTGTTAGTGATGTTGTATGCACTCTGATTTTGAGATGACATATAGATGACAAGTACTTGTAATGAACAGCGCAAAACAGCTAGTTTTGAGACTGCAAGAACAAGGATGGCTCTGATACCAATTGATTGGATCGAAGGGTTAAGAAACAACTAAGTAACCCGGACTCTAAGACAAGCAAGGTATTCAAGTGTGTCCTTAATCAATATATCTATGCGGAATAAAGTGAAATCAGAGATACAAATTTTCATGCATTCCATAGATTGATTGAAATAGGATTAGAGCTCAAGTATTACAGGGAAGATAATACAAACAATGAAAACCCCAAATTCTACCTCGCTTATACAAAACGTCTCCCACTTGCGAAGAGGATCTACACTATCTATTTATACTATATAGCAAGGCATAATAGTGGATCAGAGGATTAACCAAGTTATTACACGTGTTGCTCTACTAGGATAGGCGTGTATAACGGTTTGAAAAATTTGTTGCAATAATCGTACAATCAAGATAGAGGATCAGAAACGTGTACACACCATTATCCAAGCATCTTACTGGACCACGTGTATTCAGTCGAAGGAGCTGAGTCGAATAGCTTCGACCTCGACTTTCAAAAGAGCTTTCAACAAAAAGCATTTGAAACACATCCTAGATACTAGGGGTGAGTAAAAACCGAACCGCAACAAAAAATAATCGAAAAAACCGCAAAAACCGAAACCGAAAAACCGAAACCGAAGCGAAAACCGATGGTGTGGTTTATACTTTTACAAAAACCGCAAAATTGCGGTGCGGTGCGGTTTTTACTTTTGGAAAAACCGTAAATAACCGAACCGCACCGATTACCATTTATTAAATAATTATATAATATATATGTTATTTACTTGTTATTAAGTTTAAATATGACATTATAGATTAAATAAAAGAGTGAGTTTGAACGACAATTTCATTTTGTATTTTGATAGTGGCAATTCCGTTTGTCATTTTCAACAATTGTAAGTTATAAACTTTAGTTGTTTCATGATTTATTATACTAAGTACAAAGAAACAAATGAGTTCTATTTTGTATTTTGATAGCGGCAATATAGTAAATATATAGTCAAAATACTAAAATTTTATAAAAAATATGTCGATTTTGAACTTCTGCGGTTTTACAACCGCACCATAGGAAAAAAACGCATATCACTATATTATGCGATTAATAACCGAAACCGCACCAAATAAAACCGCACCGCATGAAAAAACCGCAAAATCGCACCGCATTAGAAACCGCAAATTGCGGTTTTTGGTTTTCAAAAACCGCATAATGCGGTTTGCGGTTCGATTTTGACCAAAAACCGCACCATGCTCACCCTTACTAGATACCTTGGTCTTCGACACAAACACAAGGTCTTCAACTCAACAAGTCACATTTCGAAGACTGTTGATGCTTCGATCTCTTGAGTCACTGCTCATGGCCAAATCACATTTGGATTTCAGTTTGCTAGTTCTTGGTTCAGAACTTAGAGCCTCATATTTGTTGATGATTTCGTGTCATCGATCGCATGTTTTGAGGGGGAGATTGTTGGGTTGCAAAGCTCTGCTATGGTGACATGGATTGTAACACCCCAATCTCACAAAAAAAAAAAATTTTCTCAAGACTTTAAAATACAAAATATTTAGTTATACACACGGGGTATTACTCTTCTGTATCATTACCATAATTCAAGCAGCACATACTTTGCACAACGAAAGCTACCGTCCCACACTCGACTCTTCTAATTCCTTGTTTGATTACCTGAGTACATAGCATTTAAAAAAAACATACGTAAGACATACGTCTCGTGAGTAATACGGGTTTTAGACCCAAAATAATTTCTCATATCTTAAACATTCCAAATTTTCATATTATTTAATTTCCTATGAGCGCACCCATAGGTATTCATTTTCATCTGTGAGCACATTCCTACGAGCGCACCCGTAGGTTTTATACGAGACGCACCCGTATAACTTCTTCCTCAATAGCATGAAACGGATTCATCTACCAAGGTAAGACAACTACTTCGCGACGGGAGGTACCATCCCAGTAGTGTCTTTTGACCACCCCTACCGCAGCAGGCCGTGATCTTTATCCGGATACTTCTCAACATACCAACATGGCTCAATCACCTTATTAATTCCTTGTATTTCTCATTTATCTTTTGTATACATTACTCTTACTATTTCATAGTATCATTTCCAATTTCACAAAACCATTTCCAATTACATAAAACCATTTACATTTCTATTAAACCATTTCCAATTCCATAAAACCATTTTGACTCCCAAAACATTGTATATAAAATTCATTTCTTTGTATAAAACCCATTTTGCTATGTACTTAAAAAAAATCCACACATTACTCACCTGATACGTAGAATTAGGTCGCACACACAAGCACGAGATACTCAAGAACTCTTCTTCTTTCCCGAACCTACATTCCACGTGGTACTGCTTAGAACGAATTAACGTTTACATTTATTACTGATAATTATATAAGTATACATGTATTTTCCCGATACCCGACACGTACCGAGTCCATATCCTCTCTTTACCTTATAAATACATCATTGAGGTTATTAATTGTCTTTAATAAGCATATATAGGACCAAACACCCGCTACGAACTCTATGCCGCAATCAAGACCAAAAACCACGAAAGAGTACTTGACAGCAAAACTGAATTTTAGACCCACGACAAGATTTGAAATATTAAACCAAGGAAAGATTAAAAATAAAATCCAATAAAAATCAAGGGTACACTAGACCCAAAAGCAAGGTCACAGGGCCTGACCTCAAATCATTTGCATTTTCCATTTGTAAAGGAAAAATTCACCAAGTCACCACAAATTACAAAAACAGTTACAGAACCTACCCCCAAAGATATTAACGAAAAATGATAATAAGAAGGACTTGGATTCTGAAATTTGGTGTGAACAAACTAGACACATCTACCGAACCTTTCCCACTGGCCTTGCCCCTAAATGATTCTCCTACCATCACTTATGAATTTTACAAGACAGAAATCACTGCACAGTGCACCCCTGGACCAGTCAGTGAAGATTGCAACTTTCACATGACTTAATGTCCGAGTTTGTCCAAGGGCTTCTGTACCAGGAAAGTAGACACTTATACCTTTCCAGAAAGATATGATTCACCCAAAATGGCCAAACACATGATTTTATATCAATTTTCTAATAACATGCCAAAACAGTGAAAAAAATCCGAAAATCCGAAAAATGACATTAGGTTAGGATTATCAAACCCCAAACCCATTAAGTCCTTCCATTAAGACCTTTAAGGTCTGAAAGGACATCATAGGACACTCAAAATTCAGAAAATATAACACAACTCTTTACATTCCCAAGTCACAAGGTGTGGAACAATTTGACTAGAACATAACAACACTCAAACCTTATGAAACCAAGCATCAACTAGAACCTCTAATCATTGAAAAATAAATTAGAAACAATGTCATGAGAAGCACTAAGCACACACACACACACACACACCCCTCACGGTGGAGGTGTGGTGGTCTTGGTGCTTCACGATCAATAACAAAAGGAAGGGACGAGACAACATACCTTATGAAACTAACGAACTATGCTGCCCTATACCACGATTTCAAGCTCAAACTTGCTCCTCCTTCTTCCTCCCACACAACCACGCTCTCACACCTACGGCTAAGCAGAAAGGAAAACGAGGGAAAGAGGAAAGGAGCGCACGACAGCAGCAACAGGAAAAGAAAGAAAGAAAGGGCTTCACGGCTTTGCTAAGTTATCCTTGTGGGTTGCTAGATGTTCGTACTCCATATGTGAACAAAGAACAGAGGGCATTGACCCTCTTATTTCTTTTTGATACGCATCAGTCCAAAGAAACAATAATATGCCACATTTGAGAAATTGCCTCCAAGGCCCCTATACTATCCATCCTTATTTTATTTTTGTCCCCAAACTATATTAATTACACTTAAGGTTTTCAAATTGACAAAATCCACCCTCCAACATAATATTAACTTTAGGAATTTTAATTTATTGCATTATTTATTATTATTATCCGCCAACAAAATAATAATTTATAATTGACGAACATAACGGAAAACGGGGCGTTACATGGAGGCTTAGAGGAGCCACCTTTATTCTAGTGGAGAATATTCCCTAGGACATGGTGCACCCCCATATATAGTCATATTGTATTCATTTGTAGGGTGTGACCAAGATGTAGTTTCTTGTGAGAGTTGAGTGCTAGAATAGATAATTATTTATTTATTTGTATAGTTGATTGATCCTATTTGTATACTCCTTTCATTTATACATGAACACTTGACACTGAAAACTCGTCTCTATGATTATGTTGTTCTTATTCCGCACAATCTCTAAGGACTCCACAAGATTTGTTTTAATAGAACATATAGATATAAATGAATGAGTAAAAGTTTAGTGATTAATTATAACTCAAAAAATTCAGTAATCTTAAATAGTCGAAAAAATAAGTTCAATAACCTTGAATAACTTAAAAGTATGAAAATGTATGGTTGCAAATCATAACGATCCTCTTATTAAAAATTAATCAAGTGATTATTTTATAACTTAAAATAATTTAAGTGGGTAAATAAATATAAAACCAACAGTTAAAGAGACAAACGACACCTTACACTACTAGAAAAAAGGCTTTTCATGACAGACATTGCCTGTCATAAATGGCCAAAGATGACAGACAAATGTCTGTCATATTTGTCTGTCATTGAAAGCCCCGTCATAAATGAAAGATGACAGACATTTGTCTGTCATAAATTTACGACAGACATGCATGACATATAATTACGACAGACAATGCCTATCGTAAATGGTCATAGATGACAAACAAAGTCTGTCATTAAAAGCCCCGTCATAAATGGTAGATGACAAACATTTTTCTGTCATGAATTTTATGACAGACATTTACGACATCAACTTAAATTTTTCAACCAACATTTTCTATGTAGTATTTTTGTCATTATAATTTTTTTTTTTGCAAATGTATTAATATTTAAACTAATTCACATTCAATGTATATTATTACATATACAAAGAAAGACAATCATTTACACATAAAATATAGTTTGACAAATGTAGATATTTACACAAATGGTGTCTTGAAGAATGTCAAAAGTTTTTGCGTGAACATAACTTGGAGCCCTTTCCGATACATAACTGCATCATCTCCGAGCATCATCCTTGATTCGATGAAACTCCGATCAATCTCTTCATCACCATTTTCCTATATTCTGTAAACGCTTTCCATATTCAGAATCAAAATCAATAATTTATTTAATAACAAATGATGCAAACAAGAAAACTTTTGATTTTAAAGTGACTACATACCTTCTTGGTTGCCCTAAAACGATAATGCTTGGGTGTTGAGTGGTGAAGTTGTGTTTGGTTCTATAAGTGGTGTTGAGCAGTGAACATTTACAACCTTTCGTTGTCCCAATCTATGTGCTCTATCCATCGCCTGTGGTTGCAAATATAAAAAATATCATAATTTTTAATTCATCTAATATTCTAAATGTGTTTATCCCAATAAATATTACTTGATGGTCACACATTGAGAATGTGCAAAACAGTTGAAAAATCATGGATTTAGCTAATGTCCCCCTATCATCAGGAATTTCTCCCGTGATGTTATTACTGTAAAGCTCCCTGTCCCACAAGTCATTTTAGAAATGTCACAATATTAGTATGTTTAAAATCATAAATAATATGCAGACTTACAAGTACTGTAAGTTTGTAAGTTGACCAAGCTGTGAGCGAGTTAACCAAGCTCTGAACAAGTTGACTAGACAAGTCTGCATTTCCAAATTCCATGATCAATGTGTTTCACGAACCCGACAACACAAATTTCTTCACCGAATGCAAAAAGTCGATGCAGTTTCTAGTGTCTGAATAGGACGGTAAGCTTATATGTATGGTGTATTTAGTTTTAACAAACATTTTCAATTATTTGGAACGTCTTTGATATTTTATAACTTTACAGTACTGCAAATGGAAGGTATGCAAAATGATTTATTGTTCAGTATAACATTTTTTCAAACAGGTGGTGTGCAGTAATGAAAATGTTAATAATACCAAGATGCAATTTTATTTCAATATTGTAGAGTTGATGCTATTTTTTTCCAAACAGTAACTCAAAATTCATAGTGCAACAATATGGATAAAATCATAACCAAAATAAGAAAATGAAAAAAGGAATAAAGAAAAAGACATCAACATCAAAAAGGGAACACGAAAATAATTCAAACTTGAATTATTTCCTTGTATGTTAACCTTCACACAAAAATAATTCAAACAGATGCATACCTTTTTCAATAGTTTGGAATGTCTGTATTTGAAACATTAATGACTTGTTGCATAGCTATCTTTCCTTGTTTGTTAACCTTCAGACAAAAATAATTCAAACTTGAATTTTGAGGATTTTTAACCATAAACATAAAAAAGGGAATACGTTAAACCAAAACTGAGATAATTCATATTCGAACATTAGTTACATTTAATCTAAATTCCGCTGAAAAGAAAAATACAGCAATGAAGAAGCAAAATCGAACTGTTGTAATCGGAATACCTGCTATCTTTCCTTGTTTGTTAACCTTCAGACAAAAGTAATTCAAACTTGACGTTAAAGCAAAACTGAGATAAGTTATATTCGAACATTAGTTACATTTAATCTAAATTCCGCTGAAAAGAAAAATACAGCAATGAAGAAGCAAAATCGGACTGTTGTAATCGGAATACCTGTTATCGGAAATCGCCAAACCGGAATCGGAAAGTTGTAATCGGAGTACCTGTTATTGGAAATCGCCAAATCGGAATTGAAAAGTTGTAATCGAATACTGCAATCGTAAAACATGTAAATCGAACATTGGATTATGTAATTAGAAAGCTGCAATCGGCGGAAACCGGAAATCAGATCATAGTCGAAAATCGCCAAACGGGAGAGAGCTTCGGAAGCGGAAGCGGAAACGGGAAACCTGATAACCAAATTACGAACCGCACTCCTTCGAGCCCTAGAAATCGTACCAGAAAGGGTAGTTCTTCAAATCGTCCAAATAGATATGGATAGTTCGGCCCTCAATCTATTTTACCGAGTGAAATGTGAAGAAGTGTATTTTTTAGATGACAAACAAAAAAGAAAATAAGGGGGGAACAAAGATATTGTTTAAATTTTTGTGAAAAAAAAATTAGCGCAATTTTTTTTTTTCATTTTTGACGTTAATTAACGACATACATTTTGTATGTCATAAAATTTTAAAATAAATGACAGAAATTTATGACAGACAATTAAATCTGTCGTAAATTACAAAGGATAATAGATTTTTATGACAGAAATTTTGTATGTCGTAGTTCGTATGTTATTAAAAGTGTTTTTTCTAGTAGTGTTAGCATTTTCCGATGTATCATGCCTATTAATATAGGGAATTACCACTACAACAATCGTGAAACTCTTTGCAATCCATGGCCAGCAGAGTCATTTTAAAATCGTGAAACTCTTAACAAACCTTGAGTAGACTCATTGTAGAAGAATCGTGGTTGATAATCGGCTAAAAACTTCATTGCCTCTAGAAATTTTAAGTAACAGGTATGTGTTGGCTTCTTCCTCTTGAATTTTATCCGTCTTTCTAAAGTCCAACTCCATTTTAGTTTACCAGCACATGTGCTATTTTTTCAACATGTTGTATTTTACATGCATATGAACTGTTTAATGGCATGCCTAATTGAAACCCCTTTTGATAAAAGTATTTTTCATGTTCTAGAAAACAAATAATCGAGTGGTCTTTTCAAGAAAATTGTTATGGAAGAATACACCATCGTAATAAGACTAAAAAACAATTATATAACCATAGGGCGAACTTTTGGTTGCCTGTTTATTGATACAATACTAATACTTTACACGATTATCTATTCAAACTCAAACCTCTAGGCTGTACCGCGTGCTGTCAATCACTTATACAAAAACAATACAAGATTGTTATATATAATAATTGCGGAGAACTAGTTAAGGTGACTTGGGAATAAGGGCTTGGAAGAGCAATAACTGTACACGTATAAATCATGGTAAACCTCAAAAATATGCAAGTCGTTTTATCCATTGTACCAAATTATATAACATACTTTTTTCAACTATCTAATGTAACAAACTTAGTATTTTTTTTTTTTTTCCTTTTACGTTTTTACCATTTTTTCAGTAAGTTTTACGTAAAATGATAAAAATGGCAATTTTGCTACACTAAATAGGTAAAAAGAAATATGTTGCATGGATTGGTAGAATGTTAAAAATACCTTGTATTCTTTTTACAGTTAGTCCTATACATTATATCACCTCATTTATGAACCTTTAAACGAATATCTGTTAAACACGTTTTTCGCTTGATCATACACTACTATTGTGATATACAACAAGATCTTTAACTCACTTCCCACGCCTACAAAACGAACAACAAAAACGGTAAATTAATGAAGATCGATGAGCCCCATAAAATGGACTAAAATACTCGAATTATGTTAAACCATAAGAATGTATATATGCATTAATTACCTGAATTCTACCATCAGAGGTTCCAATGAGCAAGACGTCTTCATTGCTATTAAAAGCCATGCAAATAACTCTACAATTTGTGCCGGTTTGTAGTGTTTCTTTTCTACTAAGTTTCTTTCTACACCATACTTCAACAATACCACCTTTGCAACCCATATAAATCATATCCGAGCTAACCAACATTGTCCGTACTTCACTCCCCAATGACACTGATTGATTTAAATTGTAATTTGAAGAGTTCCACACCTTCAACGTAACAAAAGAAAGATCGATAAAGTATACATTCATATGGAATTCCAAAAAAAAAAAAAGATTGATTCGATGAACGAAAGGGATTAACGTTGACAATGAAAACGATGATATAGAGCATCCACTATAAAAAACTTTTTCACTTTTCCATGACACATAAGTGCCAATGAAACAAATTAAAAAGGTTAAGTTACAAAGTTTATTTAAGGGTCCCTCAAGGCTCAAAACTTATATTTTGTAATTAATAAATAATAATAATAATAAAATGCAATAAATTGATGGAAAAGCTCTAATAGGGACCTTGTAAATAAAAATAAAAAAAGAAAAAAAGAAAGAAAGCCCTATCCAATGTTAAAAAAGTCACAATAATTTATTTATTTGACCGAAAAACCTTTCACAATACACAATAGTTTATTTGACTTTACAAAGATCATTTGATTGAAAAAGCATTGTGAATGCTTTTATATGAGAGGTTCTATATCCTTCTAATAAATCTTTCTATCAATCTTTTTATTTATTAGATTAAGATAAGTGTCAAAATCAAAAGAGAATATTAAGAGAGGAAATTATTAGATTCCATGTGTCATTGTTTAGTGGGTAGGAATATCAACTAAAAGGATTTGATAAGAAGAAATAGAATTTTATCTCTTATATATAGATGATGACAAGTGACAAGTGGCAAAATAAAAAGATAAAGGGTCAAAACCAGTAAAGTTTTAGGCCAATCAAAACAAGTTGGGTTGATGCGCCAATATTTTTTTGTCTACTTTTTGATTTCATGAACAATCAATGTAGTAATTATGAATATCTTTTATTAAAAATATCAAAAATCGTTGAATAAGACAATTTAGGAGATAGTAAACATTTGTCGCTTTGAGTGGTTGAGTTATATGTTGAATTTTTTATTTTACATTTTTGACCCGTTATCAATAAAAACATAAGCTAAATTGACAGATTGTCGTATCAATGGGTTGAATTCTCCCCTCTACCTATTATTAAGATACTTGCTAGGTCGACCAAAATAAATATCATAACTTTTGATTCATTTAGGCCATTTGACTCCAAAATATATAAATACTTTCGTTATCCTTATAATCCATGCAATATTACTTTTTTAATCGCATAATGTAACAAACTTTCTTTTTTTATCATTTTATGTGAAATTTCTATAAATGTTATTAAAAGAAACTTACACTGTACATAAAATGGTAAATATATATATATATATATATATATATATATATATATGGGAGTTTGTTATATGATTTGTTAAAAGAATCTGTTTTATGTACTTGTTAAATTACAAAAATATCTTGCATATTTTTGCAGTTAAAGGTTAAATACCTTCAATGAAGTTCCTTCCATAGAAGAGCTGGCTGAGTATATGAGTCCATCATGAACCTTCAAGGCATGCACCGGATTCGCTTTACCCAGTAGTTTTCTTGACCCACTTTGTATGGAACTCAAAGTGCCCGTTGCCAAGTCTATTTCCTGTAAAATACCATAAAATTCAATCCGAAAAAAAATAAAAAATAATAATAAAGAAAAAGAAAAAGAAACCACAAATCGGTACCTGAATGCTATTATCTTGGCAACCCGAATATAATCTCCCGTGAACGAGAGCCAAACACTTGACGTATTTACTAGGATTAAGTAGCTTTGATGTTCCACTCCATGAATGAATCTGATACCAATATTTTTTAGCTAAGCAACTAAAACATAAGTTATCATATAGAATTAGACCAAATACATCATTATTTTAGCAATTTAGCCACTTAACTATTTTCTGAAATGTGTAAATCGTTATACTTTTTGACCATTTTAAAAAACTATTTTCTTGGTTGTTGAGTTTGATACGAGGGCAAAAATAAAATGTTGTACCTTCACCATTTTATCGATTTAATTAGTCACTTAACTATTATTATAATAATTGGTTAAGTTAAACCTATTTATTTGTCCACCCTAGATCACCAAAAGTCGATCTTTTTGTTCAAATTATACCATCATTATCCGCTATTACCCTATTCGAGCTGAGTTGGCATATTTTGTCCACCTTTGAAGCCATGTGGCGTCCACATCAGATTTAGAATAATTATTGCATGAAGACGAATTGTACGTACCTTGATTCCGGCACCTTGAGGAATGAAGCACGAGATACTGTTGGCGACTAGAAGATTGTTAACTTGATCTTTGACATCATACACTTGTTCGCAGTGTATTAATTCCTTGTTAATAGACCACGACTATTTGATATTGTGAGAGATGTAACAAATCAGAACTCGACCATGAAGTCAATGATAAAATTTGAAACTAACGAGAGATAGAAATCGTTAACTTTATCTCTTACCCTGACGGTTTTATCATGTGAACCACTGTATAGAGTGTCCCCCGATTGTAGCACAGTCAAGCTAGTGACTGCCTTTGAGTGTTCTCGAGTTTCTTGGATTAGATTTAGCACGCTACCTTTACCCGTCCAAACCTTCATGATTTCAGTTAAATAATCGATCTTTAGACACGAAATATATAATCCTACATCATGAATTTGTATGGATACATATAATAACCAGTTATGGATTCATTTTTGTGTGTTACCAATAATATCTACCATGACTTTGGTTGATCCGGCCAAAGGTTATTGGGCTATCCTATTAATTAGATCATCTCCAAGACTCCAATGCATTATAATACTTTTTGCAGCAAAAGTATATAATTTTGGTATAAATAGTGATTCATCCCCAACACATTACATGGTTTAAACACCAAAAAGATAATTCTAAGTATACTAATGTTTTTTTAACTAATATAGGTTTTCAATAATATCCTTATATTTGACTTGTCTTTTTATTACAATTACTTAATATAATATATCATAGCCGCAATAAATTATTTGTATATATATAAGTTATTTCGAATTAGTTATCATATTATTAAACCAAACAGATTATTAAATAAAAATATACATTTACAACCGACACATAATTAGAAACAAATATTACACATGCATTTAGAGAGATATTATGCATACATTAAAATAATTAGAAAATATTAAGTTTTTAAAAAAGTTCGAAACATAAAAATTAAATCTAATATATATCATATATTAATTAATATAAATTTTATTTGTAAATTATACAATTAAATAAAGTGAAATTGCATAACATTAATTCAAACTTGAAACCCAAATTGTAAAGACAAAAGTTGAATGCCACGGTTCTAAGTTCATGATCTAGAAAGGCTAAAAAGAGTTACCTTTATGGTGCCATCTGAATGGCCTGAAAAAATCTTGTCTTTGACAGATGCTATCGATAGAACCTCTCCATTCATACTGCAATCTTGTTGGGTTAGTTCTTTGTGACTCCATAGATCCTGATACCCATAAAGAACAACTAATTAGCACTCTGGACATTATTACCTACTTTTCAATTTCATCTTTTCCAAAAAAATAAAAACAAGAAACTCACTGCGCTAGATTCACTCCCTTCTGAAAAAACTTTGAGCATTTCTAAAGCCACATTAGATGACTTCTTGAACTCTCGCAAACCCTTCAAGATATCCTTCATGTGTGTGGTTATATCCCGCAGCCCATCTGAAATAAGCAAAGATAATAGAATGAGTGATCATATGTAACATGATTCCGTGAGCATGTTTGGTTGGCCTCTAAAAACAAAATAAATTTTTCATATGAATGGAAATACCGTGTATACTTTTTCCACTATTCCATACATTATTTTAATTATAACAAACCAACTTTTATTTACAAAAATAGAAAATTAGATATGATGAAAAATCATTAAACCCTAATTCAGTTATAATAAAACTATTTTCTTATTAAAATATTATTTGGTTAAAATAAACAAGAATTGGTGTCATTAAAAATTAGATACACAAAGATGGGTCAGGTTGCACTTTTACATTTCATTGCATGATCGAATAAAAAACATCCTAAGAAGAAATCACATTATATAGGAATAGTCCCTTCCATTTTATGCAAAACAAAATTAATTTTATTTCTTGCTCTAATTCCATGATCCCCAAGGAATAACATCACGATCGATTCCATTCCATGCAAAAAAAAAAAGTGATTTATTTCTTTCTCTTATTCTATCATACCAAACACGACCCTAGACATAATAATGTAATCAACTTATTTATTCATAGTTAGATGTTACTCACCTGGATCGTGAATGAAACTGCTTAGAGCAAGCATGGAAAGAGCTTTATCTTCTGAATCTTTTGCAGATTTAAAGATCGATACAAAGCGATTCAGCAAGCAAATTCGGGCTGCTCCTTGAATTCCCGTATCTGGAAGAACCTTGAGCATGTGTACAAGCCATGTTGCACATACAAAACTCGCAGAACAAACTTCTGCATATCTACTCTTTAATCCTTCTGATAAAGCCTCAAAAATAAGACCAAATTCATGGCTTGTCAAAACAAATGCCATCTTTCGTTCCCATTCTTGAGCAGCTTTCTCCTCATCCTACAAAGGAACCGATGACATTAGTATAAACGAGTCTCGAGTATATTTCGACACACAGAAAAGAAGGGTTAAATGCGAGAAATCGCAACTTGCTTTTGTTTATTTGTTTATTATAGCATCTTAATTTGATTGCTTTGTATTAAAGCACTTGTTACTAACGCACTGTACTTTAGAAATCTACTTTACTTTCAACTTTTTTGTTATTGCTCGTTTCTTGTTTTAAATTATTTCTTTTAGGTTGTAAAAACTCATGATTTCCATGATTTTTGTAAATCACATGATTAATTAGCAAGTTGATTTCGGTAATTTCTAATCAATTTCAACTTTTTGATGTTTGGAATACCTGCTAAATTTAGCTCCACCCTATAAAAAGGAAAGAATGAAACCCTTTGGAGGTATCTTGGAAACTAATAAGAATCACCCTTTGTGAAACCCTAAACACACTTTGTCTTTGCTTACTTCCATTCTGCGTAAAACATCTACTATGGTTTTCTATTTGAATGGCATTGCCATAATTGAGCAATTTTTGTATTTAAATGTCATTGATATAACTTCGTGGATTTTTTAAAGTACAAGTTGTAATAGAAAGAAATGACTCTATAGGATGCTATAATAAAGAAACGAAAAAAACACGTTGCTATTTCTTGCATTTAAACCGGAAAAGAAAGACTAGAAACATCGAAACAGACCGTAGTTTCTAGAAGCTCTCCAGAAATGGCTGAAAGTTGTTCTTTCCGCATTGTGGATCGATAAGTTTTATCAAGTCCAGCATGTTTAAGAAGATATGTGCGAACAAGAGGCTTCCCGTAAGACGAGAATCGGCCTTGGAGGGTTAAAATTGTCTCCGCAGCTGCAATTTGAGCAGCCGGGGAATCTGAATTTTTAAGACATGATATAAGAATATCGATAGCCTCTTCTCTATAGATACTCATTTTTCTTGGTTCTGCCTGCAAGTATGTATATGCAAATCAAACTACTATTTACAATAAAAACAAAAGAAAATAGGGTTAATAGTAAGAAATAGCTATCTACTCTTATATATTTGGCTATTATAGCTAACTACTTTCATTTCATCCTATTACAACGTAGTATTTTTTTTTTAAAAAACTACCCAATTATAGCAATATCATCCAAATAGAAAGCAATTTCCATTTGTTAATTGGGTAGATTTTATAAAAGTATAATGTCCTGATAAAGAAAAAATTGAAAGTACACTGCATAACTGGGTGCATCTTTCAAAGTACACTGCTATAAATGGGTAGATATTTCACTGTCCAACCTTTATAAGGAAATACAATGCTAATTGAAGAAAAATAAAGTAAGATATTATAATAAACAAATAAACAAAAGTACATTGTTATTTCTTGCATGCAGTCCAATAAAGTAAAGAACGAAAAATGAAAGTTAGGGAAGTTTCAAAAGAGTCAAACCAGAAGGTCTAGTTGAAGAAGGAGACCAGCAATAACCGGAGCTTGATCGGTTGCAGCTGCTTGTAAATATATAAGAAGTGTATGCATTGTACTAAAACTTCCTTCATCCTTTATAATATGAAGCACTTGATTGTTGAATGTTCGTCTGTACAAACAAACATAAGAAAGAAACCATAAAAAAAACCAAACAGACCGGACATTGAAAAATCCGGTCCTGTCTTAAGACTGGACCGGACTTTTTTTCGGACCGTCTTCGACTGACCAGTAGAAGACGGTCTGGTCTAAGTCCGGTCTGTGTTCATAGTTAAACTGGTACCTGTTTAGTTTAACTAACTCAGAAAGAAACTGAATAATCTCAAACCGATCTCCATTATTGGACTCAACAAAGCTCTCTAAAACTGGAGCAAGTTCAGCTTTATCAGCAATTACATTCCTACACTTTCCATCTTCCTGCATGCATCTCAACAGTATACGAATAGCCGTGATTCTTTCCTCCATCCATTCCGATTCCAAACTTTCAACGATACTTTCAATCGCCTTTCCAGAGATCACCATTTTAACAACTCCAAAAACCGCCCCGTCATCACCACTTCCAACAATCCATCCCAACAACAAAACCGCAGCCGCTTTCGGTTTCACACACATCTTAAAAAATTCATCTTCCTTTTTATTCACAACGCTCAAAAGGGAATCGACCAATTCCATTTGAAGAAGCGCCGGAATCGAGGGTTTCAGTAAGTAAATCAACACCACCGCCTCGAATAAACCTTTTTTAAAAAGTGAAACGACACATTCAACATCGGAATCCACTCTTGTTAATGTCGCGATTACATTCCCGTCTCGTGAACCGAGTTCGGAAAGGAGGAAAACGGTCGCGATTAAAACCCGGGTGTCGATTGAACTAAAAAGAATCTCGACAAATCCGTTTATAACTGGAGGTTGTGAAAGCATCGTTTGGATTTCAACTTCCATGCTTGTTTCTTGCCAGAATCTTTCGATTTTAAGAACAGCTGTTTCGGCTTCTTTTAACACTTCGGAAGTACAAAGATTAGTGATTGCATGTCTGAGTTCGTTTACTGTTCCATCAATGGTGGCTTGACTTATTACACTGTCGGGTGACGTCAGCTGAGGGATATCGTCGTCATAACTCGAATTCGCATTCCCAGGACTTAATTCTTTCCAGCTGGCGATTAACCTTTTCAGCACGTAATTTGTTTTTGGAAGATGAGTGCTGTGAAGCTTTTGTCTGGTAATCGGACACGAAACATTTCCTCTATCTAACCATTGTTGGATAGCTTTCCGTTCGTAAGTTTGACCGGTTTCTAACGTGACGGGGTCGTTAAATATATGGGTAGTTATCGGACAAACGAAATCTTTAGGTGGTGTATGTGAATGTTTATCTTCGTATATCTGGTTCTCGTAGTCTTCCATGGCAGGATCAAAAGAACTGTTTTTTTTTTCAAGAAATCAAAATTATAGAACACGAAATATATGGGAAGTTGTGAAATGTATTTAAAGATTCGTACCTTGGCTCTATTAAGATCGGTTGTTTTTGTTTCTGTTTAATGTCCAACGATGGTGTTTCGATGTTTTTCACCTTATAAAGACAAAGACAGTTTTCGTTGTTAAGAATCAAGACAAACAATGAAGAATATTATTTTTCTTGTTTTTCTTGTAGTTATCGGTCAGTGATGGTTACGTACCTCTATTTCTGTATCTGAATCGGAGGAAGACATGGAGCAAGAATTGTTGTCGGGTTCTGAATCGGAGTCTTGATTTGGTGACGGTTTGGAAGTTGTTGAAGATGATCTTTGGTTAGTAAGAAGTGTGGGAGAGACTCTTTGAGGGAAGAAAGATGGAAACTTTGAGAGAGTTTTGATTGATTGATGTTCTCCTTTTTCAGTCCATATTGGCTGCAAATATTAATAAAGAAAAGAATTTAGTGTTAGATCGTAGCTTGACTTTGTCAAATTACAAGTTGAAGACAGAAATATATAAGTTAATGAAATTGAAGATCCAAATGTAATTGCATAATGCAGTCTCATCATGCTGGAGTTTTAAGTTGGAAAAAGTAATTTTAAATTATTAAGAGACTATAGCTAGTAATAATAGCTTGACTTTGTCAAATTAGTAGGAAACATAAATAATTAAAGAATTTGAAGACCCGAACCATATTATATAGATGCAAAAACTCGTCATCATAGAATTTTCTATGCTGGAAAAATATTTAAGAAATTGTTTAAGAGACTATAACTCGTAATCATAGCTTGACTTTGTCAAATTAGAAGTAGAAAACAGAAATAATTTACGGAATTTGAATTTGAAGACCCAAATCATAGTTCACGTGCATGAACATAATACAAACTCATGATGCTAAAAGTATGCATCTTTCGTATCAGGGAAAATTACGTTTTATAAGAAACAATATCAGGGTAATTTGAGTCAATTTCTGCATCAAAAAATACATTTTTAGAATCAATATTTATAAATTTATATTATAAGTTTACAATTAAATGAGAAATTCAATCCTGTAGATACATTTTATTCAACAGATATGTCATAATTTTGATTATAAATAACTAAACTTTGTTAGAAAAAGAAAACACCCACATGCATGCATCAATATAAACAATAAAATAACTACTTAATTGGAAGACCCAAATAATAGTTCACATGCATGCATCAACATAATATGCAAACTCATCATGATAAACCTCTGCACCTTTAAAATAAAATAGTTTCTATGTAAATAACTTGTTTTGAAAACTTATATATATATATATATATATATATATATATATATATATATATATATATATATATATATATATATATATATATATATATATATATATATATATATTATACTTTAATTATATAATAATCGTTTTACCAAAAAGACTTGACTCATCGTTAATGGTATCCCTTACATGATTGTAAATTTAGATTTTATGCCCCTAGATGCCGATTTTGAAATCACGGTCTCTAATATAGAAATTTATGGGAATTATGTTTCTTATCTTGAAAAATGAAAATGAGTCATATAAAATTACTATTTATTGCTTAGGTTCTAAAAAGGTATAATTAAAACTTTACATAAAAGGAAGGTCAAATGTTTGAATTGTTTCCAATCCCATAAATTGTTTTATTAAGAAAAAGACCCTCTAACGAAAAAACTTGATGTGAATAATGTAATTGATATCGATAGTCTACTATGTGTCAAGGTCGATGGAGTGCCTCTCGAGCAATATTTCAAATTGATCTTTATTTTAGTTAGGAATGTCATTGAGGTCAAGCGGGGTCATGGAAGGCTGGACGCTTCCCTTCATCACCCACCTCCGCCGGTCAATTTTAATATGAGTATCTTACTTTTCAAATATCTTTTACAACTTTTAATATTTTATTATTAGTAAAAATCTAAAGCTACCCACATCCCCTCATCTACCAGAAATCCTATGTTTTACCTTGTTCCCCTATTTTTTTAATGGTATTTAATATTACATATTACGCTAATAGCTCAAGTGCGAAAGAAAGATTACAATATGATTACTAAATATTTACATATCTATATCTATTTTATAAACGAAATTAATAAATTTAAATTGTTTATTTCGGGGCCCATGGGGTATTTGGAACGCGAGACCCATCTTCTTGCCAACCTCGGTATCTTAACGGGATTAAACCTAGAAATGGACGTGGTCCAGGACCGTATTGAACCGGATTGAGCCGTTTGATACATTTTTCACTATAAATACTAACATATACAACAATTTTTTACTACAACAATCAAACATTCTCTACGAAACTATTTGAAAATGTATTCTAACAACTCTTAAAATAACCTAAATGTTTCTTACACTTCCACTACAAACATTTTTTGCTACAATCCGTCATCGCCAAAGACCTTTTCGCCCACAACTCAAAGCCCCAATCTACTCTCCAAACCTAACATTTTGTGGTCTACCGTTTTATTTTCTTTGAAATGTCACCACAATAACTTTTTGCACCAAACTTCAACCCATTTTAACAACAATCCCCATCCCAATTCTTATTCCAACAGCAACCCCAACCCCATCCTGAATTTGAATCTAATGCCGAATTCAAACTCTAACCCGAGCCACAACAAAAAAAAAAACAGGAAGGGGGGCTGAAAGCAACAAATGGCCCCTAGAGGAGGAAATTGAATTGGCATGGGTGTGGGTTGATATATCCGAAGACACAAAGAAAGGGGAAAAAACGTGAGACAAATTTTGGTAATCGTGTTACCAAAAATTTTTTGCTAGGAATGAAACATGATGCCGATTACTGGAACAAAAATCAATGCAACACAAAATGGAACAACATGAACAGGCTTGTGCAGCCAATAGAGTAGCGGGGAAACCGAGTTTAGCATCTTGGACAAAGCATACTACACGTTCCAAAACGACTAAGTTAGACCTTTTAATTTCTTGCATGTTTGGAACGTTATAAGACAAAGTCAAAAATGAAAGATGGTTTCATCGAGGAAGAATATGTATATGGCTTCGAAACGAAGCAAAACATCTTATTCAAGCTCTATCAAGTGTCATCGGACGGTCATATCAGAGTTGACCTTAACGATGACAATGATGATGTAGAAGAAATTGAAGCATCTTCTCGTCTGATGAATAGAGACGAGGAAAAATGAAAGGGGAAAGCGACATCCTCAAATTCATCAACTAGCACCCGCTCGGACCAACTTCAACAAATACAGACGGAGTTCGCGTTTTACGCACGATAATAAAATAAACATATGGCCGAAAACACTGATTTAGAGAAATGCACATGAGTCATCTTTCCGAAGATCATTAATTGCCAAGCGGCTATGGCAGTGAAAGCTCAAATACGAAGGAAATATAATTTGTAGTTTTTAATTGTCTAGTTATGTCATTTTAATTTCCTATTTATGTAATTTTAGTTTCCTAGTTTTATGTAATTTTCTATTTTTAGTTAATAAAATATTATATTATAACTTAATTTAATATGGATGTTGTTTATTTAAACTAATGGAATTAATTTGTTTAAAAAAATAAATGTTTGAGGCATCAATCCAAGATAAAAACATAGAATAACAATTGGTGGGTGACTAGGTGGCGCCTATGTGGCAGTCATGTTTTCTACATTTTGAAGGTAGTGCTCTTTTACCCTTAAGGTGTCATAGATGTATAAAATCTATGAATATAGAGGGAGAGGAAGTACATGAACTTTTTAAGAGAGTAGAATTCGCCAGCAACTTGGGGTAGCAAGAGTAGGGGCACATAAGTCACGAACCTGTATGTTTACCTATTCTGATAAACCCTAGTCACTCAATAAAACATGGCATTGAATAAGGTTACTTATAGAGAAAAAAATT
The DNA here is from genome assembly GCA_023525715.1 of Cichorium intybus. Taxonomy (NCBI): domain Eukaryota; kingdom Viridiplantae; phylum Streptophyta; class Magnoliopsida; order Asterales; family Asteraceae; genus Cichorium; species Cichorium intybus. Next base: position 79,445,057 of record CM042015.1, read on the forward strand.
TTGACACTCCATTCTATTTTATAATTACACCCTAGTGTATAATTTAACCATTTGGTGTATTTAACAATGGGAATGATGGATATACACCCCAATATACTAGGTAAACACCTCTATGTAAGGTCAACTTTTTTTTATTAGTTGAAATTGTATTGTTTTCCGAGAAAATTAGATATGACTGGTTGAAAACAGTTTGACTTTTATCATCATTACTTAATGATTATGAATATGCATACTACACTATTTGGACAGAAACATAAAAATCTAGAAAAGTATATAGCCACAAGAACATTAGTGAGTTACGTTGTTATGTGATTTATGTCAATCTCACTTTCATATATGCAAATGAAGCATTATATGATTCTTTTACGAGCATGTGCATGTCCTAAAGAAAAATTTTGTTATGACTTTAACCTACAAAGATAGAAAAGTAAAACTAAAAATAATTAAGGGTACGTTTAGTTGCGGAAAACTGCTCCGTTTTCCGGAAAATATTTCCAAGAAAAATGAGAATTCTGAAAACGCGTTTAGTTCTGCAATTTTTCTAAAGTTTTCCAAAAAAATGAAAATTTTTCATTTTTCCAAAATTACAAAGAATTTAGAAAATTTTGGAAAATCGAACATTATTGTTTTCTGAATTTTTCTATCTCCAAATTTTTTTTTAAATATAATAAAAACAAGCACACACACAAACACTCATTCTTACCTAGACCCGACAATTACAACTACACTCACTTACCTCACCCCACCCACCCCACCCTCACCCCATCTCACTCACCCACCCTCACCCATCTCACCTACCCACCCCACCACACCCACCCACCAGGTAGGGTGGGGTGGGGTGGGTAAGGGTGAGGTGGGGATGTATGTGTGTTATTTGAAATAACAAAAATTAGAAAATGAAGATTGATAAAAAATATATATCTAAACATATTTTTTTTTCCAAAATAGAAATTGAAAACGGAATCGGTTTTATCTAAACGAGTTTTCTAAATTCTCAATTGAAAACTGAAAATGAAAACTCATTTCATTTTTCTGAAAATGAAAAATGGAAAATGAAAAACAGTTTTCTGCATCTAAACGCACCCTAAATTGTTTTAATTCGGGTGTGTATCAAGTTAAAACCCAATCAAACCGGGAAGGTCCAGACCGTATATACAAAATTTATATGGTTAATTAGAGTTGTTTCAACTGAATAAAAGCTTGGGATTTCTACTTTGAAAAAAAAAAAAAAAAAAAAAAAAAAAAAAAAAAAAAAAACCCCAAACAAAATATATTCCGTTTTGGTCCGATATCGGTTTGATTTCCCGGTTTTGTCAAGTTTTACACCACCCTATTAAGGTTTAAGAAACATTATAAAAAACGAAGAAGATATATATAAGCTAGAAAATTAATGAACATTACATTATACCGTCCGTTTTTGGATCCGAATTTAGTCGATATGCTCTTCTCATCTTGATTGTACACATGTTGATCGCCCTTGTGAACAACTTCAATAACTACCGACGGTGGAACAACAAGTCGATCATCTTTATTTCCCAATATCTCTTTAAAATACCCAACAAAAACCCTACAATTTTCATCAAGAACTTGCTCATAATCTCGCTCCAATTCCTTCAATTCCGAAGCTTGATTGCCATTCATTTTCGATAGTAAAGTAGTGCACGATACAACTGAATCCGTAACAATTGAATTGTCATCACTTTCGTATCCAGAACTTGAAGACAAAGATGATAAAATCCTTGATCTTTGCTCATTGTACCACTCAAGGACTGGTAAAAAGTTTATTAGAAATATTTCCTCGAACACCTGGGGTGCAATTTCTGATCTTGCAACTGATGGGTCGGTTTCGAAAAGGTTGAGGAGTGCAAGGGACGCATCGATAGGGCGTTGACAGAGAGTGTAGATGAGTGAGAGTAAGAAGGAGGAAAACGGGTTTTGTGGGAATGAGAGGAGAAGCTTTTCAGAGAGGCGGAGGGATGAGGTTTTGACGGAGGAGTTGGAGGAGGTTATGGCGTTTTCAAGTGTGTCGGCGGCGAGGTTTAGTTGTTTGATGTTGAGTTGGACGGAGGGAGAGAGATTGTTACGGAGGATGGAGAAGATACGGCGACGGATATCCGGTTGTGAGAGTGTTTCGGAGAGGAAGGTGGTGGTTTGATGGAGGATCTCAGCGGTGGTGAGCATGGCGGTCGGCGGTGGCGGAGTTTGATAAATGAGTAGCGAGAAGGACTACAAATAATAAGACGATAATAAACCGGTTCAACGTAGGTGGCGCCAAGATTTTGATAGGACGGGCAACTCTACATGTATAATTATATATTACCCTTTGACTTTCTAATATTTCAAACTCATTAGTAAAATAATAGTTTTTGAAATTCTAAAGCATTTATCTAACGAAAAGTAATAAAAGAAACTGGGAATGGTTCACTGTGGTTGCCTTTTGCATAATTTTCGTAATCGATTTGAGTTCTTGTAACTCCAAAACGAAGTGCCATTTGTCCATTAGAGGGTAGCTTAGTGCTTTTGATGGTATGAATCCATGAAATTCACCGGCACTAAGTTGATGCTGGCCGTCTTGGCCGGCTCTTGATTTATTATTTGTTTATGGATTGCATTATAAAACATTAAAAAAACACTGATTCTGATTTACAATTAATATTAGTTACGTGTATTTTAGGGTAGGCATAAAAATACTAAAACGGGAGGTAGTCTATCATAAAATCATTTTTTTTTTTTTAAGATTTGTTGCTAAACAACTATAAAATTTGTTAAATGAGTCTTTGCATTGGTGGAACTGATACCAACGGTCTCGACTATCTAATTTAGCTTTTTGTTATTATTAGTGATTATCGATCCTATCTTGTAGATATTCGAGTTTTTTAACGGTTTAGTTTTATTAAAGCTAAGGAGAAGCTAGAAACTAAAACACAAAACAAAGCATTATAAGGAATCAAATAACAAAATTTGGGTTTTGTAACTATCTAACCTATCAGCTTTATTCTATTCACTAATCACTACCAAGAAAAAGACTTAAGATGATTCTATCTACCAATATTCATTTCATCCTTTGCTTCCAAGAATCAAAACTCACATCATTTTTTAAAGGAAAATTCTATTTCTTTCCGCTTTATCCTCCTAATTCATCCTCCTATTCACTAAATTATGACATGTGGGATCTATTATTTTTCTTTCTTAATTTATTCTCTTGATTTTGACACTTGTCTTGATCATGTGATTAGGAAGATAATTAGAAAGATATTTTAGGAGGATATAGAACCTCTCTTTTTTAAATTCCAAATGATCCAACAAGTGGTCACAACTACAAAGACCGCATCCAAAGTGAGTCTTCTGCTCCAAAGACATCTTCAAATCATTAATTCACAAAAGCCACTCACACACCGTAGACACAAGAGGCAACAATAAATCGCACCACACACCGGTTTTCCTCCAAATATTGGCGGCTAAGTCGCAAGAGATCAAAACATGGTCAGCAGGGGCGGTTCTTAATGGTGTAAACATAGTGTAAAATTTTTTATTTTTTGTTTTTTTCTAATAAGGTGCAACCCCGCAGAAAAAATGTCACTAATTAACAGGGTGCATCTCCGGTGCCACGGCTATTGGTAAATCATGCGTCAGCCCCTGATGGTTAGTGGTATCCACTTAGGAGGTACAAATGGGACACAATAGTATCCAAATCCGAACCCCTTTTGAAATATTTAATCTAATAGGCAAACGATCAATCAGAGCAAGCCATATAAAAATGTTTACTTTTTGGGAAATGGACTTGTTCCGCCTTGTACCAAAAACGACATCCTCGATATAAAAATCATCAATATGATTTATGACGTTACTTACCGAGAAATCGCCCAACAAATCGAGTGACCGCCACCACTTAGCAGCATCTAAAGAGTGAACAAAAACATCAAGCAAGTCTATGAGTTGGTCTTGTTCGACACTGTAACATCCTTAATTTAGGGTAAAAGTTTAATAAATAAAAATAAAACAAAATTTAATAATTATAATAACTAATAATAATAATATAAAACGAGAATTTACAATTAAGAGGAAATATTTATTTTAGAGTAAATAATTATGGGTAAAAAGGAGAATTACCATAAGATGTTCTAGAAGGGGGACTTATATGCAAAACTAGAACTCTTGTGGGGTGGGGAGGGATCTCATTGCAATTATGTAAGAGTAGTTGTGCTGGAGGGCCTAATTTGCAAATAAAGGAAACTTGAGGTTTTAGTTGGGGAAAACCCCCAATCTCTCTTCATTTTCATGATTTTGAAGAGAGAGAGATAGGTCCAGAGGCGATTTCAAGGTGAATTCAGGAGGAGAAGCTCATTTCCACCAAGATCTAAGTAGTTTGCATCAATTCCTTGAAGATCTAAGGTAAGAAATATAGTGTTCTTGTTGGAAACCCACATTTGGGGGAGAAATGAGCATAAATTCAAGTTCTAGGTTGGGGGAAATGAAATCTATGGTCCCAATGATATATATGTCGAATTCTTGTAGATATCCTTTCATATTTTGGTCATTGAATGCTTGGAGAACCATTGTGGATGTTAGTTGATTCATATGAACCCTAACTTTTGGGAAAACCCATATATGGGTGAATCCTTGGTGCTTGAGTCAACTCTTATCCTCCAATGTGTTTCTATGATGAGTTGAGTGATTCCTAATGATTCCAAGCCTTTGGAAGAAGGAATTCCCTTTGATAATTACCAAGTGAAAGAATGGAATTGGGAATTCCATGTTTGAAGGCTATAGAGTGACGTTTATGTCACAACATTGAACTGTTCAATTGGGATGATATTGGGTGGTTAAATTGAGTATAATTATGTATAATTTAGGTTTGAATCATGTCCTTTTGGGTCAAAAAGGGGTGAAAAGGACAAAAAAAAGGTGAAAATGACAAAAAACAGAGCTACAGCAGGTCGTACACGACCCGTGCTACTGAACACGACCCGTGTAGAATGTCTGGGGTTTATGTCCAGTTTTGCTTGGGTGCTACACGACTCGTATAGGGCTACACGACCCATGTAGCTGGGTCTGGCCAAATTTCTCAGTTTTTGGGTTTGAGCTTTATGGTTTGGGCTTTGGGTTCTAAGGTTCAAGCCCACTCCTAGGCAATGTTTAACTAAGATTTGACCCTTAATTAATGAAGTTAAACTAGTCTTAGAGTCATGAGTAATGTTTGATATTCTTTCTTGTAGGAAAGGGGTAATTGGAGTTTGAAGTGAGGAAGTGGCATCCTCCTTTGAGGATTTAAGGAAGGTGAGTTACCAAGAGTAAACATCCTTATCTATAATCTATATTGAGATCAAAAACTACTTTTATGCATAACATATTATGTGCTATGTGTTGCATAACTACTACTTGTGCATATCATCAATGAATTTCAATGAAGTGTTTCCAAGTAATCATACTATGAATTTCTTGAAAGATGTTTTGATCATTCCTCCATGCATTGCATATAGGGGTGGACCGAGTGAACCTTGTGACAAAGATGAAACGATTGTCCCGGATTTAGGGAAATCACGGGTTAATACCCAAAATGAGATGTTTGTCCCGAATTTAGGGAAAATCGTTCCCGACAATAGGGAACCGCATGATGGAGTTGCTAACCCTCATGGGACTAGTGTGGTGGCCACTAGTTCTAGTTTAGCCTATACGGGGATCGGGTGACATGCTTTGTGCATGTTATTAGTCAACTTAGGTAGGTTCCACTGTGGTGTGTTGGACTTCTAAGAGATTGACACAGGGTGGGATAGTTACATCATGCATCATATTGCATTCCATAATTATCCATGTTTTTATCTAAATCTTATTGTTATACTTAGTTTCAATGAACTTGAGATGACGTCTTGCTATCTAACAATACTTTAAAAACTATTATTTTGGGGGTTGTCTCGAGTGTTAAGATTAGTCTTTTCACTCATAATGAGGTAACCTTGGGTAACTCATTAAGCATTTCAATGGCCTAACTTATTTTGATGTGTACTCAGGTTGAAGCTAGGAGCTTGAGACGAGTCGAGGATTTTAATTCTAGAAGACCACGAGATGTGTGCCCATTTAAACCATGTCTTGTTACTTGAATTTTGATACTTTCTCGCTATACGTTATTAAAACTAAATTTGGATGTTTTGGGAACTATTTTCCGCAATGATGAACTTAAAATTTTAAACTAATGGTATTAATTTGATAAAGTATTGTTTTATAATCATTCCCTAGCGAGGGGTGTCACAGACGCCTCCCCTCACTAACTGCCTCCACTATCACAACCAAGTACCATCGAGAAATCGATCCAGAATCAAACAATTTTTGTTGGTATCAAGGAGATAAAGTCTATTAAATCTACCTTGAAAAGACATATCTTTAATGCAAGTATTATGTGCCGCTATCGTTGAACCAGACTCCAGTCTGGTCTATTTGAGATCGATCCATACCCCTTTAAGACGAATTTTAAGTCGTTTCCAGTCACAATGGTCAGGGTTCCAACCCTTAGGCCATAAAATTGGGTTCTATTCAACCATAACATACTTTTAACATAATTATACCGAGAGGGTTTAGGGGTTTACCTTTAAATCTCGTAATAGAGGTAATTCTCTTGTAATAACCCTTGTTTCCCTTCGATTCCAGCTCACACGAACTCAAGGGATCGTCCCGCTGTAACACCCCTTTTCTCAAACCATATTTAAAGTACAAATACAGTTTTCAAACATAATTTACAACTCGTGACTATAAAATAGCCACTTAAATTTTTTTTATTTTACAAACTTAAAACTTGAGGGGTATTACAGACTCAATACAGATAACCATAATTTAAACTTACAGTGTACAATAACGGTCCCAACTGCAATTCTCGCTCCCTTCACCTAAGTACATAGCATTTCAGAAACATAGTATACGTGAGACATAAAGTCTCGTGAGTAATATGGGTTTAGACCCAAAACTTTTTTATTCAAAACTTGAAATATCAAAAGTACATTGCTAAAAACTGATTTATTTCATAAATCTCAAAATAACTTTTTCTTCTTTACTTTCAAACTATAAAAAGACTTTCTTTTATAAAACTGCTTTCTTTCTCATTTCTCGTGACCAACTGAAACTTATGAATTAAGTTAATTAATTCATTCAACTAGCTCCCCTCGCGGGACAGAACAGATCTGCCCACTCGGTTTGCTCATTATGTCTCCCCTTTGTGACTTGGAACGAATTCAAGCACAAGGGTATACTAAGCTAGACAACTACTTCGCGACGGGAGGTACCATCCCAGTAGTGTCTTCTGATCCCCCGATTATGTGGGTGATCCTAGTCCGGACAACTGACTCATATTTCTTTCTTTCTTTAATTCTTACTTCATTTCATCTCAAATTGGTCAAAATGGGACACAATTTGTAAACAATTCTTACTCAAACATTTTATAACTTTTTACTAAAAATACTTTCAAAACTGCTTTTGACATCTTAGTTCCTATAAGGAACTTCTTTCAAAATACTTTGCAAATCATACTTTAAAAATCTACTTAAAACATTAAGCCCTTGTATAGAGCTTCATTCAAAACCATTTTCCAAACTTTAGTATTTATAAACCTTGGAAATCATACTTTTCTGAAAATAACATTTTGCTATGTACTATAGAAATCCTCATAAAACTCACCTTGATTTTATTACGGTTTACTAAACTTCACGTACTCCTTTTCCCTTTCCGTGCTCAACAGTATTTGAAGCACCACCTATACAAGTAGTATATATATAAATACATGCTACAACTAACTCTATGACTTAAAAGTCTCATATAACATAACTACAGGCCATACAAATGTATAACCATCAATAAACTCATTTTATAATTTTTCCCCGAAAGACACGTATTTTGCTACAGTACCCCCGAGGGGTCGTATTTTAATTCCGACATTTTTTGCATGAAATCTTAAGCCATATTAGACTTGTGTTTCAAATTTGAGGTCAAACGGACAAGTCTAACCCCAATTTCCAAAAATCAAAACTTAAAATTCCCCTCAGTATGTTACACGGTCGTGTAACTTTTGCCTTGCAAATTACACGGCCGTGTAACTTTGCAGGCCTTAATTGAGTTACACGGTCGTGTAATATTTACCCTGTAAATTACACGGCCGTGTAATGTTTCTGGGTGGGTTTCGGGTCCGATTTTCTAGCTGCAGACCTCTATTTTGCCCTATTAAGTGCTTAATACTTAACTTAATCGTTTACTATCATTCCATGACTAAAACCCTTGCTTTACATCAAGTTTTAAGCCTTGGAATCACTGATTTCAGTTCCAATTCCTTGAAAACCCGTTTTTGATCATTTTTACCAAAAATCCAACTTTTTGAAATTAATCACTTAGGAGTGTCTTAATACATCCTAAGTGATCATTTGGACTTAGAAAAACCATAAAAACTGGTCTTAATCTCACAACCCGTGAATTAGGGTTCTTGGCCAAAATCCCCATTTCTTGATTTTCAACACATTCTATGGCTAGAACATGTTGTAGTGGTGATTTTGAGCAAGATGAACTAGATGATAGCTTTGGAACTATGATTTCTGGAAAAAATCATAAATCAAACTTGATTCCCGTTCTAGAATTTGGAGCTTAGAACATGAAATCTTACCTCTTGGAACTAGAATCTTCAAACTTGAAGCTTAATCCTCACCCTTCTTCTTGATCTTCCCGTGCTCCTCTCTTCTTTAGCTCTCTCTTGTTCTCTCTAGTCTTTCTCTGGAGACTTCTACTGAGTTCTGGACATAGAGAGTAATAACTCTCTTATTTATTTTTAGTTTTTATAAAATAATTACATTTTAACCCCTAACTTTCTAACTTCTTTACAATAATGGTCCGAAGACCAATAATCTTACAAAATGAGCTTCAATAACTTCTAACTTAACATCTTCTTGACAATTTGGTCATTTTCATGTCAAATGACCATTTTGCCCTTTTTGGTCAAGTTTCACTATTCATGCAGTAAAACTCCAAATTTCACATAATCTCTTATTTCTTATAATATTATTCCACAAATGCATATTATTTTACAATATAGTCTTATAACGTGTTAAAAGACCGTTTTACCCTTTTACAACTTTTGCGGGTTCTTACACCCGCTCTTCTGTTCTTCGCAACATTTGGGTATGAATACCCCAAATGGCCGGTCTATGGCTTTAAGTTATGAGTGACCTGTACAAACTACACGTCGTGTCTAACCAATAGACACGTCACTATTATTAAAGCTTTTCGTGTCGCCATCCTTACGTATTAGCGTTGCTATTCGCCTCATTCCTTCACGTCGTGTGCACTATCCTACACATCGCGTAATGTTGTCTTCAACAAAACACTTAGTCAATTACCAGTGTTTGCACATATTCCACCCATCGTTGCTTTCCACAATGACCATAATTCTTTTCTTGGTCATGTGAACTGTTAGCATCTAACACATGTTCTCAATCATTGGTTAGTGATGAAACAACCGTCATAATAAATGAAGATGATCACTAACACTCATAGAGATAATGGAAGTTTTTTTTCGTTTGTGTATAATGCACAACATATCAGAGATTTTCAAATTAACATTATGACAATATGAAAGTAAGATGTTATAGTAAGCAAATTAACCAAAGTACACTACTATTTTTCACATTACCTTTTTCCAACTATACAGGAAAACAACCATATAAAGGAATGACAACATATGGACAAAGGCAACTTCGTGCAGCTTGCTGCAAATCAACTACAATCTGATTAGCTTTGGGATGATATTGAGGTTTTATCTAATTTTCAATAGGCTTTAGGGTTTACTTTTATATCCATCTAACATGTACTCCATTATCTGTGTCTTTGTTATGCTGATTATTATTATTATTATTATTATTATTATTATTATTATTATTATTATTATTATTATTATTATTATTATTATTATTATTACTACTACTACTACTACATATACGTATATAAACCAAGCCATTGAGCGTCAAATTTTTCCATAGTAGGACATCATACTTTCAAAACCATACCCGTCATCTACTTATTTTTTAGATGACATTGCTATGTTTGGGTAAGTTTTTTGGAGTAGTAAGATTAAATGAACGTAGATGTTATAATAAACAAATTAACAAAAGTATGTTGATACTTTTTTGTCATTAACACTTCTACGGTCCCCGCTGCTTCACTCGGGGATGTAACTCCTCGTTGATTCACAAATTGCGACCTTGGTAGTTTATTTGGTCTCTTTTGTTCCGGAAAGTTATTCTTCTCTTTGGGCGGTAGTATGAACAAATTCATTTACCTCAAATTTTTTTCGTAATGAATTTCCAAAACCAACTTACCTATTTTACAAGAACAAATAAGGATCTACATTATCACATATCAATAAATCGAAATCAAAATCATATGCCTTCTTACATATCTAAGGTTATCAAGTGACTATATGAAACTATGAAAGCATCAAAGCTCTTGATTGATTATGCAATTCAAACGTATGACAAAATTATGTAGTGTCGTAAGCGTTTTCAGTCTATCGACACCCTCGATTGGATCTATTGTACGCAACTAGGAAAAATCTCAAGCCACTGACAATACTTTTACTTATGGTCCAACACTTCAATAATGTTACTTAAAAGTCTAAAAGAAAAATACAATATTTGAAATAAGTTTTTGACGTTTAATAATGTTACTTAAAGAATCTCCTTTAAAAGAGTGTTTTCTTTAAGATAATTTGATTACATGGTTTAGACTTTACTTATGCAACGTGGAGACATACGAGGTGTTTGTTTTTTCTTAAAGCTTTTTTGCCTAATTTTGTATACGGGCACACAATTTTTTTTTCCCTCGCAAATCGTTTGTTTTTTAAAGGATCATAACTAGGGTGGGCATTGGATTTGGGTACCCGTATTCGAAACTGGAATTGGTACGGAACTGCCGATTTCAAAACCAGGACAGATGTGATTGGTTTTAGTTCCTAAAGTTTGGGACCGATTAAGGTATATACACACACACATTTAAATTATCTATAATCACCGAAATAAAATTACACATTTTAAAATTATTTATAATCACCGTCAACCTTATATATAAAAGACTTTGAAAAATCGAATTTGAGATAACTCATCCATTAAAGACATATTTGATTGTTAACATCGATTTGAAACAAAAATATAGTATTTTTAATGCAATTTTTTAAAATTGATTTATTATAAATTAGACACTGGGTACTCGGAACCGGAATCGGTAGATGCAGTTCCAAAATCTTAGAAATTGATATAACCGGTTCCGGTTTTGAATCCATATCAGATCGATTCTGATTACGATTCTGTCAAAATTTACCAGATTATGCTCACCCCTATACCTAACAATATGGATGTGGATGGGTCGGTTCAGTTCAGATAGTAATAAAACTGTGAACTGTGACCGCGAGACAGATACTTGGTTTGCATGAACTGTAACCGAACCGAATGCTCAGAAAAAACCAAACAGAACTGAACCGTAAGAAGGCGGTTAGCCATGTTTCTGTTCATAGATGTCGATAAAATATAAAAAATCAAAATCAATGGAAACTACAAACTACATGTATGCCAATTGTAAAGCAGATATTCAAAGCAAGTCATTAAAAAAATGTTCAGCAAGACACAATTTAAAAATACTTAACATAAGTTTAACAACTAAAAAATATATGGTATCTATTTGACAACACAAAAACTAACACTAAAATACTTAAATAAATTTATTATTTTGAAAAGATATGCATGTTATATAATATATATTAATTATAACTTTGTGTCTTTGTATAACACATGCAGATTCGGTTTGGAGATCCATGGATAACTATAAAATCAGCTTATTGATTTTTTAAAAAAGTCAATAAGCTATAATTAAAGTTAATAAACAGTTTTTAATAAGTAAAAGCCTCTTTTCTTATAACTTAAGAGTTTTCTAAAAAATCAATAAACCAATAAACTAATTTTATAAGCTATCCCAAACACCCGTAAATACTCAAACCGTAACCGAACTACATGTTACAATTTTTTCCGGTTTATTTCGGTTTCAATTTGGCCAGGTGAGTTCGGTTTTTCGGATGTGCCCTTTTTTTCTGCACCCCTGCGCAGCCTCTTGACCTCTTCATAAAACTAGAAAGTGTGCTGGACCTCCGCCTCTGGTGTTCTTTTCATCCGCCTCCATCGTTCCATCGTTCCTTCCCTTCCGCTTCTCGTGCAACACACTCTGTTGCTGGTGTCACTCCTTCAGACCATCGCTGCCGTCGGTATCTACCAGCCCAACGCCGCCGCCCCTGTCGAAGTGTGCTGCGCCTCCGCCTCTGTCGGATTCCTCCAGCGCCGCCGACCACGTCGTCCAGCGCCACCATCGCCGGAGGTAAGCTTGCCGATCTCCATTGTTCTGGTTCCGATTTTTCTGATTTCTATTGTTTCTGATTTCTATTGTTTCTTATTACTATTATGCTGAAATCACTTGAGTGAATTTAGGGCAGAGTACTCGTTGAAATAAGCTAGTTCCATAATACATTAACATTGTGATCACTCACCCAATTTAAGCAATTCATCCAAGTGTGTAATCTGTGTGACAAAGAAGTTGAACCAATTAATCCTGTATTTGTACAATGCTCAAACTCTCAAAAGCCATGGATGGACATCACAAAAATTGTTCCTTGTATGGCGTTTTTTTAGCATCCAGTTAGGCACTATACGCACAAAAGCCTCATTCTTTGTAATAATACATTACGTCCTAATTTGTTGGCTGTTTGTAATTCATAAAAAAAATGTTTAGCACTTTACCTCATTCTTCTTAATCACTAAATTCAACTATGTAATTTCCAGTACTCTTTCTCTCCATTCAGCCATGTCCATTTTTGGCGGCATGATTGCCAGGAAGTTTTCATCTGCTACCACTCGTTCATTGCACGTTTGTGTTGTTGGCAGTGGTCCTGCTGGTTTTTACACCGCCGAAAAGGTATGTATGTATGCATGTATGTATGTATGTATGTATGTATGTATGTATGTATGTATGTGTTTATAATGTTATACATGAAGAAATGGAGAATAATATGTTTAAAATATAATAGATGCTGAAAGCACACAAAGGAGCAGAAGTTGACATCATTGATAGACTACCAACACCATTTGGATTGGTCCGTTCTGGTGTAGCACCAGATCACCCTGAAACAAAGGTTTACATCTATTTTATAATTTTATCATTTCCTGTTATTTTATTTTCTTGAAAATATAATCTTAATTGATCTAGTTGACCAGAAAACTTGCAACAGATTGTCATCAACCAATTTTCTCGTGTCGCACATAACGAACGCTGCTCATTTTTTGGGAATGTGACTCTTGGATCCTCCATTTCTTTATCCGAACTTCGCCAAATTTACCATGTGGTAAGTCACAAGGTCAATTTCGTCTTTTTGACTTTCTTTATCTCTGTATAAATTATAATGACAGTCATATGTTGTCAATCAGGTTGTGCTTGCTTATGGTGCTGAAAGTGACAGAGTTCTTGGTATACCAGGAGAGGTATTATTTTCAGAAATCTTTTTTAGTTTATGATTTTATTATTAATTTTCGTTAATTCAGGAATTAAAAGGCGTGCATTCTGCTAGAGAATTTGTTTGGTGGTATAATGGGCACCCGGACTTCAGTAATTTGACACCCGATTTAAAGAGCACTGACACAGCCATTGTTTTAGGCCAGGTACTCATATTTGTGCATATTTTAAAGTATTTTATTTAGCAATATATTTGATTTTGTTTAATATTTATAAGATAACATTTTTTAGGGAAATGTGGCTCTTGATGTTGCACGGATTCTTTTAAGATCACCTAAAGAGTTGTCTACAACTGATATTGCCAACCATGCTTTAACTGCCCTTAGTGAAAGCTCCATAAGGTTATAAATTTCCATATAATTTAAAATAGCTTTTGAAAATTAATTTTGTGCCTAATATTTTTTTTCTTAAAATTTTCAGGAAGGTTTATCTTGTTGGCAGACGTGGGCCCGTACAAGCAGCTTGTACTGCAAAAGAGCTACGAGAAATTCTCGGTAATTGTTACCAAATAATTGTACCACTATTGATTAAATGTCCAAATTGCCCCTTCAATACTCATGGACCAAAATCGATTACCAAGGGGTAAAAAGTAATTTTGTGACAACTGAAATGTTTACCCTTCATGTCCTAATGTCAGTGGATAGAACAGTATCATAGTAAATTACCTGGTCAAATGTCCAAAATGCCCCTTTAATAAATTATTATGCTTCTGTAGATTCTAAATTACTTCTTCTCATTGTAGCTATCAAAGATTTGTATGTTAACATCAAGGAAGCCGATCTTGTAAAAACTTCTTCAGATGAGGTCAAACGATTTTATTTATTTATTTATGATTCCAATTATTGTCTGTTTACTTTACCTATTGCATTTTTTTATATAAAACTGTTTTAGATTTTTTTTTTTTTTTTGTTATTTTGAAAAGGAAGAAATGAAGAACAACCGTATACGGAAAAGGGTCTTTGAGTTATTATCAAAGGCATCCACATCAAGGTCGCCAAGTCAAAGCTCTGGTCAACGGGAATTGCACTTTACTTTCTTCCGGAAGCCTGATAAGTTTCTAGAATCATATGACAAAAGTGGCTATGTTGATGGTGTACACTTTGAGAAGACTACACTAAAAGGTAAGAATTAGATAGTGTTTGGTATGATGGAATCAGACAAGGAATGGAATAGACCATTCCTGAAGGAATATGATTCCGTCCATTTTGCTAATTTCCATTCCGTTTTGTTAAATATTGTAGAAAATGACTCAGGGAATCAGATTGCAATAGGGACAGGGGAGTATGAGGATATAAAATGCGGGTAATATAATTAAAAACCATATGCTTTTTTAATCTTTTATTTTTTGTAAAATATTATTCGAAAGTTAAAATATTTTTTTTTACAGATTGGTACTAAAGAGCATAGGTTACAAATCTATTCCCATTGATGGTTTACCTTTTGACCAATCTAAAGGTACGTCTCAATCTCATATAAAAATAGGGACAAAAAAAAAAACATTTTTCGTCCCATTTTCTAAAATTAATTATTTTGTAGGTGTGGTGCCAAATATTAAAGGGCGTGTTATATCTTCATCAAATGGTGGTGAAAATGAGGATGGTTTGTATGTATGTGGGTGGTTAAAAAGAGGGCCCACAGGAATAATCGCTACAAATCTTTATGATGCAGAAGAAACTGTAAGCAAATTTAATTAATTATCTCATTATTTTATTTATAATTATGAGTTTTGATTGGTTAAAAAAACGACAGGTGGCAAGTATATCTGAAGACATTGAGAAAAAAGAGGTGACGTCACAAAAGGCGGGGAGAGAGGGGCTTGTTCATTTACTAGAAAATAAGAAAATTAAATTTGTTACATTTGGTGATTGGGAAAAGATAGATTTTGAAGAAAAGAAAGTTGGGAGTTTAAAAGGGAAACCAAGAGAAAAGTTAGCCACGTGGAATGATTTACTAGAAGTAACCACAAAATAAAACAAAAACAAGGATTTACATTTACTTATTATTCATGGGTATGAAGTTTTTATTATTGTTTTTTTAAGGTGAGGCTATATGGTGATTGTTGTAATAATTTATTCACATTGTAACATGAATATAACATAATTTAATCCATGTACATTTATGAAAAAGACAAATGTTTTATCGTTTAGAGCAAAAACAGAAACATATCATGTCTTTATTCGCTTTCGTGTCTCCATAGTATATCGAGATTACAAATCATGCTAATTATATTTGTACATTTGTTAGCTAGATGTAATTTATTGTTATATCTTAGAAAACAAATCATTTTAAAATTATTCTTGGCCTTAGTTGTATCTACACTCAAATTTCTCAATGATAAAAATGCAAGTTATTCTCATATTTATATATCATATATGGCTCCATTTATTTATATTTCCTACATATTTCATACAAGCATCTTGTTCATAGATGAACTTGCAATTTTGGTGTACTTCAATTACGTGTCATAAGTTTAGGTGATCTTCACACAATTCTTGATAGTGTACGTGTTTTACGGCTTTATACAGCATGGCACGCCTACCAGACAGGTCCAATCTTGTTTGGTAATGCTCTTAATTATTGAGCAGCTCTTTACTCCAATATCCAAACCTTTGTGCAATTCAATATTCTCTTTTTTTCCACTAAGAAATGGTTATATGCTAAATCTTTTTTACTTTTTCTAGCACATGTGGCCATTTTTGATAAGGTGAAAAGTGCATTGATCGATTATGTTCATGATTGAGAGCAAATAGAACACCATTGAGGTGCACCATTCACATCAACTCAAATGAAACTGTATCTGTATGTGATTTTAGTGTCATCAATGACTAAAAACGAATATTATATTCTGTCGAACTAATGAAATATCATATTGTATGTAGATCCTGAATGGCTTTTATCACAACAGTTTGAATAATATGTTCAACCTTTTTAACATGGCCCCTTTGTAAAAGTACAACATTGCATTTGGATTAGCAGCCATTTTGCATTCGTAGTCAAGTCCCACTATCTTTTTCTTTGTCGACCACTAGAAAAGCTGCTTAAAGTGTTGTTTAAGTTACATCACATTATTAGAAGTTTGATTTTAGTTTAACTTTTAGCTAGTGTTTGGAAGTATGAAATTTAACCCTTTTATGTTGGAATTAGAGGTCATTTTGTACACACTATGAGATAATTTTGCTTTAATTTCAAATTAAGGCACAAAAATACCCTCACTATAATTTTCAAGATTCCAATCATATAAGCAATTACTTGCCCCATGTTGCTATGCCCATCTCCACTTTTGGAAGCTATGTTAATAGTTTCGATAAGAATGATGGTTTATGATAGCCCATTAATTATCGTCAAAATTGATTTGGAAACTATGTGCATTTTCAGAAAATTTTATTACGACTTGAATAATCAAAATCAAATGATCGGTTGGTTAATGCCAATAATACGTAAATAATTTTATATATGTTTTGATAATCAAATTTGTATTACTTCTTACCTCTTTGGAATCCAATTATTTTGATCTTATTTAATCAAAAAATCATTTAATGAACCAATTTTAGCCAATCACTCAAAACTGATTATGTTACGCCAGGTTGCAATAATAAGTTTATAGCTTCATTGCTTCAAGTTTCAATAATCAATTTAAACACTCATTCAAATTTCCTCTTGGTCAATAACCCTTTATAAACCTACTGTCACACAACTCTTATTAGAAGGTGTTTGGATGAGTCCTTTGAAACGGAGGATTAAAATCAGATAATTAGAGCTGGGATATGTAAATAAATTGTATTTATTTTAATATTTTAATAATTAGTCAAATTGATTGGATGAATCCTTTGAAATTGAATAGGAAATTTTATAAAGTAGTTGTTACGTCTACATTGATGTATGGATTCAAATGTTGGCCGACCATTAAGGACCAAGAGAAAAAGGTGGAAGTAACAACAATGGAGATGTTGAGGTGGACTTGCAGTAGAACTTTGTTGGACAGAATTCTGAATGTGGCTATAGGAAACTCGTTAGGAGTAAGGCAGATCACTGAAAAATTAAAGGAAAGAGTCATTGGTGATTGAGGTTAAGAGGATGATACAATGCCTTAGAAGAAAATGAGAGGATAGTGTGAGGCTTGAAATGGTGGAGCTCAGTCTTTTCGAGGACATGAGTTCAGATAGGAGGGTGTGGAGACTTCACATCGGAGTTGATGAATAACATCACCTCCTTGTATTTATTGTGTGTTGATCTATATTGTTGATTCATACTTTTTGCTCATATTGACTTACGTCTTAACCATGTTTGCCTTATTTTTCCGGTTTTTGAATACACATACTCTAGGTTTGATTTTTTCGTGTGTATGTCTTGCTATTAACTTTGATTTACTTTACCCTATCTGCCTTTGCTTTTTCTACAATACCAATTGTACATGCTAGAGGTCATTTAAGTGACACAGGCGTTCTAACCCTATCGAATCTCGACTGCCGACATCTACATCTCCCTACCTCATTTTAGCAGGATTGTCGAAATATATTATTGTGGTTGTTTTGCCGTTGCTGTTAAAACGAATTCCTACGTTCTTCTTCAAATCTAATAATTTTGAGATTACATAACCGAAAAATCGTAACAATTTCTTTTATTCAAACTCTCAAATATAATATAATAACCACAATGTTGTCTACATGATTATTTGGAATATAGGCAAAAGACCACACTTTATGATTTCCCGAAATGAACACTATTTCTAAAATATACTCATTTTAGGTTTCGGGAATACATAATATATAGCTTTCTCTCATTTGCACCAAATACTTATAAATTATTCTTTCTACCCCTTAAATCCAAAATGTTTATCATTGCATGTTTTTCAACTAAATGACACATTTAACCTCTTTGTATTGTGATCTACTTCCCTTTTAGCATGTTTTTGTAACTTTTTATAGATTTCAATAGAAAACAACTCATTTCGTGAAATTTTCGGATTTCAAACTTGTTCCTGAAAATCCGAAATACATTTTCTTTTCGCTTTTTCTACAATGTTGGCCCCGAATCAAAAAAAAAAATTAATTTAATCCGAAATGCAATTTGATATCATGGTCATTTCCGTAAATACTAAAAACCAGGATCCCACAAAAAGATTCTCAAATTTAATGTGATATTTTTGCGAGTATCCAAAATATAATTATATGATTTTAATTTCCAACCAACTCCAAACAATAAATTAGAAACGAAATGCACGCAAACATTGACAATTTCTGTTTTTTTTACTGACATGAATCCTTGGCAACCATAAATTTTTTTGTTTTCATGTTTGTATTATTAACCACAGACCTTACACATACTATTTAAGTTTTTACACATGATGTGCTGAAAGATTCAGTGCCTTAAAACTTTAATAATTTCATATTTTCTTGGCCCCATTGACCAATCACCATTCGACCTCCAGTGGGACTACCACTCTTCACCATCGAGACGTTTTAGGCTACACGGAGTGGTGGCCAATGGCCAACGGATGGCCAAGGGGTTTTTGTGGGCCAGACTATGGTTGGCAGGCGTTGACCATTTTGTAGGCAGTGGTGGCCAATGGCCAACGAATGACCAAAGGAGAAAGTTGTACAAGTGCTAATGCTAGATGTACAAGGAAAATAGCCGTTGGCATCTCGCCAACCGGTCGGCGAGTGAGGATGGCGAGTGAGGATGGCGAACGGACGCGGAGTGGTGATGGCGAGTGAACTTGGCTCGCCAAGAGGGTTGGCGACCTCTTTGGCGAGTCCTACTCCAGCCAGCCTTAAAAAGGTAAAATCAAGCTTCACAGACCAGTAACAGTTCTACAGAGTATAGTACAGACTGGAATTTAAAAGAATGGTAAAATATTTATTGTTTGTGTTATTTTCTTTTAGCATTTATATATATATATATATATATATATATATATATATATATATATATATATATATATATATATATATATATATATATATATATATATATATATATATATATATATTGTATTTAACCCTTTATACTATTTGTTAGTGTAATTTTAAAGAAAAATATTAAGTCAATTACCCAAAAAGTACTATGTTAATTTTGTTCCTGTTAAAACCTTCTTCTTTTCTTAATTTTCCTAAGGTTTTTTCAACAAGACATTTGTAATAGGCTGTGTTTTTTGTGTTACGAGACATTTAAGATAAAAGATTTTGTTTTATTCCGTATGGATTGAAATACTTTGACTTCAGATAGTCAAAAACATAATATAGAGATTTTTGGGTATGTATTAAACTATGAAAAAAAGTTCTAATGAATACACAATCAACACAATGATATTTTTCGGAAATAAATATAAAACAAATTGCGTTTTTTAATATTTGTTTTAAATTAAAATAAATAATAAACCGTACCAAAGACAGCTCACTTCGGACTCACATAAGTAAGACCTATTATATATAATTAAATCGTACAACATTAATAATATTTTGAACGTGACATTTTATAAAGTTACATGCATCAAAATTTTAATTTAATTACCCATAAAAAACTGTTTTTCCTAGTGTGCTAGAAAGTTTTTTATAGTTATTTGAGTAACACTAAAAATTGAATAAAAAATGAGAATGTTATATTAGTATGTACTTGATAAAAAATAATATAAAAAATGCATGGTACAAGTTTGAAGTTAGATTTGGGTAGGGGCTGCCCTTTTTAGCCTTCTGTTTCGACACAAAGCGTCTGAAAACATGCATTGGGTTACATGGTATAGATACAATTGAACTAAACAGTCTGAACCTGCTCTGCTTCAAATGGGGCCCATCTGCATCTACTCTATTTATGTTCTAGGCTTGCAGGTGTGTTACAGTATCCCTAGGAGTATATTGGTCATTTCATGCAAATAATTTTGATTTCTATGTATTATAAAAAAGTTAATTGATGAACTATATGTTATGTTAATGAACTGTTTTCTTTACTAATCATGTTGCATAACGAACATCTTATGTTGCATATGTAATTAGATTTTAAGAGCTTTTTCAAACCAATAAGTTTTTGAAAAATAAAAAAGTTATTGGAGGTGTTTTTTCAAATAGCTTGTTTAATTAACAAGCTCGTTACAATAATTTATTCAATTATCATGTAGGTATCATATGTTTTAAACAAATTGTAACTACATAATATATACAAACAATTCATATAAAACATATTGAAAAAGCTCTCTATTGTGGAAAAATATTAAACTTTTTTACTTTTTAGTTTTTTTCATAAAAAAACTCCTCCAAAAGTTATCTTATTATGGATGCTTTTATACTTATGATTTTTAGGAAAATGACTTATAAAAGTAATATAGTTTTCAGTTTGTATACATTTAGTCATGTATGTTTTTTTTTAATTTTGTAAAATAAGTCATTGAACTTGTTATATTGTGCATTTGACGTTCGCTATTGTAGGTTTAGCCGGTCAAAACGAATTTTCTGATAACCCTTATGAATTTCCTGACGAATGTGTTCTTTGTTTTCATCAGGTTTTCTAGAAAACGATTTTCTTCATCATATGTGTTCATTATCTTCATATGTGTTCTTTGTGTTCATCACAAAACGATTTCTAGGGATTTTCATGGTCTGATTTCTAGGGGTTTTTTTTTGGAAAAATGAGTTTAGAAAATCGTTTTCAGTTCTTCATCTTGCAATCCTTTTCTGATTTCAAGAACATCCGATTTTCTAGGGTTTTTCATGGTCCCGTTTCTAAATTTCAAGAACTTTCGAAAGTGTTTGCAGATCTAGAACGAAGGTCTGGAAAAGGAAATTTGAAAAAACGTGTTTACCTTAATCTAGGGGTTATCAACGAAATTGTTTTGATGTCAGTTCTCTTTGAGGGTCTGAAATCGATGGATCATTTTCTATTTGAAGATAAACACGAATTGTTTGCAGATCTTGAACAAACTCTTGAAATCGTTTGAAGGTGTTTGTGTGGAAATCAATTTAGGGTTTAACAACGAAAAACGAAATCAATTTAGGTGTTTGTGTGGAAATCGATTTAGGGTTTAACAACGAAAAACGAAATCTATTTAGGTGTTTGTGTGGAAATTGTTTTGTCTGAAAAACGAAATCTAGATCTTCATCAATTTTCTAGAAATCAAGTTTATGTGTGTGTTCTTGGTATTTGACCGGAAAATTCATGTGTTATTGAGTTCTTGACCGGAAAATTAATGTGTTCATGAGTTCATGACCGAAAAATTCATCTTTGTCTGGAGATTACATTTTTTGGCTGGAAACTTACAATAGCCGGTCATAAGGGTGGGAGAGTAGTTCACTCCTATCCCTACCATCACACACGCCACATTAGCTTTTCTCTCTCCCCTCACTTCCATTTTTCCCCATATTTCACCCATGGAAACAGCTCTCTCCTAACCCATTGAACCCACAATGCACCACATCATATTTTTAATATTAAATTAGATCATTAATATATATATATATATATATATATATATATATATATATATATATATATATATATATATATATATATATATATATAAACATATATCGCTGCAAATGGAAATGGAAACATATCTCGTGGGTTCACGAAGCCGAGATCGAACCTTCTACCCTCCATCTATCGACAACCCGCAAGCGCATGGTAGTGGTGTCGGCGGCCCCGAGGGTACCTGTGGTACCGGCAGGCTTTTTCCACTGAACCCGCTAGAACCCGTGATTGCACCGTGCATCCTAAGGGTGAGCGGAGTAGTTCCCTCTCATCGCACCCAACCCACACGCCACATCAGCTTTTTCTCTTTCCTCTCACTCCTATCTTTCCCCTTATTTCACCATCTTTCACTCGTGGAAGCAGTTCCCTCCGAACCCGCCGAACTCAGGATGCCACATCATATTTTTAATATTAAAATTAGATAAACTATTATATATATATATATATATATATATATATATATATATATGTGTGTGTGTGTGTCTATATATATATATATATATATATATATATATATATATATATATATATATATATATATATATATATATATATATATATACACACACACACACACACACACACAAACACATGCGGCTTGGCATGGGTTCAGGAACCCGCTTTCGAACCCTCATCATCAAACCCACTCCATCCCGCTTGGCTCGGTGTAGCCATCTTTCCGGTACCGGCGGTACCGTCCCCTCAAAAGTACCTGGGCCCCGAAGTTGCTTCATCAGGGTCATCCAAAGGATGGGTCGGATGGGGTCCTCGGTTATGAAAAAAAAATCCTAAGAATTATAAATTGTCAAAATCCAAAATAACAAGAATGTACTTTATAAAATAATAATAATAATAACAACAATAATAATAATAAATAGTGACCAAATATGTATTAACCGAAAACTATGTTACCTTTACTATTCATTTTTCTTAATTTTTAATATTAAAGATGTTATGTTGCTTGCTTTTTTAACAAATCAAATAAGTATTATTAAACCAAAATTAGCAAAATCTAGGCAACAAATTTCATATAAAAGTTGAATCAAAATAAAGTTTTCTTAAATTTGTATATCAGATAGAAACTCAAAAATAAGAGATAAAAACAATAGATTCAGAAAAAGAATATTCTTCTTATCTTCTATTCGAACGTCCTTGAAAATCAATTTATTTAGGTCTTGCTTGTTACTGTTGTTACCTAGCATGTGATGACTTGCCATTATTATTAGAAAATCTGTGTGTTAATCAGCATATGTATGTTATTTTAATCATGGTTATCAGAATACTTAAATAATCAATTTTCTTAATTTTATCAACCTAACTAGGTTAAAAACCCGTGTTTTACACGGTTGACAAATAAAAAAATTTATATACTAAAAAAAACATTTTATTTAAAAGTACGATGTTATTAATGAACTTTTTTGCAAAGTTTAATAATAAAACCGATATTTTTTTCCAGAAAAAGGTCACATAAATGAGTTTTAATGTAAAAGAAATACAAATTTTCCATATCATCTAAAAAGATTTTGAAAAAAATCATTTTTTCCAAAGTACGATGCTATTAATGAATTTTTTTTTTGCAAAGTTCAATGCTAAAACCGATATGGTTTTCTAGAAAAAAATGTCTTATAAATGAACTTCAATGTAAAGTAAATGAAACTTTTTCAGATCATCTAAAAAGCTTCACAAAAAATCGTTTTTTCAAAGTACGATACTATTTAATTAACTTTTTTGCAAATTTCAATGCTAATTTTTCATGAACAATATCCTATTCAAGCTGTTTCAAAATAGGGATGATAAAATAAAAAGTCGGACCAGACCAGACCGGCTAGGACCAGAACCGGACCGAAGTGGTATATGCTTAATAGTCGAGCCGAGCCGAGCTGAGCTCACTCAATTTGGTGATTTTTTATTTTTTAAACTTTAGTCGAGCCAAGCCGAGCCGAACTCGAGTGTGTCGAGTATTTCACGAGCCTGAGTCCGAGCTTGAAATCAAGGCTCGAGTCTAGCTTCGAGCTCGAGTATTTTAGTCGAGCCGAGCCACGAGCTTGGCAATACTCGACTTGACTCGGCTTGTTTACACCCCTAGTTCAGTTCTCGGTTCCATATTTTGGTCTTCTCCATGTTTGATATCAATTATAATTTGATCTTATTGTCCATGTTCAATATTATTCCCGAAAATCAATGCGGCAATGACATGGGGATGATGTGATAACTTATTTAAAAATAATTTTATTAAATAATAAACTTTTAGGTTTGTTCCACATTAATTTGAAATTAACTAACCGCTAACCGCTAGATCCATAGAAGTTGACATATTTATATGTTTCTTCCATTGTAATAATATTGATTATGTTTTTTTAAGAGTTTCTCTATTATTGCTTAAAATGAATTTTGGAGCTTCTTATATAGTGAAATATTTTAAGAGTTTCTTCTATTGCTTAAAAAGTCCAAAAACTTTTAATACGTTTAAACGATTGATAAGGTACCCGTAATTGATTACGTTTCTTTAATAGATTAAATATTATAAAAAAGATTCCCAACAAAACAATAAAATGAACAAAGGAAATACAAAAACTAAATTGAAAAGCACCTATATTCAACATCACTTTGTTGGTGCTTTTCAACCCAATTTGTGACAACAACTAAAGCGCCCAATTTTCTTCTTCTCTAGAAATTGAAGTAAATGATTAGAAAACAACAAATAGCATCACAGTATTGACATAATTTAAAAACAATATGAAAATCATGTAGAGACCAAATCTGGAAAAAAAATCTCAAAACTAAATTTAGTTTGCCTTTTGCCTTTAACAGAAAAACACACACAAATAGAGACATATATACATACAGACACACAAAAATACAAAATTTAGCGTTCTACTTTCTAGGACATTTTACTTCAAATTTAGCATTCTACAAATACCAAATTTGAAAAACACACACACAGGATCAAATATGAAAACACAAAAGGACCAAATCTGCAATACCTGGAGTTCAAGCTTATATCAATGGAAGAGAATAGATGGCTATTGGAGAGAGAGATATATGAAAAAGAATGCAAGTTTCAAACATTTGCTGATAGCTGGATTCAAAATCACAAAAATCATAAACTGACTTAATATCATTAATCACAAAATAAATAGCTGGATTCAAAATCACAAAAATCATAAACTGACTTAATATCATTAATCACAAAATAAATAGCTGTATTCAAAATCACAAAAACCACAATCTGACTTAATATCATTAATCACAACGTAAAGTGGTGGATTCGAAAAAAACGTACTATGAATCAAAGAGTTAATAACCTTTGAGATCAGTTTTTTGTTCTCTTTATCTAGAACTAAAAAATTGTATCGCTATTAAAATCAAGTTTATGAGATTCAAATTCTGCAAGGTTGTAACTGCGATACCAAACCACTAATTCAAACTTGCATCATCTTAAAATTCTAGTGTAGGCTCATAGAAAATACCAAAATCTTACCGAGTAAACGTTTGGGCACTGCATAATTTGGGATATCAAAATACCGAGAATCATTTGGAGCATCAAATTTAAAGTTGTTTTGACAAAAAGTGAAGAAAGCACAATGAAGTAGAAGAACTCGATTTGGGTACTGAATAACATCAAAATCCCAAACTGAATCAGTATAACGATTTGATGTTCTGGCAATTCCTTTTCTCGTTTGAGCTATTATGGAGGCTTCACCCACAGAAAGTAGGCTAGGGTTCACGTAAATGCTTCAAAAAATAGAGATACTTTCACGTTATTGAAACTGAGAAATAAGGATTTTCTGCTAAATTTAACCCTTCACACCAGCATGTCCCCGGTACATTCTCTGATTCCTTGTATCATATGACGTTTAGAAATCTTATGTTCCTGTAAACTAATATACAAATAACGATTTGCCAAATGAAAACGAATTTATATATTAGTGGGTGGAAGAATAACTCCATAGAACCAACAACGTGAAAGACACCATGGAAGCTCAATAGAAATGAATCGTACAGTGGGGCTTTATTGGTCTTTGGTCCTGTTGAAAAACATGAAGCACATATAGGTGATGCAAGATCGAAGACACTTCAAATACTATCTTGAATAGCGTTGAAAAGCAGATTCCCAACATACACGGAGTACTCGTCATCGGCCGTCATTTCGTTCACGACCACCAAAACCTAATTCGCAGGACATACATTCCCAATTTTATAAGAACTCTCTCTTGACGCAACGTCGGGTTGTACGATGAGTACAACTAAGACATGCAATCAATCACTTGAAACCTTCAATCGGATGTTTAAAACAGAAACAAGCAAAACTCCATCGCTCTTGATGTTAAACAATAACAGACAGAAAAATAGAAGGATAATTAATCGGCAGTTCCTCATTCTGAAATCTGAAAACCACCCAAATCATTAAAAACCCGAAATAGAAAATATAAAATTAGAACATACCTAGGGTTTGAAAGCGAGAGAGATGGAGTGGGTTTAGGGGTGACGCAAAGGGTAATGGTAACAACTGCAAATGGTGGTGGTAAATACGGTTTAGCATTGGCGAGAGTGAAGGCGAAGATGAAGGAAGCAAAATTCAAAAATTGAGAACGGACCAAGATTTAGCATTATGTTCGGGATTTCTTACGATTTAAATGGAAAACATTAATTGTCATCGTAATTAATTGTGATTCTAATATGGGCGGGAAAATAAAGCAGCGGTTGAACCATAACATGCCATGTGGCAAAACAGAGTGTTATAAAGATGACATGTGGCATCTTTGCTTTGTTTTATTAGAATAGGAAGATTGGTAGAGATTATACATGTTGTTTAAATTAATAATACAAAATAATTGGTTGTTAGGTTAACTTTTTTTTTAAATCAGTATCTTTTCATGGGGTCATCAAATGCTGTTCCAAGATTCATGCTGTCCCCTAAAATGTTTGCTAGCCAAAAGTCTTTACTTAAGATTATGACATCCATTATCCACAATCCCACATGTTTGCATCGCACTTTATTTCCCCCTGTTTTTTCTATGTGCATGTCATGTAAGCTACAGTTGTCAAAATTCCTTGTTACTGTTTTTTCCCCTATCAATAAAGATTAAAAATATTTTAAAAAATATTATTATATTTGGAAAATGAAAGATAAAAACAAGTTATGATTAGGATTCAATGGACAAAACGTAATTTTTATAACTTACTTTTTAAAGTTATTAATTTTGTATTAAGTAAAACAGCACCTATATTTAGCTTATATCCTTGTTGATCATTCTTTCCATACAAATTGTAACCAACGATTCTCGCAATGTGCCATCTTGTCGACTTATCCTTGCATAAAAGATTAATCAATTATTTTATTCAATAAGATAATATGATAGGACACTATTTTGATATTTTCATGAAGAAGTAAAAGTATTCACGCAAGGGTGTGTTTTGTATTTTGGTGGTTGTTGATTAGAGGCTTTTGAACCTATGAATGGGTGATTTCCTTGTGGGTCATACATGTTACAGTGGTACTTATCTCTAAGCTTTTTATGTTGTTTCTTTTTGGCTCAAAAAGTGAAAAGCAAAAAAGAAACCCACCAAATATGCCATTCTAAATCCACTTTAAAATAAACGAATGGAAGAAAAATAAACGGATGTACACCTGTAATAAACAGTGTTTAATCTGGAAAATTTTTAATTTTATTCTTTTGTCAAATTCATTTTTTTTTTTCTGTTTAGACTTAAAAAGATCAATTGTTTAAAGTTATCTTTTTCTTATCGAGCTAAGTATCTCATTGTTAAATCTACTAAGTCGATAATAAATAGCATTTTACATTCCTAAATCCTAAGTATGTTTTCTTCACAAATAATAAATGTACCTCAATATAAAACTTACTGACACAGTGATAATAGTGTCTATGGTTCTGTTTTACCGGGTTTGTTTGAAAAGTAAAATCTTGTCCAAATTGGTACAGTCGGACTTGCGAAATTTCCAAAGCAAATCAGCGTTCGACCGATTTTGTAGTTTAAGTTGGATAATTGTTTTTATTTAAATAAATGATCTTTCTATAGATAAAATACGGACGATAGTATCCTTGCTATTTCCTACAAGTAACAACGTAAAAAAAATATGCATGAATATATATATATATATATATATATATATATATATATATATATATATATATATATATATATATATATATATATATATATATATAGAGAAAAGTGAATATGTGGCTGTTATATACCTAAGCTTAGGTGTAGAACCATCAAAATCTATTAGGTTTCTTATGAAAAACTTGCATTTTCATTTTCGTTAATATAAGTAATCCATATGATTGATTATACAAAGATGAAAAGGGATTGTATGAGTCATATAATAGAGTGATTAAAAGTATCACCCCTACATGTGTCAGTGACATAGAAGTTGGTGGTCTGAAGGAACATAACTAAAATAGAAAGTAAACAGTTAAATTTAGTGGAACAACAAATTGTGTACAACTATGGAGAATAAATTAAGTTCATTGGCCTTTTATTTTTATTAAAAACGGGGATGTTTTAGTGGTTCTACACCTAAGCTTAGGTATATTACAGCCACATATATATATATATATATATATATATATATATATATATATATATATATATATATATATATATATATATATATATATATATATGTATATATATATATATATATATATATGTATATATATATATATATATATATATATATATATATATATATATATATATATATATATATATATATATATATATGTGGCTGTAATATACCTAAGCTTAGGTGTAGAACCACTAAAACATCCCCGTTTTTAATAAAAATAAAAGGCCAATGAACTTAATATATATATATATATATATATATATATATATATATATATGTATATATATATATATATATATATATATGTATATATATATATATATATATATATATATATATATATATATATATATATATATATATATATATATATATATATATATATATATATATAGGGAGGGGATCAACATAGAACCCCATTTTATGCATAGAACCATAGAACCCCCTTTTAAGCCATTGGATCAATTAATCAATGGATATGATTAAAAGAGTGCACAATAATATTATGCACACTAGTATATGGAATTACATATCGGCAATGGTACAATAGGGATTATGTCTTCTACAAAGCGATCATTCTCCACCAAAATCGATCAGTTCATTCTCCACCAAAATCAATCGCGACTTGCGATTACAAGGAACGATGAAGCTTCCAGATTGTATTACCGATTGCAGCTTCAAATTAATGATGGATTGCAGGTTCGACGGGAATGTAATTGATTGCAGGTTCGTTAAAGGATGAATATTACCGAGTTCCGATTATGAACTTGATTAACAGGTCTGATGATAGGTCTGATGCTTTAATCTCCAATTGCTTCAATACAGTGTCGCTAATTTCCAACTCAACTTCCTTCCGTACGAAATTCTCGTTCTAATTTCCAATTCAGACCATCACGATGGTTGATTAACATCAATTGCATTCTTCCTGACAGATTAATCAAAGTCTCGCATTCTTCCTCATAGATTAATGAAAGTCGAATTCTAAAGAAAAGCAAGTAGAATCAAGCCTTCCTTCTAAGTTTTACGCAGGTAAGAAAATTTCTGATTTCATATTGCTCTAAATCAATACAATTCTGCTATCGTATAACTGCAGTTCTTAATTGCCAGTTTTACAGACGCATTTGAATACTTGGACAATCTGAAACAAAGTGTTGATCGTTCAATACAGTTGTTTAGAATGGAATTCTGCTTATTATTAGTTTAGAATTAGATTAGGTCACATTTGTTCATTCATGAACATATGTTCATAGATGAACATATGTTCATTCATGAACATGTGTTCATTCATGAACATGTGTTCAAGCAATCGATCACGGTAATATATGTTCATGTGATTGCAGATATAGAGAGAACGATGATGATGATGGTGTTTGATTGCAACAAAAGAGAGGAGGAAGAAGTCATGTGATTGCAGCAGAAAGGAGAACGATGATGATGGTGGTAATCTATTTTGATTGCAACATAAGACAGAACAAGACTAATTTCTTAGTTTTTGTATACATGTTCGGTTATGAACATGAATAATTTCTTGTTTTTAGTATACATATTCATCAATGAACATATGTTCATCGATGAACATATGTTCAAAAGTGATCAAGTTTTTAGTTTTTGTATCAATGTTCGTCCATGTTCAGTTATGAACATACTTAATGTTATGCATGTTCATTTATGAACAAATTCTAGGATTTTAAAAACAATGTTCATCAATGAACATACGTATATGTTCATCAATGAACATAAAAGTGTAATTTACCCATCATACCCTTATCATCCTAATTTGATCTAACGGTCAAGAAGATGGTTCTATGCCTAATTTTGGTTCTATGTTGAACCCACCCCTATATATATATATATATATATATATATATATATATATATATATATATATATATATATATATATATATATATATATATATATATATATATATATATATATATATATATTTATATATATGTATATATATATGTATATATATATGTATATATATATATATATATATATATGTATATATATATATATGTATATATATATATATATATATATATATATATATATATATATATATATATATATATATATATATATATATATATATATAGAGAGAGAGAGAGAGAGAGAGAGAGAGATAATGGTGCAAATGAAAACCATTAAAAGATTAAAAACTTAGTAACAAATTTTAACCTTTGATTGAAAAAAAATAAAGGGATCAGATCTGATGATTGAAATCTCATTTTATGCATTTTTTGGTAAGGAACGACATGATAGTCATTTTTACAGTTTAATTCACTAATTTATACACTCATTCATAGTATAATATACTCGTTCATATACTAATTCACAGTTTAATACATTCATTCATAGGTTGATACAAAAACATCTAGCACATTAAAAAACCATTCACATTACTTGTAAAACACACATAAATACACAGTAAATTATAAATACAAATAAAATTATAGTTCAAATTATATGATTCACATTTTAATTTACATTACATTCATAGCTTAATACATGAATTCACAATTTAATTTACATTATATTCACAACTTACAACTCTTAAATATCTTATGAAGCATTTCATCAAACATATTCCATACATTTTGTTTCCATAACTTCAATCTTTAGAATCCACCACCAGAAAATAGATCTTAGATAAAAAGAACGGTGGAGTGGATCTGGTGGTGGCAAAACAAGGTAGATGTGGCAACGGTGAACAGATCTAGTGGTGTTTCACCAGAGATCGAAGATAAATATAATGAGGCGACCTTGGGAGTTTAACACCTTCTAGGGCCCCCACTGCATCTCGTGGAGATGCAACGCCTAGTTGATTCATAAATTGTGACCTTGGGAGTTTATTTAGTCTCTTTTGTTTTGGAAAGTTATTCTTTTGTTTGGCAGTATTATGAACAAATTCATTTACCTTAATTTTTTTCGTAATAGATCTCCATAATCAACTTACCTATCAGAACAAATAAGGATCAAAGCTATCACATATCAATAAATCAAAATCATATATCTTTGTACATATCTAAGGTTTGATACATGATATCAAGTGACTATATGAAAACATTAGAGCTATTGAGTGAAATTCAGCAATTCAAACTTATGACTAAAATTATGTAGTGTCGCAACCGTTTGAATTCAGTCTATCAACACCCTCAATTAGATATACTATATGTAATCGGGAAAAATCTCAAGCCACCGACAATAGTTTCACTTATGGTCCAATGCCTTCACGTACGATGTAGCTTGCCATTAGAATAGAGACAAAAGAAAGCAGTAGAAAAAGACAAGGGTAATAAAAGTTGATACTTCAATTTCACAAAGAGCAAAGGAGATGTTTTACAAATTTGTGGAAATGGAACAATAGTCATAAACCCAATCAAAGAAGGCGTCAAAGATCATAAAACTGACAGGAGGTTATAAAATCAACAGAGGTCATCGAAGACCAGAAGACGCCATGAAAAATAAGAGGGGTTATAGGGATTAAGTGAGGGGGATATGAAAGCTTATGAAGGATATACATGTTATTTTATACTTACATTCATAAGATGTGTATAATAGTCGATTGATAAAAAATAATTAGGTTAAACAAATGTAATATTTTAACGTTTAATAATGTGATACAAAGAATCTCCTTTAATGTCTGTGCTCTTTAAAATAATTTGATCACATGGTTTAGACTTTACTTATGCAACATGGAGACATAAGGGGTGTTTGTTTTTTTCTAAAAGCTTTTTTTGTCAACTTTTGTTTATAGGTGCCCAAAACATTTTTTTCACAAACCGTTCGTTTTTTAAAAACTCAATGATCAGACCTCAGAGAGTATTTGGTTGTGCTTTTCAAATTGACTTATTGCCTTTTCAAAAAGTCAATAAGTTAAAAAATAATGTTGGCT
Source organism: Cichorium intybus (assembly GCA_023525715.1). Taxonomy (NCBI): domain Eukaryota; kingdom Viridiplantae; phylum Streptophyta; class Magnoliopsida; order Asterales; family Asteraceae; genus Cichorium; species Cichorium intybus. The sequence goes on from CM042015.1 coordinate 79,477,585, forward strand.
AAGTTAAAAGCACTTTTCAAATTAGCTTTTTAAATACCTTTATAAAGTAATTTTCAAGAAGCAAGTGTATCTGGCTTTTTGAATAAGTTTTTGATTTTTGGATATAAAAAATACAATTATATCCTCATAACTAACCTATTTTTGTCAATTTGTTCTTTTTTATCATTTTACATATATATATATATATATATATATATATATATATATATATATATATATATATATATATATATATATGCACCTTTTAAAAATTGACTTATCAACTTATTAACTTTTCCTAACACAAAAACTAATTCAAATATTTTTTTTTTAAAAACTCATTTTGCTAACATCAAAAGTCAATAAACACTTTTTCCAAAATGTAAAATTTGAGTTAAAAAAATACTACAAACACCCTCTAACAATATCTGGACAACTACTTTATTAAAAATACCTTAAAGGACTAAAAAAGCCCTATTTTTTTTCTTTTCACTCGCCACGATGGTTCCATCGTTCCTTCGCACCCGCTTCTTGTGAAACACACTATATCGCTGTTGTCACTCCTTTAAACCATCGTCGTCATCGACATCCAACAATCCAACACCGCATCCCTTGTTGGAAGTGTGTTGTGCCTTCGCCTCTGTCGAATTCCTCTAGCGTCGTCGACCACATCGTCCATCGCAACCATTGCTAGAGGTAAGGTTGTCGATGTGCATTGATCTGGTTCTGATTTTCCACTTTCTATTGTTTCTGATTTCTATTTTTCTAATTAAGATTTTTCTGATTACTATTATGCTAATCACTTGGATGAATTTAGGACATAGTACTCGTTGAAATAAGCCAGTTCCACAATACATCAACATTGTGATCACTTACCGATTTGATTTAACCAATTCATCTAGGTGTCCAATTTGTGTGACAAAGCAGTTGAACCAATTAATTATGTATTTGTGCAATTCTAAAAATCTCAAAAGTTATGGATGGACATCACAAGAGTGGTGACATCTCAACCCCTTGGTATGGAGGAAGAACAAATAAGCCTTTATATATATATATATATATATATATATATATATATATATATATATATATATATATATATATATATATATATATATATATATATATATATATATATATATATATATGCCAAACCTTATCATTGACTTTCCAACTAAGCAAAATTTGAAATTTGAATTATAATATAAATTATAATTATCCTTAATAATTCGGAACATGGTTAATTCAAATTAAGTTTGTCACTAATATTAGTTTACAATTAAACCATCATATTATTATAATGAATAAGGACATTTCAGGCTGATCATCTATTTCTCATATATCGCTTCATACTGAGAAGAAGGATGTGTACCTCTACCACAAACTGGTCCTTCCATTTATTGTTCTTTGCTAATTATAGGTTGTACTATATGTGCAACCCAATAGGCATATGTAATATCAACAACTTGTTGTGCCAGTGGGTCTATCTTCAATAGACTCTCACTTGAACACGACACAACAACTATATGGTAACATTAATAGTGATTTAACGTGTAGAGGCCAGATCCAGAAAATAGGTTTCCAGCAGTAGCGCCGCGAACTCAGGGGGATCATGCCGCAATCGCTAGGTTTCCCAACTTCTCTTTTAAGTGCTTAATCCATTAAGCCAGTGACTAATACTTTCCAGAAAGCATCCACTAACGCTCTTAGTGGATAAAAATCCAAACTTTATAGACATGCATGTCCAACACTAACCATGGGTCAAAATTAGAGGTGCAAATGAGTCGAGCCGGCTCGTGAGATACCCGGGACCGGCTCGCTAAAAGCTCGGCTCGAGACCGATTTTAAACGAGCCCGAGCCGAGCTCAAGCTTAATATAAGGCTCGTTTAATAAACGAGCTCGAGCCGAGCCTATGTCACCAAGCTCGATTAGGCTTGCGATCCCTAAACGAGCCTATATATAATATAAGTTTTATTTTATTTTTTTATATATTAAAATTAAAACATATTTAGTCATTTACTACTCATTTAGGGAATTAGGGTTAATTTCAAAGCAATTCTAAATTTTATTTTACATGCCTTTTGTTTGTTTAGATTTTAAGTTATTAATTAAGTTGTTTTTTTCTGCATTAGAGTAAACGAGTTTCTTAACGAGCTTGAGCCAAGCCCAAGCTCGTTTAGGCTTGTCAAGAAATAAACGAGTAGAGCCCGAGCCCGAGTCGAGCCAGTATATTTCTTAACGAGCCCGAGCCGATGTTGGGGCCATAAAGCTTGTAACGAGCCGAGCCCGAGCCGAGTCCTGTATATTTCTTAACGAGCCCGAGTCGAGCTTGGTCAGGCTAGGGACCGGCTCGGCTCATTTGCACCCCTAGTCAAAATGGGGCTCAAAACACCATAAATCCTTTGCATTCAAGAGAGCTTGAACATGCTCTTCTCTTGGCTCAACATTTCTAGAAATGACTTATAAGAGAATTGATAGCCTAGAGTTTCCACAACTTCAATAACAACAAGCATAAATAGACCAACAATGAAAATAAACATCTCTAAGGCCTAGATCTAAGCATGAAACACATAAAGCTTGGAAGTTTATTAATCATAGTGGTCCAAATGTGAATGGAAGGCTGAATCTAGTCTGGAACTTACATCCTTGCACCACCACCTTCTTCTTTTTCTTCAAGCAATGCTCTAAAGGCAAGGAAGAAGCTCAAAACATAAATGGAGGCTAGGGTTTCGTTCTGGAACAATTTCGAGGGTGGAGGCTGGTGAGAGACTGAGGACATGAAAGTTAGTGTCCTTAAATAGGGCTCAAGGCCTGAAAAATTAGGTTTTTCCACTTTGGCGGCGTCGTGCCGCGGAGAAGGGCTCGTCGCACCACGATCAGTCGTGCTCTGCATGCTCATCTTAAACCCTCATATGCGTTGCGTACCCCACTCTACGCACTGCGTAGGGCCAAAATCTTCAAAAATACGTAACCATTAACCCTTTAAAACTCTAAGCTCATACTTAGGAAAACGAGCATTACAACTCTCCTCCATTTGGCTGGATTTCGTCTCCGAATCCGCATCTGCAAATAGCTCTGGGTAGTGCTCATGCATCTCCTCTTCGGGCTCCCATATCCACTCAGAACCATTCCGGTGCTTCCATTGCACCTTCACCAACCCAATCACCTTGTTGCGTAAGGTATTGGTCTTCCTTTTTAAAACTACAACAGGCCGCTCCACATAATTCAAGCGCCCACCCACCTGATTTCCTTCCAAAAGTACCACGACTGACTCGTTTGCTATGCACATCCTAAATTGAGAAACATGAAAGGTATTGAAATGAAGTCAGGTGCCTAATTCCTCATGGACCCTTTAACACTCTAAGTTCATACTTAGGAAAATAGGCATTAAAACTCTCCCCCACTTGGCTAGATTTCATCTCCAAAATCCGCATCTGTAAATAGTTCTGGGTAGTGCTCGTGCAACTCCTTTTCGGGCTCGCATATCCACTCAAAACCCTTATGGTGCTGCCATTGCACCTTCACCAGCCCAATCACCTTGTTGTGCAAGGTTTTCGTCTTACTTTACAGAACTGCAACAGGCCGCTCCACATAATTCAGGTGCCTGCCCACCAGATTGCCTTCCAAAAGTACCACGACTGACTCGTTGCTTTGCATATCCTCAACTGAGAAATATGAAAGGTACTTAAATAAAGTTGGGTGCCCAATTCCTCCTGAAATATCTTCAATAACCTGGAAGTAAACCTGACATCCCTGTTTGATATAACCAAAACAGGTACTCTATGTTGAGTAATCACTTTCCTAACACAAATATCAGGCAATCTCTTTCTGAGGTTGAACTCTTTTGAATCGGTATAAAGTAGGCACTATTGGTCCGTCTATCCACAATGACCCATATCGCTTCTGCATTCCGAGAGGTTCTCGATAATTTTGTGATCAAATCCATCATGATGCGCTCCTATTTCCATACAAGAATATCTAAGTGATGAAGCTTGCTGTGAGGCTCTTGATGCTCACCTTGACCTTCCGGCAAGTCAAACACCTCTCACGTACCAGGTTATGTCCCGCTTCATATGGGGCCCCCATGAATCCACTCACAGTTCCCAATACATCAACGTAGCACCCGTATAGATGGAAAACTTTGATTCATGTGCCTCATCCATCAACGTTTGTCGGGTCCCACCAGTTGAAGGAACCTAAATCCGTCCGTATCGACAACAATTTCCGGCTATTTCTACAAAATATGCCATCTAACCTCGACAACAGGGAACTCTTATTCGTCACAAGCTTATTCAGCTCTTTATAGTCTATGCCTATCTTGTGTGACCCGTCCTTCTTCTTGAAACACAAAATCAACACTCTCTAAGGCAAATTGTTGGGTCTGATAATTACCTTATCCAACAGTTCCTGAAGCTGCATTGACAACTATTGCATATTTGGCGGTGTAATACAATATGGTGCCTTGGCTATCAGAGCCGCACCTAAGACCCAACTGTAACGCCCGGTTCCTCACAAATGATTTACACCTTCATTTTTCTCAAATTAACACATAGTTATAAAGGTACAACTCAAGTTAAAAAAAAAGTCATACAAAGTTGTTACCAAAAACATTGTTTAAGTCCTAAACTATTTACATTAAGTGTTTACAACCGTTATACAAAAACCGGGTCAATTACATATTTCAAAACAACAAGTAAATCCAAGTCCAAGGTCCAGCCTTGGTCTTCCGCCTTTTTCCCTTAGACCCGGATTGTTGCGACTTTTTCTGAGGCGTCCAACCTTGGTCTTCCGCCTTTCTTTTTGTTTCAACGGCCTTCTTTTCATCTTCCTGTCGCTTCAGTTCTGTTTCTCTTTCCGTGGCTCGATCCACCACTTGCCGGAAAGTAGTTAGTTTCAACGGTTGCACAATTTCTCTAATTCGGGTTGTCAACCCCCGAACATACTTGTCGATCTTTCTCTTTTCAGTGTAAATATGGTGTTCCGCAAACCTAGCTTTCTCCAGAAAGCTAAGGGTATATTCCTGAACAGATCGGGAACCCTGTTCCAGATGCAGGAATTCATCTTCCAATTTCTGAATAGCTACTTCTGAGCAGTATTCTTCATTGAACTTTGTCTTGAATTGCTCCCAAGGTACCCATTGGGATGAATCAAGATCCAGTGATTTGTAGTAGGTTTGCCACAAATGTAGTGCACCGCTGGTGAGTTGGTTCGTGGCAAATTCCACTTTATCCTCATCCGCACACTTGCTTACTCAAAACACCTTCTCGATATGCATGATCCATTCCATAGCTTTGACTGGATCATCCGTCCCCGAGAATTCCTTTGGTTTACAACCAAAGAAGGATTTATACGTACACCCAACTTTCTTTATTGAGGCTTCCCCACCTTGAGTTTCCTTTACTGCCCGGGCACGACTTTCTCCCTGGCTTTCATATTCTGGCTGCCTGTCATGAACACTTTTTGCAGCCTCTTCAGTAGGATCAGGATTGGCACTCGGATTAGGATTGCCACTCGGGTTAGGGTTGTTCGATAATGCTGGTATCATTTGCCTAACCACTTCTTCCACTATCGCCCGAATATCAGGTGGATTTTGTCCCACCGGTTCCCGTGCTGGTGCTCTTCGCCCAACAGAGCCGCGTGACCGTGCTGGTCCACTTCTTGCAGTTCCACGCGAATTCACACCAGTGGGATTGCTTCGTGTATTTCTCATACTTCAAAATTTCAGCAAACCGTTAGATTACATATATAATAACAAACTTATATATATCTAACAGTCCATTTATTTGTTCTTCTCTCAAGGTTTAAGTCCAGGAATCTAGTCTAAGACACCTAGTTCACTTAAACCACGGCTCTGATACCAACTTGTAACACCCGACTTATTAACCAAAAACACCCCAAAAATTTTTGTTTTTCAAACCAAATATTTTACAAATAAAACATAAGTAGGGGTATTAGTTAATACAATACGAGTACAAGAGTATCAAGAAGTACAATACATAGAATATTATACATTCTTCAAGCCGGGTCGTTACTTCAAATGCTAAGTCCTCAGTCACGGACTTTGTCTTTTCCCTTGGCAGGGTCACGCTCGCCTGCAGGGACACGTCAATAAAATTGTGAGCTATAAAGCCCAATGAGTAATCAAATCAAGTATAACATGTATAAAAATAAAATTCTCCATACAAAATCAATTAAGTAATATCATGCAATATAAAATCATATATGGCTCACGGGTTATCCCGCTGTTGCCTAGACTCACGGCTCCGTTCTTGCCATCGCAATGACTCACGGCTTATCCGGTCTTGTCTATATAGGTTTGACTCACAGCTCCGTTCTTGTCTATTATAGACTCACGGCTTATCTGGTATTGTCGCACCATTAAAATTGACTGATTCACAGCTCCGTTCTTGTCTATAGCAGACTCACGGCTTATCTGGTATTGTCATGTCATTATTGTTGACTCACAGCTCCGTTCTTGTCTTTATCAGACTCACGGCTTATCTGGTATTGTCATATATTGAATCATGTAATTTGTCATTTTTGTCCCCCAAAATCATTTCCATTTGCAGCTGCCCATATAACACATATCACATCGGATAATAGTGAGATTACTCACCTGAAGGTTTGCTACAACTAGCGTTTGTTGTTCCTTGCCTTGAAATGAAATCCGTAGGATTTTGTCCCGTACCTATAATTCCATTTATTATCAAAATGATTATAGGTTAAGAACCATTCCAATTAACTCTAATACAATAGAGTTCAATATAATATCGTTATAAACAATGTCTAGTTAATAAACTTTCCGTTTACTAACTTTATATGAATTTTACTATTCACCGAGGCATTCAGATCGGTCTACAGGGCCCCCGAGGGGTCGAAAACTCGATATAAAAATTTTCCCAAACTTTTTAGACCATAACGAGCATATGGTTCAAATTTGAGCTAAATCGGACAAGCCAAGCAAAATAGCGTTTTTGATCCCCTGCCTGGTCTCTGCTCGGAGGCGCACTGCGCCTAGGGGAGGGCGCACTGCGCCTGGGCGCACCCCGCCTGGCTCTGGGGCGCACTGTGTCACACCCCGATCCTTGGCGGAATTGATCAAGGAGTGATATATTGTTCAAAGTCTCATGACAACTATGTTATAATATGATTAGATTCAATTAAGTACTAAGTAAGCAAACAAGATCCACAACATACAAATACAAATTCAAATACAAACAACATTTATTACATAATTTAAATAGTCTTGTGGGTTTCTAAGGTACACCCTACTTTTCATCAACTTCATTCTTCAAATCTGCATCATGGGTAAAAACATGTCAACTACGAGAGTTGGTGAGTAATCTAGTTTTATTAAAGAAAATTGTGAGTTTGAATAATTTGAAATTTGTTTTCTTTTGAAGTTGGCAAGCAAGTGTTATTGAGATAACAGTTTATAAATCAAAAATTGATTAACAAATGATAACAACAACAATAAGTCCTCACCCTATATATACATATATATGTATATATATAGGATGGAGCATCTAATCATCATACACACTCAACCACGTGCAATCAATCACCTTAGCGTCCCAAGGCGGGGTGGTCAACCCAATAGCGCTATTATTGTCCATAACGTACCTCAAGAATACGGGCATAGTCATGGAGATTAGACTAAAAATGATAATGCACTACAAGTACATGTAGCGTAAACAAACAATAATTATACAAATAATGATTCACATATAAATGTCCCAACAATGTCTCAATGGTGAAAAAATAATAAAATGAAGTTGGAACATATTAAAACCACATGATACACCCCAAAAGTATTTAAAATTATAAAATATGGGGTAGATTACTCACATTAGTCCAAACGGAATACGCGTGTCGTACGAAAGACGGCTCGGGTCAAAATGACGTAGAACCTAATATAATTAATAGTTTTGGCTTAGGAATCGATAAACGGAAATATAGTATTAATAAAAATAATTAGACATATATTCTTATATTAGATGAATTAACAATAATCCAAATTTTGTTTTGAATATTAATGTATTCATATGTTAAATGAATTTTAAATTGAATTAATTACTTTGCTTAATTAATTTATATTTTCACTTTAGGCAAGATTTTAATAATTTCTTATTAAAATAATAACTAGTCAAATTATAAGTATTTACAGATTTTATATATTATAAACAATTATTTATATGAAATAATCATTAAAAATGCATTTTTACATGCTTAGATATTTAGGAAAATGGTTTTAAATACTAAACAGTAATGAAACATTCTGAAATTATCAGAAAATCATTATTTCATAAAATAGTAATTACTGTAAAATTTTCATATTTTTATTAACTGCTTTAGTATTTATTTAGTATTTTAATAATTAAACCACAACAAATTTCGGGAAAAATAATAAATGATTCCCAAAAATTCTGGAAAATTAACCATAGTTTTCTAACATTATATTGAGCCTACTGTAAATATTTTGGATATTTTGGACAATGGGAAGTATTTATTATGTTTTTCATTATTAACTAATCAATAAAATCATAAATAATAGTAAACTATTAAGGAAAATTCATTAAACTTTTTATCTATGATTAATATGTCATATATGATATTGTGACAAGGGTTTATAAGTTTCGGACTTGTATAGCTATTTATTAACAATTTAACCCATTAAACAATTATTAAATTTGGAAAAATAAGAAAACATTCTTACAAAAATCTGTAAATTTTTTCATGGGGTCTTTATAATGTTATTAAGGTGCGAAAAATATAAAATCGTGTTTTTGACATACATAACTATATTTTTCTAATTATTTAGCTTTAACAAAATAAAATACAAAATAACCATAAAACTGTAATATAAATGCCTGAAACTTCATACATTATGTTTTCTCAGTTTATGGGTCATCCCATAATTTTCTCAGAATTTATTGAATACAAAAAGTATTTTATATGAATTATTGCCCTATTTTAGTGCAATAATTATAATAATTCGATAAAAATGAGTTAATTTCTGAAACTTTCCAGAACTTCTTATTTTATTAATGGGATTCTGAGAAAAATCAGGTTTATACATAAAATGAGTTTTAGATATTTTGGTGGATTTAATTTGTTTTATGTATGAATTTGAAACTTTTAACAACATACCTTGAGGAATGCTTCAAGAGGGATGAAGATTTGAGTATGAGGGATTGTTCTTGGCTGGAAAATGAAGCTTTCTTGGAGAAATTTCGAGATTGAGAGTGAGAGAAAGAATAGAGAGGGTTTGAGTGGTGATGAGAATAATGTGGTGAGAGGAAAAGGAAAGGAAAGATGATGGGAGGTGTGAGTGGGAGACCATGGGAATATCTTTTGACTTTTGGTGGTCTTCATAATTTTCCACTAGCACAAGCATCTTAAGAGTTTTATAAAATTTAATGTAGTGTTTATAAAAATAGAGTTTTATAAAGAAATAGGTTATTATTTGATTATAACAATCTACTTTGATTTGAAGTTTAATTATAGCATTCAAGTTTGATTCTTTTAATTTAATTAGAGAATTATACTTTTATTTGATTATAATATGGTATCATAATTTAATTTGATTATAGTTATAACATTATACAATGCTATATTGCTATTAACATCAATTTATAACGTAGTGTATGAGTTTTGATCCTATTAGCGTCAAGTAATCTCGATTAGGGTTTATTAGATTTCCAATTGGGTTGGGTTGACCCGAATCCATTTTAGGCGGATGTCACAGTCTCCCCTACTTTAGGAAATTTCGTCCCGAAATTTAATAAGAAAGTACCTTAAGAGAAAAGATGCGGGTATTTGGTACGCATTTGATCCTCACGCTCCCATGTATACTCGGGTCCACGTGCCGACTGCCACCTGACCTTGACCAGGGGAATGCGACTTCTTTTGAGTTGCTTTTCCTTCCGGTCGGCAATTTCCAAGGGTTTCTCAATAAATTGCATTGTCTCGTCAATTTGGATATCCTCGAGAGGAACATGAGGGTTCTCGTTTGCTAAACACTTTTTGGGGTTAGCTATATGAAATAGTGGGTGAACTTTCTGAAGCTCTGTTGGTAGATCCAACTCATAGGCTACTGGTCCGATCCTTTTCAGGATCTTAAACGGGCCTACGTAGCGTGGTGCCAATTTACCCTTGCGTCCAAATCGAACCACACCTTTCCATGGGGACACTTTTAACATGACCATGTCACCCACGATAAATTCAAGCGGTTTGCGTCGCGTGTCGGCATTACTCTTTTGTCTGCTACGAGCTGTGAGAAGGTTATTGCGAATCTGAGTGATTTTGTCGGTTGTTTCCTGGATAAGCTCAGGACCAACGATTGGAGAATCCACGGTTGCGCGAATTACGTGAGACTCCCCAATTTCATGCCAGCAAATAGGAGATCGGCATTTACGGCCATACAATGCCTCAAATGGTGGCATCCCGATGCTTGAATGATAACTGTTATTATAGGAGAATTCCACCAACGGTAAATGAGAGTCCCATTTTCCTTCGAAATCTAAGACACACACCCTCAACATGTCTTCGAGTGTTTGAATTGTCCTCTCAGATTGACCATCGGTCTGAGGATGATAGGCGGTACTGTATGTATGTATTTATGTATGTATATGTATGTATGTATTTATGTATGTATATGTATGTATGTATGTGTATGTATGTTTGTAATGTCATTTTATAGCTGATACGCATAAGAGGAATAAAATATGCAAGATACAGGTGGACCACGAGCTGTATATACGCCAGGTGAGTAGGTTCTAATCCATTATTATGATATTATTTAATTAAATGTTCTTAGAATTATTTCCACTTTCAGTAGATATAATTTTTTTTATAAAGAGTCTTTTCGTTTTCCCTGTCCTTATCGGAGTTAAGCAGTGAATGTTGAAAAAATAGCACTTTGGGTAGTCGAAAGGTTTTTTTTTAAAAGTCTTTTCGTTTTCCTGTCCTTATCAAGTTAAACAGTTAATGTTGAAAAAATAGCACCTAGGGTAATCGAAAGGTTTTTAAAAGTCTTTTCGTTTTCCTCCGATGAATATAATCTCAGAAGATCTAGGGCCTTCATCTTTGGGCTTTGCTTATGAGCAATCTCAAAACTTACTTCCAGGTTGAATTCTAGTACTTTTATGTCAGTTTGGTTTTTATCATCTAACATTTGTTTTTTTTTTTTTTTTTTTTTTTTTTAGGATCCACTAATGGATAGTTTAACGGATTACAATCCATTCATGGACGAGCACTTAACGAACAGTGAGATTATCCCCATGAATCAAGGATTCATGGCTAGCATACAGAATGACAATCAACTACAGGTGATTCATAACGACAGTGTTGGAATGAATCCTGAGTTTGAGGGAGGTTTTCAATACCAGAATCACCTTCAGATGATTCAAAGAAAGCTAGAGGGATTTCAAAACCCTGGGTTCATAGCTGAAAATCAACAGTTACTGCCGACATCAGATACTAATGTTATTGCACCAAAGTTTATCTTTGGTCAGGATCATGCTCAATTGATCCATAATGACAATAGCACAACCGGATTTGATTCTTTGAGTCCAAGAACCACAGTAGTTGGCAGTGGAAGTGGTTCTAGACAGCCATTAAGTAAGGAAGCAATAACTCAGCACTTTAACAAGCCTCTTTTGGAAGCTGCAAAGGAACTCAACGTTGGATCAACCCAGTTGAAGAATCGTTGTAGGGAGTTAGGCATACCAAAATGGCCTCGAAGACAGCTTAAGAGTCTAGAAACTCTTATTAACAATACTCAGGTTAAAAATTGCATTTTTTTTTTTCAAAATTTTAGTACCATGAGATTGTATTGACTGAAGGTATTTATGTAACAGGAATTGAATAATATTGCTAATGAAGCAGACGTAATACTTGGTATAGAAAATGAGAAAAAAGCAATATTCGAGGGTTCCAGTTCGAAGATGACTGATACCACAAAGAAATTTAGGCAAGCTGTCTTTAGAGATGTTTACAGGAAACGAAAGGCCGAGGAGATGGAGGAAACTTCATCAGGGACCCATGCACAGCAGCAATCTTTGCCATCCGGTTCTGCTATAGATGTTGATTTACTTGGGCATGTAAATGATGAAGGCTCACATCCTATAATAGAAAGTATGGTTGTTCCTATTCTTCAGGAAGGTCCAAGTCAAGTACCTTTTGATGAAGATTGGAGTTTCTTAGATCAGGAATATATGAATCTTGATTTACTTGAGAATGTAAATGATGAAATTTCACATCCTATGATAGAAGGTATGACCATTCCTATTCTTCAGGAAGGTCCAAGTCAAGTACCTTCTAATTCTGATATGAGTGGTTTTAACCCTGACTTTCTCAAGATCATAAGTGAAGAGAAAACAGAAGACTTAACAGGTGATATAGCCTGCTTTCGGCGTTCAGATTGAATTCCAACATTAGTCTAATGAAACCGTTGGTACCGTTCCTGTTTCCGTTTATGCCATTAATGCTAATGTTTGTCATGGCGGCTGCCACAACGACATGAAATACAACGGTGTCCACCAGTGGAGTCATCGGTCGATCTGCTGATGGTGTGATGGTATGTTGGTTACTTTGACAAGGTGGCATTCTTGTGCTATTGAGATTAAAGATGGAATGATTGTAGGTTTTCGATAATAGTTATTGGTCAGATATTATCGACTGTGTAAGGGTAGGGGTATAACATGTACATAAAATGTCTAGATGTATGGTTCTATAGTATTATAAAATACTCCTATAGTATTTTAGATTTGTTTTCTGTTTTAGAGTTTATTTGTATATGGTTATTGATAAGTTTTTTTTTTTAGACTTGTTGTTCACTACAATTATTCCTAAACACATGTTAGTCATACCTTGGACCAATAGAGTTGATCAGGCTCTATTTATCCTAGATATGATTACATAACTATCTAGGCCTACTCGTAGTGTTCAACTCATCTTATTACTCTTGTATTGTTTTGGTTATGACACTGTTCTAGTATGTATGTACTTGTACTTATACTTTATAAAAATATCATTGTATTGGGCACCTTCTGGGCTTTCCATGGGTATTAAATGTGAATCATGTAGCATTTGCGTGTGCCCCCATAATACTAAGTTTTCACATGTTTTCCCACTTCTAGGACCATTAGGGAACTTAATAGTCCAATGAGTTGGCCATTTTAGAGTGTATCCTTTCGGATACGTTTGATAAGGTCGGGTATTTTGATGGCTCAAAAGTAATGTGAATGACGCGCTTTGGCCTATAGGTTTGGGAACTCTCGCCTTTGGTCCCCAGGTAAGCAAACTGGTCCCTCGGTTGATTGGGATGTATACGAATGCTTACCTAGTCAGGACTTTCGGGCTACCGGCACCTCCCCCTTCCAGTTACTACGCGTCCATTACTATGATCTTACCCAACTAGAGTGGATGACTTGGAATTTCCTATGAGTTCTAAGGATTATATACGTATAATTTTTTTTTTTTTTTTTTTTTTTGAAACCACTTGAGTATGTGGGTGATTTTCAGAGAAAGAAGAGAAAATTTACAAGTGTATGCACACATATAAGTGTCATGAGTAATACGTAAGCACATAAGGGAGCAATTAGCATACAAAGGTATTCCTAGAATTTTATAAGTGCGAATTGCATGCAGTTGTGTGTGCATTTTATAAACTAGCATACGAGAGGACCCTAGAGGCTATAGACTAGGTCAAGGCAATTAACCTAATTCCCTATAGTCAAGGGCTCTGATACTAATCTGTCACACCCCGATCCTTGGCGGAATTGATCAAGGAGTGATATATTGTTCAAAGTCTCATGACAACTATGTTATAATATGATTAGATTCAATTAAGTACTAAGTAAGCAAACAAGATCCACAACATACAAATACAAATTCAAATACAAACAACATTTATTACATAATTTAAATAGTCTTGTGGGTTTCTAAGGTACACCCTACTTTTCATCAACTTCATTCTTCAAATCTGCATCATGGGTAAAAACATGTCAACTACGAGAGTTGGTGAGTAATCTAGTTTTATTAAAGAAAATTGTGAGTTTGAATAATTTGAAATTTGTTTTCTTTTGAAGTTGGCAAGCAAGTGTTATTGAGATAACAGTTTATAAATCAAAAATTGATTAACAAATGATAACAACAACAATAAGTCTTCACCCTATATATACATATATATGTATATATATAGGATGGAGCATCTAATCATCATACACACTCAACCACGTGCAATCAATCACCTTAGCGTCCCAAGGCGGGGTGGTCAACCCAATAGCGCTATTATTGTCCATAACGTACCTCAAGAATACGGGCATAGTCATGGAGATTAGACTAAAAATGATAATGCACTACAAGTACATGTAGCGTAAACAAACAATAATTATACAAATAATGATTCACATATAAATGTCCCAACAATGTCTCAATGGTGAAAAAATAATAAAATGAAGTTGGAACATATTAAAACCACATGATACACCCCAAAAGTATTTAAAATTATAAAATATGGGGTAGATTACTCACATTAGTCCAAACGGAATACGCGTGTCGTACGAAAGACGGCTCGGGTCAAAATGACGTAGAACCTAATATAATTAATAGTTTTGGCTTAGGAATCGATAAACGGAAATATAGTATTAATAAAAATAATTAGACATATATTCTTATATTAGATGAATTAACAATAATCCAAATTTTGTTTTGAATATTAATGTATTCATATGTTAAATGAATTTTAAATTGAATTAATTACTTTGCTTAATTAATTTATATTTTCACTTTAGGCAAGATTTTAATAATTTCTTATTAAAATAATAACTAGTCAAATTATAAGTATTTACAGATTTTATATATTATAAACAATTATTTATATGAAATAATCATTAAAAATGCATTTTTACATGCTTAGATATTTAGGAAAATGGTTTTAAATACTAAACAGTAATGAAACATTCTGAAATTATCAGAAAATCATTATTTCATAAAATAGTAATTACTGTAAAATTTTCATATTTTTATTAACTGCTTTAGTATTTATTTAGTATTTTAATAATTAAACCACAACAAATTTCGGGAAAAATAATAAATACTTCCCATTGTCCAAAATATCCAAAATATTTACAGTAGGCTCAATATAATGTTAGAAAACTATGGTTAATTTTCCAGAATTTTTGGGAATCATTTATTATAACAACTTACTTCCATTTTCTTTAGTTAAGTCCTTGTTATAATGACTTAATGGGAGTATCTAACCATTTTAATCACACAATTATAACTGAAATTGCAGTTTTTGAGTTCTACAAAATTCATCAAGAACAACAATCAAGAACTTGGAATATTTACCTCAAAAGCTTCCAATACTACCCTTTTAAGCCAAGGATCAAAATCCAAGCTTCAAACCTTCAAGAATCCTTCACGATTTCTGGAAAAATCAGTCACGAACTCTCTCCCGTAAACCTCCAAAATCTGCACACAAATGGAAGAAGCTTCCATCCTTATATACTTCCAGAAATTGCATTTTGGTCCCTAAAGTTGCATATTTTGAACTTTTGCCACAATTTACACAATTTATGACAAAAATAAACTTTAATAACATTTTAAGTCCAAGACTCAAAATATTATTACCAAACAAGTCCTTTTCTGTCCAAAAGACCAAATTACCCTTTTGAGGTAAAATGACCATTTTGCCCTTTTTATTATAATTATATAATAAACATGTTTTTGGCGTTACAAATTCTCCCCTCCTTTAAGAGATTTCGTCCCCGAAATCATACAAAAAGTTGAGGATATTTCTCTCTTATTTCACTTTCGGTCTCCCACGTCATGTCGGAACCCTTGTGATGACGCCAAAGGACTTTCACCATGCTGATCTTCTTATTTCGCAGCTGTCTTGTTTTGCGGTCTAGCACCCGCTCGGGTTGTTCCGGGTATCTCAGCTTTTCATCCACCTCAATTTCAGCAAGAGGTATATGTTGAGACTTGTCAAACAGAGTTTTCCTCAAATGGGACACATGGAATACGTCATGTATACCATGAAGTTCATCAGGTAACTCCAATCGATACGCCACGGCTCCAACTCTTTGGGATATGCGGAAAGGTCCAATGAAGCGAGGACTCAACTTCCCTTTCTTCCCAAAACGAATTAAGCCTTTCCAAGGGGATACTTTGAGCATTACCATATCTCCTACTTGGAATTCTATCGGTTTCACCCGTTTGTCCGCATACTGTTTCTGTCTATTCTGAGCTACCTTCAAATTTTCGCGTATCAGTTTAATCTTTTCTTCAGTCTGTGCTACAATTTCGGGTCCAGCCAACGGCTTTTCCCCAACTTCAGTCCAGCAGGTCGGAGTACGGCACGGTGCTCCATACAAGGCTTCATACGGGGCCATCTGAATGCTGGAATGATAGCTGTTATTGTACGCGAATTCCACCAAAGGTAAATGATCTTCCCAGCTTCCACCGAAGTCTATGACACAAGTCCTCAACATATCTTCCAAAGTTTGGATCGTTCTTTCACTCTGTCCATCGGTCTGTGGATGATATGCGGTACTCATAAGTATTTTTGTACCCAATCGCTTTTGAAGACTCTGCCAAAAATGGGAAGTAAATCTGCTGTCTCGGTCCGATACAATCGATGCTAGTAATCCATGCCGACAAATTACCTCATCAATGTAGATTTTCGCTAATTGATCTACTCTGTACTTTTCTTTATATGGTATAAATTGTGCCGATTTGGTCAATCGATCCACAATCACCCATATAGAATCATAACCTCGCGGTGTCCGCGGCAACTTTGTTACAAAATCCATGGTAATATGGTCCCATTTCTTCTCTGGAACCAGCAATGGTTGTATTTCCCCGTACGGTTTCTGATGGTTTGACTTAACTTGCAGACAAGTCAAACATCTTTCCACAAATCTTCCGATGTCCCTCTTCATTCCAGGCCACCAATACATCGGTTTTAACGTCCGATACATCTTGGTACTGCCCGGATGAACCGCATAACGGCTATAGTGTGCATCTTCTAGAAGTAAATTCCGTGCTTCTCCTTGTTTCGGGACCCATATTCGACCTCTGAAGGTTTTCAATTTCTGAGCATTTTCTTCCAGATGCTTCAAATATCCAACCATTCGTTCACTTTTAACATTCTCCGGCTTACATGCTTCTTCCTGTGCTGAACGGATCAATCCTGGTAACCGGCTTACTACACCCATGCATGCGGATGTAATTTTCAAAGGAGCTTCTTTTCGGCTTAGCGCATCTGCCACCACGTTCGCCTTACCAGGATGGTACTGAATTTCACAATCAAAGTCTTTCAGCAGATCCATCCACCTTTGCTGTCTCATACTAAGCTCTTTCTGGTCGAAGAGGTACTTCAAGCTCTTGTGATCCGTGTAAATAACAAACTTTACACCGTATAAATAATGCCTCCACAGCTTCAATGCTAGAACCACAGCAGCTAATTCCAGATCATGAACTGGATACTTCTTCTCGGCATCTTTCAATTGTCGGGACGCATAGGCTATGACCCGACCTTTCTGCATTAGCACACAACCAAGACCAATTCTAGAAGCATCGCTGTAAATCACATACTCTTCTCCGCTTTGTGGTAGTGCTAACACTGGTGCTTCACACAAAGATTGTTTCAAATTCTGGAATGCTTCTTGTTGTTTTTCGGCCCACGTGAACTTTTCACCCTTCTTGGTCAACTTGGTCAACGGAGCAGCTATCGAAGAGAAATTCTCGACAAATCTTCTGTAATAGCCTGCTAAACCAAGGAAACTTCGTATTTCAGTTGGACTCCGGGGCGGTTCCCACTTCATCACGGCCTCAATCTTTGCTGGATCAACTTTCACTCCTTCGGCATTGATTACATGACCAAGAAATTGGACTTCTCTTAGCCAGAAGTCACACTTGGAGAATTTCGCATACAGCTTTTCTCGATGAAGTAACTCCAACACTTGTCGCAGGTGCACTTCATGTTCGGCTTGGCTTCGCGAATACACCAAGATGTCATCAATAAATACTATCACCGAGGTATCAAGGAACGGACGACACACTCGGTTCATGAGATCCATGAATACGGGTGGAGCATTGGTTAATCCAAAAGGCATCACCAAAAACTCATAATGACCGTATCGCGTTCGGAAAGCTGTCTTCGGAATGTCTGACTCCCTTATCTTCAACTGGTGGTATCCTGACCTCAAGTCAATCTTGGAAAAGTAAGACGCGCCTTGCAGCTGGTCAAACAAATCGTCTATTCTGGGTAGCGGGTACTTGTTCTTCACCGTGATCTTGTTTAACTCCCGATAGTCAATACACATGCGCATTGACCCATCCTTCTTCTTGACAAACAGAATAGGGGCTCCCCAAGGCGATGTACTCGGTCTAATAAAACCCCTGTCTAGCAGTTCTTCCAGTTGCTTTCGCAGTTCCACCATCTCTGAAGGTGCTAAACGGTATGGAGCTCGAGCAACAGGTGAAGCTCCCTGAACCAGTTCAATCGTGAACTCAACCTGTCGATCTGGTGGCAACCCTGGAAGTTCATCTGGAAACACATCTGGGAATTCGTTCACCACATTCACATTCGCTACCCCCACTTTAATTGGTTGAGCCACCGATACATAAGCTAGATATGACATCCCTCCTTTACTAATACAGCTTCGAGCTTGAGCAAAAGAGATGACTGGCATTCGCAACCGAGGTCGTTCACCCTGAATCTTTATCCATTTTCCATCCGGTGTTGACACTGTGATGTTTTTATTTCTGCAATCCATGTTAGCATAATTCGTTGCTAACCAATCCATCCCCACAATTACACCAAATTCATTGGTAGTCATCGGCTTCAAATCTATAGGGAAGACGGTCCCGTAGATTTTAAGCTGACAATCTTCCAGATGTTCAGAAACCTAAACATATCGGCCGTCCGCTATAGCTACTTCTAGACTTTCGTCCATCGGTGTTAACGGTACATTCAGGCGAGGCAACAAAGACTCCGATACAAAACAGTGTGTTGCTCCTGGATCAAATATAACATATACAAGTATGGTATTGAGAGTAAAGATACCTGTAATCACATCCGTCTTCTCACGGGCTTCCTCCACGGTCATCTGGAAAGCTCGCGAGGCTACTGGTCGTCCCCTGTTCTTTGGCTCTTCTTTCTTTCCCACTTGATCATCCCTAGGCCTTTCACTGTAGACACTAGATTTCAGTTGTGGACAGTTCGGACGAATGTGATCTGTAGCTCCACATTGGTAGCATCTTCGTTCCGCCCGACACTTCCGTATAGAATGACCCGTTCTTCCACAATTTCGGCAGCTAACTGAACCAGTATCACTGCGACAATTGCCAAAATGCCTTTTTCTACACTTCTCACACCACTTTCCTTCGTCCCTCTTGCTTTTTCCCTTAGACCCGGATTGTTGCGACTTTTTCTGAGGCGTCCAACCTTGGTCTTCCGCCTTTCTTTTTGTTTCAACGGCCTTCTTTTCATCTTCCTGTCGCTTCAGTTCTGTTTCTCTTTCCGTGGCTCGATCCACCACTTGCCGGAAAGTAGTTAGTTTCAACGGTTGCACAATTTCTCTAATTCGGGTTGTCAACCCCCGAACATACTTGTCGATCTTTCTCTTTTCAGTGTAAATATGGTGTTCCGCAAACCTAGCTTTCTCCAGAAAGCTAAGGGTATATTCCTGAACAGATCGGGAACCCTGTTCCAGATGCAGGAATTCATCTTCCAATTTCTGAATAACTACTTCTGAGCAGTATTCTTCATTGAACTTTGTCTTGAATTGCTCCCAAGGTACCCATTGGGATGAATCAAGATCCAGTGATTTGTAGTAGGTTTGCGACATATTTTGAACTTTTGCCATAATTTACACAATTTATGACAAAAATCAACTTTAATAACATTTTAAGTCCAAGACTCAAAATATTATTACCAAACAAGTCATTTTCTGTCCAAAAGACCAAATTACCCTTTTGAGGTAAAATGACCATTTTGCCCTTTTTATTATAATTATATAATAAACATGTTTTTGGCGTTACAAGACCCTTGCATGAAGTGGAGTTCGATAGAAGGTGCAGAAGCACAAGTCGAGCAGTCATAGTTCGAAGGCAAGACCTCGACTGAAGGCTAATATGGGTTCTGCATACGAAGGCGTGACTTTGGTCAAACCCAGTATTGTCGTTGTCACTATCACTGGTCAGAGAAATCTTGGGAACACGCAAAGAACAGTACCGTTGTCAGAGGTAGCATGGGGAGCATAATGCAGTCACTTTTTCAGATAAAGTGACAAGGATAGTTTGTCCGTTTGCTCTTTCCCGCCCAAGACCTTGCATGTTCAAGCTTCCACATCCCGCTATTTATACATCCCCAATCCTATGACTGTAATATGTTTAAAATGTTCATGTGTTTAATTTGCTAAAGTAGTCATAGTTTCTCTCTTGTAAATCATTAAAGTTTATCAATGAATGTTTCTCTCGTTTCTCACAGTGGACGTAGCCCAGTTGGGCGAACCACTTTATATCCTTGTGGTTTCTTCATCCTCAAACCTTCAGATTACTCACTTGTCTAGATAGTTGATATGAAAGTCTGTCGAAGTAC
Source organism: Cichorium intybus (assembly GCA_023525715.1). Lineage (NCBI taxonomy): Eukaryota > Viridiplantae > Streptophyta > Magnoliopsida > Asterales > Asteraceae > Cichorium > Cichorium intybus. The sequence goes on from CM042015.1 coordinate 79,498,182, forward strand.
TTGGTCGTGCGTTCGTTGGTGCAAAACCCTAGATTTCGCTGTGCACCCAACACGATACGCAGTAAACCCTTGAGAATCACATCAAGAAACTCCCGAACCATGGGTACATTTGCTGCTGTCACCTTCCTTTCCCTCGAATGTCGACAATGTAAGCCAAAAATCGCATACATCCATGCTGAAGATATTTCCATGCCTTCACAGTCGAACAGAAGGTCGCATTGCCTCTTATCCCCTCACCCTGAACCATCAATCTCCCCCACTTGGGGTTATACCTGTTGCCATCTGCAAACAATCAATGCCCCGAACCAACTCATTCAGTCAATACACACCACCATGCTAATCTCGTCTATCGTAATAGGAATGAGGTCTAACGAAAACATTAACCTACTGATCTCCATGACACAATCACGGTAGACCTTAGATGCTCTAACCGTCCTATCATCTATAATCTTAACATCTGGTGGGTGGTCCAGTGCTCTTAGATTAACATCAAGGCCATTGCTAAAACTAAAAGCGAGCGACACAAAGGAACGACTCGCTCCTGAGTCATCACACTAAGACATGCACGAAGTGGACTAGAAAAGCACCTAGTCATCATAAATACAGAGCATCATAAAACATAAATAGATACCTACTGGTGACAACTTCTGGTGCTGCAAGAAAAGCACCTAGTCATCGACTTTGGCACTATGTTTTTTTTAATTAAATCAATATATATATATATATATATATATATATATATATATATATATATATATATATATATATATATATATATATATATATATATATATATATCAATTTAGACACCTAAAAAGTGTCTAATCATCATGTCCATGTCAGCGCCACTTCATCAAAAACTGACATGTCATAATGCCGCGTCAGCTGACAACCGGGTTGACTGGTCAAATGGTCAATATTAAGAAAAAATTGAAAACAGAAAATTTGAAAATTTAATGATTTGTTTTAAAAAAAAATAATAGAGTATCAAAATTGAACTTTTATAAAAAAAATTAATATATTTTTTGAAATTTGCCTTTTAAATATGCAAACAATAATAAAACACAATTGGAAAGAAGCCGAATTTTTTGTTTTGGAAGATCTACTGTATCGTCCCAACTAAAAAGCACAAACTATATAGACAAAATCCCAACGTTCTTTGTTCGGTTTTATAACAAAAAATAATAAAACACAATTGAAAAAAAAACTAAATTTTTTGTTTTGGAAGATCTATTGTATCGTCCCAACTAAAAGGCACAAACTATTTAGACAAAATCCCAACGGTCTTTGTTCAGTTTTATAGCACTAGAGCTTCCTCTTAATGAAGTACCTACAACACCACCACACAAAGGTTTAATATCTCTCATGATTTACACGTGTGTATATATATTGAAACCCTACTACACCAAAATGAGAGTTGACTCATCGCAAAAGGTAATCTTAAATAAACCCTTACATGACATGACATATGTATGTGTTTAACTTCACACACATGTCACATCAGAAAGAGTTTATTTACCAACAGCCTTGGCAAAATGTTTATCAAAGTTGTGTCAAAATCTTTTAAATATTCATTTTGATACTTAGCTAAGTGGCAGTAAGATGTATGGCAAATGGTTACTATAGATAAAAAAATTCAATTAATTAATTAAATACTTCAAATAATGATTACCAACAAACTATAAAATATCAATTTTTATTATTACTCATCAGTCTCGATAAGTAATAGTTCCAAAAAGTAAACAAATAGAAAGCACAACATGAGCCGATCCAATTAGTTTCATATTTAAGAATCGAAACTGAAATCGAATGTGTCTGTTTCAACTCTGAAACTGACACAACTAACTTTAGTTTCGGTTCTTAAAATATGAAACCGATCGAAAACAGTTCCTATTATGCTTCTTAGCTTTTTGGAACTCTAAAACGGACCGTCCTAGAACGATTACGATTCAAAAGGCTAGTATCTAGTCTCAAACTCTCAATGCTCACATTTATATCAAAGTTACAATCAATTTACATTTAAATAAGTCGATTAAAGTTCCTTACAAGTTACAATCCAATATAAATATCAATATTATTCTAAATTATTTGATACGAGAAAACCATCATTTATTATTTATATCAGTCTTTTAATAACTTAAAGTGACTAAATGGCTTGTAGCTCAGCGGTACCGGTGTTGCCCTCCCTCCTTGAAGTTGAGGGTTCAAGCCTCGCTTGAGGTATATGTGGATATTTAGGTGTAACTAGGGCTGTAAATCATGTTCGTTTGTTTAACAAATATCTTGTTCATGTTCATTCGTTTATGTTCATGAACATACTAACGAACATGAAGGAACAAACATAAACGAACAAAGATAAATGAACACAATTGAACATATATGAATATAAACGAACACATAATATTGTAATTTAATCAAATATAATTGAACACATATGAACATAAAAGGAAACTTACATGAACAAACTTAAACGAACGTAAACGAACAACATAAACGGACGTTCACTAACATAATTGAACGAACAAGGTCATTGTTCATGTTCATTCGTTTAACTAAACGAACATGAATTCGTGCTCATGTTCGTTCATTTATTAAATAAACGAACATAAACGAACTTCTCGCCGAACAATTCATGAACGATTTGCTGAACGTTCGGTTCGTTTACAGCTAGGTGTAACTTAAGAATAGGTTAAATAATGTTATATTTGCTGTTCCAAAAAAAAAAAAAAATACCATCGTACATAATCCTTTTACCATTTTTTTAAATGCATATAGAATAGGACATAAAAAACATATTTATTATTATATTATATATTACTAAAATAATCGGCAACAAAGCCATCTCATTTCTTCTTTTTCCACCTGGATACTTACACTGTTCTTTCCATTTTTTTCACGTCTGCAAAACCCTCTCATCCTCCATGTCTATGTCCTTAAAAGAATTCGATTACATTGGCTCATCAGAAGCGAAAATGGAGAAAATAACCCACAAGCAAGATTTGAACTTGAAGGCCACTGAGTTAAGACTCGGTCTGCCTGGTTCCGAGTCGCCGGAGAGAAACACCATCAATGGAGGTGGTATGGCTGCCCTGAAGATTCTGGTGTCGGGAGCCAAAAGGGGTTTCTCAGACACCATTAAAACTTCTTCTGGAACATGGGGTTTCCCCGATAATGGTGGATCTGAGGTCGATTTTGTTAAAAGTGGTGCGCTTTTTTCATCATCTTCTTCTCCAAGAATCGACAACAAGAACCCTAATTCTGTAAAAGAGGCTGTTGTTTCATCTTCAACAAAGAATTATTTACATGATAAACACTCTCAAATTGCTTCCTCAAATGGTCAAGATTCTGTTGCTGCTTCAAAGTAAGAATTTTCTCTCTCGTTAAGTTTGACTTTGGAAGTCAAACTTGTGTTGGATAAATCTATAACCTTTATCTGCGTTTTTTAACATCAAATTTCTTAATAAATTTTGGTACTATTTTATGAGATGTGGAAAAAAAACACACGAAATAATACCTTTTTTTAATCAATGTTGATATTTTAAGTAGTTCTGTTGACTTTTAAAGTCAAAATTTTAATTTTAAAAGAACACTGAGATTTTTTGTATTGAATATTAGCATGGACTTGTTTGAACATTAAATATGGGTGTTTAGATGTCCGTTTTATTCATGAGAACTGATTCAACTGAATGCTGAGATAGCCTAAAATTACCTCTTTATCCTTAGATTTAAGCAAAATCTGATTTTTCTAGTCGCAATAATCACTTTAAAAACGCACTCAAATTTCTGCTTAAAATGGTCAAGTTTCGTTTTCAAGATAAGGTTCCTATTCGATAGTTTAATAAATTTGACTTTAGAAGTCAACTTGTATCAACTTCAAATGGTCAAGAGGTTTTCTTATAGCTAATTGACCACTTAATGACATCGGAGAGGTAAGAGGTTAGGTTTTTTTTTTTTTCATGGTGACCAAAATATTTTTAGGTTTTGTACATCTAGCCTCTCTTCATTCAAATAAATTTTGTTTTACCTCTTAATTATATTTTAGTTTTGAATATTTATTATTTCTTTACTAATTAATTATTTTTAATAGATATTTTATAGTATTTTATTTATGAAGAATAAAATTTATAGCGATTCTATAATACTTTCAATGCTTTTTTTTATATCTATACTATAACGTAGTAACTTTTTCATATTTTATGTTTATCAATTAAAAACTCGACATAGTTGTATTTATACTTTCGTTTATTTGTGACATTTAATGCCTATAAAAGGGTATTGCTTATGCTCCAAAGAAAACACCCATCCTCCATATATAACAATTATTTACATATAATCAAACTATCTCATGTGCAATGAGATTAAAGCAAAACATGGTTGTAGGTTTTAAAACTATGTTTTTAGATGTCTCGTATTGTAATATATTCCTTTTTGAACAATGTATTGATAAACATACATTGAATTCTTTTCGAACGATGTACTATAATACTTCCTTTTCGAACAATATATTGCAATACTTTTAATTATTTGAATATTAATAGCTAGTCATATTTATTATGTAAATATTTCGTATTAAAAAGATAATACATGTTCAAAAATCGCCTGAAAGAATTTTTTAAGCTTATAACTTTTAAATAAAAAGTCAAATACCCTTTCATCAATCATCATACGATCATTACTAAAAAGTCAAAGTTTGACTTTTTAAAATCAGGGGACAGGTGGTGGGATGGCCTCCAATTCGATCTTTTAGAAAGAATTCAATGGCGACAAAACAAACTAAAAACGACGTCGAAATGGGATCAAATTGTGTTTATGTGAAAGTTAGTATGGATGGAGCTCCATATTTAAGAAAAGTCGATCTCAAGATCTATTCAAGCTACTTGGATCTTTCTTCCGCTTTAGAAAAAATGTTTAGTAGCTTCACTCTCGGTAACTTACTTTTACCCTCATAACGTCTTTTACCATCTTAATATAGAAAATGACTCTTTTGCCCTCGTTTATTCTCTCATATACCCTTTTTTAACATTTTATCCAGATGGGTGAAAAGAAACACGATTATTATGAGTTCTTTCAAATGCTGTTTTAATGAGCGATTTCACATGTCTTGATTCATTTTAACGCCGATTGATTAGGGTTTATGTAAAGTACTAAACTTCTTGGATTTGATGGAAATTTTCGATTAGGGTTGAGTGAAAGCCAGATGGATCTTCTTAATGGTTCTGAATACGTGCTTACTTATGAAGACAAAGATGGTGATTTGATGCTTGTTGGTGATGTTCCCTGGGAGTAAGTTCCATATTTTCAAACCTTAATCAACAAATGAATAACTTCGACTTTTTATGGTCAAAGTTATTGACCGTTGCTTTCGCGATTTTAAACTGTGTGGTGTTTTCAACTTAACAAAACTTCTTTTTTTTTTTGTTTCTTTTGCGTTAGTTGTTATAGATTCGATGACCGTTTTTGACCAAAGTTGACTGATTTATCCATTATGTATCTGAAATTTGTCATATTTGACCTAAAAAGTCAACATCTTTTTGATATTTAAATTATTATCGACTGTTGCAGTATGTTCACTGCTTCTTGCAAGAGGATGCGGATCATGAAAAGTTCAGATGCGAGCTGCTTAGGTAAATCTTGGTCGTTGAAACAATAATAAAAACACGTGATCATGCGATAATGTTAAATGACATTTTTGTCTTTGTTTGCTGTCTCATTTTACAGCCCCTCGGGCCATGGCGAAGGGCAGCGGTCGTAATTAGTGTTTGTGTATCGTGCAGGAGTAGTAAAATAGATTAACCGATGGTTTGTATAGTTATCTTAGTATTCATGTGAAAGAGATCATGTTCAATTTGTTATATTTTTCATTTTGTGGGTCCCAGTCTTTAGCCTTACAAACTGCATAAATATATATAAATATAAAGATGAATTTGCATGTTAAATATGTACATACATTGTGATTGTCCGGTTGGATGATATTGGTTGTATGGTGGGGGTGGGGTGGGGTGCGTAGTTGTGGGGTGTAGGTGTGTGGGTGAGTGGGTAGTGGTGGGTGGTGGTGTGGAGGTGGAGTTGGAGGATTGTTGGGTGTCGGTGGGGATGGATGATTGGGGTATTGAGGCATTGTTTGACGCTAACCGAAAAATTAGTTTTTTAGCTTATATGCTAGCTTATCAATAATCTTTCTCATGGCACTTATCAAAAGCTACGTTATAATCTAGATTATATGTTATTTTAGTGGTCTTAGTTACTAAGTTATAATAAGCTAGCTTAATTATGCTAAATAGGACCTAAAACGTCTAATTTAAATAAAAACTCATAATAAAAAGGTTACTTCAAGTAGTTTTTATGTTTGTTTTTAGATTTTATGTAATTTTACATATTTCAGAAGTTTATTATTCTTGTCAATACTTTTACTTAAATAAAAACTTCGGCTTTTAGTTTCTAGTTACAAGCTAGTTTTGATAAGCATATCTTAAATCTAAGAAGTACAAGCTTTGGTGATAAAGTGTAATTCTTTTTTATCAAACCGAGTCAATTTTAAGTTAACTTACAACAAGAATCTTTTACGTTTGGAATAAATGAATGGTGTGAAAGTTAAAATTGGGTAACCAATAATTACTATTTTTTGGTTAGTTTAGATTTATTCAATCACCTTGGATATTTAAAGCTGATTTTTTTTTCAAAGTATATCAATACTAGATGAATATCTGCTGTTGTGTAAAATAAAGTTGTATAGTTAAATTTTTTACTAATACATGTTGAGATAATTATGTTATTGACAGTATCAATGAAATAATAATTTCTTATACTCAGTTGGTATATAAATATGTAATTATTTTGAATCATATTATAAGATAATCATCTATTAGAATTATATCATTCAATGATATTTACTCATGGCTTGCATGTAAATAAAACTAGATATGGTTCTCGAATTAATGTTACTTTAACGTTAATTAATTAAGATAGAAATTATTTATTTGAACATTACTAAATTTTGATCTTATAATTATTTAAATTGGCAACCATTATTTGTAATATAAGTTGTAAATTTATGTATTTTTAACTATTATAATTATTAATTAATTTAAAATGCTATACCCGCTTCTGCTGCTGTGTCATCTATTACCATTGGAAGGCCAAAAACTAGTTGTTCTAAAAACAAACCTCACAATGTCCCACCTTGTTGTGTCACCCATAAAGCCTCAGTCCACTAGATCTACAAAAAGCTGACACTAGATGAGTGTTGACATTTGGTTTTAATGTATGAAAATAATCCAACACCGCAAGTTATCGTATATGGTGATTGATAAGGTATCATAGTGATACGCTCGACAGCAAAGTCCAGCCAGCGGCCAGGGTCGCGTGGCCGCCTGGAAGGTGACGCACTCCTAGCAGCCCTGGACAGCCGGTGATAGCCCCAACCAATATGAAAGCGACACCTAGCTCTATAACAGGTCCACCGTGTGAACTGTCACCGACAGGCGACCATATAGTGCACGAGCAACTATCTGGACGGCCCGATGAACCAATCACAGCCAATCACAGAAGATCGACCAATGAGTACAAGAGTCTGCTGCCAAGACTGATACCTTGGTCTCCACACAGGTACATCGGTATATGATGATCAGACCCCATGAGAGGATCATCATCGAATTCCGAGCTTTCACATTCACTCTCATTTTCCTCACCTTCACTCTTTTCCGATCACCGTACTAACTTGACCGTTAGAGCGCCCTCCCGAGATTTCCTCCCAGAGTGCGACTGACCCCATTCTTTCACTGTGTGCCCGGGTCCAAGACGAACCTAACGGGAAGAGCATCTTCAAAGGACTGGTTCGCATCAGTGATACTATAGCCCAAAATGTTTCTCCCATTTGAGAATCTCCAATAATCGGGTCAACGGAAACCGAAATTCACGCCTTTTCTAAATTCAATTCTTCGTCATTCGCCCAAGGCACCTTTTTTTCGGCTTGCGGTTTTTTGCCTTTCTTCTTCGATGGTTGTCGTCGCTCTAGTGGTTGTGTTCCCACAACCATTTCAGGAGACACCTGTTGCGGTTGTTGTTGTGGTTGTGTTTAATCCGAATGGATCAAAATCGTGATTGTGGTTTGATGGTGGGGTGTTTGGATTTTGATCCATAATAGGTGTGTATGAATGAGGTAAACAATGTATGTATATGTAAATGGAATAGTAGATGGTGTGTCGAATGAGGTAAATTATGTGAGTATTTATAGGTAAAATTTTGTTAAATTAAAAAGGTAAAAAAAATTAAAAGTTTAGTCGTTTAAATTAAAGGCTAGTGGTCTTGGATTGGGTGTGATTGATCGTTACTCAGACCACGGAGGAACACGTTTTTCCCCATCACAGAGCACACAGGATGGTATGCACGACCATGATAGGTGTCACCTAAGCCATCACAGAACCCTGTGAAGGGTATACCTCACGATCTTAAGACCCGTTTCACAGGTGACCCTCCATGATAGATACATGGCCGTGTTGGAGTTTTGTTATCTCACCTATTTTTTAAAAATATTAAGGAAAACAATTATTTTTGTTTTTTTTCTGTTAGAGAGGACGGAGTAGAAGCCGTCGAACCTCCACCACATCCAACCCGCTGCTGAACTAGCGGTGGAGGGAGTGGTTTCGCCGCTGAAACCGTTGAACCTCCACCTCCTCCAACCCACTGCCCTCTTTTCCTTCTTTGTGTTCAACCCAAAGCAGGTTCCTGAACACGCTAGCTACGCACACCTCCAAGCCGCTGAAACCACGACGACGGCGCGGTCAAACCCACACCCAAGCCGCTACTACTCCGCCTGCCCTTAAAAGAAACAAATCAATATGTTGGTTAAAAAGGAAATGTTGATGACATGAGAGGTCAGCTAACTAATAACTATGCTCCGTTTACATATTTGGTCATCTTTTACATGATTTACCATACACCAGGGGCGAAGCTATATATATATATTCAAGGTGGGTCCTTGGACCTACCTTTTTTTTTTAATTTAGGTAGTATATTATATAAACCAAAAAACTGGAACCATCTTAAAAATAATTAAGGACCTACATTAGTCCAATAAATGTCAATACATCTAGAATTAAGTCTCAACTTGTTAGCTCAATCAAATAAACTAGCACAAATACACTAAAATAAAACAAAAAGGGAAAAAAAAAAAAAAAGAAGGTAACAACGTCCTCTATCCTCACTTCGATGGGGTTCTCATTACGCATCTTTATTAAATATTGAAACCATATACGCATCCATTTGTGATGTACTTGGAGAACTTTAATATAACTATTTAAGTTATGGTATTTTTTTAAGACATTACCCGACCCGCTATTAACATTTTTTTACTCTTTCATTTTGTTTGGTTTACTTAAATAGGAAACCACGTGAATTTCGATTCTAGATTCGTCACTGCCATACACCATTTTGATGAGGAATAATCAGTCATCATCATCACCGGATTTGTTCCCGAACAATTCATTCTTCTCTACATGAGACATATACAGCCATTTTCTCATGTCGTTAACTAAAAAATAAACAACCAACGATTTCAAATGGGTAAAATATAATGATATATCGTCACATATAACACACTACTTATTTATTAAAAAACACTTGAACAAAATAAGTTCCGCATCACTTAAACCTGATCAAAACGGTACATAATATCTGTGAAGGGAATCTATTGCTTATATTCCATTTAAAACCCCCAAAAATCTAGCGAACCATCACTTTTGGTGTACGGATTTACCTTATTTTCGGACCAACTTTTCCACCTTATTAAAACGGCCACAATTACCACCGTCATCTGAAAAAATGGCTCCAATAATGCCTCCGCCGCTAAAAACCTCCCTCTACCACATCCTCCTCCCTCTATGCCTTGCATTTTCAGTCGCCGTAGCTGGTCCAAATCCCAAAATTGGTCCCAGAAAATCCGGTAAGGGCCGTAACGATGGCGGCAAAAAAGGAGGTGGAGCCGCTAAACCAATGCTACCCGTGCCCCCGATTCCGGCGGCCGGAAACGATTTACAGACCAATTTTAAAGGCTCATGGGCCATAGATAACCCGAATGTGGGTGTTGCCGCCATGCAATTCCAGTTAATGCCGAACAATAAGGCGGTGTGGTTTGATACGACGTCTCTTGGACCGTCTGCCCGGGAATTGGGCCCGCCGGGCAACTGCCCGAAATCCCCTGAGATGAACTTTAAGCCTGATTGCTTTGCACATGCCATTTCTTATGATGTTGAGACCGGACAGAGCCGGACAATTTACGTGCGTGATTTTTTTAACCATTTTATCTGGATTTATCGCGTTAAAAATAACCAAAAAACCATACATGAATAATATCATTTCTAATAATCATTTGAACATCATACAATTCTAGATTTTTGAATTCATGATTTTTTAGAAACTTTTCAATCAATTCAATGAGAAAACTAATCACCATGGTTTTGAAAACGGCACTGGACCGGCCGGTTCAACCGGTTTAACAGGTTATCGGTTTTCAACTTCACAAAAACCGTTTGTAACGGACTAGTAAAAACCGGCCGGTTCACAAAAAACCGTATCAAACCGGACTGGTTAAACCTTTAAAAACCGATTTAAAAACCATTGCTAATCACTGTATTTTGCTAAAATAAAATAATACACAAAAATATGTCAAAATGAGCTTTTCTAAGCTCCTTTATGATAGCTAGTTTGGGATGACATTAGGGATGTTTTAGTAAAAATAATGTATTATGTCATATTATAGTGTTGTTTTTTCAATTTTAATAAATATATTGGAAATAAATTACTTGTGATTTTTCTACAAAAATAGTCCCTGTGCTTTCCTATTTTTACCATGTTTTTTCCAAGGTAGAACCTTTTAAATGTTGGTCCTTTTTTCAAGGTTTTATACCAATTTTGCTCATTCTTTCTCTTTCAAGGTTTGCATATTTGAAATCATGAAATAAACATCAAAATTGGAAGAAAAAAAATTGGTTGTGAATTAAATATGATAAAATTAGAAAGTATAGGGACCATTTTTGTTGTTTTCTCTATGTTTTATGTAAATTATAACATGTCTGTTGCAGATGGACGGAGAACCATGGTGCTCATCGGGAAACTTGTGGCCCAACGGCGACTTGGTGGCTACCGGCGGTACTAGAGGCGGTTCTAGATCCGTTAGATCGCTATCAATGACTGACCCAAACGCTAACTTTGTCGAGAAGAAGAATATTCTTGCTGAAAAGAGATGGTACGTATACCCTTTTAGGTGGAGGTGACAAATTCAATTCATTCAATTTTGACCCCTCTCTGGCATATTGCAGGTATTCAACCAACCAGATTTTAGAAGACGGAAGCTCAGTGGTGGTTGGTGGCCGGAGCTCCTTTAGCTACGAAATCGTACCTCCACACCGCCTAGAATTTCCGACAAAGAAATTTAATCTCAAATTCCTCCAAGAAACCACCGTACCGAAAAAACCCGGCCCCGGAATGTACATTGAAAACAACCTCTACCCTTTTCTCTTCCTCCTCCCTGACGGCAATGTTTGGCTTTTCGCCAACGACCGCGCCATCACCTTCCGCCCACAAACCGGCGCGATTGTCCGGACATTCCCCAAATTAGAAGGCGGAGCTCGGAACTACCCACCTTCCGGCATGTCCGCCCTCCTCCCGTTAATCATCGGCCCTGGGGAGATACAGGCTGAGGTGGTGGTTTGCGGCGGCAATGCACAGAACGCTTACGAGTCAGTCGACAGCAAACACTCGAAAAACAGAGTGTTCATGCCGGCGCTCCGGGACTGCCATAGACTCAAGGTATCGAATCCCACTTCGACATGGGAAAAAGAACAAGACATGCCGTCGGGAAGATGCATGGGCGACCTCCTCCACCTACCCACCGGCGATCTTTTAATGATTAACGGAGCACAAAAGGGTGTTGCCGGTTGGGAAAACGCTATTGATCCGAATTTTACGCCCGTATTATACTCACCGAATAAACCAATGGGCCAAAAATATAAAGTAATGGCTCCAACGAACATCGCGAGAATGTACCATTCTGTAGCGGCGTTGATGCCGGACGGGAAAATTCTGGTCGCCGGAAGTAATCCACATGCGAAATACCTTTACAAGGGTCCATACCCGACGGAGCTGCGAGTGGAGAAATTTTCCCCTCATTATCTTGATCCGGCGCTTGCCGTCCACCGGCCGGTAGTCTCGCCTCAGGCGTCAGATAAGGTGTTGAGGTACGGGAAAGAATTCAAGATTAAAGTGAAATTTAATGGTGGTAAAGTAAATCCTCAAGATGTGAAGGTGACGATGCTTTATCCGCCATTCACGACTCATGGGTTTTCGATGAATCAAAGATTGTTGATTGTACCGCTGAAGACGGTGGCTAATGATTTGATCGTGGCCGTAGCGCCGCCGTCTGGAAAGATTGCTCCTCCGGGGTACTATCTTTTATTTGTGAATTTCCGCGGTGTTCCCGCCAAAGGTATTTGGGTCCATATTGACTAAGAGACTTATTTATGGCATGTTGTACAGCAGAAGTTATGTTTGACCAGTTAAAGTCAAACAAGTAGTTTTTGTAATATATTATATTTGCTTGCCATTCAACAAAAAAAAAAAACAAAAAAAACTTAGAAGATGTTGTGGTTCTCGGTATCGTATAGACGTATACTACCATTAGATTATCATATTATCATTTTATCGATAAATAGATTAGTAGCAAATTAAAACAAATCTAGATTAAAACATGTGAACTTTTGGAACATATCAAGGCATACCATACAAAAATTCACTGTTTTTATTATTTATCTCATAAATAACTACCACATTAGTTACAATTACAAAATCATATTAAAATAACCAACAACATTTCAGACTTTTGTAAATTGTTCTAGATTTTCAAATTTACTTTGATCCTTTATAGGATTAATCTTAAAAGCAGGATAGTGAAGTAGGACAAGTGTTGACCAAAATTTATGCAGCAAGGGGAGTTACTTTTGGGAAGTAGAAGGTTAGAAGTATAAGAAACATGAAACTGAAGGACTGATATTGGCATTATATAAACTTTTCTATGAACCATATATTAATTCACAATGTTTTCATTAACTTAAAAGGGTTTCCAATAGACCCCAAAAACGGAAACCCAAACAACATTGTGAACAGTGAACTCACTTCCATAAAGCTAAAACCGGCCGGTTAAATCCGGATTTGCTTCCCGATAAACTCGCACTTAAGTTTTCAATTTCCCGAAAACCGATCTGCAATTAAAAAAATTCAAAATGAAAAGGCATATCTATATATAAATTTGATATGCAATTATATAAAAAAAAATAACTATGAGATGTCGTGTTAAAAAGAAAAGAAAAATACGAACCTTATCTAGAAGAATCTCCTGAAATCGTTCCGGGAAAATCTCAAGATTCTTGTAGTTAGTCGATGCTACCTGCACATAAAAAAGAAATAAGATATATTCTTATATTTGCAGAAAATGCAAAATTTTAAAAAATAAAATTTAGAATATAAGCAAAATACATACCTCGGATACTTGGCGGTTACTGACATATGATTTCCATGGTTGAGGTTCCAAAATGAAAACTCCACCCTACCCAAAAATCAATTAAAAATTAAACATAAAAAGTGTAATTAAAGAGAAGAGATAAATGTCCATTCAAAAGATAATAATTTCAAAGTAAAATGACCAAAAGGACCATAACACTTACGGGTTGAAGAAGCTTCCAAACCTTTGAGAAGAGTGTTATTAAGCCCTCGTCACCCCAATTTAAATGGACCCATTTTGTAACACTTAGGCTGCAAGGTATAAGAAGGGCATTATCGTCTTTTGCACAAATAAGAGATTAGTGAGTCCCTGTAACACCTTTTTGAGTGGGACAAAAAGCTGTAACTTTTGTCTTATTGACATCAGTCTTAGACTCAATTCAATGCAGGTCAAAGTCAAACACAGTACAAGGTCGCCTGTCCTTTCTTGTTATGTCCTGTCCTGTAGTTTAATAAAGCAAAGCAAAAGAATAAACTTACCAAAGAATGGTATCGTACTTTTCCCCTGGAGTTGACCAACTTTGAACGAAATTATCTTTCTTGAAAGAGACTATGTCAAATAAATGTGAAGGAGAATCCCCTGAAATTTCACTTTCACTGGTGGTTTTATCTTGTGAATTTTTTATACCATCTTTGCCAGCATCTTTTGACTTGTCAACAGTTAAATTCTGCTTTTTTTCATTCATCTTCACAATTCTCCTAAGATTCCAATAAGCATCCTCAATTCGGGCTGAAAAAAAAAAACATTTTAGTGTTCTTTTAGTTAAGTTTAGAATCCTTAATTCACAAATTGTCACTCACCTGAATCTATGTCGACTCCAAGGATTTTCCTGCAGCCAAAGTTTTTTGCTGAAATCAAGAAAATCATATTCAGATTATAAATTTGGTTACTGAACATGCAATTTTTGAATCAGAATTAAGATTGAGGATTACCAATTGTAATGGTTATTAATCCACTATTACAACCAATATCAAGACAGTCTTTGTCTTCAAACCATTCCTTCTTCATTATCTTTATCCTAGGATCTTCTTCCAACCCTTGATCAATCTGCAACATGAAACGAATGTCAAAAATGTAAAAGAACACAAATCAAACAATTTATCTGTCTGACGAACTTTGAACAAACATAAGTCAAACGCCAGCGAATTTACCATCAGTGTGTAAATAGAAAACACTATGGATATATAAATGCATACACACGTTGTACCAAAATAAAAATAGAAGAAGGAGAGGAAGAAACAAACAGCAAATGAAGTTATTTGAGAAATTAGGGTTTACGCGATAAGTGTAGTAGTTTCTGTAGTTGCCGAAGATTGCAACTTCCTTTTGCTTTTTTCTCTTGTTGCCGGATTGCTGACCGTTGGAATTGATTGGTTGTACTTTTTTATTCTTGGATTGTTCTTCGTCTGTCATCTTTTAGGGTTTAAGACAGTCTAGAAGGAGGGGAGACTGGAGAGGAATACACAGGGTTTTGTTGTAATGAAGTGTTAGGAAGAAGAAAACTTATTATAAGGAGGTGGTGGGGTTATTACTACAAGGACCTGCTATGTAAGAACCTACAAATACAAGGTCTAATTAGGTGAAAGGAATATAAGGGCCTATTATGTATAAATTAATGCTTCCTGACTATAGAATAATCTCATAGGAGCTATTTCGGCATAAAAATACCTTTAGGAGCAGTCGATGATGGTGCAGGCGGAGATGGACTGCTTGGCCGTGGATTTTGAGGGGATGTTTGAACACGGAGGCGGCAAACGGAGGCAGGCGGAGGCTAGGGCGGAACACCTTAGCTGTTGTGCGTGAGTTCTTTTTCGAGAACGGGAAAACACCTCCTGCTGTTCGGACCACTTCAGGGAGCTGACGACAGCAGCCGCTGACCGGAAAAATCTCCCCAACCGACGACGACGGGAGGCTGTTGCCGGCGGAAGGCGTCGATGTCGCCGGAGCCTGTTGAAGAAGATGACCGGAAGCTGCTTGTGTGAGGAAGAGAAAGAACGGGAAAGAGAGAAACGTTGAAAGAATAGCTGAAATCGGCTGAAATAATAGATATTAGGTTTAAGGGCATTTTTGGAATAATATTAATGGTTCGGCCTACATAAAATGATCACAACGCATTAATCTTTTTGGAACATTGGAAGATAATAGGTTGAATTTTTCCCATATTTTTCCTACAAAATACTAATTTAAATATATGATTAAATTCTTAACAATAATCTTTTTGGATTTTATTTAGTTAAGAATTTTTGCATCCTCTAGAGGTCAATATAAAAAGGGTATTGGTAAAAAAACTTCATGATATGACATGTGTGTGAGAGTCAACTCATACAACACACACTCACATACATATATGAAGTTTATTTAAGATCACTCATATAAAAACTACAAGAACCTATGCCTCTTTTTTACTTTATTTAAATGTTAATAATTTTATTTAGAAAAACTATGTTTTGGAATTAGATGAAAATAAGTCATAAGGACCATATGTTGATAGGCTCCACAGGATCCTAACCTCTATACATTTTTTTTAACCGTCCTAACCGCTATACATGATTGTTGATTGTGCATATATGAGACTCCAAACCAACAACATAAGAATCATACCCATTCATTGCTGCTTCAAACACAGTAGGACCACTAGGATACATTTGTCAGTTCTTGTAAAAAAATTTATTGATTAACATTATTTTAACACTAATATAGTTTTGTAATTGGATACTGATGCAAACTGTGAATTCAACTAAGCAGAACTGATGAAATTAGGAATCAAACTCAGAAATTCAACTAAAAGAAGAACTCAATTTGACTAGAATTAAGATAGGGATGAATCCCTCTCTCAAATGGCGTAAACCACCGAGCCAATCTCAAGGAGACTATACGTAAACTAACAAATACGTGACTGCCAAAAACGAAACCCCACAACCCTATTTATTTATTAGATCTAAACCAAGTTACACTAGACCCCCTCTAGAATTAAACTATCCACTTCCTATCAGATACACATGTCAGTACATACCTTGAGTCCTCCCCAAAAGTATGCATTTTCTTAATTTTAGTTAGATATACATCAGAGTAGCTGTTGTTGCCCAAAACATGTTCTTAAATACTATTACACCACAAGCCTTCCTAAAGTTAGCATATATGTGTCATGCGTATTGTATGTGTTCCACATGAAGTCAGATTTCCTTTGTGGCATCAAGAAGCCCCTAACATGTGACAAACAATCTAGTTGGTAGGTAAGGGACAAAATATGAAAAAACACAATTGAAAAACAACATACCTTATGTTGATCAGATATGATACATAATAATCTTCCACAATCCAAGCCAAGATCCTCGAACAACTAGTTCTAGAAACCATTTCCAATTAACCTTATTTCATATCCACACCAATCCATGCAAATGCGTGATAGATAAAATTTCCACGGTATCGGGACCAAATGTGTGATAAAGTGATCATTTTACATAAACTTAACAGGTTATCGTGAAGTTACACGGTATCGGGACCAAATGCGTGATAGATAAAAATTAACATCGAAATATCTAGACTTTACTAATAAAACAATCTAACAACAGGAAAATGTAATTTTGTCTAAAAAATATCAAGTTACCGTTTTAAAGAAATCTCATTTCATTTTTAGCTTATGTTTTGGAAATTAAGCTTCTTTACAGTGTTAGAGGAAAAGTTGGAGCATCTAATTAATTAAAAATTACCATGTTAATTAAAAATTACCATATCCTTTTGAGATATTAGAATTAAGAAAAAAATATTAATCAAGCATGAAGTTGGTCTTAACAAAAGTTTTGTAAGGAATAATCCAACAACTAATAGAATAACAAAATTTTAAACTTCACCTACTTTGTCATAGTACTTTAAATTGGTAATTCAAAGGTGGTTTACTCATTACACCCACAAATGACAATATCTTCAAACAATTGATACACAGTAAATTTCCCAATGCCTAATTACTCTCCTTTTTCACTTTTCTTGTTTAACAACTACTTTCACCAAAACAAAAAATGGTCTATACATTATTATAGCCAATCTACCACAATTTTTCCACTGTTCTCACAACTTACAACCACTTTTTCCATTATCTACAAAACATTTTTCTCATCAAATTCCCGCCACATCATTCTAGTTCTTTCAGAAAATCAATGTTATCAACAAACACCTGCAAAAATCACAACATTGTACTTACAATAATTTTCTTATTATGACATTCTACTTTGAGAATTTTTTACCCTATTATAGCATTGTACTTTTATAACTTGGAAGATTTTTCAAAGTACAATGTTGTAATAGGAAGAAATGTAAGTATGATGTTATAATAAACAAATATGTAAAAGTACGTTGCTATTACAAGAAGCTTACCGTTTTCCAACCATCAGGATCCAAACATGCTGTAATTTTGGTGCTGATGCCAGGTAGGGGCCCGGGTTCTCTGGTAATTTTCCCGCCAAAAAGTTTAACCGCTTCTGCAGTTTTATAAACATCATCTGTGCCTATTGCTATCTGTGATTTAAGAATAAAATTAGTTAACAAATATTTGTTTTTTTTTCGGATTAAAAATGAAAAAAAAAAAGTATTTTTATTGACCTGAGCGTAAGCATTTCCTTTATCATATTCGGTAACTCCATAGTTATAAGTCAACTCAAGTACAGCACTTTTATCTTCTGGTCCATAACCCATCATTGCAATAGTGTACTGCATAATTAATCAATAAACAATACAAATCTATTATAAATATGTAGAAAATTTTAAGGTTTTAACTTTTTTTTTTTTAATTATTTACCTTGTATTCGGGGTTATCTCTTCGGCGTAAAAGCTCCATACCAAAAGCCTAAAGTTTACAAATTTTGATTAAAATATATAAAAAGTTTATAAATTGGATAAATATATTAATTTTTATTTGCAACCAAGATTTATACCTTTTCATAAAATGTAATGGCACGATCAAGATCTCCAACACGAAGCATTACTTGACAGAGTGGCTCGGGTGTGGGCCCTCTTTCTATAAGTTCAAATTTATAACCATCAGGATCTTCAACAAATGCAATTATTGACTTTCCACCTTTGACCGGACCAGGTTCTCTAGTTACAGTGCCACCCTTTGCCTTTATGAGGTCAACAGTTTTAGCAACCTGTAAAAACCCTAAAATTTTTAATTCCTTCAAGAAATGGGAATCATTGAAAAATGTGAAAACAGTACACAAAACTTGGATGCTATAATTGAGATTCTTTGTACAAGTTTTGACTTACATCATCAACCGCAATGCCAAAATGACCAAAAGCAGATCCAATGTCGTATTTGTCAACTCCATAATCTGGTAGCATGAATGCAAATTAGTCAAAAGTCAAAACCAAAGAATCTAAGAATGATTATTGGCGTTATAGAAAGTAGATTGAAGATGTTTTTTTTTTTACTGTATGTGAGTTCGATAACAAAGTGAGAATCTTCTGGTCCATATCCAAGAAATGCATTGGTGTATCTTTCTTCAGGAATGTCTCTTTTTCTCAAAAGCTTCATACCCAAGCACTCTGTATAGAACCTGTGTACACATATCAATTGATTATCGAAATTGAAGAAGTTGAAGGATTTGGAATTATTGTAATGTGATTTAGGAGGTTACTTTATTGTTCTGTCTAAATCCCCAACACGGTAAACAACATGAAGCATTCTTCTTTTGTCACTTTTTACCCACTCCAAGGCGTTTTCTTGTGTGGTTGCAGTGCTTCCTTGGGCCATGCTTACAATTGTTTTAGCAGGCTTACGGTTTCCTTCTTGTCTAAAGAGCTTGCAACTTTTAAGACCAAAGTGTTGCGATTGTGATCCCACTGGAGAAATGTAGAAAGAGAGAAGATAAGAGATTGTTAATGGAGCATGGAGCTAGAACCATACAATGACATAGAGACAGTTGACACATCGTACTATGACATTAGATTAAAACATGAGAGGAAAGATCAAATACGTATAAACAGGATTACAACTTGCTTAGGCTTGAATTCTGGTCAGGTTCATATGTATGTTGTTCTGATAACACTTGCTTGGATTCAAGCTTGTTTAGGCTCGAATTTGCAGAGTCAATGGAAACTGAGTTCTTCAAATTTTTAAGCTCGGATACACCTCTAGATGTTCTTAACCACAAATCGAACAAAACGCACAGAACTAAATAAATGCACTAACGTTCATCAATAATTATGGAGAAACTAAACCTAATTAAGCAAATTCAACACTTACGAGATATAGAACAAACAACCCTATCTATCTAATATCTATCCACGGACACAGATTAGATGCTCAAATTCAACAGAAAACAAATTATATATGTTCATACCACTGGAACCAAAGTGAAGCGAATTGAAACGCGTGGAAGAATTGACCATGGAGATGCCACCACTAAACCGAGTGGTGGCGAAGGATGAGAGCGACGGACGAATGGTCGACGCCATCGGTAAAATCCTCACCATCTCCCTTGTTCACAAAATTACACACATAAACACCACGGTATCCTTCGATTTTGAGGTGATTTCTGTGTGTATATCGGTTCGTGAAGTGTGTGTGAATCTGTTCTTGTCCGAAGGGAAGGATTGATTCCCAGGTGACGTATGAAAGGACGAGAGTAACGAGGTTTTATCGTTCATTCGGGATTATTTGGATGTGAGTTTATCGGTGTTCTTAACAGGGATAAGATTGAATCCATAACCCGGGTGAGGTGGTGTTCTTAAAAGGGTAGCCCATTTATATTGGGCTTATATGGGCCTCGCCGTTTCATCAAGTATTTGAGTTAAGCCAAACTTGTTAGTTGTTAATATAAGAATATGAATTTGCGATACTGATTTGGTCCAGACTGTATTGAACAAAAACATATTCCGATAGTTTATAATTTGATGTCTATGGTAAATGGGCTGTTTCTGATCATAGAAATCATTATCTAATTTGATATTTCGTGTCTATTGTATATGAGTTTTCACCAAATTCAAATCATAGGGTCAATACTAGAGGTGCACATTCACCGATTTTAACCGGTTTCGGTTATTTTGAAAACCGGTTTTTCTAAAAAACGGGTTCTGGTCCAACCGGTTTCGGTTTAAACCGGACCGGTTTTTTCCTATAAAATATATAACCAGTCGAACCGGTTTCGGTTATGTATAAAACTTGGTTTCGGTTTAACCGGAAAAAACCGATTTTTTTCATATATTACTCCAATATTAGTTTGCGTCGGATCAGTATTACTTTGTTGGACCGCTTTGCAACACTTTCTTAGTGTGTTTTCAAAGTTGAGTTGCTCGCGGATGCATAAAACTTCCCACATCGTTTGCACCGAGATTTCTTCACAATATCTTTCATAATGCAATAATCGAAATTTGACCAAACATCGGGGTTTCGTGATGTTGGTTTGATTTCCAATATATCGTCGATGGTATAGTTTTTTGTAACGTCGGAACTACCAACGGAAGTGGAAGTGGAAGCTTATGATGAAGCCATCTTGAAAATGCTAGAAAATATATCGATAATGCGAAAAACATCGAGAGTAGTGAACGTTATTTGCTGGGTGTTGAAACCAAATGAATCAATACCTATATATACTAATCATAGAGGGGTAAAATGGTAATTTATGGGGTTAAAAACGGCTATAAAGGAATCAAAAAATCATATTTTTTCATTTATTCCCGTTTTCTAACGGTCAGAAAGAATAAACCGGTTAAAGACGGTTATAAAACTGGGGTAAAAAAACCGGTCCAGATATATTGGGGAACCGGAGGAAAACCGGCGATTCGGTTTAACTTAAACCGGTTATATAAAAACGGTTCTGGTTTTTTTTTTTGTGCACCTCTAGTTAATACTACCATGAACAACTTTAATTCTAGGCACAGAAAGAAAGTTGTGAAAGAGCTTGGTGATTAGAGATAATTCATATATCTTAACTGTTCCCAAAATTTATTAATCAATGAGTATAAATACTCATTACATCCTAAATTGGATTGGCGGCTAAGAGAAGTTACAGGAAGTTATACGTGCAAACTCGTCTTCTACGGGTGTGCATTCTGTTAATCGGTATAAAATCAAAGTTTGAGCTCATATGACAATATTGTAAATTCTATTACATTAAAACGACTTTATGACACTAAAATCATCAATACTTTTAGATGTTGGAAACCTGATCATTGAAACATACTACGAATTGGATTGTGGAAAACTATTGGGAATCGTTGGAAACTGAATTAGACCGGGCCACACATATGTGTCACAAAACCAGTTAAATATTTGTGGGGGACAAATCCATATCAGCAGAGGAACCCAGAATATATAGATGAAGATGAAGAAAGTGATGAGGAGGAGTCCGAACATTCATTTGATGATAAATCCATATCAGCAGAGGAATTAGAAAGAGAGGAGGATATATTGGAAAGCATGGAAAAGGATTTTGGTGGAAGGAAGAAAGTACCAAGTGTTTCGATATTAGAAGATGGTAATGATGACACTTCTAGGAAACTTGGTGAAATTAAAACGGGTCCGAACAAATTAGAAGGGTTGGAGAATAAAGGGGAACAAGTTAAAAAGAGTTATAATTTGGAAGAGGGGGAGGTGGATCCAGACGACATAGTACAACAAAGATCTGAGGATCCTTTTCAATTCTATGAGCTATTGAAGCGTAAGGATGTAGATGTGACGGATACGGTGGAACCGGAATGTAATTCCAGTGTCACTCCTGTGTGTCCTCTGGGTTATACACCTCCAGTGAACAAGGGAGATAAAAGTGAAGGGGAGAAGTCGGTTCATATGGAGAAATGTCCAAGGTCCATTAGTGGTAAAAATCTAGATGTAATTAGTCATGTGGATGGTGGAAACGAGAATAGCTCTCAAACAATAACCAAATCAGTAATTAGAGGTGGTGGGATTATGGAGCCCCATGCTTTGGCCCCAAGTGGTAGTTGTGGTAAGAATATGGAAGATATTAATATTATTGGTCATATAATGGGATACAAGATTAATCCGATTAATGATGAGGTGTTCGATCACCATGGGAGTAGGGATTATTTTCAATGAATTTTATTTCCTTAAATATTCAAGGATTGGGGCATAGTCAGGCGAAAGAGAGATGGGTTTGTGATTTATGTTCTAAGTTCAAGATTAATTTCTTGACACTTCAGGAGACAAAGTTAGAAGTTGTTGATGATTTTTTAGTTTGGCAGGTGTGGGGTGATTCTCGGTACCAGTTTGCTTGGAGCGGTTCTGTGGGTGCCTCAGGGGGAATTCTTTGTGTTTGGAACCAGAATATGTTTTTGAAAAAGCAAGTGGCGTCTTCATATTACTTCGTTATTGTTGAGGGTATTTGGAAGCCTACTAACACTAATCTTTTGGTCATTTCAGTTTATGCACCACAAGAGTTAGGTGAGAAAAAAATGCTTTGGGATTATCTTTCTAAAGTTATTTCTAAATGGAGAGGTGAGATGATTGTTATGGGTGATTTTAATGAAGTACGGGTTCAGGCGGAAAGATTTGGTTCTACATTCCATATTGCTGGGGCGCATTTTTTCAATGATTTTATAGCAATGGCTGGTCTTGTTGATATTCCTTTAGGTGGGTTCTCGTTTACTTGGACTCATTCTACGTCCGGTAAAATGAGCAAGTTGGATAGGTTTCTTGTCTCTAAAGGCTTGTTGGATTTATCATTTATGTCCGCATATTTCGGGGCTGATTTTAGAGAAACATCTTTCTGACCATCATCCGATTTTGTTACGTGAATCGGTGTTGGATTATGGGTCTATCCCTTTTCGGTTTTACAACTCTTGGTTACAAAATGGGGATTTAGAGAAGATTGTGAATGATTCGTGGGTCAATGATGGGGTTACAGATGTCAGTGCTATGGTTCGCCTTAAAAATAAAAAAGCCCTTAAAATCCGTTTAAAAGGTTGGTCTAAAGAGATGCGAAGTCAAAAAATTGGAGATAAGATGTTGCTTAAAGAAAAAATGTGTGAATTAGATAAGCGGGTTGATAATGGGGAGGTGGACGTTTTAAAGGAAAGGGGGGAAACACTTAGTAGAATTCTTGACCTTGACAAGCAGGAAACCGCAGACTTAGCTCAAAAAGCTAAAGTGAAATGGGCTATTGAAGGAGACGAGAACTCGAAGTATTTTCATGGTATTATTAATAAGTCACGTCATCAACTTGCTATTAGAGGGGTTTTTTCTAATGGGGATTGGTTGGATCGGCCTAAACAAGTAAAGAAAGAGTTTCTTACGCATTTTTCTGATAGGTTTTCTAGTCCAGATGTATTTAGACTACAATGTCATATGGAATTTCCAAGGCGTTTGTCAGCAGATCAATTGGAGCTTATGGAAGGGGAGGTGACGAGTGATGAAGTGAAGCAGGCTGTGTGGGATTGTGGGGCAGAAAAATCTCCAGGCCCAGATGGCTTTACTTTTGAATTTATTAGAAAGTTTTGGGAGTTATTGAAGAATTTGGTGGGTGAGGCGGTTCAGGAGTTCTTTAGGACAGGAATATTTCCAAATGGTTGCAATTCTTCTTTTATTGCTCTGATTCCCAAGGTGGCGGATGCTAAGTTTGTGAAGGATTTTAGGCCGATTAGTCTCATTGGTGGGCTATATAAGATTATTACAAAATTTTTGGCTAACCGGTTAAAAATGGTGATTGGTGATTTGATTAGTGAAGAGCAGTCTGCGTTTGTGTCTGGGCGTCAGATTCTTGATGGTCCGTTAATTTTAAATGAAGTGTTATCTTGGTGTAAAAGTAAGAAAAAGAAGGCTATGGTGTTTAAAGTTGATTTCGAGAAAGCTTATGACTCAGTAAGATGGGATTTTTTGGATGAGATCCTTGGTGGTTTCGGTTTTGGAATGAATTGGCGTAGATGGATTCATGGCTGCTTGGAGACGGCTAGAGGCTCTGTCTTGGTGAATGGTAGTCCTACAGCTGAGTTTCAGTTTTATAAGGGTTTGCGCCAAGGAGATCCGCTTTCTCCTTTCTTGTTCATTCTGGTTATGGAGACACTTCATTTGTCGTTTTTGAGGGCTATTAATTGTGGAGTTTTCACACCCTTGACGGATGGCAGTGGTTTTAGTCTCTCTCACTTGTTCTATGCGGATGATGCAGTGTTCATTGGAGACTGGAAAGAGGAAAATTTTACTAATATTGTTTCTATTTTGCAGTGTTATCATTTGGCTTCCGGGCTGAAGATTAACATACAAAAATCTAAAATGTTGGGTGTAAGTGTTTCTTCTACAGAAGTTGAGAGAGTGGCGGCCTTGGTGGGATGTGCAGCAATTAAAACTCCGTTTAAGTACCTGGGGGTTTTGGTTGGAGGTTCGATGTCTAGAGCGAGTGCGTGGGAAGAGGTTAAGAAGAGAGTTAATGATAGGCTTTCTAAATGGAAACTTAAAACTCTCTCAATTGGTGGGAGGTTGACTCTTTTGAAGGCGGTGCTTGGGTCCATACCTAATTATTATTTGTCAATCTTCAAAGCTCCGGTTGGGGTGATTAAAAGATTGGAAGATATAAGGAGTTGGTTTTTTCGTGGTGTCGATGGTAAGGAGACAAAAATGGCATGGATTGGGTGGGACAAGGTGTGTGCGGATAGGGATAAGGGTGGTCTTGGAGTTGGGAGTTATTTTGCTTTGAATAGGGCATTACTTTTTAAATGGATTTGGAGATTTAGGAATAATCCTAGGGTGATGTGGGTAAAGGTTGTTAAAGTGATTCATGAAGAGGATGGTCTTTTAGGATATAGCAGTGTTCCTAAAAGAGCTTCAGTGTGGCGTGATGTCGTTATCTCCACTAGAGATTTGATAAAGAAGGGAATTGATCTGATGGGTTTTTGTAAAAGGCAGATTGGGGATGGTATGGATACTTTATTTTGGAAAGATGTTTGGTTAGGAGATACTTGTTTCATGCGTAGGTTTCACATATTATACAACTTAGAGGAGGATAAAAACGCCACTGTGATTTCTAAATGCACGGGATGGTGGGGTGATTCTTTTAGACGTTTGCCGATGAGGGGTGTGGAGGAAGTGCAAAAGGGGGAATTGGAGAGAATTATGCGAGGTGTATGTCTGTCTAATAATCGAGACATTTGGCTTTGGGATTTGGCGTCGGATGGTTCTTTTTTGGTTAGCTCCACTAGGCGGTGTATTGATGGCGTGGTCAATGGTGGTACGGGAGTGCCTACAAGGTGGGTCAAGATGGTTCCTATAAAAATCAACGTTTTTGCTTGGAAGATGATGTTGAATGGTTTACCTACGAGATGGAACATGTCAAAAAGAGGCATACAGTTGGAATCTATCCCATGTCCGGTCTGTGGAGTTAAAGCTGAAGAGATGGCTCATCTATTTTTTGAGTGTAGTTTTGCTCAAGAGGTGTTTGCTCGAATTGGGAAATGGTGGGATGTGGCTTTACCAACTGTTTGGTCTTTAGCGAATTGGAGGTCTTGGCTTCAAGATTTGAGATTACAAAAGTTGGTAAAAAGAAGTTCTGGAAGGAGTGTTTTTTGTGGCGTGGTGGTACATCTGGAGATTTCGGAACAATACTATTTTTGGAGAAACACTTCCTAAAAAAAGTGTTATCTTTGATGATATTGTCGCTCAATCGTACCTTTGGTGTGATAGTCGGTCTAAGAAGAAGATAGATTGAAACGTGTGACATTTAAACCCTTCTTCTATTGTGATGTAACTGTTTTTTTTTTTCTGTGCTAGCTCATTGCTAGTTGTTTTTTATAAAATTTCGCCGTTCAAAAAAAAAAATATTTGTGGGGGACAACTAATTTAACACTTCATTCTAAAAAAATCGAACATGTGAAAATTGGTCTGGACTTATTTAAAATCAGGTTTTGCGAGTAACTTTGTAAAGATGTACGCATTCTTGGGAGCTTTCTTTTTTGCTTTGAACAACTGTACGGAATAACTACACAACACTTGCTTTGTTGATTGAATCGATCTGGATGCCCTCAGAGGCATCCCTCCATGTTGTTGTTGATTGAACAATGGAGATTCTCATACAACAATACCATAAAAAATGGCTACTATGAATCCTATAATGATGAAGACTTTAGAAATGTTTCACGTAAATATACAATAGGTCTTGTACTTTATTATCACCAATTTGTCTTTGGACCAAATTTGTAATTATTCAATTTCCTTCGATATAATAGTATTTATATTTGCTTGTTTTTTCACGTTTTGTTGGGACGGAAAAGATATTTACGTAAGGTTATCATAACAATGATAATTTTTGTTCACAATCACATATTCATATTCACTTGAGCGAAAATTGATTTAGTTAAAATTTAAAAACAATAAAATATTTGATGTTGAGTACATATTATACTTAAACATTTGATGCTGAACCATATACAAATCAATTTAAACTAAATGTATTAAACTAAAGTTTTTTTTAATCAATATTTGATTTCAAAGCTAAAATTGTTTTTTAAAGATAATACTAACGATTATTCTTTGACGTAATTCAATGTCTCAATCAATATATATTTGACCAAAACCTCGTTCCGCAGTAACATATTTTAGCTTTTATTTTTAACAAAATGCTCATAATTCAAAAGCTATTTCAATTAGCTTTTGAGAGCGTTTAGCGTTTGACTTTTGATTTTTATATTATTTTACACTTTTAAAATCTAAAATCTAAAAGCTGCTTTTTCCGAATACTTCTGCAGTAATAAAAGTCACAGCTACCGGCTAACCGCTTACAGCTAACCACTATCAGCTACCAGCTAACCGCTTACAGCTAACCACTATCAGCTACCAGCTAACCGCTTACAGCTAACCAGTACCAGCTACCAGCTAATTTTGCCGAACACGCCCCATATATAGCTTCGTTAAGGTTGAGTTTTTATTTTTATTTTTATTTTTATTATTTTTATTTTATTTTTTATATGCTTTATTCATCAAAACCAATGATGTCCTTCCAAGTGTCCAAGTAAAAGAACACACGACATTTTTTTTTTGTACAGTTAAACAAAAACCGTAGCTTTTCATGAATGAATAGACAAACATTAAAGTAAAACATATTAATTAATTTCTGAGTGTAAACCAAAACTAGTTTTAAGAGATAATCAATATTATTGAAAAACTAAAACAGATTGCTTGAATAAACCTAGAGATCCAAGGGGTTTTGTTTTGAAAAGAAATCTCACATTGCTCCTTAACAATACGAAAGGATAGATGTGGCGTTGTGAATAGTGATTGTGGTACAACATCGATCCATTTGATATGCTCTACAATAGCAATGAGTTGTTTCTCGTTTTAAAGCATTAATGATGAAGTAACGAGTGAGTTAGAGCTCGAAAATTTATAGCCAGCCAAGCTTTGGTTTGTCTATGTTTGCTTGATGAAGCGAGCAGAGCCCAAATCAAGCCTGAATTAATGAGCTTTAGCTTGTTTAGGCTTTGACTGACAAAATGAGTCGAGCCAGAACCGAGCTCGAGTCTCATTTGAAAAGCTCGAATCGAGCTGAGCTCGAGCTTCAGCTTTATGTGTTTAAACGAGTCGAGCTTGAGCTTGGTCTGGTCAGGATCGGCTCGACTCATTTACAACCATACTCGAAATTTTCCAAAAGAATTCACATAGAGTACATGTTCTTTGTTTGAAGAGTGGTTCAATGATCATTACATAAGATACAATCATACAACTTTAGATGCAAAAGGCATTGAAACTAGAAAAAAACAAGAATATGCACGATTATCTTGCTAGAAACATTCAAAAGAAGAAAAATCAACAGAAATCCGGTCTAGGCTTCTTCCTAATCGATATCGACCCTTTTATATGATCTCTAAAGATCCTGATCTCGGAACAATCTCTAAGATCTTCAAGACTGATATATTGTTGTCTTACCATTCTAGAGAAATCACCAGCTGTGTCATGTACCCAAATGTAAGGATGACAAGTTTCGTCATAATAATACAAAAAACTCCTTCCACCACCACCGCCACCACCGCCTTCACCAGGAACATAAGCCTTGTAAATCTTCTTGCTTTTCAACCTCTTTGATGAACCGGGTTTCAACGTATGAACTTTCTTCAATATCGATCCCACCCTTATCTGCAACTCAACAGGTTTGTCACTAAGGTTCCAAACCCTAGTACCGATCCCTGAAACCTGAGTATGATCTCGACATCCATTAAAACATCTCACGATTGATAAAAGATTGCAATTTTGCATTTGGGTTCTCTGAAAAACCCTTGGACTGTTGTTTTTCGGGTTCATCGAAAGATTTTTGGTACATGAGAGATAAGAGTGGGACTTTAATCGGCATGAGAAGTGGTAGGGTTCAATTGCAATTAAAGGGTAGAAAAGATCAAATTTTGGCACTAAAATAATGGGCAAAGTGGGATCAAATTGAACCTTTTTCAAAGCTTCATGATGAAGTGTGGTATGATGTTGCTTCACCTTTCATCATTTTGGTTCGTATGAGTTTCATCCGTATTTAATTACTTTCCTTTCAAGACTTGTACGTTTTTTGTTTGGTGGGTTAATTATTGGTTGGTAAAAGTTGGTTTACGTATGTAACCGAGTTGTACACTTTGAATAACCAGTAAAACATATTTACGTATGTAACCGAGTTGTAACGTCCGATCGAGTCAGCGTACCGAAACTTTTTATTTTTCTTTTCCATTTTTCAATGTGTTATAATAAAGATGGCTAATATATTAAACTAGTGAAATGGCCATGTGTTGTAGCGAGTTTATTAGTTCTATATTTTCGATATTATTTATGTATATGTTTTTTACATAATGTCAATTTCTTTAATTTCTCTAAAACATGGGGACCATATCTGTAAAATTGCTATTAGATAGACAATTTCAATAAATTTGTAAGGCACATGGACCATTTATGTTATTTCACCGATATATATTGACTATATTTGTAATTTTGTGAAACATAGGGACAGTTATGTAATTTTACAATTTGGAATGGGTTTTTCTGTAATTTTCTTAAACGTAGATAATTGATGGTAATTTTTTAGAACAAAGATAATTTTAGTAATTTTACTATTAGACAACGACAATATTTGCAATCTTGTGAAGTATATGAATTATTCTGTAAAACTGATATTAACCATTGTAATGTTTACTTTTAATAAAAGAGACTACTCTCACTGCCATGTGGCCTTCTCTTATGCAACCCCCCCCCCCACCCCACATCATTTTCCTACTTAATCGTATTGCGTCTTCATGTTAGTCATATGAATCCGTTATCTTTCTCATGATTTCACAGTTTCTTAATTATGGGGATAAATTGATTACATGGATAAATTGGGATAGATTGATTACGGGGTCACGCTAATTTCAAAATCCCTTAATAATTGGGATTGATTTCAATTCAATACCTGTAATTTAGGTAAGCCTCTATCAGTTGCACGATATACCAGCCCTAATTGACCGTCAACCTTCCTATATATATATATATATATATATATATATATATATATATATATATATATATATATATATATATATATATATATATATATATATATATATATATATATATATATATATTTGATTATGCATTCTGGAAATGATACACAGCTCCAATGAAATTACAGGTTTGTAGACTCTATGCTAAAAGCAGGAAAGGACGGGTGAAGCGGATCAAATAGGGCAATATTTTGATAAATTTTTACTGCTTTCAGTAATTGATTGACACCTGTTTTAGGGTTCGAATCAGGTTTAGCAAAAGGATGTTGCGTCACTGTCTCAGATTTCAAGCAAACTTCCCGTTTCTGAATTCAATGTCGGTTGTTTGCTATCATTAAACACCATGAACTGTTGTATACTTATGAGTTCTAATAGTATGAATCCTACTTTTATTATGAATAAGTACTGATTGAAAGTGACATAAATCTGTATGACGTCATAAATTTTGCTTACGATGTTCGTTCTAATGCATAATTCCGTCTTAGATTGTTCGATAAAACATGGAGATTGAATATATGCTCTCTCTGATGTTGCAGACTTAAGTTTTTCCTTAAAACTTATCGTAGGAAATATTTTGGAACTGCATAAATGGGCGTACCTAAACAAAAGTGGACATCATAAGAGGAAGATGCCCTTAAAGCTGGAATACCAAGTACGGGCCAGGAAAATGGAGCACAATTCTCAAAGACTCAGAGTTCATTTATGTCTGGCATACGCATTCCAATGTGGATCTTAAGGTTGGATTGAATTTTGCAGATCAAACTGAGTATGATACATTGCTGCATATCCATAACTGTATGTTGATAGTTGTAATTTTTTCCTAAATCATGATAAATGGAGAAATATGAACTTCATGGGCAGTGGATATGGATCTCGTCAAAGGTCTAGATCTGCAAAATCTCAACCAATTTATAAGCCTGAATAAGAACATGACATGCAAATTTCTATTGTAAATCCTCTTCCAACATTATCTCCAGTCTCCACCATTGCAAAATGATGATTCTAAGATGCCAATGGCAAATCCAAGGTTATATAAACTCTTTGTCATTGTATTTGTAAATAACAAAATTAAAGTAATTAAAGAGATTGACAAATACATATATTATTCCAGGTTGGATAACCTTATATTGGATACCATCACTAATATGAAAGATCCACTTGGTTCAAACCGTGCTTCAATTATTGAATACATTGAGGTACTTCAATTTGTTTAGTATTCTTCAAATTTCAGCATTTTAAGAAGTTATTACTGGAGAAGCATTCAGCACCTCCAAACCTTGAAAGACTGTTGAAAGCAAAATTGAAGACTTTGATAAACAGCAGAAAATTGATTAAGGTAATTAATTAATTGACTGCTTTATTGTTGATTGCATAGAAAGCGCATGTAAACACTACCATGATTAATACAAGTAAAACATCGGTACATAATTGCACCAAGATCTTCAAAATTGAGTGAAAAAGAGACGTCATCTCCATTGTTGACAAAAGCAAAAATAGATGCAGAGTTTGAGAAGATGAAGAAGATGACACATCAGCAGGCAACTGCTTTTGCTGTGAAGGCAGTTGCAGAAGTAGAAGCTGCTATTTATGAAGCTAAAATGGCAGCAAAGGAAGCAGAGGTTGCAGAAGCTGATGCTGAGTTGGCAAAAGTTTTTGCAATGAGGGAAAGAAGGAAACCACATTTTGGTAAAATAATGTCTTATACTTTTTTTTTTCATTTTTATGGTCTCTTTTGATCATGTTATATTGTACAAGTTAATAATAACTATTTTGTTCATGTGCAGACTACAGTGACACTGAAACAGGATTCCCGATGAGATATGTGGAATGTTGTAAAAAATAGGTGTGTTTTGGTGTGGATATGTAGGCTTGTGAATTTTAAGATTTCTTTTTTGAGGTATTGAATGAATGATAGTGTAATTAAATAGTAAAACAATTGCCTGAGGTTTTGTTATAGTTCTTTGTCCATGTATCTTTCACGTATTCTACATAAATATACTCTTACACCATTGTGAACTTGCTCTTTGGATGTTCGGAAAACAACTCCTATTATCAAACCAATAATACAACCCATAACATCACAGACAAGATTTTGTTAGGTTTTTCGAGTTTGAGGATATATATTTGAGTTTGACTATTTATTTATTTATTCTATAGTACAAATACAAAAACTTTGTTTTTGAGAAGGAGGACATAATATGTAACCTAATGAACACTAAAAAAAAATATAATGTTTATTTTTATGTCATATAAGTAACATATAAGTATTAACAATCATCCAATATAACCATATTTTATATTTGTTAATTTATAAGTATTCAAACCGTGTTGAACACGAGTTTATAACCTATTTTTCTATAATAAAAAGAGTATGAACCATTCTATAAAGTTGATATTAATCAATGACCATTGTTATAATTTTCTATAATAAGACATAGTTTCACGATCTCCTAAATATGCCTGCAAATTAGTATTAGTATATAATAT
The DNA here is from genome assembly GCA_023525715.1 of Cichorium intybus. NCBI lineage: Eukaryota > Viridiplantae > Streptophyta > Magnoliopsida > Asterales > Asteraceae > Cichorium > Cichorium intybus. The sequence continues at coordinate 79,530,667 of CM042015.1, forward strand.
GATTATGGAGGCCGTAGTTCGGCACTACAAGAATAAGTTGAATTAGCGGCGACATCCAACTGACCACGTTGCATTGTCGACGCTAATAGCGGTAAAAAGACGGGAATTTCCCCCACCTAATTTTCCGTGTCACCGTTATTTTCTATCGTCGTTATTGCCAGTCGCGATTAAAGCCACTTCATTGTCGCCACTAATTTTTTTTTAACCGAAGAGTCTCTTATCTAATTGTATAATGTGTCTTTTAACCGATCCAATTGGTATGAGATTCTCATTCATAACCCCCCCCCCCCCCCTCTCTCTCTCTCTCTCTCTCTCTCTCTCTTAAACCATGAAAATATCTATCTTTTTAATCTCCAATCTCTATTTTTATTTTAAAATTTAAACATTTAAAGAAATGAACACTATACAAAATATATAAAAAACTATATTTATTAAATACAAAGTTTACTTGATGGAAAATAATATTGTCATTTCATAAAAAATTTACTGAAATTAAAAATTGCATTAGAAAAACTAATTTTCTTTCTCAACTCATCATCGTGCTATTTCTTCTTTTGTACGTTGTGCATTGTAGTACCACTTTCATCTTTGTTCCGGCCAAAGGATCATGAGAATAAATATAGAAGTACAAATTCGAATATTTTTGTTTTCTTTACGAGTGCTCCTCAATGATGCATACCTTCTGCAACCTGATCCTCAATGTCATTTTTTTCCTTGATATATTTTTTTAAGAAGACTTATTTAAATTCAAAAAATATCTATTGCGATTGTCCTTTCCTATCAATTTGTTCTCAAGATGATGATGTTGGTTTTTTCTAATCTTCATTAGTGGTCTTTCCGACTCTTCAATATTAAACATCTCATATTCTTCGTTGAGTTCGTCGGGAAATTATGCATTCGATGAAGTTGTGTAGTTGTTTGACTCGGATGTCTTCGATCTTTTTGATGATTGTCTAGGAGCGTCCATTAGAGGTACGATTTTCCATTTCAACTTATTTTTAATTATTGACCATGCAGCCTCGTGAGGAAATGCTTAGTTTTTACAATAGTTTCTATACTCAAGATGTGCCGACTTGAGTATATCGACTTCCAATTGACGACTACGGTGTTAGGTTACTTTTTTTTGTAGACATCATTAAACTTGTTCATCTACATATTCATATCCTTCCATTTTGATTTCATTTGATGGACCAACCAACCAATTTCTCCCACTTGTAGTTTTTAAAATATTAAAGAATTCGGTTCCAAAACAAGTTTCATCGTTGATGATTACCGGTCCAGGTCTTCTGAAATGTCAATCCAAGCCTTGACTAAGGTGTTTTTTTGGTTGGTTGTCCATGTTCTTAACTTCTTCCTAGTAGAAGTCGTTAGGGATACGAGTGCATCCAAAGAGTCATCGAAATCTTGTTGGTCGTGTTCTCGTTTGTCTGAAACTTGGGGTTGATAGTATGCTAAGTTTAGGTTTTGTGTTTCGAGAAAAATTTGTGATTGCGATTGTGATAGTTGAAAATAGTTGTATGCTTGTTGTGCCAGAAATTGTTTGTGGTGAAAACATTAGGCTAAATAAGGTTTTCAGATGATATTGAAATTGTTGTGGTGAAATGATTGGACTAAATGATGTTGGGAAGGGATCAAATTGTGGAAATTTATTTGAACTCAACGTCGATTCATTGCCGCAGCTTGAACCCATCTTTATTAAAGTATTATCGTATCTACTTTGGTTGGGTGATGGAAATATTTTTAGAAAAGAAATGTTGTGAAATCGAAGGGTATTAAAATAAATAGGTTCGATTTTTATTGAATTTGAACCATGATCTATGAACGGTTTCAATTTGGGTATTGAAATTTAGAAACCGGGCAAATCTAATAGTATAGTAATTTACGTTTGTATTTCGTGCTATTTGTGCACAATATAAAGTTATGAAAAGTGAATATATTTGCTAATGCTAAGGTAAAATTCAATTAAAATTGGGTATCCGAGTTCGACGGTTGATTTCAATTGAATCAATCTGATATGTGGAAAAATTGCATTTTTTTTAGCAATCTTTAATTAATAGAATAATTTCACGATAATGAGAAGAAATGGTTGTGATCTTTTTTAACGATTACGATTTACGAACTACCCTTTACGAAAGGAGACGCAGATGGGTTCGAAATTGATTCGTTGACTCTAAATTCTCTAAAAATCAAGAAAATGAATATGGAGGACAAAAGAAGATGGGTCCAGGGTGACATACTGACATTGTCTCCTGTCGCACCCTAACAACTCATACCTCAAAAGTTTGTTGTGCAAATGGCATAAATAAATACCATATCTTCTATAAATAGATACGAAAATTTCAATTCTTTTGATTTTAAAACGTTAGATATTCTTCTAGGGAAAGACTTTTCTTAATTTAAATTTATGTGTTTGTTTCTTGTAATTGTTATAGGGTTGACCGCATAACTATTAACGTGTTTTGTGTCAGTTTTAGGCTATGTTTGAAGTGTTACAACTAGTCTATTTTTCCGAGTTTTTTTAAATTGTCATGTTGGACAAGCAAAAAGGTAGACTATAAACTTTTTGTCTTAATTAGTGCGATGCGTCCATATAGGGGATCGTGAAGCGACCTTAAGTTGGTTGCGATTTTGTGTACAGAGTTGAAAGTAGGTTGCCCATGTTAGTGTGCAGGGGAACTAACGTTAAAATGGACTCGTAAGTATCGTGATGCGTCTCCATAGTAATCGTGACATGATGGATGAGCAGGGATCAATATTCAGAATGGTTCTCGATAGAATGTGACGTTAAAAAGGAAAAAGGACATGCCGCATTGGTGAACGCGACGCGACTTCAGGTTGATTGCGATGCGTTGTCTGTACAGACTTACATCTGGTGTAGTTTTAAGTTGTTAATGGGTCGACTCATTTTGACCCCAAATTATCAATTGAAGAGGGGAAAAACAAGCAATTAGGGGTTATTTCTAGCTAAAAATATATCTTTCTCCTCTCTAGCCTTAAGTGTGTGTTTTTGGTAAAAATGGTGTGTGTTGTGAGTTCTTAAAAATTTCTTGACGAATTTAAAGGGTTCTTCACAACAAACTGGTCACATTCATGTGAAGATTCATCCTCCATAGTTTGTTTGAGCAAATATCAACAATTGAGAACATTTCTATGAAATTGAACCCAATTTTTGAGACTTGAATGTTTTGATGGAATATGTCGAAGATAACTACTTCATAATCATTCTTAAGCTCCCCACTGTAATTGTTCAAGCTTAATTAGTGAGAAACATGGTGTATTTGTCAATGTACAATTACCTAAAGCATGATGCATATGTCAATGTACAAGCATTTAAAGCATGGTGTAGGGACTTGGATGAAACAATGTCATACTAAGAATACAAAGGCATGAGTTTTAATGGTTAACATGTGTAAATGAATGGTTGTAAATTGCTTCTCATGATGCAAGTTCTCAATTGTGATATGTCATTGACTTATATGAATTGGAATATGAAAGAATAGTATGATAAATATGTTATGAGTTTTGTATGATTGGCAGTGGTTTCTAAGCTTGTTCATAGAATGAATTCATCATGTGATCATGGTAATTAAGAAACCTCGAGTTGAGACAAGTCTTTAGGTATTAAGAACTTTGTTAAGAATTATACGAACCCATTAAGACATAAGGACTAAAGGGCCATTGTATATGTATATATTAGTCATGACATGTTATTGATATAAATAAATGGCATCGAATTTCATAAGACTTAAAGGGACAAAGGTACAAGAATGGGGCAAATGAATTGTGGAACCTTAGTTAGATCTCTCTAACTAATCAGTGTGAGTTATATGTGGACTTTGCCAAACTTGGGAATCGGGATACATGGCAAATGTCTTAAATTTATATGTTTGCAAATTCAAATGGTTTGAAAACTTTACTATTATGAATGTTTATGATTTTTCATTTTATGTTATTAATGTTATGAAATAAATTCTTTTATAGAAAAGAAATTTGATGATAGTTTTACTTGCTTATGAACAAATGTTTTGGGCTAATAGCCTTTGCAAGATTTTGATGACTGCTATTTGATGCAAGTAATGCAATGAAATGCAAATACATAAATAATATTTGCCTAGGCCATGGTATTCCTGAAAGGGAATACAGAGGAGTCTAATGCGGTCCCCCCACCCCCATCCCGCGCGTGCGAAGTAGATGTCTTAAAACATATGATGCTGGGGTGGATTGATTTTGTTCTTTCCATTCTAGTACAGACTTGGGGTATCACCAAGATGCGATTAAGGTCTTTCCAATTATAACCCATTCAAAAGCTAAAGAAACAAAATGTGATTATGTATTATTAAGGATGTTTTCTTGCTAAGACAAAATAAAATGAAAATGATTGATTTATGTACTATGAGTTATGTCTATAAACCCATATGACTCACGAGACTGTATATTCTTTACATATTTGTTTTTATGCCATATTTTTAAAGGTCCTAGTCACAATGGATAGATACATATAGACAACAAGAAGACTTTTGGGATATTAGATGGAGTGAACTTTTGATGTAATGGTTTGTAATTCTAACTTGCTAGCTATGGTGTTTGATAGAATGTTTGGTAACACCTAATGGTTTTGAACTAAATTGAAATGGTTTTGTTTATCCATATGAAGTATTTGTGGTTAAAACTTAATATGTAAATCATGTTTTGAATATCTTTGGGATGAAAATAGGGCATTACACATCACAAATGTGATGTTTTTTCAGAAAAGAAAATTTTAGGGTCCACATTAAAAAGTTTGTCAAATGTGAGGTTTAGTCTGGAAAAGAAAATTTTAGTGTCTTTTACGAAAAAAAAGGTATTACCGGAAGATGGCCTGCAAAACCGGGTAATTGGGCTGAATTAAAAAGTTTCTCCAAAATTTAGTATTTTTTGAAAAAAAATAAAAACTTTCGGTCTAAACCGAAAAAATAAGAAAATATACGGTCTTTTATGGGATAAACCCAATATTTTAACCCCTTTACTTTATTAGTTTCTTGTTATTACATAAATGACAAATTAACAAACTAATCACTTATCATTCACTATTGTCCTTTAATGCTAGAATCATACTCTGTGTATAACACAAAACGATCATGCTAAATATAGAAATGTTGTTACCTTGTTCTGACACCACCGACATATTTCTAACAAAAGTTCATTACATGTTCACTTGTTCAGGTTGAAAATATTGTTTAATCTTATTGATCCATTGCGTTCACATTTACCATAGGAACAATATGGACAAAATTTGGCCAATTAACTTTTAATAATGTTGGTAATTTTAGTGATTCATTTACATTTTAATATGATGGAAATAATAAGTATATCAATGAGTTCACACTTTAGTTCTAATATAAGTTAGGAGGTGCGGAAATGCACACTTGCATCAGACCTGGGTAGTCAATCTCGCGCTATAGCGTTGCTATAGCGCCGAGATAGCGTTTTGCGGAGTCAAGCCGAGATAGAAATGAAAATATCGGTTAGTAATATCGCTGGCGCTATTATTTCCGAGATTTTCCGAGATTTAGCACTATTTAGGACCGCTATAGCGGCGCTATGACCGCTATTTGGACCAGGTGATTATTTTTCCGGAATTTTTGAAAAATATTGGGTTGTTGACTGTAATGTGTGTTGAGGTCATTATTTTGTATATATTTTTCATTATGGGATATGATTCTTTGTATCAGATATTATTGTGATTAACAATAAATTCAAGTATAACTTATGAATATAGGAGTATAAACATTAATTCTATGTAATATAAAAAACCGCTATTCCACCGCTATACCACCGCTAGAACCGCTATTTCAAATACCGGCCAGTGACCGCTATTTCATTTTGGACCGCGATAACTGCATAGCATCAGACTAAGTTGATACCGGTACAACCAGATAGCGAGAGTCAAGGGGGTTGCGCCCCCTTATGGGGCCCTAGGGACAGAGCCTTTGGCGGGGTCCATCGGGTAGAGCATTTGGTGGGGTTCATGGGGCAAAGCCCCGAAACAAAAACTAATTTCAATATTAGCATCATGATCAGGATCAGCACGTACCGACACTAATGGATACGCTAACACCGACAGCCTCTAATCGCCCCTTTAACCAGCACGTACCGACGCTAATGGATACGCTAACACCGACAGCCTCTAATATCCCCTTTAACCACTCCCACTATCAGTTTAACGTTCAAATTGATACATAGTAAAATACGAATTCTCTCTAACTATCAGGATCAGCACGTACCGACGCTAATGAATACGCTAACACCGACAGCCTGTAATCGCCCCTTTAACTGCTCCTACTTTCTTGGATTTGGTTTTTTTATTTAAAAGGATCAGTTTAACGTTCGAATTGATACATAGTAAAATACGAATTCTCTCTAACTATCAAAACCATGAACTAGCAATTGTGCCTGATTACAATTTTGATTCTTCAAGAATTAACCCCATAATTTGAATTTCGTGCAACCCAGGCATAGGGTCAAAATATCAAATCGAATAGTGTCTACACGATTCTTAAACTAATTCGTGATTTCAAGTTCTATACATACATCCCCAACAGATAGCAACTTCAATTTTGTGAAATACATTCCAATTGAACTTGATTTTGGTTTAGATTCATAATTTCTCGTCGGAAGTGGAAGATCCGCGGGCCATTGCTTAGTTTAAACCGATCTTTCAAATCATTCCAAATCTCACATGCATTATTAGTGAACATATAGCACTTTTGGATATTTCCTTAGAAATGTAATTAAGAATCCACAAATAATAAGCTTGTTATTATGCATCCAAGCATTAATTGTATGAAATAAGATCAGAATGACTTGGTTTGGTTAAAATACCATCGCTAAAACCGATCTTATTTTCCACCAAAAGAGCCATTAACATTGCTCCACTCCATGAATTGTAGTTATCGCCGGTAAGAAGTTGTGAGACGAGTATGAAACTTGTACTTTCTGAGTGGTGAAAATAATATGGATGTATGCGATCATCAATTGGATTAATTGCAGAACCAGAAGACGCATGAAAAGTTCCCATTAAAGAAATGATAAAATCATCTTAAATAAAATAAATAGGACAAAAAACGTTTATGTTTAAAAATATATATATTCTAAGCCATCATTTAACACGATCATTTAACAAATTCTATACATTCAATCATCTTAATCTATACCTCTAATAATTCTTTTGACTTGGTGTTAATTTCTACCTGTTGATCATCACCACCAGATCTTTTTTCTTTATTAGCAAACTGTTCAGCTGTTCTTCGAGCAATCGGCAGCCATAATCTCCTTAATCTTTCTTCTTCAACTTTAACTTCACCTGCAAGAAACCTCGGGCGAGCAGTAATTTCCGACACCGACCTTCTCTCACCGGATTCTTTCATTTCCTGGTCACCACCGCTGATTTCCAAACACAGGTGGCTGTCAAATCGATTACTTGACACACAAGTAATCATCTCCGACTTCAAAAACAGAAGATCAGATGAGCTCACATTGCTCCATCTGTTCTTGATTATCATCGGATCATGGTCATCACAGACCATGATCCGATGATTAAACTTGTGCAAGATGTCTTCATCATTTTCGATATTTGTTCTGAATCTTGAAGACTCTTCTCGTTCTATAAAAAGACCGAGACTTGACGGTTCCGGTTCATGAAACCTCAAAGAATTCGAATATGTTAAAAGGGTAATATCGTCCACGATGACTTTGATCCTACAAAGTGGACAACTCGAATGTTTTCCGAGCCATTGATCGATACAATCGATATGAAAAGCGTGTTTACATTTCGGCAAAAGTCTGAGAATTTCCACGTCTTCAAAAGCAGATAAACAAACGGAGCATTCCAACCCGTTTTTTGATCCTTTTAAAGTTGAAAACTTGAAGAATGGAAGTGATTCGATGATTGTTTTATCTATTCCAGAGAATCTTGATCTTGTCCGAGGAAGATTGCCGAAGCTTTCATGGTGGATAGAAGATGATACGTGGCAGCATTTTGCGTAAATTAAGGTTAAAGATGATAATGAAAAGATTATTGAGAGAACTCCGATGACGACTGCTAAACTTGGTTGGAATTTAGTGGCAGAATCCGACGAGTACTTTTCATCGTGTGCAGAGGAGAATGATGATTGTGAAAGTGTTGAGTATGGGAATATGATGAGAAAGGTTATAAGAAAAGTTAGTGGTTTCTTTGTGTTCGTCGGAATTCTGATGAACTCCGGCGAGTGAGTCGTCGGGAAGTTCATGGGTTGGAGGGAGATGATGAAGGGAGGTTTGACATTGATTGAGTCCTTGGGTTTCTTTTGTTTATTTATAGTCCCTCCATGCTCCCACTTGATATAGCATATTAATTTTTTAAGGAATATTATATTTAACATTTCAACTTATAAAAATGTTCGATGATTAAATAATTGTTGCGGATGTTTTCATGTAAATGATTAGTAGTTAATAAAAATGTAAATTAACATTGAAACAAATATTTTGTGGTGAAGGTAGGTTGGTATAACTCTATAATGGTTAAGTAATTAGTTAAAAAGGAGCTGTGATGGTTTGAGTGTTGGAGCGAATTTATTTATTCAATATTGTTGATTGAATAGAAAAAAACATTGATATGTAAATTACTAGTGTAATTTGTATATCTGAGATACATATATTCAAAAATGTATATATTAAGTTGTATAAACCGTTCAAACCGCACCGCATAATGCAGTATTGAAACTCTACGGTGCAGTTTTGCGATTTATAATCACGAAAATATAGTTCAAATTGCACCGCACCACACTATATATATATATATATATATATATATATATATATATATATATATATATATATATATATATATATATATATATATATATATATATATATATATATATATATATTGCATTCAAACTATACAAACAACCCGCATGATTCGGTTTAAAACTTTGCGGTACGGTCTGCAGTTTTCCATGTAAAAACTACATGTACTAATGTGATTTAACCATAGGGACCAAACTACAATAAATGCATAAAAACTACAAGTACTAAAAGTGTATTTTGGTAATTTTCTAAGTTAAAATTTACAAGGACCAAAATTATAATTAATGCAATGTAAAAACCATTGATGAAAAATGTAATTATTCTAACTTAAAAAATTTAAGGATTAAAACTGTAATTAATGTAAGTTAAAACTAAATGGACCAAAATTGTAATTATTAAAATTAAAAGATATAGGGACTAAAACTATAATTAAAGAAAACTAAAAAGATACAGAGATCAAAACTGTAGTTATCCTAAAATAAAAAAACTATAATGATCAATACTGTAATTCATGTAAATTAAAATTATTTGAACCAAAACTATAATTATGAAAATTAAAAATTATAAGGACCAAAATTGTGATTATTCTAAATCAAAACTAAGGCTAAAACTGTAATTAGTAAAAATTAGAAAATATATTATTAAAATTCAAAAGTACGTAGAACAAACCTATAATTAGGAAAATTAGAAAATTATTAAGGACCAAAATTTTATTTATTATAAATTAAAACTAAATGCCTAAAACTATAATTAATAAATGTTATAAAATATAAAGACTAAAACTGTAATTATTAGAATGGGGAATGCCGTGTTTACCCTTTTTAAACATCAAAATATCATATTTGTCTAGCTTAAATTCTAAATAGCATATATAACCTTCATAAACTATCAAAATATCATATTTTCTTAAAACCTAAATTTTAACATTTCATAATCATTTTAAATCTTTATTTTATCAAATGACTATTATACCCTCTTATAAATCTTAGTTTAAAATATCTAGAATTGATTTCCTAAACCCACATTGTTTGTCTCCCCTGATCCATGTTGTCTCTTCTCTAGCGCATAGGTCATCCCGTCGTCTCCGACATATTGTTCATCGATTTTGTCTTTGATCATTCCCTTCTCCATTACTCCCCTAAAATGATAGTTGGAGACACTATCGATGAAAAATGTATTGGAGGCGACGTGAGGAACGCAGGTGTCGGAAAAAAAATGATAGAGATTGGGGGAGACTAACAATTAGGGTTTATAAAATCAATTCTAGATATTTTAAACTTAGATCTATAAAAGAGTATAATGCTCGACTGATAAAAACATGGATTTAGATTTATTATAAAATGTAAAAAATAAGGATTTGAGCAAATCTGATATTTTGAAAGTTTATGAAGGGTAAATGTGATATTTATAACTTATACCGGATAAATATGATATTTTGATGTTTAAGAAAAATATATACGAAATTCTCTCTTATTAAAATTAAAAAAATACGGAGACCAAAATTGTAGTTATGAAATTAAAAATTATAAGGGTCAAAACTCTAATTATTCTAAATTAAAAATAAAGGCCTAAAAGTGTAACTAATAAAAATTATAAAATATAGACACAAAAACTGTAATTATTAAAATCTAAAAATGTAAAAGCCAAAACTATAATTATTCTATTTCTTTTTTTCAAACGGCAAATTAGTCTATTTCCTAATAATTAAAAAAAAAGTGATATAATATGTTCGGATTAAAATAAGCAACGTTTTACATCCAGATAAGATAAAGACTAATAGTGGTTTTTTTTCTCTGTTAATATATTAGATATGAGATATATTAATAAAATAAAATCTAACTTTTACGATATAAAAAGTTAAAAAGGTTTATAAATTTATAATACACTTTGGGTGAATTATATTGAAAACTAATGATATAAGTAATTATCAATTATATCCGACTTTGGTATTGTGTTTTTTTGCTATTGAAGATATTTATATTCGATATACTTTTTTATTTATATTTTATTCCACGAGGGTATGAAAATTTAAACTCAATTAGTGATGGAAGAGTGGAGAGGTTCATTATTGAAATTTGACTAATTCTATATATAAAGAAGTTTGTGTCTGTGTATGCATGCACGTAAATTATGTTCCCTATAAATTTATTACTTGCACCGTTTAATAAAAGATAAAGTATAATTAGTTTTAAGATATCACATATTAGTTCCAATATATTGCGTAAAATGTTTGCAAAAGAAATATATTTTCAATCTATTTAATTAACTAACGTTCAGGAATCTAAGATCAATTACCTAACATAAGAGTGAACAACGGATAACCAAGTCTCCAATCTAATTGAAATTATTATTTTATGTATTATGAAATTTTGATAAGTTGAAAGGTCGAGACAGATAATAAAATAGTATTAGAATATTCAATAAAAAATAATTATTAACATTCTTGGTCAACCTCTAATTTTCCTTGTTTTTCCATCAAAATATGACATATGCTTTATAAAAAATAATTCTTTCACATGGAACACCATAATGCAGTTTGTAGCTTTTCCATTATTTAATTTAAAGCAATCAGTAATTAAACTTAAGTTATTTATTTAAATCACCGATATATCAACAATTTGTACGTCTTCATCGTTCAATTTTACTAAGGTTTTTTTTGGCAAAAATAAAATAAAATCAGACAATGTTTGACACGTCACACCTAGTTTGTAAGCTATTTTTTTTCGAGTTTCTTTTTTCATTTTACATGTTTGACGTACCAAAAACTAACTTATAAACTACCATATAAGCTAGTTTTTAAAATTGCTAGTACGAGTAACATCTAAAGTAGTCTTTCAAAATCTTCCAAATTTACCCTTCAAAATATAACTGGATATGGATATATACATACCCATAAATTTTGTGCATGTCATTTTACGTTTCTCAGTTAGTTTATACAACTAGTTTTTACCAAACGTCATTTATTATCAGATAGCTTTTTAGCTACAGCTGATTTTTCAGTTAGTCGCTACTTTTCTAGCTAGCCGCTAGCTTTTCAGTTAGTTTACTAAACACAGCCTTAGCTTATTATAATTTAACGTGTGGTAAGGCCATTAAAATAGTTTATAAGCTAGTTTAGGATAAATTATTGATAAGCTAGCTTATAAGCTAAAAACTAGCATGCCAAAAACAACCTTAAATTAACACACATTATCGACACTGTTTGTAGGCTAACTAAAGTTTTCCGAAAACCAACATTTTGCGAACGCCTATTTCTGTTATGAAAGGAAAGAACAACAAAAGATTATGAAACGAGACTAGATATTACAACACGGTTCCTAAGAGGATATCTTTAGCTTGAAATTGAAAGCCTTGATGATAATATTTTTTTGTAAAATAAAATATAATATATCCTTGATGATAAATTTTTTTGCTTGAAGAAACATCATAAGACCAACCGGTATGGGTGAGGGGAAGGGTCACGGTGTCCAAGCTGGCACCCAACCCCGCCCGGAAACACCGCCCCGGTTGGGGTTTGGTGTGCGGGGAAGGCTTGGCACCGGGGTTCCAACCCCTTGCGATGAACCGTATGCAATTTTCCACCTTTGGCCCCTGAAGTATGAACAAAGTTGCAAAACACCCCCCCCCCCCAACGGCTATGCATGTAACGGCTAAAAAAAATTTAATAAATTTTTTTTAAACTTTTACCAACTATAAATACACACACTCATTCACAAAAAAATTACCAATCTTCTACACAAATATTTCACAATTAATTCTCTCTAAAAATCATGTCTAACCAAGATTCACCAAACAACCAAACGCCACCAACGAATCGAAACCGACCAAACGTTCTCGGTTTCGAACAATTCTACAACACGAACGTTTATCGTCCACAAATGGACCAACCGATTTTTTCACCCAACGTTTACCCATACCAAATGCCGGGATACCCCCAAATGCAACCGCAAAATTTATTCAATTCTTTTCAAGCGTTTCCCGACACACCAACCCAACAATTCCAAAACCCATTACCCGATTCCGTTCCCGAAACACAAGGTTCACCGGAATTAGTGCCAGAAACGCAACCCGAAGTCCATCCCACGGCACAAAGGAGGGGAAAAGCGCCACGCCAACCATAGACAACCCAAGAAGAAATCGCTTTAGCCCATTCGTGGATTGACGTTTCCGAGGATGCGGCGGCCGGAAACGCCCAATCGGCGGAACACTTTTGGATGCGGGTCACGGACCGTTTTCACCAAGAATTAGTCCGGGCGCCATACCGTTCGAAAGACGGTTTGACAACAAAATACCGGGACATCAACCGTGCCACAATGAAATTCAACGGATTGATACACAATCTACGAACGCATCGTCGAAGCGGTCAAACGGAGCAAAATGTTTTCGAGGAAGCACTAAAAATTTACAAAGGGGACAACAAAGGAACGCCATTCCGATTCGTTGAGTTTTGGCGTATTGTTGAAAAATGCAAAAAAATGGCACGATTCAAACGCCGAAGACGACATCCCGGCACCGGCAAGAAAACGTTCGAAAACTTCCGAGTTAAGCCACAACACTACCTCCTCCGACGCTCGTATCAACGTCAATTTAAATGAAGACCTCGAAGACGACGACCTCGAATTTCCCGATTTCCGCCGGCCAACGGGACGAGATGCCACAAAAAGGAAAGAAAAAGCGAATTCGTCGAGTGCGGGAGGTGGCTCGGAAAATAGCGACGACATTGCACGTATGCGCTTGGAATTCGAACGTTACAATTTAAGTTACGCCGAGCGGATGGAGTTGGATCGAAAGGCGTTGGAAGAGAGAACACTAGCCCGAGAAGCACGTGAACGAGCCCGTGAGAAAAAACAACAACTTCGTGAAGAAAAACAACGTTTAAAAGACATTAAGTTTTTGACGTCCAATCCGGAAGAGGGTCTCGAGGGGCTGCAACGGGAGTTGGTTTTAAAAATGAAAGCGGATATTATGGCAAAATATGGTTTCTAGGCTGTCGTTTAAATTTTTTTAGTTTGTCGTTTTATTGTTTTAGTTGTCTTTTTTTAGTTGTCATTTTATCGTTTTATCGTTTTAACGTTTGTCGTTTTAATTTCCGGTTGTAATTTTTAAATTAATGAAATGTTTTAGTTTAAAAAATTGAATTGTTTTATATTTGGTTAATTTAATTTAATTTAAAACAAAAAAGTGAGGGGTTGGTGAGGGATTACCATTTCCTAGATTTGAATGGGTGAGGGGAATGTGAGGGGAATGTGAGGTGGCGTCTATATGGCACTAGAACCCCTCACAGTGAGGGGAACCCATACCTCTTAGTCTAAGATGACGAATTTGATTCATCTTGCTTTCAAAAAGAAGCCATCTCTTGTTCACTAGAAAAAAAACAGGTACCTTTTTTTGGCTTGAACTGTTTTTGTTATTTTTGGTATAGTTTACTTATGTCATGATTTGTTTATCTTGCTAACATTGGAAAGTTTCAACATACGACATAAACGGTTTCTTGTTTTTAGACTTTCTTTCCGGAAATAGCAAGTGGCTATTTCTATATTTAGACTTGTACGTCATTGCTCATGCAAGGTTTACTTATAATAGGACATCTAAATTAGCGGTTCCGCTGTTTTGTTCACCAAAAGCAGAAACTAATTTTCGTGCAGATTAGTGAAATTACAGAAATGGATATCGTGTTCACAAAATGTTACAATTTTAGTCCCTGAAACTACTTTTTAACGATTAGATCCTTAAATATGAGATATGTTGCGGTTTTACCAATATGAAGTGACTAAAATACTATTTCTGATTCTCTTCTCTTTTCTCTATTCCATTTATAATTTCACTAAATGTTATACAATATAATTTCAAAACATTCAAATTTTGGGATGAAACTTGTTCCATCAAAAGCCAACTTTTTTGGAGTTTCAAAAGTTTCTTGTCTGAATATTAAAAAAAAAAAAACCCAAATATGGCATATAAATGAGATCCTAAATTTCTTACATCAAAATTACATGCCCAAAATAGCAGTTTCTTGGGGATTGTTTTTCAAAAAGAAACAGTAGCACCTGGTTTAATCAGCATAACAACCACCACATTATATGGGTATATGCACATGTTTTAGTCAATGGAATTAATAAATTCATAAACAAACACCATTTTACTCCAATTCATATTCTTCAACTACAAATATATGATTTAATGTTAAGAGAAACCAAAAATATAGAATTAAGGAAATAAACAAAGAGTAATAATACAAATGCAAATAACCACTGCAACAAGACGGACAGGCTTCGATAGAACCTTTGCATCACCTTGTCTTATATATGATTTGTTCATTATTCATACTAATCAATTGCACTTTGAAAGATCTACCTAATTATAGAAAACGAGAGGCTAAGAAAGGTGTGGTCTATACATTATCTTAGAAACGAAGATGCCCGAGGAGTGGAGATCTAATACAATGATACGAATTAATAAGCATAACAACCATTTTTGTCATACCATGAAACTTGCGGAGAAAGTGTTGGAGGCTAGGTTGGGTTGCGAAACTATCGTTTTTGAAAATCAATTTGGCTTCATGCCAGGGTGGTTAGCGACTTAGGCTGTGTTTGATTTGCGGCTGATCGGGTCCCAGTCAGACCTGATGCCTGATATCCGATGTCAGATGTCTGACTCGGTCCGAGTCTGGACGTTTGATAAGCTAAAAATCACATCTGATCGAGTCCATTACGTGTCGGCAACAAAACAATATTTACCGAGTCTGACTAAGTCAGGTCTGAAACTATCGAACACAGCCTTAGACATCTTATGGAGAAGCATAAAAAAAGAAATAGGATATACAATTCATCGATGTGGAGAAAGCACATGATTGTTTATCTCGGGTGAAAATCTGGAGGGCGATGGAGGCTAGAAGGATACTTAGGAGATATGTCAATGTTATTCGCGACATGTACTGCTCGTCTACGACATGTTTCTTCTGAACTCCGGTTGGCGATGGCGACATGAAGTCTTTCCTTACGGAAATTTAGCGATATCTTAGATCAAGTTTTAGCCCCTACGTATTCGCTTCGATTATGGACGAGATTTCTCGTAATTTCCATTATTTCTTCTGACAACATTGTGTCGGTTAACAATATTGGAATTGAGCTAAAAGCTACGTTGGATACTTGAACAACGATGTTAGATGAAAAGGGGACGAATCAGCACAGTTGAGACGTAATAGAACTAGTGCAATTCCAGAAGGGAGCTTAGTGATGAAGGAGTAGAATTATGTATTGGGAGAACTATTACACCAAAAAGAAGAATTCCAGGTACTTAGGGTGCGTTTATAACGGAAAACTGTTTTCCATTTTCTATTTTTCATTTTCAGTTTTCAATTGAGAATTTAAAAACGTGTTTAATTAAAACTGATTCAGTTTTCAATTTCTGTTTTGGAAAAATAGAAAACGTGTTTAGATGTGTATTTTCTATCAAATTTCATTTTTCAATTTTTGTTATTTCAAAAGACACACACATATACACATGTCCTATCAACCCACCCCCGCCCCACCCTACCATCTACCCCACCCCACTCAAACCCACCCTACCTACCCCTACCCCACCCCACCGGTAAGGTGGGGGTAGGTGAGGTGGGAATCTTACCCGGTGGTGGGTGGGGTGGGTAGGTAGGAGTTGGCTGGTGGTAGGGTGGATGTGGTGGGGTAAAGGGTGGATGGATGGGTGGGTGGGGGTGGATAGGGTGAGGTAAGGTTGATAGGGTGGGGGTAGAGGTGGATAGGGTGAGGTAAGGTTGATAGGGTGGGGGTAGAGGTGGATAGGGTGAGGTAGGGTTGATACTTGATAGGGTAGGGGTGGGGGTGGAATCGTGGATAGGGTGAGGTAGGGTTGCTAGGGTGGAGGGTGGTAGTAAGGTGGGCGTAGGGTGGAGGTTGGTGGTAGGATGGGGTGGGGTGGTAGGTAGGTCAGGATGGGATAGGGTAGGGTGGGTAGATGGGTGGGTGGGTAGATAGGTGGGTGGGATACAGAGTGGGTAAGGGTGGGGTGACGTTGGTCGGGTGGGGGTTGGTGGGTGGGATGGGTAAAGGTGGGTGGGTTAGGGTGGGGGATAGGGGTGCGGGTGAGGTGGATGGAGGTTAGGGATTGGGTAAGTGGGTTGGGTGTGGGTAGGATGTACTTGTAGGGGTGTAAATAAGAATGAGTGTGTATGTGTGTGTGTGTGTGTGTGTGTTTAGTTTAGAAAAATTTTGGAATTGAAAAAATGTAAACAACAATAATTATTGGTTTTCCAAAATTTTCCAAATTCTTTGTAATTTTGAAAAATGGAAAACTTTCATTTTCTTTAAAAATGTTAGAAAAATTGTCGAACTAAACGCATTTTTAGAGTTCTCATTTTTCTTGGAAAATTTTTCCGAAAAGCGGGACATTTGTCTGTAACTAAACGCAGCCTTAGAATCTTTAATCTATCTAGAAAAGGTTGTTGAAAACGACATTGCCCACCGCATAAAAGCAAAATAGTGGAAATAGAGGGCAACCATATGAGTTCTATGTAACAAGAAGGTCCCGTTAAAACTGAAGTGAAAATTCTATAAGGTGGCAACTAGGCAACTATATTGTGTGTATCTAAATTCCAAATGTCGGCCGTTTAAGAAAGAACATAAGAAGATGGAAGTTGCGAAACTGACACTATGCAGTAGACCCTTGTGGGACAAGATACAAAATACGGTAATCAAAATACTATGGGAGTGGCGTCGATCATCGAAAAATTGACGGAAGATTATGTGGTTTGTACAGGTCCAAAAACAAAACAAACAACTATGATCATTAGGAGGGTGGACTCGGTCACGGTTGATAGTTCGAGGAGAAAGTGTAAAAAGTAAGTGGAAAGATAGCATGAGGTAAGACATGAAGGAGTTGACTCTTACCATGGACATGGCCAGCATTTAGGTGTGGAGGCTTAAAATTAGGGTGATGGAGTAGTATAGGCCCTAGTTTCTCTCTATATAAATGTACCTTTCGTACAACATTCACTTGTTTAGTATATTACCTAAATAAATGAAAGTACGTTGCTATTAGTTGATTGTGTCTGTCGCAAAGTAGTCTATTTAATTTACCCCGTAGTGGAGGTATCATTGTTGTTGTTAGAAGTACAATGCCTTAAAAAGAAAATAATTAAGTACAATGTTGCAATAAAAGGAAACGGAAATAAGATGCTATAATACACAAATAAACAGAAGTGCGTTGTGATTTCTTGCATTTATCCCTAAACGACACTCAAGAGGAAAAAAAGGACATTGTTTACAAATAATTCCTAAAACTATTATCGTTCATACAAAACTACGATACCAATACATTACATACAACTTTCTTAATTACCAATAATTAATCTACACATGTATATGACTAAGTAATAATAGTATGTCTCACAATGTGACAAAATCATAAGCAGTCATTTTTGCATCAAATGCCACTATTATTAACACTAAACTCCTAGATAAAAATATTGATATTACTTACCAGTGTCAATTCTGGGCAGATGCAGCGGGATTGGGAAATGCCGGTAAACCGCCGCCGCCACCATTGGGTGGTTGGTCGGTTGCATGTTGGACAAATTCATCGGGTGACATGTGGGTCCCGTGACAAGCACAAACAATACGGATTTGGGTCCCGGTGTATCTGTATGTGACACCTGATATTGTTTTGCCATTAGGGCCAGGGGCAGTTGTGGAAACCCATGGTAAATTTGGAGATGATCCACTTCCTCCGAATTTTAATTCTGCAGATATACCGGGTCTAATGGCGGGATATTCGGGTGGGATTCCTTCTGCTACCCTTCCCTGGTCAATTCCGTTTATACCCTTCGTGTCACCTTCTGTATGCATGGATGGCCCTTCTTCTTTTCCGTGTTTACCCTCCCCCTTTGCCCTCTCAAATTGCTTCACTGCATTTGCTGACGTGGCACCTACAATAATTTTAGAAAGAAATTCAAAATTGAACTTGATTGTTTCAACTCAAAAGGAAAGAGAAGTCTTTATCAAGAGGGATTCATAGAAAGTGTAAATTACAAAAGGGGTATCTAAAAAGAAAAGAGTAAATTACAAAACTGGTCCTTGAATATTCTGTTTAAGCAATTTTGGTCACACAAAGTTTTTCGTTTGCAATTTTGGTCCTTATTTGAGGTTTTTGTAACGTTTTAGTCTCTGTCCCAAGTAAAATGACGATGTTACCCCTTTCTGATTTCGTTATAATTATTTGTTATTTAATTAAATGTTTTATCATTAATATTAAAATCACTTCGGCCGACCCCTACTCCACGCAGCTGGTTAAAGGGTAATATAGTCATTTTAGTTCAAACACGGACTAAAATCGTTATGAACATCAAAAAAGGACCAAAAACATTAAAAAAAACCTCAAATAAGGCCAAATTTGAGGGAAAAAAAAAAGGGTTGAAAATTGCAAACAACTTGTAGTTTACTCAAAAAGAAACTATTTACATGACATCATATTGTTTGTTCATAAAGTTTTAAAATTTTCTACTTTTCTATTAATGACCATTGTGAAAAATGCAAGAAAGAGAACGATTAACACAGTAAAATCCAAATTCTTTTTTAGATCAATCAAATTGACCATGAGGCCAACATGTTTGAAGAGTACAAAAAACAAAAACCTTGTGTAATCTTCAATCCATCATTTTGCTTACTCGTGTTTGGTGGACCCCTGCCAAAATACGAAACAAGACCTTCAGATTTACCTGCCTCTGTTGCAGGCACAGGGACAGAAGAGTAATTAAACATCAATGGCAAGTTTGCAGGAATCACAGGCTGCTGTGTTGAAGTCATGACTGGCATAGAGTTTGACTCCTTGACCGACAACGAATAAGGCATATTCAAGATATTTGCAGATTGCCCTGAAAACGGGACACCATGGGACACATGTCCAACTTTATAATCTTTATTATCTGATGAAATTGTAAATCTCCTTTGACTTTGTAAGTCAACATTAGATTCAGATGGCCCACGGACTTCTTTACTTCCCTCTGATTGTCTTTTTGAGGTTGAACCATCAGCTTCAGAATCTGCTACATCTTCATTTTCAGCCATGGAACCTTCATCTGTGGTTATGGAGACATGTGGTTGTGTTCTTGATTTATGTAAACCAGAAAGATAAGCTTCTCTTTCATTTCTTTTTTGATGGTTTATTTCATCAAACATGTTTTTACGTTTGTTGTTTGCTTCTTGTCTTCTTTCTTCTACAACTTCAGAAGATCTACCATCTTTTTGACCCCATGGATCTGAATTCGGAGTGCCCTTGGAAAGGTCATAAAAGAGATTTTCATCTGGTTTTGACTGGTTAGTTCTTTGAGAGGCTATGGTGGACTCTTCTTTATGATTAGAACCATCTAGAAAGTTCTTGAAATCATCAATCAATTTGTTTCCCCTATCAGCTTCTTCCACTCTCACCTCTGAACTACTGCTGCTCTTACCCTTTGGGCCACCAGATGGGCCACCACAAGGTAGGGATAAGGTGAGGTCAAGCCCATTATCATCCTCCATTTGGATTGCAAAAGAATGAATGCCAAAAAATGAAAATGATATCACACTCTTGAATCTATGCACATTTGTTGTCTTACCAAACTTCAAGAACTCAACTGACTCTTTAAACCACGATCTTCTTGCAGTTGACCTAGATTATAACAAGTATATTAATCAAAAAACATGAATTTCATTCAAACTATGCCAAATTGCAACTTTTTCTCTGGATGAAACTAAAAAGCTGTAACAATATTCCAGATAAAGAAGTCACTGTAAATGAAATCTAAGAAGAAACTCAACTTTTCACTCTCCACTGATCCACTCCTAATTTGTTGATTTCTTTGTTATAATACTTAACAAGATGATATACACACTTACGATTGCTATTTAGAGATGCAATTTAATTTCTAGAACAGTTCGAACCTACGACAATCGATATAGATTTTTTTTCCTTATCTGTTTGTTCTTTTTACATCCAGTTTTAGCAAATTATTCATGTAGACGACGATAAAGCAGAAACTCGAAGCAACTCGTGATATTAATTACAGATCGAGAACTACTTTCCTATTTAGACGATTGAAAACCTAAAACAATTCAAAAAAACGATATAGACTAGTTGCGACTTAGGAAAGTGAAAATTCTTTCGGAAAACAGGAAACTATAAATTCTAACAGATTAAACGATCATCATACTTGGACTAATTAGTAACAAAAGAACTCACCCGATATACGATCAAAATCAGTCAAAATTACATCAAACCGAGCAATTTATAAATCTAATTGAGTCTGTAACATGAACACTGAAATTTTCGTAGAAAATTTTATAAAAAGTAGAATTAAAATTACCGAAATTGTAAAGAGAGAGGAGGGGGATCAAGCCCTAGCTCAAGCTGGGTGCCAAGGGGAGAATAGTTGGTGAAGATGGCTTTGTTCCAAGTCGGCAACTTCGTGTTCTTTTGGCACGTGTTTCTTGCACTATTTTTTTCTTATTCCACTAAAATATAATATTTTATAATTATTTTAATATATATCACCAACGCTAAAATAAAAAAATAATAACGTGGGCATGTTTCACAATTGTATTATCTTGATGATATTAAATTCCTGCAAAAGGGTATAGTCGGCTCTAGTTGTTGTCTTATATCGTAATGAGTATAATAATTGAGGTGTTCGTCCATTCGTTGTGGCTTTTTTTAATTTGCAAGGATATAGCAAATGAGGCATATCATAGGCGATATTTCAATCTTTTAAGATTAAACGGTGTGGGCTGTAGATGTTGTCGGTATCTGAGGTGGCAATTTTTGTTGTCGGCATCGACCATACCGCGTTAGCGGCATCAAGTCCATCGGCATGTAGATGAAGCTTTAAAAATCTCACCAAACCCAATTTATTCTTTTGACCATTTCAGCCGCTAGTAGAATGAATACATAAAAAAATTAGTTTTTTCAACTATAAATATACACACTAACCCTAAATACAATCTCATATAAACCTTACTCAAAAACCTTCAAAATTCTCCCAATTTCACAGTAGAAAAATATGTCAGGTCCATATCGAAGACACAACTGGTTGATTAACGTGAGATCGGTTATTTTGAAGTCAATGGAAAACGTTATAGATATTTTAGAAGAGGAAGATGATGAAATTGGAATTTCGCATCCAAGAACGCGGACTGTGTTTGCTCAGAAACCGTTGGGCTGCACACGGCCGTCTTATGACACTGTTTCAATGAGGATTGTGTTTATGGGCGGTACCTTTTTCGTTGACGGTTTTGAATGGAGAGACATTTGTTTTTAAGTATAGTCACTGATGTGACGAACATGTATGAGTTTATACAACAACGTCCCGACGCAAGAGGTGCAGAAGGTTTTAGTTCAGTACAGTTCAGTTCGCCAATTAGCTTACAGTTACGTATCAAATTCATGGGATGAGTATTTCCAAATGTTCGAGAGGGTCACACATGAAAGTATTGAGGAGTTTTGCAGGTGTGTCGTTACTATCTACGGCCCACGGTATTTGCGTACGCCTACATTTAGTGACGTACTTACACTATATGCTCATCACACACATGTTTATGGCTTTCCAGGTATGCTTAGGAGTTTGAATTGTCTTCATTGAGAATGGGGTGGTTGCCCTATTGAACCACACTTTCTTGCCCTAAAACATATTCTTTGTTATCTATAGGGTACTCTTACGCACGACCTTCATATTTGGCCATTGTATGGTGATCATTTGGTTTCTTACTCTGATGATGACAACGATGGCTAGCCTTAAAAACGCCATTCCACCTACGGTTTTTGTGTCCATCTGGGTAACAATATTTTCTCGTGGTACTTTACATTCTAGCATGTCATTTCCCGGTCTAGCACTGAAATTGAGTGTTGGGTTGACTAATGTTTTCGCTGAAGCCGCATGACTTAGAAACCTACTTCAGTTATGTTGTCATCTATCTTGTGCTACAATTGTTTTTGTGAGAATGTGAGTGCCATGTATTTAGCTTCTAACCTCGTACACCACCAAATAACCAAACATGTGAAAGTTGATTTACATTATGTCAGGGAACGTGTTGGTATTAGTCAAGTTTGTATGTTTCATGTTTTTCGGCCCATCAATTTTCATATATATTTATAAAGGGACTACATACACAATTATGTTTAGACTTTCTAAACAGTTTGAGCATTATGCTCCAACTGAGGGGGTATGTTAAATATTAAATATTACTTACATGTATAGCTTCTTTCTGCACATTGTAGAGTGTAGGGTCCAATGTGTAACATATATATATATATATATATATATATATATATATATATATCTATTTATACTTATCTAATGAAATATCAACGCTAACGGGTTTTCCACGTTACCAAATACGAGAAACCAAATGACCAAAAGATTATACATGGAAAATTTGTAAGTTGTGTGTAAGACAGAAGGCTTTGTAATCTCTCATATTCACCCGTCCATATATTTCCTATGCAGTTCAACAAGTCTATCTCTATATTTGTGACCCATGTGAATCACACTTTCTTGCCCTAAAACATATTCTTCATTATCTATAAGCTCTTATGCATGGCCTTCATATTTGGACATTCTATTGTTGTCCTCTATACAATTGTTTTGTATGAGAATGTGAGAGCCATGTATTTACCTTCTAACCCAGTACACCACCAAATAACCAAACATGTGAAAGTTGATTTACGTTATGTCAGGGAACGTGTTGGTATTGGTTAAGTTCATATGTTTCATGTTTCTTTCGACCCATCAACTTTTAGATATATTTATAAAGGGACTACATACACAATTATTTTTAGACTTCCCAAACAGTTTGAGCATTTGTAAACCCCTCCAACTAAGGGGGTATGTTAAATGTTAAATATTACATATATGTATAGCTTCTTTGTTCACATTGTAGAGTGTAGGGTCTGTTGTGTAACATATGTATCTATTTGTACTTATCTAATGAAATATCAACGCTAACTGGTTTTCACATTATCAAATAGAAGCAACCAAATGACCAAAAGATTATACCTGTAAAAGTTGTAAGTTATGTGTAAGATAGAAGGTAACATAGCCATTGTGATTTAACACATAAAAGTCACACGGTCTAGTGTTTCACTCGGCTCCCACACTACGAGCAAAAACTCTAAAAATACTTCCATAATTTGTGCATATTGACTTTTAACACCTCCGATTCTAATTCAAATGACTTAGGATGGATCTAAAAGGTCTAAAACTTTAAAGCACTTAATTCCAACCTAATTAACATCATTAAGAAAATGAACGTATGATTTGGATGGATAATCATCATCTTCATAAATAACCTCAAAAATCCATAAATGACCACTAAAATGGATTTTCTTCAATGATTTGGATATGGAACACTGAACCACACCTAAATCGTATTAAATCACCAAAATCATCACCAATTCTGAATTTAGGTGAATCAAAAAGGTGATCCACCATTGCTAGTATTTAAAGTATCATTCAAAGCTTCACATCTTCATGATTGATCTTATGCATGGAATTTTTTTAATGGATTGGAGATGGAACACTAGAATACAATCCAAAACCACAATGAATCATTAAATTTACCAACAATTTCGAGATATATGTATCTAGGGATGATCTACCATGGTTGGGAATTCAAAACTTAAATCAAAGCTTCAAATGAGCAAGAAGGTTACCATAAGTGCTTTACCCATTACACATGGTGCAACAACTTGAAAGAAACCATCAATTTCTTCACAAAAATGAGTTCTTCCTTATAATCAAGTTTTTTCCCCTCATTTTTCTCTCAAAATCGTCCAAATGAGGGGTGAAAGACCAACCTAGGTTTAAGACTTCAAATCTACCACTTTTGGACAAGACTAGTCTATCTACTTAGGCATCTTGCAAAATGTACTCTAGCTGATATTTTCTTCACAAATCAAGTTCTATAACTTCTAATTTGATTCCAAACTTAATTACTTATACAAATAAGGCCCAACTTAAGTTAACGGAGGTCAAGTCAAAGTCATATATCTTAACCCTTAAACTTAATAAGTCACCAACATCTTCAAATTTGCAGGGTGCCCACATAATTAGAGCCCATAAAATTAGTTTCTAATTTTATTGTAAATTGTATTTAACCACATTCAAAAGTTTCATCCGAAAAAAGTCCGGGTGTTACAATCACAATATCATGAAACCCCGTAATCACTCTAGCCTAGGATTTGTGTTGCAACAAATTTGAAAGTCAACATTATCTTACCTCCAAAATAAACACTTCTATATATCTTTCCAAATTAAGCGGTGTCGTATTAAGCCCATTAAATAAAGAGAAAATGACAAAAATAGCCTAATCCCATAAGGTTTTTTCTCAAAACAGCACTTTTGAAGGGATATTCCCAAAATAGCCAAGGAAAACACAGTTGGCAGCCATGAGCTGCGTTTTCCTTTCACCAACTGTGTTTTCCTCCCTCCCAAGCACCACCTGCGTTTTCCTCTCACCAACTGTGTTTTCCTCTCACCAACTGTGTTTTCCTCCTTGTGTTCTTGGTGGTACATGAGTTTTCCTCTCACCAAATGTGTTTTCCTCCCACCAAATGTGTTTTCCTCTCACCAACTGTGTTTTCCTCATTGTGTTCTTGGTGGTTCATGGGTTTTCCTTTCACCAACTGTGTTTTCCTCTCATCATCTGCGATTTCCTCCCTTGTGTTCTTGAGGTTCTTGGTGGTTCATGGGTTTAGTTGAAAATTTTGCGTTTTAATTGTTTAGGTTTTCGGAAAAAAAAAACAACGTTAGTATGAATCATATATGCATTGCGTTTTAATTGTTAAAGTTTTTCGGAAAAAAAAAATGACCAAAACGCAGCCCATGGCATTATCTGTGAAATGCTCAGAGAAAAACATAGTCCATGGGATTATCTGTGAAATGCTCAGAGGAAAACACAGATGAAGGCCCTCATCTGCGTTTTCCTCTTGAGGAAAACGCAGATGAGGGCCTTCGTCTGTGTTTTCCTCTGAGCATTTCACAGATAATGCCATGGACTGTGTTTTCCTCTAAGCATTTCACAGATAATTCCCCTTGGCTACGTTTTCCTCTCTAGGAACTGTGTTTTCCTCTCTCAAATTCATAAACCTCAGATTTTTATGCATTAAAGACTTGTACATTACGTATAATATTTTGTACGTTCATTCATCTAACCCTTAAAACGATAATTAATACATAAAGACAACATCAAATTTGAGACTTACCTGTTTCCATGAAGAGAAATCTTGCGAAGCCATTTCAGAGCGTTTCTGGTCTACGGTATCGAAAAATTTGACGTTTTTTTCCCCGATTTATATATCTGGGCTGATGGGCCGGTAGCCAACGAAAACACAGCCCATCACAAGGAAAACGCAGCCCATATAGAGCAAATCGCAGCCCATGGAGCCCATATAGAGCAAATCGCAGTCCATGGGAGGAAAACACAGCCCGTGGCTGCCAACTGTGTTTTCCTTGGCTATTTTGAGGAATGCCCCTTAATTTGTGCTGTTTTGAGGAAAACTCTTATGGAATTAGGCTATTTTTGTCATTTTCTCTTAAATAAAAAACAAAAACCCATGCTCCCTTTAACTTCACTAAATTAAGCCCGTTAAATATAAAACATTACTCCACCAAAATACCAATGTATAATAAATGAAAGAAAATAATACAAGAATCTTGAACATTTATATACCCAATACAAAAAGAGCACATAACCTTAACCTAAAAGCTTAGCCAATTCATCCACTCTAAGTGTCGCTTGTGGGACCACATCTAAATAATTCTCCTTCAAATCCTTCTTTTGAGTCCTAGACCTACTTTTCTTAGTTTTCTCAACTTCTTTAACCTCAGTACACGTCACCACCTCATTTCCATCACTTTCCGGTGTCTCAATTCCCGTTTTTTTAAGCCGATGGTGTCTAAAAGTCGGCCCCGGAATCGCGGATTCCGCAAACGCAACCGCCTTTGCATACACATCATCGGCATCCAAACAAGAATCGTCAAGAACGATTGCAATTCCGTCTTGTACCGCCTGCTTTAAGAGTGATGCCACTCCCTCTAAACATTCTTGATTGCTATTTTCAGATATAGTAGATGACGATTCTGTCTTGTTTTCTATTTTCTCGGGTGTAGAAAACACAATTTCGTTTTTCTCGCACTCTTTTTCGACTAGATTTTCGGGGTGACGATTCTAGAGATGGTACAACGGAATCTGCATAATCGGAATTGGAATCAGAATCGGAATCGGAATCGGGATTGGAATTGTTTGCTCCTTGGGGCTCCGTTTCTTGTGTGAACATTGATTTCCAAGATCGCCCTCTCCACACGAGGATGTGTTCATGCTCGAATGAAATCAAGACACACGGGACAAGATCCTGAAATGTTGAAAATGATGTATTACCAAATAAGGGCAATTTTGTAAAAAGTTACGACTTAATAATGATTAATGAACCCCCTTTACACGTTGTGCATCTTTGACTTGTACAGTACAAGTAACCATGAAAAAGTAAAAAACAATCGCATACCTTTAATTTTGCACCAATCTTCCGATAGTCACTTCCATTCATACCTTCACAATTTATTCTTACTAAATCACACGCTTCAAATGCCTCTCTAACATTTTTAACAAGGTCACAATAAACTCCATTTTTCCCTGAAACACACACACACACACACATCATTTTAATATATACAAACAAAACAATGTCTAAAAACTCTTATAAAAAATCATTTTACCAAGCTTGCATATGGGGGTTAATTCGCGTCCTTTTTTCCGCATTTCATTTGCTTCTTCAAGTGTTAATCCCTCTGGGACCCGTTGGATCAATCTTGGGTATACAGGGGTAACCGGTTTCCATAACATAAGAGGAAAAACAGGGCGAGTTTTGTAATTATAATTTCTACCTCTGAAAAGATATACAACACCTCCTTTGCTGTATATTATTTTCCCACCTGTTTTTTCCTATTACATGATTCATATACAAAGATCATAAATGCTGTGTTTGCAAGGGCAAAAAGGTAAATAGTACCAACCTCTAATTGGTGGCGTACGTTGTCCATGTCTACTGTGCATACACCTTTGCATTTTATTTTACAGACCCTCCTTCGTTTCCAATGAGCATGGATATTGTCCAACATATTGTGTGTCAAACCATCTCTACCTAAAATGATGAAAATAACAGCATCAATTTGAATTTTTATCCTAATTTTCAAGAAAGATGAGTAGATTAACCAATGAAGAACTATGAACATACCCATATTCAATTGCCTTTCGGATTTCAAACACCCTTTAATAAGAGCATCGATTTCTTCTTTAGATAATGGCTCCCCCAATACCTCTTCTCTTGATTGTACATACTTAGGACCCGACCCGGGTAGAAACGGACCTGGAGCTTGCACTGGCTTGACCCCCTTCTTATGAGGTGGAGGCAAAGTAAAGGAATCAAAATCTATCTTCTTTTTACTTGGTGGCAGCGGTTTTTTCCCTGTCCATGGTCGGGGCATGGTGCCCGGACCAAATGGTGCTATTGGTGGCTCTCGGAGTTTTATGGGTTTAATTTTGGGGGTTTCTGTGTAACTGTATTGGAACTCGAAAGGGGCTTCAGGAATTACGTATGAGAGTCCGTTGTCGCCGACTTTTATACCGGTCTCGTCTTCGATTTTACTAGGAATTTTTCTAAGCCGTACAATTCGCTGGAATGCTGGATGAGACGAGGGGTTGGGGTTTTGAGGGGGTTTTGAGTATTTTGATTTTTTACCGGGAATTGAAGGGCGGGATGGTGCTGAGGGCGTCCCGGTGGACTTGAATGGCGGTGGCGTGGTGTTGGTGGGTTGGAGATTGGCAATTCTTCCGGCGGACTCGAAGCGTTTGTGGAAACGTAGTTCGTCTTCGGTTTCTTTCTGAGTGCGTTCATGGCGGATGAATTTCTGGGCGTTGGCGTTGTTCCACCGCGAGAATCGTATTTCTGTGGCCGGACGATGGTTGTGCTTGGACGGCGGTGGAGCAAAACTTGGGAATTGGATAATGGTTTTTACAGTTAGAGCCATTTTGGAGGGTTTCGACCTCTCGGGTGAGCTCAATCTGTTTGTGACAGAAAAGGGGATGAATGTAATCAATCATAATCTACAAGGGGTGAAATTGAAATTTTAAAAGGTCAAGTATTTGTGGGAATTATCACTAATCACCCCATATAGATTATAGTTTGACTAAGGTCCATGGTCCATTGACTTTCAAAATCGTAAAAATAGTCATTATCAGGAGGTTTCTTTGTGTTTTAGGTCCCTGTCCCAGATGAAATGTCTTTTTTACCCTTTTTAATTTGTTTTTCTTTTATTTTGTATATATTTACAATTTTAGTAAATGAAAAAATAGCATTAAATTTCCTCACCCACCCCCTCCAATCCGGTCATACCTCTCTCTCTCTCTCTCTCTCTCTCTCTCTCTCTCTCTCTCTCTCTCTCTCTCGAACCCAACATCTTCTTCACATGAACTATTCAACTGCGAGGATGCATTGTCCCTGAAGTTCTTGACCTTCCTCAAGCAATAATGGAAGCAAATAAACCCTCTCTCGAACCCAGTACGTGATCTGTGTAAAAAGTACGTGATCTCTGTTTTTACACCTGATTACATCAAACCCAGTGAAACCAGTTTACATCACACTGACCTAATGAATTGAACGAAATGAAACCAGTTTACCATTGTTTCTAATCGTTTTGTTTTCAGTCCTCATTGTTTGTAAAAAAACACCTGATTACATCAAACCCAATGAAACCAGTTTACCATTTGAACTCAATTCGTTCTGTTTTCCGGCTTCATCTGGTAAAGAAATCAAAACGAAATCTGACCTAATGTGAGTATATTGAAGCAAACTCTCGATCTTCTTTCTCCAGTTCTCCCAAATGTGTCTAGACCTCGTACTGCAATTCTTATACAAAAAAAAACAGTTTACCAGTTTACCAAATGTGTCTAGACCCCCAGTTCCCCCAGTTTACATCACACTGACCTAATGAATTGAACGAAATGAAACCGGTTTACCATTGTTTCCAATCGTTCTGTTTTCAATGCTCATTGTTTGTTAAAAAAACACTTGATTACATCAAACCCAATGAAACTAGTTTACCATTTGAACTCAATTCGTTCTGTTTTCCGACTTCATCTGGTAAAGAAATCGAAACCAAATCTGACCTATGTGAGTATATTGAAGCAAACTCTCAATCTTCTTTCTCCAGTTCCCCCAAATGTGTCTAGACCTCGTACTGCAATTCTTATACAAAACTCAATTGAAGCAGATGTCCTTTTCATGCCACTTTTTCCGTATTTGAGTTACAGTCGGCGTCCCAAGATTCACGACAATAAGAAACCCACAATTGAAAAGTAAAGATGAAGGGAAAAGATCAGGAGGGAAGGATCATATAATTATCGCTTACCACACTTGGGGTTCTTCCATGTCTGTGTTCAGAGCTTTCATAAGGTACGATTCTTAAGTGTATGCATCTGTGTGTTTTTATGAAGAACAAAACCTAGATGAGTTGTTCCTAGAAATCCATCGTCGCCGCTGTGTCACCCATCGATCTGTATAATTCCTTCAATTCCCGCTCTTGATTTGCGCCACCCAAAAACCACCATAACTAAGATCGATCTCGGTGGGGAGGAAGAAGATGGGTTTGACTTATGTAGAGAGAGAGAGAGAGAGAGAGTGAGTGAGAGAGTGAGAAAGAGAGAGAACAGAGAGAGAGGGTGAGACCGGTAGGTGGAGTGAGGTATTAAATTATTTTATTTATTAAAAATTGATAAATAATTAAAAATAATAGGAAAAAGAAATTAAAAGGGTATAACAGACATTTCAAGTTGTACATAGACCAAATCCACAAAGAAACCTCTGAAAAAGGACCATCCATACAAATTCTCAAACGTTTGGACCAAAACCACAAAAAACAACTAACCACAGGAACTATTTTTGCAGTTTTTTCTTTTTAAAACTATATGTTCAATGCACTTTGAAACAATGGGAGCCCGTATTTAATATTATTTACAAGACATGTTTATGTATGGGTGTATTAGCTTCCTATTTAATATTTATTAACCAACCTGTGTAATACACGGGTCTTACAACTAATATATATATATATATATATATATATATATATATATATATATATATATATATATATATATATATATATATCATTTTATACAATATTTGTTACAATTAAGTTATGTTATTCTGATTTTTTAGGATATAAATAAGAGTAAATTACAATAATGGTCTATGTGGTTTGCATGAAATTGCAATAATCGACCAACTTTTTAAAAAACTACGAAAATGGTCCAAATGTTTCGATTTCCTTTCAATAATGGTCCAAAAATAAGTAAAAAAAAAGTAAACAGACAAATTTACCCTTTTTAATTTATTTTTCATTTTTATTTTAATGTTTTATTTATTTTAGTAATTAGAAAAAAGAAAAATACCCCACCCCCACCCCCTGCATATATATATATATATATATATATATATATATATATATATATATATATATATATATATATATATATATATATATATATATATATATATATATATATATATATATATATATATATATATATATATATATCTTCTTTTCTGGTTAATCAAGAACAAAACACCCCCATCTCCACCATTTTTTCCGGTGAAAAGCTCTGCGATGAAATGGGTTTTGAATCAATTAAAAAAAAAACAACACATCTCTCTCTCTTCTTTTCTGGTTAATGAAGAACAAAACCCCCTATCTCCACCATTTTTTGCTTGTAAGACATGGCGATTTACCTTCATTCAGATTAACCGGAATCGGCATGCCTCCAGCGGATAATATAGATCATATGCAGGAATCCGATTGGAAGTTGGGTCGGCTGGCTAATACAATTCCTGCCCAGTTCGAGTACAAACCTTTGATTGTCAAGAACACTCTACACACATACACACAATACCTATCGTGAACGCAGGTATCGTCTCTCTTTGTCTTTTCTCAGTTTTGCCCTAATGTATAGATCTACTGGGAAATTGATGAAGAAAACTCGATGGTGTAATGCTATGAAATAATGAATGCATAATTATTACAGCCCAATTTTGATGAGTGCCGGAGAATCATAAAGTGGGAACACCGCAACAGGAATGTGTTGCCTCTTCATGAACGATCTTGACGTCGAGCGTGAATAATGGACAGAACCCTTTTTTTGAATTTGGTTTCAATTTCAGGTGGATTTGTATTTTGGGTTTCAATTTTAGGTGGGTTTCGATTTTAGAAAGTGGGAACATCGGTGCGGGAACATTGGATGCATCGAGCAATTAACCGGTTGGATTGGAAAGTCGCTGTGACAGGCGGTTGGATTATGTAGAACAGATGGTTGGATTCAGTTTTATGTTCTTGAAATCAAAATCGGAGAATATGTGGATTGGTTTTTGCATACAAAATATAGGTTTAGTTTTATGTTCTTGATGTTTAGGTTCAATTATGGATTAGAGTTTGCGTATTGTATTTTCCAGGTTTTAAACCTATGTTCTTCATTTATAGGTTTACATTTTGGGTTCTTTGATTTTTCGATTTTTCAATTATTGATTTCTGGGTTGAAAATTTGTGGCTTTGTTCATGGTAGTATTGATGATGATGTAGATTTTGATTCCTAATAGGAGGGACAGTGGTGAGAGGTGGACGATGGTGGGAGGTGGACGATGGTGATGGCGGTGGCCGGAGGAGGATGGTGGTCTTCTTTAGAAGATGAACTTGTACTTTTCATGTAGTTGTGAGAGAGAGAGAGAGAGAGAGAGAGAGAGAGAGAGAGAGAGAGATGCAGGGGGTGGGGGTGGGGGTGGGGTGAGGTATTTTTTTTTTAATTACTAAAATAAATAAGACATTTAAATAAAAATCAAAAAAAAATAAAAAATAGTAAAATTGTCTTTTAACATGACCTTTGGACCATTCTTGCAACTTGATCTTTAAATTGGACCATTTTCGTGGCTTTTTAAAAAGTTGGTCGATTATTGTAATTTCATGCAAACCACATGGACCATTATTGTAATTTACTCTATAAATAATAGCAACAAAGTATAATTTTTCTATTCATAGCAGATAACTCTACGATTTTCGATGAATACTTGTTTTTTTAAGGGAAAATGACTTATTAGGGTAACCAACTAGTTGATTTGTTCACGTTAAGTCACTTTCTTTTTTTTCGTGCTTTATTTGCCATTGAACTATCTATTTTGTTCATGATACATCCTTACGACCTGTAATAGCAGGTTACATCCTAATTGACATCTATTTTGTTCACATTTGGTCACTTTCCTTTTTTATTCGTGCTTTATTTGCCATTAATTTAATTTATTTTTCCATTTTTAATTTATTTTTTCATTTTTATTCGTACAGATTTGAAATGACTATTTTGCCCTTTTTAATTTATTTTTCCATTTTTATTACATTTTAAGGATTTTTTATTAATGACTTTTAATTAAAAATAAATAAGAAAACAACCCACCACCGCCTCTCTCTCTTCTTCTCTCTCAATTAATAAAACCTGCAACTAAACACACACACACACTTTGCAACTAAACACACACACACACGCACTTTGCAACTAAAAACACAGACATCACCACCATCTACAGCAAAGATCTGGACAAAGATGATGAGAGGGAAGAGCACTCCAACCCAACTTTGATGGCTCGTCTGATTTAATCCACCATTTACGAAAAACTTCTTAATGGCTCGTCTGATTTAATCCAAGAAGTTTTTCGTAGCATGCTTAGTTGGTTGAATCGTTGGCTTGTAACGGTGGAGGTGGATTGTCGGGGCAAAACAAATTTGATGTGTACTTTGTTTTCACAGATCGGGAACAAGCCAACATTGAAAACAAAGTACACATCAAAGTTGTGTTGCCTCGACAATCCACCTCCACTGTTAGAAGCCAACGATTCAACCAACTAAGCATGCTACGAAAAACTTTTTGGATTAAATCAAACGAGCCATTAATAAGTTTTTCGTAGATGGTGGATTAAATCAGACGAGCCATCAAAGTTGGTTTGGAGTGCTCTTCCCTCTCATCATCTTTGTCCAGATCTTTGCTGTAGATGGTGGTGATGTCTGTGTTTTTAGTTGCAAAGTGCATGTGTATGTCTGTGTTTAGTTGTAATGTGTTTGTGTGTGTGTGTGTTTAATTGCATGTTTTATTAATTGAGAGAGATAGAGAGAGAGAGGCGGTGGTGGGTTGTTTTCTTATTTATTTTTAATTAAAAGTCATTAACAAAAAATCCTTAAAATGTAATAAAAATGAAAAAATAAATTAAAAAGGGCAAAATAGTCATTTCAGATCTGCACGAATAAAAATGGAAAAATAAATTAAAAATGGAAAAATAAATTAAATTAATGGCAAATAAAGCACGAATAAAAAAGGAAAGTGACCAAATGTGAACAAAATAGATGTCAATTAGGCTGTAACCTGCTATTACAGGTCGTAATGACGTATCATGAACAAAATAGATAGTTCAATGGCAAATAAAGCACGAAAAAAAAGAAAGTGACTAAACGTGAACAAATCAACTAGTTGATTACCTTAATAAGTCATTTTCCCTTTTTTTAATGGATGATTTATTTTGTTTGCTACTAGTAATTTTGTGGATATTTTTTTTTACTTTTTTCTATACCACCACGGTCACAATAAAAAAATTTAAGTTAGTATTGAATCTTTTTATTACATAACGTAAACACGTTCACGCCTCATGTTTTGCATCAATCTATTCATTGTTATTGAGAATTGAAAGTTGTAATAAAAGTGATAAATTAGTTTTAGAAATATGTAACAGATAATGAAATAAGACATTTTCTATGGAAAATTTGTTAAAAGTCCCATAATTTTAAATATTGTTTGTATAAAATAATTGCAATTACTATTTGATATATATATATATATATATATATATATATATATATATATATATATATATATATATATATATATATATATATATATATATATATATATATATGTTATCTTAAGAATGGTAATTATTCTGTAACCTTGTGACCAGATTCTGACCGTTAGATCAAAAAAATTAGTGGTTATGATTGAGAGGTTACATTGTAAATAAAAGAGAATATATTTAATTAAATAATTAAAACAATGACCGTAAGGGCATAATTGACATTTTATCAATCTAAAAAAAGGAAAGTCCGAAATTTTTGGGATACAGTTACATCTCTCTTCCCTCTCACGTCTGTAATGAATTTCAAAAGCATAAAATACGTTTCCATTCTGGTAAGAATGAAAAAACTGAAAAATTTTTATTTTGGTAAATGTAATTTCATTTTTGATAAGATGTTGCAATAATCAAGTTTTACTTATTCAATTTTTTCTACTTTGTACATATTGTAAAACACATGAGAATGGTTTTCATGAAAGAATCCACTTTTATATATATATATACAAAATCATGTATACAAACAAAAAATTACATTCTGGAAAGAATAAGAACAGACAAATAATGTACAGAATGAAAAGAAAGATAATTCAAATAACATTATCCATAGAATAAAAACTAATTCTAGTAACATTATTCAAAGATTTAAAAATATTCTTGAAAAAATGCATTGTATTCTCTTTCTTTAGTCTAACTAAGTCTCTCCTCATCGGTAGAATTAAAGTCATTCTTGAAAGAATGACTTCTCTGGGCTGTCAAATTTACATCTCTTTACAGTTTTCCGTTTGGCCCACTTCAGCTACACGCACACAACATCAATAATGAATTTTTGAATCATGAAAGAGAACGAACCTATGGAATTTTTGAACCCGAGAACTAGAACTCGTTAGAATAATATAAATGATAGAAAAAAAATACATTATTAAGTGCAAATTAGGATTGTTTATTCTTTATCTGAACAAAGGCCATTAAGCATAGCTGCAAGATTCAAACAAAATGAAAACAATATATCATCTATCATAACTTTGACTAATTTTATTTATCTATAACACACAATTCCATTCATTTGACTCAATTCCCACCAATTCCATTCATTTGTAACACAAATTGTTTAATTTAATCATTAAACTATAATAACTCAAAGTTTTTTCAACAATACAAAACGTAATCATGTTCAAGCATTTTAGTAAACAGTTGGTAGGCAAGCTGGTACCATACATCGATTATGCATTTTAACATTCTAAGAATGACATCTACTAATTTTAGATTCTAACTTTAGAAATAAAAAACAACATGGAACGATTTGGTAGAAAAAACAATGTGAAAAACAAAAATCATATTCCAATTTCAATAACATGTGGCATGTCCAAATCCAAATACGAGACCAATTTTAGAAAGAAAAAAAGAATTTTGAAAAAAAACAAACCAATTTCAGAAACATGGAACAATTTGGCAAATTAACACATCGGTTAAGAGGCAAACCAAGAAGAGAAGAAAAATAGGAATAAGAGAAGGGAGAAAAATAGTTTACCTGTCACGAAGTTTTTCGGAGAAGGACGTAGACGCTGGTGCTGGTCGAAAGTAGGTAGTCGAGACGATGGTGGTGGCCGGCGAATGAGTGTTGTGGCGAGAGGATGTTGTTTTCCGATTATAAGGAAAGCGATTGGAGAGTCAGTTATTATGGGAGAGATCCTAATTTGTAGGGATTAATTTGAATTTACCTAAATAAGTGGGATTAAATTAAATTAATTATTATTCAATTACTATAATGTCTTTATCCAGATTTTTAAAATGTTTGTTCAATATTGAGTCTCAAGGTTACATAATAATTAGTCATGTATAAATTATCCTAACTCTCTCTCTAGTAGTTCATTATATATATATATATATATATATATATATATATATATATATATATATATATATATATATATATATATATATATATATATATAATGAACTACTATTTAATTTATTAATAAATATTAATCATAAATTTAAATAAAGAAGATAATTATTGTTAAGTATGTTGAGCCTAATCTATACCGAGGAAGACTTTGTAGCCGCAGAAGATCAGCAGACCGAAGCAACCAAGAATCAAGGCAAGTCAGCTGGTTGGGAGTCGGAGCTTCGGCAGGATCATCGAACTAGACCGAAACTGAAAACCAACATTATCAAGGTCCATAATTGAACCATATTATGCAAATCAGTTCTAGTTCGGTCCTGCCCGGTTCGGTTCGTTTTTTACGTCCACACGCTCATCCCTAATGTAATTAGTTAGAAACAATTTTTGTACTTAATTTGTATTAATAAGTGTTTGAAATGAGGCTGGGGTTCGAAATCTATGTTTCTAATTTTATGGTCATTTTTACAATTTACAAGAAATTAAATTATTTTTAGTATGTATCATTTTAATGTATAATATTTTGTTTCATTTAATTTTGTAAGTTCATAGAATATCAATATTTTAACAAGTGACTATTGATGAGAAAATCATATATCAAGTTAAATGTTGCATATATTTTTTGAAGAAAGTCAGGTATTAATGTATTATATATTATAATAAAATCATATAGAATATAATATTATAGAAAAGAAAACGGGATGTGCTAAAAACACCCCATGATGAGACATATGTGAGTGAATGTCAACCCATACACACACATCCACACACCTAAGGGTGAAATAAAATAGTCTTTACAATCCACTTCATTTTCTACCATTCATTTCTCACCTTTGTTTTGTCAAAAGTCAAATCGTCAAACTCTACATATCATATAATAAGGCTTTAGGGGTATAGGGGGAGTTGGATAGTAGCTCCCTAAACTAATTTTTAAGTTAGGAAAGTTGGGATGTGAAAAGAATACTGAAACTTACAAGTCCATAAAACAAACAATCAGCTAGAAAAGTTGGGATGTGAAAAGAATATTGACACTTACAAATCTATAAAACAAACAATCAGTTAGAAAAGTTGGGACGTGAAAAGAATACTGGAACTTACAAGTCTATAAAACAAACAATTTAAATAATATCTAAAAACCGACGTTTAAGTTTTATCTTTTAAGAAGATTGAATAATTAGTTCTGTCTTAGTTTGTTTTTATTGATAGAGAATAATTAAAACTTTTGTATTAGACTATATTTTAGATGTATTGTTTAAAAACATTTATGAGTTGTTTAGATGTATTGTTATAAAGTATTAATCAACATTAAGAGGGTTAGAATTTAGTTACCAGAAAATCTCGAAAAAAGGAAAACCCAAAAAAAAAACAAATTGTTTATATGAAAATACCAAAATTAAATTTGTGTTTTATGTCTAAAAGCTGAATTATTTAGGTTTTGATTTTAGGCAAAAGCTGAACTAGAACATTTGTTTCATGCCCTGTAGAAAAATACGATGTTACGATCTTACTAATAAGCGAATTAAAATTAGGGGTGACACACCATGAATTCGTGTTGGTTCAAAAAAATTTGATGATCCATATTATATGATTCAATTTTGACAATAGAGTTTTATCATAAGGTTACAGTTAGCTTTAGCTTGAACTGTATCTAAGATTTTGTAAAAAGTTATTTTTAATCGAATCCCAATACCCTAGTTAAAATCAACGTAGGCAACCATATGAATCAATACATGTAAATAGCGTTTTCAATTATCGAAGTGTAAGTTTTTGTTTCTTATTTAGTATTACAAACAATAATGCAAAATTGTTGTAACTAATATGTAACAATGAGCCAATCTATATTGCATTTCTGCTATTAAAAAAAAACTAAACACGTCATACTGTTAAAAAATCCATCATGGTGTTGTCGATTGTC
Organism: Cichorium intybus; assembly: GCA_023525715.1. Classification (NCBI taxonomy): domain Eukaryota; kingdom Viridiplantae; phylum Streptophyta; class Magnoliopsida; order Asterales; family Asteraceae; genus Cichorium; species Cichorium intybus. Next base: position 79,569,282 of record CM042015.1, read on the forward strand.
TATACTAACTAGTGTTTTATTCGTTCGTAGGCCGCATAGCAACGATCAGGTAAAACAATCAAAATAACATATTTTACTTCATAAAATTTTATGTTAATGGATTCACATTACATTTCTCAATATACACTCTTAAAACATCTTAACCATTATCAACAGGTGAATTAATCACTTAATCATATGTTATCGACACAAAGGTTTTATATATTTTCAATGATAGCATTATACTTCAACTTTTTTACTATAATTACAGTATGTTTAGAATAGTCAAAGCAAACTTCTTAATAAAATGGGTTTGCATGTGGTTTAGAATAATAGGTAATGTACACTTAAAAATCACAATTGCAATCATGTAATGTTTTGTATACAATCTTCAAAAGATAACCAACAAACACAAATTAGCTACAAACATTGTATCATAGAAAAAACGTATAAACAACATAATATAAAGAACTAATGATGTTGAAAAGCCAGTGTGATACATGTTCCTAATATTATAAATAATAATTGTGGGACAAAACCTTCATCTACCCGTCAAGTTGATTGGTTCAAAATCAGACCGAATTGTAAACACTTGATATGATGCCCATGTGCTTACAACAGACAAAGCATCAGAGGACAAAGTCTCCACATGGAAATCACCATGATAAGTAAATTGCACCCACAAACCCTCACCAATCAATACCCAAGCATCACATTGACCATCAAAATACTGATAAGCAATTACCAGCTTCCCCGGCTAGAATCACTATGCATGTTTATTGCCTAACTTATTTTGATATGTACTCGAGTTAATGATCAATGATGACTTATGTAGAGCTTGGGATTTTAGAAGGTCACCGATTGTGTGGTTCCATTTAAACTATGTAATGGTATTCAGATTGTAATCATTTTGCTTTTTTACAAACTAAATTGTTTTGGAAATCTTTTACAAACTAAATTGTTTTGCAAATTTAACCACAATGAGAGGTTTTGGGACCAAATTCTCGTATGTAATGATTGATCAAATTGATGAAAACTTATGGGTTAAAAATGATGTTTTGGAAATTAACCTTAGGGAGGGGTATTACAGAAACTGACACCTAAGATCATTCAAACTCAACTGCCATATAGAAAACTTGGTCCTCCAAGACCAGCTCTTTCCTCTAATAAATTTATTAGACTGCCCAAACTACAGGCTCCACCTCATCAAAAATAGATTAAGCATTTTTATAAAAAGTGTATCATAGCATCCAATCCAATATATCCCAATACAAATAAAGTTGAAAAGCAAACCCATACTGGTTGAAGCACCAAAGAGAATCACCACTCTTCTCAGTTGAGGTATGTCTCAACATCCACAACTTTTAAGACCAAGTTTCCTTTAACCGAAGTCTCTCAAACTGTAAAACATTTAGTTGGTCTATTAGACAAATGAAAGAAACCGATGGAAGCATTTCCTAATATCTCTATGAGACCTCTCTATGTTATCTTAAGAATGTTCATGTGACCTCCAAGAAAGAAAGAATCATTCAACCCACCTCTATCAAAACAAGTACTCAGAATGTAAAAAATAGTGAAATACAACTTCTGGATCAATAAGAAATCCTTAACGTTTTTGTATTTTTCCTATTGAGGATAAAAAGAAAAAAGTCTTAACTCCTCAACAACATATCCTTCACAAGAAAAAGGGTAATAAGAAAAGAAAATTGAAGTCACAACCTACACTAAATCTAAAGGCCCTGTCTCCAGAATATTTTTCTCCAGGGCAGTGGTACTTGAAGTTTGACGAATGAGGAGAAATAGGTTCCGGAGGAGTGACATCTATCACTGCTATCATCGGAAGCAACTCAGGTCCTCGTGCATCATCATGTTTCTCTATGTTGTCGATATGTTAGTGGCGGGTGCTGACATATAAGAGATCAACAAGCTAAAGCGGCAGCTGTCCAAGGAGTTCGAGATGAAGGAACTTGGACGTGTTAAGCAGATATTGGGCATGAGCATTGTCAGAAACCGAACTTCAGGTGAAATCAAACTGTCTTAGGAGAAGTATATCCTGAAAGTTTTGGAGAAGTTCAACATGACAAGTGTAAGAACCCGCGAAAAAGATGTAAAAGGGTAAAATGGTCTTTTGACACATTACAAGACCATTATGTAAAATAATATGTATTTGTGAAATAATATTATAAGAAATAAAAGTTTATGTGTTTGGAGTTTTATCGTGTGAATAGTGACATATGGCTGAAAAAGGGCAAAACAGTCATTTGACATAGAAATGACCAAATTGTCAATAAAATGTTAAGTTGGGAGTTAATGAAACATAAATTGCAACGTTATGAACTCTTGGGCTATTTTTGAATAAAAGAGAGAAGCTAGGGGGCTAAAGTGAAAATATTTATAAATATTAAATATATATAATATATGAGAGTTATCCTACATTATTTGAGAACTCAGTAGAAGAGTCCAGAGAAAGACTAGAGAGAACGAGAGAGAGCTAGAGAAGAAAGGAGCATGGGAAGAGCAAGAAGAAAGGTGAGAATTAAGCTTCAAGTTTGAAGATTCTAGTTCCAAGAGGTAAGGTTTCATGTTCTAAGCTCCAAATTCTAGAACGGGAATCAAGTTTGATTTTTGATTTTTTCAGAAATCATGGTTCCAAAGTTATCATCTTATCCATCTTGCTCAAGATCATCAATTTAACATGTTTAGTGATGAATCTGTTGAATTTCAAGAAAAGATGATTTTGCTCAAGAACCCTAAGTCACGGGTTTGAAAGTTCAGATGGTTTAGATGAACCTAACATGTTAGAAATGATTAAATGAACATGTAATGGTTGTCAAATTGATAAAAATGAAGCTTTGATGCAACAATTGTGAAAATGGGTTTTTAATCTCAAGAACCCTAGAAATGGGAAAAAGAGATGAAACTGATTTTATATGTTTCTTATAGTTTTTTTTAAGTCAAACATGATATAAGTAATGCAAGAAATCAGTTTCAAGCTTGAAAATCCAATAAAACGATTTTTGGTAAAAAATAGTATTTTCGGAAGAATTTTCAAAGTTTTAAAGAAGATTTGATGTTTTTGTGGATCAAAGTCAGGTATAAGTTGGTATTTAGGGCCTGTAAATGACCCTAAACCAATTAAGTTAAGTATTAAGAGCTTAATGGGGTGAATAGTGGAGCTGCAGTTTGGAAAAAAACGTCAAATAAGGCAATCTACTCAGCGATCGCGACGCGACGACCCCCATGGTCGTGACGCGAGGCTGCGGCAGAAAGCCTGCTCGGTTCTGTCCAATTTTTAAGACCAAACGGACAAGCCAAACATCGAGTTCAAGTCTTAAAAATTGGACAAATATTGAGTTTATGTCAAAACTTGATTTTTAGAATTTGAGCTAGACTTGTCCAATTAACTCCAAATTTGAAACACAAGTCTAATATAGCCTAAGACTTCATGGAAAAGTGTCGGAACTGAAATACGACCCCTCGTGGATACTGTATCAAAATACGCGTATTTCGGAGAAAATTATAAAATGAGTTTATTAGTGGTTATACATTTGTTATAACCTGAAGTTGTGTCATAAGAGACTCTTAAGCTATAGAAACAGTTATAGTACATACTTATTAATTAAGAATATATATATATATATATATATATATATATGTGTGTGTGTGTATGTGTGTGTGTGTGTGTGTGTGATATATGTAGGAGGTGCTTCAAATACCATTGAGCACGGGAAAGGAAAAGGCGTACGTGAAGCTTAGTGAACCGTAACAGAATCAAGGTGAGTTTTATGAGGATTTCTCTAGTACATAGCAAAATGATATTTTCAGAAAAATAAGAGTTCCAAATGTTTGCAATTACTAAAGTTTGGAAAATAGTTTTTTAAAGTAGCTCTATACAAGGGCTAAGTGTTTCAAGCAGATTTTTAAGAAGTATAGTTTGCAAAGTATTTTGAAAGAAGTTCCTTATGGGAACTAAGATGTCAAAATCAGTTTTGAAATTATTTTCAGTAAAGAGTTATAAAGTGTATGAGTATGAGTTATTTATAAATTGTGTCCCATTTTGACCAATTTGAGATGTAATGAGATAAGAATTAAAGAAAGAAAGAAGTAAGAGCCAGTTGTCTGGACTAGGATCACCCACATAATCGGGGGATCAGAAGACACTACTGGGATGGTACCTCCCGTCGCGAAGTAGTTGTCTAGCTTAGTATACCCTTGTGCTTGAATCTGTTCCAAGTCACAAAGGGGAGACAGAATGAGCATAACCTAGCGGCGGATCTGTTCTGTCCCGCGAGGGGAGCTAATAGAATGAATTAAATTAAACTAATTCATGAGTTTCAGTTGGTCACAAGTACATGAGAAAGAAAACAGTTTTAAAGAATAAAACAGTTTTAAAGTAAGAAGCAGTTTTTGAGAAAGAAAGTGTTTTTGAGTTTTGAAAAGAGAAAAGTAAAGAGAATGAGTTTTTAGCAGTTTACTTGTTATTAGTTCAAGTTTAAAGCAGAAAAGTTTTGGGTCTAAACCCATATTACTCACGAGGCTTTATGTCTCACATATATTGTTTTTTTAAATGCTATGTACTTAGGTGAAAGGAGCAAAAGTTGAAGTGGGACCAGTGTGTATACAGTAAGTTTAAATTATGGTTTTCTGTATTGAGTCTGTAATACCCTTTCAGAATAAAGTTTGTAAAAAAAAATTAGTGACTACTTCATAGTCACGAGTTGTAAAATATTTTTGTAATATAAACTGTATTTGAATACGTTTTGAGAAAGGGGTGTTACAACAAGTGTTAAGGTCAAAGTACTTCGATTGGAAGCCATTTAAGGCTTTTGAAAAAGACAATCCCTATAAATGGATTAAGACAAGGAATAGATGGCTATGGTTCCTTATGTGTTTGCAGTTGGCAGTCTGATGTATGCAAAAGTGTGCACGAGGCCCGACATTGCGCAAATAGCGGCAGTCGTAAGCAAGTTTATGTCGAATACGGGGAAGGAGCATTGTGAAGGTGTCAAGTGGTTGCTCCGCTACTTGAAAGGAACCTCGGACGTAGCCTTAGTTTTCAAAAGGAAGAAGGCGGTCCTAGAAGGTTTTACCGATGCGGATCTAGGGGTTGTGCAGATTCAGAAAGAGCACGATTGGTTATGTTTTCACAATTGGAGGAACCGAAGTCAACTGGATGTCTAGATTATAGAAGAGTGTAGCTTTTTCAACCACCGAAGAAGAGTACATGACAGTAGCAGAAGCTAGCAATGAGTTACTGTGGTTGAAGAACTTCCTATCCGAACTAAGGCAATGATAAGAAGGCTGTCTGTTGCATTATGATAATCAAAGTGATATTCATCTGGCAAAGAATCTGGTGTTTCATAGCAGGTTGAAACACATCAAGATGAGGTCTCATTTCATTCGTGAGCAGATAGCCGAAGGTACCTTTATCTTGAAGAAAATCCTTGGTTCAAAGAATCTTGTAGATATGTTCACCAAGGTGGTCCCATTGGAAAAGTTAAAGTTGTGGATGACTTCAACTGGTCTTCCGCAGAAGTAGGCAAAGACATGGAACTAGAGGGTAAGAGGAGAATAAGTCTCATTGGTTACAACTTGGCAGACAGAAGAATCAAGTTCTGATTAGTCTCCAAGTGGGAGATTGTTAAGGATGTGGAGCCTAATACTAACCGAAGAAAGTCACCATGACCGAAGGAAGATCAGGTGTGTGAAGCAATTAAACTAAGGCGAGGAAAACTGACATGGTTGAAGGTTCTGCTTTGTTCGGATCAGTTACCTTCGTCTGAGAATGTGGGCATCGCTTCAGTCAGATTATGCAAACAAAGAATGATCAAATATGGACAGTTGAGATGTTGATAAAAGGATGAAGCTACTTCAGGTGAGATGTGTCCCCTTTGGCACAAGTTTCAAGGACTGGTGCTGACAAGTGTTGGTCTGCCACAGCATGTTCTACTAGCTTGTCCCATCAGCTGGCCTACTGCAGAAAAGCAAGGTCCAAGAGATTTATCATCATCCATGTAATCAAGAATGAGTGTGTGTGCCAGATTGAGTGTAGATTATACTTGTATATTTTGTACAACATTAATATATAAAATTCTCTCTAGTTCCCAGTGGACGTAGCTTGATCTTGCGATCGATTGAACCACTTAAATTTCTCTGTGTTTATCTTTGTTTGTTTATTCTTCCTGTATTTATTGTTGCAACGTTTTTTGTGGTCGAGTGCTTACCTGTCGAGTGTTCGTTTAGCTGAATCTTGATCTTGAGAGATTTGGAGTTCTCAATCTTGCTTGTTGCTACCCAACATCTACAACATGCTTTATTCATAATAGAAGCATCTAAACAAGCATCTTAAATGCACCCCTAGAGAAGGAATGAACAATCAAAATCCAAAATGTCAAATTCTTTTACATATTCAAACGATGGTACTTTGTCAAAAACAACTGACACCACCTTATCATATTTCAACCTCGATCTGATGAAGCAATTTTTCTTGGTTACTCTACTAACAGAGTTGGTTATCGTGTTCTAAATCGATGTACCATAGTTGTTAAAGAGAGCTTTGATTTAGATTTTGATGACCAATTCACATGTAGATCTATCAGACATCTTGGCACCACTACTTTTATTCTTGAAAGTGATGTTCCTGCCTCCGTGAATCATGGTTAACTAGTTGTCAATATTGATTTGGAGTCATTTTTTGGTCTTTTTGAATCATGTATTAATGTTGAGAACATTCATAGTCATGAAGCTCCTATTCCTCAACAAACTCTTACTTCTGGTCAACATGCACCTGCAACGACCACAACTATAGATGTGTAATCTACGGTTTCCCGCGCAGGGGGGGGGGGGATCAAACATCTTCTGTACTCTAACTACATGTGGTTGAGTCAACCTTTGATGAATTACATGGGGAGATTCCATTTCTAATGACGTGGAACATCGTAATCAAAATACAACTCAAACCTTGAATAACATCCAAACTCCTAATGACAAAGAAGAGTTAACAGGTTGCTATACCATTCATAGGGGAACGTAATTTAGAAGTTCAAGACATTTAGGGTAGAAACATGATGTCGTCTCTACAGCAGCTGCTGATCATCTAACACATAGACTACATATCTCGACACAAGATCATCCACCCAACCAAGTGATTTGCAATCTCAATGCTGGTGTTTAAACTAGTTCTGCTACTAATATTCAAAATGAATTTCATTGTGCTGCTTTTGTCTGGATAATTGAACAAAATTCGATTCAAGAAGCTTTGGAAACTTGATTATGGAACCTTGTTCCTCCTCAGAAGAATCACCCACTGGTTGGAACCCGTAGGTTTACATAAACAAAGTTGGTAATTATGGAGTAATCATTAGGAACAAAGCTCGATTAGTAGCAAATGACTATCTTGTTCTTTATTTCATTAAGTTCATACTTGTATTTTATTATTTATTGTTTATTTTAGTTATTATAATTTTATTTATTCCGACCGAGCCTAGGAATATCACGGTGTTCTTAACATGAAAACAAAGTTGGATGGAAATTGTTGTTCTTAGCCAAATATGATTATAATGTGGATAATAAGTAGCACCCAAGGTGGATAGAAAATGCTAACGGAGCAAAAATGCCTTAATCTCATTATTATTACCGCTACATGTATATTATTAATACGATATCTGATTTTCATATTAATTTGTAATTGGTTATTAATTATCAACACATCTCTTCATAACGACGAAATAATAGAAGTTTGGGAACAAAAAGTTATAATTATTGATCAGAAGTAAAAATTACTAATGAAAAAAAAAAGAATAATATATTTCACCAAAACAGATGATGCATGACCCTTTACAACTAAATGATAGTTTTTTTACGTGCAGAAGACAGTGTTTTTACTTTTTATCGGTGTCTTCATTTTTAGAATAAAACAATAATCATAGATGTATTTGAGGTGACAAATTGAATGCTGCTGGTTGAATAACAGATAAAACGAATAATTTGTATTATTGATCAAACAAGTCATATCATAATTGCCCCTAGACATATTTTCTCGTAAATAATTGATAGCAAATATGAATATAATATATATTATTACCAAAAGCAAGGAACACCCTTTAAGACCATCGGGCGTACATTTCACGGACCATCCGTGATGCCAACGTGGCACTCCATCACGGGCGTGTACACTGCCTCATGTGCTATGTGATGATGCGTGATGTGATGTGTCTCTGGTGTTGGTGTTGGTCACGGTGGAGTACGTCAAATCGGATGGTTCGAAGCCGTGTTACAATGGCTAGTTTATAAATAAATAAATAAAATTAAAACCTTTATACCACTTACCTATATAAATACCACTTTATTCTTATATTTAGTTATTTACACACATCATTCTCATTTTCTTTTATAACTTTTAACATAAAAAATATGGAATTGTTTCGAGAATACGATTCGGACGATGAAGAGTTTATCGCAACATTTTTTAATATTATTAGAAAAGTTGCCGCTCAAGGGTCCACAAATGTTAAAAAAATCAAAAGTCATTATCAACCGAGATCTGCAACTTGCACATGACCTTTTGGTACATGACTATTTTGCTGATAACTGGCTTTATGATGTCAAAGCTTTCAGTCGTTGTTTTCATATAAGTAGAGACTTATTTTTACGCATTAGCAATGCTTTAGAGTCGCACTATGATTTTTTTAAGAAAAAACCAGATGTTAGAGGTTGAATGGGTTTCAGTTGTTTATAGAAATGTTCGGCTACACTTAGGTATTTAGGATTCGGTATAACAGCTGATGCAACTGATAAGAATTTGAAATATCCGAGAGGTGCGCAATTGAGTATGTAGATTTTTTTTGCATGCATTATGAGGTTTTTGGTAAAAAGTATTTGTGTAAACCTACAACACGTGATATCGAGAAATTGTATTTTGCACATGAAACCAAGCATGGTTTACCGAAAACGATCGATAGCCTTATTGTACGCATTGGGTGTGAGAAAAATATCCAACTGCATGACGCAGACAATTTACCCGAGGTGATCTAGGTGAGCCATCTTTGATACCGGAAGTTGTTGCATCTCATGCTTTGTGGATTTGACATGCGTTATTTGGGGTTGCAGGGTTCAACAATGACCGAAATGTTCTTAATCAGTCTCCCATCTTAATGATATTTGGACCGGGCGAGCACCTGATATATCTTTCACAGTGAACGTACATGAATACGAATACAGTTACTACATTTGTGATGAGATATATCCAGATTACTCCACATTTGTGAAGGCATACGTTGTACCTCGAACTGAAAAAGCAAAGAAGTTCACAAAAAGATTCTAGACAAGAATCTGGTAGGAAGAACATAAAAGAGACGTTTGGGGTCCTCAAGCAGAAATGACATGTGGTGAAACACGCTGCACGACTTTGGGATGACGGAAAAATAACAACAATTATGTATGCATGTGTCATATTACATAATATGATGGTTGAGCAAAAAGGTATATCGATTTGCAAGTATGACGAGACCGACATAGTTAACCCGGACCAACAATTCTTACCGATTCGTCTGAATACTTAGCAACAAGTAATATAAATTCAATATTATGAAACATGTTAATATCTTCGAAAATACCTAGCGGGGCATGTTTATCATAACAGCTTGAATGATTACGAGTCATTTTATCTTTGAATTATGCAGTTTGTTATCGAACTTTTATATTAAGATTATTTGAATTTTCCGTCTGTTTTTCTAGGATAATTTCAATGTAATGTTTTAATTTTATAAAAAATCTAGCAATTCTATTTTATTATTAAATTATTTTTAATTAGAAAATATGATGTGGTGTGAGACCAAGGGGAGCCGTGACCACTCACCCCAAGGGGTTGGAGTGCCACGTAGGTGCCACCTCACTTTTCCCCTCACTAACCCCTCACCCTTTCAATTCTAAGAAATGGTAACCACTTACTAACCACTCATTTTTTATTAATTAAATAAATAATATAGTTTAAATTAAACCAAACTATTTTTTTAAATAACACTTCATTAATTAAGAAATTAAAATTACAAACGTAAATTAAAACGACCAACGACAAATAAAAAAACGACAATTAAAAACGAGATGATGGCCTTTGAAAACTTGTAAAGTGACTCCCGTGACGTTCTTTCAAACATTCATAGGTACTCATCCCACGAGTCGGCTCTTAAACCCGTGGCTAGTTGTCGGATAGCCGATGCGCATTTTTGTATCGGCGTAAATCCCTTTGTACCTCTTGCATCCCACCGTTGTTGAAAATACGCGAATCGTGATTCCAAATCCCCAACAATTCTTAAAAACAATTCTTTATCCATTCGGTACCTGCACTGGAACTTGCAAGCGTACACGGCATCATCGGCAAAATAATCTTGAATTAAACGATTATGGCCGTCATCACATTCTCTACATAAATCAGGACCCCGTCTTCTAGGCACACGTGAACTTCCCACTTGGTTATCGTAGTACGCTATCGTGCATTGAATTATATTACGTAAATCTGGACTCCGTCTTCTAGGCACACGTGAACTTCCCGCTTGGTTATCGTAGTACGCTATCATTGAATTATATTACCGACAAATTGCATTTTCTGGAGCTAAGAGCTTTCCTTGGATGACAACGTCGACGATGAGTGCCAAGACATTTTAGACATTTTGTGTTTGAAAAAAATGGTTGGATAAAGGATTGAGAGTTGTGGGATTTAAGTATATATATATATATATATATATATATATATATATATATATATATATATATATATATATATATATATATATATATATATATATATATATATATATATATATATATATATATATATATATATAAAGATAATATTCAAAATTTTTTAGCCGTTTGAAAAAGAGACGTTATAGGGACCAAACCTGTAAAATTCGCTTCTCAACACCGTGCGACGTTCCAACCATGGGCTTCAAGCTTCACCGCACGTAACAACCCAAGTGGGGGGTGTTACCGTGTGAGCTTGGTGATCTAAAATTCGCTTCTCAACACCGTGCGACGTTCCGATCGGTCTAATAGTTATGTCTAACATTTTTATGTTATAATGTGATGTAGTGTGATGGTGATGTGGAGGTGAGGTGGCACACATCACATGTGACAATGTGATGGTACACCTCATGGTTTAAAGATACCAGATTTTTTAAAGTTACATGTTAACTTATGCTACAACTTCATATTATCATGTAGACATGTAGAACTAAACATGAATGATAAAGAGCGAAAACATGATACGAGTTATTATCAGTATTTAATATATATGTTTTGCAATATTGTTGAAATGGCTGTTAAAAAGACAAGTAACCAAATATTTAATTTCAAATACATCAATATATGTTTTGCAATATTGTTGAAATGGCTGTTAAAAAGACAAGTAACCAAATATTTAATTTCAAATACATCAAAATATCAAATGAAGCATCATTGGTTTGATAGATTTATTTATTTATTTTTTTTTTTTTCATATGGGCCTATGCATTTGAATTGTAACAAAAAAATAACGTGCCTAAAAGAAATTGAAGTTTGTTTTGCGGCCCACTCGATGCAATCATAAATTGAAGGACCATTGTTCTTTAAGACCTTGATACAGCCATATGCCCATACATGTATGCAAACTGTATAAGATAAATCGGGATAACAACATAGACTAGAGAAGGGTTATTTATTTATGTCCATTTTGTCTTCTTGCACTTTTGACATGAAAGTAATTTAAGTTGTTTATTTTTAACCATTTTATTCCTAATATAATTTATTGTTTATTAATGTCCAAACATTATATATTTTGTCTTTTTTTCATATTTTATATTTAGCCGGTTAACTCCTTCATAACCGGTCACCCTCAACCTATGTGGTACCGACTGGTGGAGCTGGGTCCAATAAGAGATCACGTCTGATTCAGTCCGAGTCAATGCGTTTGATACCTTCATAAAATGTCTCTTACTCGGTCCCGACATATTTGATTTGCCTCTTAGTTGGTTAGCTTCAGGATCAATTTGAGTAGGTCAGACATTGACTTAGTCAGATGTTACTTAATTAAAACCTATTAAACAGCCCATAACAGTTATAATAATAATAATAATAATAATAATAATAATAATAATAATAATAATATATAAAGGCTTCCGACATAATACACATTATATAAAAAAAATTTAGCCATGTGTACATCAAAAGTGATATAGCCTAGTTGTAAGGAGTTGCCCTTCCATGTGGAAAAGTTATTTGTTCAAAACCCGCAACCTCTTTCTTCTTATTCTGGGATTTTTTCATATTGATAAAGGAACGCGCTGACATAACATATCACATCAGCTCCACGTTAGCAAAAATGTCAGTTAGCACCACATATGTTGAGGGTAACCGACTATGGAGGGGTAACATTCTAAATGTGAAATATGAAAAAAAAAATGCAAACTTTGAGCATTAATGAACAATAAATCGTATCTTATATTATCTTATATCTTATAAAGGAAGCATTTTTCCTTACACCACATGCATTTGAAACCCCCAACTTTTCAACTTCCAACCTAATATATATTATTTAAATACATTAGTTAATTTGAACTTTTTTCTTTGTCCCACATTGCTTGACACACAAATATGATCATTCATCTTTCACTTATATAATACCACTTATTTGCTTTCATTATGCATCAATCTTCATCATAATATGACTTTCAAGTCTATCATTGTTTAGTGGTATTTTTATCATTCAAACATGTTTTTATCTCAAAGTGTTAAAGGATTATATTATTTGGTTTCAATTTGTAGAAGTGTTGAGACTTAAAAATGAAATTAAAATTACTTAAAACTTTTAAAAACTCAATTAAGTTGGAAGTTCATAGTATGTCGTAATAAAAAACTGACAACGATGTTGACTTCTTTTTATTCACCATGATATATGTACATAAAAATTTTCAAGAGAAAATGTTTGAGCATTGTTCAAATAAATTAAATCAAACCATTATCTATATAACAAAAAATATACATATATGTATCTATATCTATATATTTCTTATAAGAAATGTCATTGAAACAATATGTTTCAGGATAAATTATCTATCTTTTGTCATATTAATTTTTAGTTTTTTTAATTTGTCGTATATTGATTCACACATGTATATAACTTTTAATTTTTCCATTATATAATATCACCCATTAGGTTGTCTTATCCTTTTATCTTGGTCATACCATGGTTTTCAAAATCTATTGTTAATCAATGGTTAATTTCACATAAAACATGTTTTATCGCAAAGTTTCAATGAATTTTACTATTTTTTAGCTTTCAAAAGCATTGAAACTACAAAAGATGAAATATTAAAATGACTTAAAATCTATTAAAACCTCAATTGGGTTGCAAACTCATAATACGTCGTGTGTCATAGTTTAACATGTGGTGACAATCTTGTAAACATTTTTTTCGTTTGAATATGATTTATATTTATTGAAAAATCAAATAGTAAATGTCTGAACATAATTAAAAATCAGTCAATTATTTGTATTTGTATAAATCTTATAATAAAAGACATTCAATCAATAAAGATCAAGATTAATTTCTATCATGTACCACATTAATTTGAACAATTTTAGAAAAAACTAGAAGTGGACACCGGTAGGTACCCATCCAAATATTACAAATTCAATCATAAAACTAAAACTAATTGTTCAGGGAATGTTGCAATCGATGCTAAGTCAGTTACAATCAAGAACACAAAATAACAAATATATAAAGGAAATGGTTTTAGCCTCTTTAGTTATATATGCTTTTTTCCCTTGAAATTTGTTTATTAAGCTATGTGAGATAAGAAATGAGTTTAATATCTTTATTTATAGATGTTTGATTCACCATTAGTTGTGTTTTTTAAATGATGTGGGATAAGAAAATAACAAAAAGTAAAATATTATGAATGAAAGTTTGATCCCACATAGTTACGATAAACCAATGTAAAAACCTTTTTCATTCTATAAATAAAGGTGTCTCTCAAATTAAAAGAAACTATATAAATCATTAATAATTTTTTATTATTGGAAACATTTCCAAATAATTAAAGTTCAATAAAATAAATTCGAAAGTCTAAAACCGCATAAAACCGCATGCACCGCCCACATAATGCAATTCGAACTTTTCAAAATCCGACATCGCATATGTGGTACCGTGTGGTTTTTACTATATAGAAAATCACGCAACACTCAATTATCATTAAAAGTGTATTTTTCAAGATATTTGAGTGACAATTAAAGCCTTTGCTAAACTATGGAGAAATATTTACACTATCACCCAATTATCGTTAAAATTTGTAGATTTCATCTATTTAGAAATTTGTATTTCTATAATATGTAAAATATACTTTTTAATTATTTATAATTACTTATTAATTTTATATTTCTCTTTGTTATATATTTTATAAAAAATTATAATATTGAACATGAACCAATTTGGACATATTATTTAAAATTGATTTTTAATTTTTTAGTATTTAAAATCTTTAGTATTTCAAGCAAACTTTTCATTATTAAGAGGTAGTATATTAGTATAATATTGATAACCAATGAGACTATTTAGAAAAAATAAATATAATAAAGCATATGAATTTTATAGAAGTAATCGTTATAGATTACTAAATATTTAATATAGTTTTAAATATTTTTTAAACAAACTTCAAATAAAATCATAATTATAAGAAAAAATAAATACTAAAACCAGAAAACATACTGTTAATTTAAATTAAATACTTGAAATTGAAACATGACCAAATAAATAGTTTTTAATTCAATTTAGAAATAGATAAAAGTAAAAGTATATCGAAATTATACAAAAAATATATATACATGCGAAACCTATATGTAGATGCTATTAAAATTGTGTGATTTGAGATAACTATTTAAGTTGAACCATATTAATTTTAATTTTATTTGATGAATTGTATTCATTTACTATAATTATTATAACTTTTTGTCTTCCAAAATTTAGATACGTGTATCTATTATCATATAATTGAAAATAATAATGATATTTTTATATAGACTATTTAAAAATTATGTAAAATAACATGTATATATCTATATTCTAATTCTAACTATACAAGTTTCTTCCTGCGCAACGCGCGGACATTCGTCTAGTTAGGAATAAAACTGTCAAAAATACACAAACTTAAGAGATTTCTTTGTTAAAGTAATAAAGCTAGTTGTTGTCAAATTTTGTCTTGCTACAAATAAAAGATAATTATTTCTATCTTGGTTATTTGTATGAGTGAGCATTGGTCGGTTTGGGTCAGTTTTGATGTAAAACCGAACCCAAACCCATACTATCGGTTTTCAAAATTTTAAAACCGAACCCAAAACCCAAACCGATTGGACCGGTTTCTTGGTTTCGATTTTTTAGCGGTTCGGTTCGGGTTTTAAACCAAAAAACCGAAAATCAACTTAGCTCTATAATCCTTGAAAGAAACCATTATATAGAAGAGCAGAAAGGCCAAAGTTTCTTACTAGCAGTGATGTGGGATAACTGTATTCCTTATATAAAGAGATCAATGGGCATGGATTTCATACCAGTGATGATGTTGGTTGGCTATGTCTTAACTGAAAATTTTAAACCTTACACGTCTTGTACGAGATTCGAACTTCCCGTCATCAAGTAACAAGCTCCAACGCGTGATCCGTCCAACCAGCTTGCTAGTTACATCTTTTTTACGCACAACATATATATAATATATGTAAATTAATTATATATTTTTAAACATTTATATATATCGGTTCGATTCAGTTTTGTATCGGTTTTCGCATTCTAAAAACCGAACCCAAACCGAAATTTTCGGTTTTTGAAAATCGCAAACCCAAACCGTCGATTTCTATTTTGATTTCGGTTTTTCGGTTTCGGTTTTTGTTAGTTTTTCGGTTTTCGGGTTCAATTTTGCTCACCCATAGTTATTTGTAATATTAAGAACAGATAATAAGATAAAGCCTATACCGGGTTAAAAGCGAAAAAAACCAAAGTTAGGGGATTTGTAAGCTACAAATAAAAGATAAATCGTACTACGGATAAAACCGTAAAAAACAGGCAAACTTAAAAACTTTCATGCCAAAAGCACCATCTTCATTTTCTAGCCGGTTGTTGTCAAATTTTGTCTCGCTACAAATAAAAAATGATTATCTCTATGTTGGTTCTTCGCAAGAATAAAAAGAAAAGAGTAATTGTATTGATTCCTACTTTTTATTCCTATCCATATTCCTATTCAGGTGAAATTATGACAAGTGTCACATTTAATAAAACTAATAATATTTTAAGACATATGTCACAATTTAACTTAGGTAGGAAGATTAGTAGGAATAAAAGGTAAGAACAAAAACAATTTCTCAAAAGAAAAAGGGTTGTTGAACCTATAATTTAGATAAAAAGATAAAGCCTATACCGGATTGAAAGCAAGAAAAAACTAGAGTTAGAGGATTTGTCAGGCTGTTAAAATGATTTAAAAATATCGGAGTAATTATGATAGCAGGATAAAAAAAAATAAGAGCCGAAGATTTAAAAAAATGAGAAACTAGTTTTACTCAGGATTACAACAAAATTCAATCTTGGAGAAAGAAAGTAAAGTGATTAAGAGCTACTAAGGTTTAGTGTATGTAATACATGCAATATAGTCATATAGATTTATTTGTAAGTGTTGCATGTTTTTTTTTTTTTTTTTTTTTTTGTTATTATATTATATACTTTACGCTACTGGTTATATATAAATAATTACGCAAATATCTACGTATTACGACTTCACTCCAGTCACTAGCCCTGCCTTCGGCATCCCTCTCCTTGCGGTTAAGGTAACGACTTCGGGCATGGCCAGCTCAGAAAACTGGGCTTTCTACATATGCATCGTCTAAAACAACGATTTTTATCGTGGAGACTAAAGTTACATAGTTAAATTTTTTATCTATACATATTGAATATAAGAATATTATTGACAATAAGTATAAAATCCTCATTAACCATTCACTTTTTTTAATTAAATAAATAATAAATTAAACTAAACTAAAAAAATCATTTTTTTAAATTAAAGCACTTCACTAATTAAGAAATAAAAATTACAAACGTAAAATAAAATAACAAACGTAAAATTAAAAGCGAAAAATAAAATGACAACCTACAAATTAAAAAAACAACTTAAACCAACAAAATGAAAACGTTAAAAAATAAACGACAACCTACGACCAATACTTTGACAAGATATACGCTTTTAATTTTAAAACTATCTCGAGTGCTTCCCCTTCGAGACCCTCCTCCAGATTCAACGTCAAAAACTTTATATCTTTTATACATTGTTTTTCTTGACGGATCCATTGTTTTTCTTCGTGGATTCATTGATGATGTTTCGGCGGCCGCATCCTCGGAAACGTCAATCCACGAATGGGCTAACGCGATTTCTTCGACAATTGTCCATTTTTGTTTCTTCGCTCTTCCTCGTCTTTGGACCACGGGTTGAGTTTCTGGCACTTCTTCCGGTGAAGCTTGTGTGTCGGGAATGGAATCGGTTATTGGGGGTTTGGACGTTTTAATTTTGTGTGTCGGGAAAGGAATTAAAATTATGGTATAAATTTTGCGGAGGGATTGGCGAGTAACCCGACATTTGATATGGAAAAACGTCTGACGAGAAAATTGGTTGGTCCATTTGTGGACGGTAAACGTTGGGTATATAGTATTGTTCGAAACTGAAAACGTTTTGTCAATTTCGATTCGATGGTGGGATTTGGTTGTTTAGGGAATATTGAGAAGACCTTTTCTTAGAGATTGTTTTTAAGAGAAATAGACGTAAACATTGTTAAAATTGTGATTTTAGTTGTGTAAAATTTGGTATATATAGATGGTAAATTTTTTTATAGTTGTTAATATTCCAGCCGTTTGCGGGGTGGGTGGGGGGTTGCTGTAACTCCCCAATGTTAGAATGTTAATTAAACTTGTAAGCAGACTTGTGTGTGTGGAAGTATGAAATTTGTAAAGTAATGGACCAAATTTGTCGTTTCGGTAAACTTGACACTCCACATGTCAAGTATACGACATTATTGTGGTAATATTTTTGAGAATATGCTTGTGTAGTGTTGTGTATAATTTCATTACGAACGCGTAGGCGAAAACCTCATCAAAAACGGAGTTTCGAGTAAAAAGTTATGAAGTTTTAAGTGTTTTTAGGGTCAAACGGGTACCCAAATGGGTCAAACCCGACACAACTCGGATTTAGGATCATAAAACACGGATTTGACCTCCTATTTATGATATTTTCAGCCCTAAAACTCCAGAACATTCCTTGCAACTTTCCTTCATCATTTCCAATCGTTTTGGGCAAGAAATTGAAGATTTGATTGAAGATTTCAAAGTAAAAACATTAAATTTTACGGTTTTGTAGCGTTAATTCAACACTGTATTGTATAAATCATATAAAATCGTAGAAAAATTGTATGAAGGTGATTCTTACGGCCCTAGAACCGTATGGATGTGTAGTATCTCTAAGTTTTATATGTTATAGGTTAATTCTACCTTCAATAGGTTAATTCTACCTTCAAGATAGGTAGAAATCACGCTATTTACAGTGCTGTCGAATTGGTTCGTGACAGCACAATGTTCCTGCAGTGTAAAATTCGTATAAAACCATAGAAAAATCCGAAAAATATGAGGTCAGTGGCCTTAGAAACCTAAGGAAGAGTAGTACAAAACCATTGTTGAGTCAATAGTGTGATTCTGGGTTTAATCAGGTTAAACAAAGCATAAATAGACGGCTGCAAATTATTTAGCATATAGCAATATCAAGTTGAAAATTGTATAATTCAAGAATTGGTGACTATATATTAATAGTATTTGGTATGCACATTCCAGGGGTTATAATAAAGTGATTGAATACTAGTAGATGATCTAAATTCCCTTAGATTCCAGAATTTGAAGTTTTATTCGGTTTGAGCCCAAGATTGACAATATCGCATCAAGGTGAGTAATCTTAACTAAATCTAGTATGATATACAATGTTTATAATGATACTACTTGAAGTAGTTGATGATGAGACGATGGTTGATTACTCAAATGTCATGAATAAGTCATATGGGATTGAGAAATCCAAATGGTGCAGCGTTACGGCTATGATATTAAATCTTGAATTTAAATGGTGCGGTCTTATGACCATGATACCGGGTTATTGAACCCAAGTTGGTGCGGCCTTTGGGCTATGAAATAAATGATGAAACTGTTTGGTGCGGCCTTAGGGCTATGACTTGAATATTGAAAATGTTTTGGTGCGGCTTATATGGCCATGACATATGGTGCGGTCAATTATGACTATGAAATATGGGACATGAATTGTTATGAGAGTTTAAATGTCATTATTCTCTTATATATGTGAGATTATTTGTATGATTACTCATTGGGCTTTATAGCTCACAGTGTTTATTTGATATGTCCCTGTAGGTGAGTGTGACCCCGCAAAGGGGAAAGACAAAGTTCGTGACTAGGGACTCAGTAATGTTGACGTAGCAGCCCGACTTAAAGGATGTATAATACTAGTATATTGTAATCCTTGATACTCTTGTGCCTGTTTGTATTAACTAATACCCCTTTGAATATGGTTTTGATTGTAAAATATATGTCTGAAAAATAAAAAAAAAAATTTATGGGGTGTTTTGTTAATAAGTCGGGTGTTACAGTTGCAAATGTTGACATTTTCGGGGGGCAAAGTGAAACAATCAAGGTTTAAACCGTGCGACTTTGGGAAACCGTGGGAGGGTTGAACCACCCGACGGGGGTGGTGTACCCGCGTAGGTTAAGCCTTCCACCTTGGAACCAACATCACGTTTGGTCTCGACACCGGTTGGCCTTATTATATATATATATATATATATATAATTCTTTAAAAATAATATTTATATATAATTACAATTATTTTTAACAATGGACTATATATATATATATATATATATATATATATATATATATATATATATATATATATATATATATATATATATATATATATATATATATATATATATATATAATTCTTTAAAAATAATATTTATATATAATTACAATTATTTTTAACAATGGACTATACTTGCAGTTTGCATATAAATAAAGTAAACATAGTTTTCGATTAAGCATTATAATTTAACATTATAATTTATTAACTAAAGATTATTTATGTTTTTTTTTTTAATTTCGATTATGACGATTAATTAAAATATGAATCATTGTTGTTAGTTAACGTAATGTAATTTTTTTGTTAATTAATTAAAAGTCGCTTATTTGAATTTTTTTTAATTTTAATAATAAATAGTTTTTTGCTATTTTTATTTAATTTGACTTGTCTTTCTATATTTATAATATTTAAACTTGTTTAACTATTTTGAAAAATAGTATTTGGATATATCTTTTTTAAGTTACTTTGATATTTTGATTTATGTTTTAGATTTAACATAATATGTAAATTAACAAATTAAATGTATTATAATAACCATTAAAAAATCTATCATTAATATGATACTATTGTAGATTTAGTAACATATTTATTAATAGATTGATTATATTAAGTAGAAAATTGAAAGATTATGGAGGTTTCAAATGCATATAATATTATATATGTAGATTCATTGAAATTTGCAAATTAAAATAAAGCTATGTGCTGAGAAATGCTGTTAAACTCATCTTGTCTTATCGGTCAATTCAAAATAGACTTGAAACTTACTCGAATCTTATTTATCGTGCATGTGATGTTGTATATGTACATTCGAAAATGAAATAAGACAATGCCATGTAAAAAATATCCATCAAACTTATTTTTCATATACACCCATTTAAAAAGTAACGAGACTAGGCGATGTAAAGATTGATCGTAGTATTTTGTCCTATATAATCTCGTTCCAAAATGATATGGAACAAGACCATACAAAGAACATCAGTCGCATGATTTTGTCCCACATCATTTTTCACATTTGTACCGCATAGTTTTATCATTAAAGTTCTGCCACAATATTTTCATGAAAATGGCATATCAAACATGAGATGAATCAAGCACTCATTTAAACTCAAGGTCTAGATTAAAACACAAACTCTTTTTCAAGATTTAAAAGTATCAAACTTAAACAATCTTATACTCGTGGATTGTACATATTCTATTGAAAAGTTGTACATTGTTCCGATTTAGAAAGTTTAGCTCTTAAAATAGCACAACTATTATTTGTTTGTGGCAAGCATTTAATGCTTCATTGCAAGTGTCCAAAGTGGTCAGTTTTGTAAGTAGACCCAAGTGGCCCAGCCCATTAATTGGCCCATTTATGACTACATACATTTAAGAAGCCAACCAACAAAAATAAATCATTAACATGACCATTCCCACTAAATGAAAACTTGAGGTTGAGACGAAAAAGGAAGGACAATAGTAGGCACATCAAGAAATGGCATTAAATGTTATTGAAAATATATAATGAAGAAAGAAAACAGATAACCAGCTACTATATAACATCTAATCAATATTTCAAGATGTTTACTTTTAAGTTTTAATAAATTGTGAAATGGTTTTATTAGATAAGTTGAGTAACATATCAAATCGGTGAAAATAAAAACATGTATATTTTAGAGAGGGTGAAAATGGTTCGATTTTAATTTTAACCCTTCATCATTTTGAATTTTAAAACAATTCATGTGTTAAATATTATTATAGAAACTATGTTATTAAGATAATAATAAAATTTAATAAAATGAGAAACTTGTAAGCTTTTGAATAGATTTTGAGCAACTTTACTTGTTTGAGCTATTTTCTTTACAGCTGTCTTTTTTTAACGACATTTTTGCTAAGGCAAATATATCACCCAAATTCACTCGATTTTAGTAACCCTCTCAAAACTTTTATGACTAATCTTAATTGGTACATAGATGAAGTTTTTAAACATTATCTTGAATAAAGTTTTATGGACCTATTTGTTAATTGCGGGTGGTTTCTCAAGAAGTTGTAAGAATCTAAAAAGAAGCATGTTGTCAACTACTAAATCTTAAAAAGAATATTCAGTCTATCAATATTAAAGTGTAAATGAAGTGTGTAGTATGTATGCACTTTGAATACATATACCATTATGTCCATGAGGCATGAGGCATGAAAAACGACGTAGTTTCGACATCAAGTACTTTCAATTTTTTGAATAGTGTGGCCATGAGGCATGTCACCATGATGTCCACGAAAAAACTCATGTGCGTTTAATTATATAAACATCAAATTAAAACACCGCCTCATGAAATGTCACCAAGTACATAAACATATAATAACATAAAGTGTATTCATGTCCAACTGCATTAAACAATGAAACTCAGATCAAAATTCGTAAAAAAAATTTCCGAAAAAACAACTTGATGATTCTTTTTTTATTAAATCAAATTTTTATACACTCTGCGAGTCTGCGGATAATTTTAATGAATCATCACAAAAACGAATCATCAAAACGTTTTTTCGGAGATTTTTTTTGTGCATATTATAATGATTCATTTTGTTGATTTGTAAAAAATAATACAAATGAAGCACTACTTATTTTTCTGACCAAAATTTTCCTTTTTATTGGATCCCTATCTCATATATATATATATATATATATATATATATATATATATATATATATATATATATATATATATATATATATATATATATATATATATATATATATATATATATATATATATATATATATATATATATATATATATATAAGAGCAGCCAATATATAGAAACTCAAAAAACGTAGCTAGCAAGAAGCTAGACAAAAGTACAACGAAACAATTACATAACAGAAATTACTAAATTGGGATCTAAAAGCCAAGCATCCCATCTAAGACACAACTTTTTGCAACGACTCCTAATCCACAAGAACGAGTAAGAAACAACATTATCCCAGCACATGCACTTCTTAGGCTTTTCAGAAGAGAAAATAGAAGCATTCCTGAAGTTCCACACACACCACCAAACTGTCATAAATACCACTTGAAGACAAATTTTCCTATGTTTCAGCATGCAAAGATTGTCAAACCAAAAGGACCAATCTGCATAATTCGCAACAAAAGGAATATTTATCCCCCACCACTTAGCAACACCCGTAACAAGATCTGTAACAAAAGAGCATCCAAAGAAGAGATGGTCATTCGATTCACCACCTTTCTCACACACAACACAAGCAATGGACTGAATATCAAACCCTCTTCTCGCCAAATTCCATCTAATAGGAAGCCCATTAACCGCTATCTTCCAAGCTAGCACATTCACCTTAATCGGAGCAAGAGAACACCATTTAAACACCGAAACCCCACTCGGAAGACATACCTCATCAATAGCTTCCCTAGCCGACGCCACCGAAAAACATCCCAACCCATCCTTCGTCCACCTCCATCTATCTTGCGAATTACTAAGCACCACTTGGTTTACAACAACTACGATCTCACTCCATTGCAAAGCCTCAACACCCCCTAGGAAGTCTCCTAAAAGTGGTAACCCATTCTTATTACGCTAACTTGTCACACACTGAAACCTCCTTGCAATCTTCCAAAGCAAAAATTCTGTTGAATCTAACTTGAAAAGGAACATCCCCACACCAAACATCCGTCCAAAACTTAGTATGCTTACCATTACCCACCCTAATAGCACAGTATTGAAAGAGATCTACTCCTTTTTTCCTCAAATCTTCAACCTCACAAATTAAGTATTTCCAAATCGAATTATGCTTAGATCTAGGCAAATTAACTCCAATTCTAGGACCATGAATCGCAGAAATTACCTTGGCCTACAAAGAGTCTGGTTCAGTCAAGAAACGCCATATCCATTTAAAAAGAAGAGCTCGATTCAAAGCAAACAAACTATTAACACCCAAACCACCCCGAGATCTTGAAGCCAGCACTTTATTCCAAGCAACCCATGACATTTTCTTCTCATTAACATCCGCCCCAATAAAGAATTTGTTTCTAATCGCCTCTATCTTCTTTAAGATACCATCAGGCACCTTAAAAACAGACATGAAAAATGTAGGAATTGCGCCCAGGACCGACTTAATTAAAGTAAGCCGACCCCCAACAGATAAGGTTCAAAGTTTCCACTTTGAGAGTTTAGAATCAACCTTATCAACCACCTTTTTCCATGAGATCAAACGACTCATATTACCTCCGACCAATAGACCAAGATAGTCAAAAGGTAATTTAATCGGCTCGCATCCTGTACTAGTCGCCATATGTTGCACCTCCTCAAACGTAACACCCAACCCCAAAAGTTTACTCTTCTGCAGATTTATAGAAAGACCCGACACAAGATGGAAAACATGCAGAAGAGAGACTAACGAAGCCACATTTTCCTTATCCCATGACCCAATAAAGATAGCATCATCTGCATAGAAAAGATGAGAAATAGAAATCTGATTTGACCTGCCAAACGTGAAGCCACACAACAATCCTCTCTCCATAACCCGTTCGACCATAATATGAAGACTCTCCATCACCAAAATGAAAAGAAACTGAGATAAAGGATCTCCTTGTCTAAGACCCCTGGCGAGCTGGAACTGATCAGTAGGGGAACCATTAACTAACACCGAAGAAGTAGCAGAGTGCAAACAACTAGAAATCCAACCTCTCCACCGCTCACCAAAACCAAGTTGCAACATAACTTCAATCAAATGATCCCACCGTACCGAATCATAGGCTTTTTGAAAATCAACCTTAAACACAAAAGCTTTCTCCCTTTTATACTTACACCATGATGCCAACTCATTAAGAATGAACGGACCATCCAAAAGCTGCCTACCTTTAATAAAAGCAGACTGCTCTTTACTAACAATACCATCAATCACAGTTGCTAACCTATTAGCTAAAAGTTTGCCAATAATTTTATATTGGCAACCAATCAGGCTAATAGGTCTATAATCTTTAACAAATTTAGGCTGTTGCACATTAGGAATCAAGGCAATAAAAGAAGCATTACAACCACCAGGAAAATGGCCCAAATTAAAAAAGCACTTTACCGCATCAACCACCTCAGACTTAACCAAATACCAAAACCTTTTGAAAATTTCAAAAGTAAAGCCATCCGACCCCGGAGCTTTGTCAGAACCACAATCCCAGACCGCCCTTTTAACCTCCTCCATCGTAACCTCAGACTCCAATTCCTCCGACTGCTCTACCGATAAAACACAAGATAAAGGTTGATCCACCTGAGGTTTAACCCAGTCTGGTTTAGCAAATCTCTCCGCAAAATGCTTTCTAAATTCTTCTTTCACCAACTTTGGCTTTTCAATCCAACGACCATCAGAGAAAACACCACGAACAGCCGTGTTCCTTATTCTTTTATTAAGAATGCCATGAAAAAATTTACTATTTTCATCCCCTTCAATAGCCCACCTCACTTTGGCTTTTTGAGCCACATCAAGAGTTTCAATTCTATTTATATCCGCCAATTCCTTAGCCAAAAACATTCTATTCTCCATATTTCCACTCACGCCACCCCCAATATCAACTTTCTTATCTATCTCCACCATCTCTTTTTGAATCTCCTTCTTCCTTTTATTTCGTTTTTGCAACTTATCATAATTCCATAACTTTAAATTTTTCTTCAAGATCTTTAGCTTTTCCTTCATCTTCACCATGTCATTCGCATGATTATATCCATCATTACTCCAAGAATCCTCTACCACCTGCACAAAGTCTTCCTCCAAAAACCACGAATGAAAAAGACGAAACGGAGTAGGGCCATAATCAAGATCACAATCTTTAAGAAAAATCGGTCTATGATCCGAAAGATGCTTATCAAGAATAATTCCCGAAAGATTAGGAAATAAAGACAACAAACCTTCTGAGACCAAAAATCTATCCAGTTTACTCATCTTCCCCGCCACCTTATCCGACCAAGTAAAAGAATATCCCCCTAGACGAACATCCACCAAACTACCCGAACGAATAAAATCATTAAAATCCTCAGCTTGTCTTTTATTAAAACACGAACCATGTCGCTCAAACTCCCATCGAACAACATTAAAATCACCCATGACGATGACCTCACCTTCCCATGAATCCAAGAACCCACCAATAGTAATCCATAAATATTTTTTATCATTAGCACTTTGAGGAGCATAAACAGTAATAATCAAAATAGGAAATTCATCTCCTCCCCAACAGCCTTCGAACATCACAAAAGCATCCTGTATCACTTGTTTTTTACACCTGAAAACCCCTTTATCCCAAATACAAACAATTCCGCCCGAAGCTCCCCTTGAAGGACTCACCGAATAATCAAAAAACGAATTACCCCACAACCTTTTATCCAACAAAGGAGAAATTTGACCATTCTTCGTCTCTTGAATAGCCAGAAAATTCAGCTTATGAACACTACATAAATCATAAACCCACTGTTTTTTCCTTTTGCCTCCCAAGCCTTGAACATTTAGCGACAAAATATTCATTCAAAAGCGTTACCAACTCCAATTCTTTTGAGAAAAATCTTCAAATCTTTTTCACAACCCTGCATACGTAGACCGCTCGCCTGACCCAATTCAATAAACCTGTTAAATTGATCCATAATCGACAAAGCATTTACAGGAGGTTTCGGATGACTCATTGAGTCGGCATTTTCAGATTGTGTACCAAAAACTCCATCTACCGGACCAATTACCGAGTTAGAATCATCTTCATGATCACCCTCTCTAAAATGTATCGATCTACCTGGAACATGTGATTTTGTTCGCATACCACCAAATGACTCCTGCCAAGAAGTTTCCCTCCTTACCCCACATTGTTGCTCATCATCAGACGCGATTTCCTGAAGGGAACGCATGTTGGACAGTTTGGAAAAATTAACCGGGGAAGGAACAACATCTGGAGAATGTTCTTGATAGTCAACATGCACAACCCCCTCCCTCGCAACAAAAGGCGGAGTGAAACCAGGTGGGAAAGGAATGTCATTAGCCATCTCCTTTGAACAACAATTATTAACAACTCCATCCTTGCGAATTAAATCATCCAAACCAAATGGGTCTTCATCCAACGGGCTTTTTACACCTTCCCTGTTATCATTAGCCAACGAATCGGGAACATGAACGGACTCGCCATAATCATCTTCTGAACTTCCATCTTTCGTCAAATCGTCTCCATCTTTATTCATGAAAACATCATCTTCACCTTCAGCATCCTCCTTTTCATTTAAGACATAGTCATTTACCACGAAATCTGGAACCCAACCCGTGATTTATTTAGCCCGTATCTCTGTCACCTTCCCTTCAAATATCACTTTGCAAGATTCAGAAATAAGGTTTGTTAAAATCGTTTTAACACACATGCGAACACTATATCTATTAGTACCCTTCGCATCCTCAAAATAAACAAGGTCACCCCATTGCCTGGCCACTCTCACAAAAGTATTTGTGGTCCACAACAATAACGGTATCCCCTCCACATCAATCCATACCACTCTCTCCTTGACTTCAAAATCATCAGACCAATCTTTCACTTCAACAAACCACGAAGCAATACCTTGATGAGATTTGAAGCTATCACATGCATGCAAAGACTTGAATGTAATAGCAATCCAAAAACCACCCAAATATTTGAACTGGAGCCCATCAAAACCTTCATTTGAACATATCGACTGAATATTTGGGATAGACCCAAATTGTTTTACGCAAGCCACTAAAGTAAACAAATTAGATTGATCATTCACACAATCCTGATCCAACACAATCACAGGTTTAGATCCTCCCTCCTTTTTCTGCACAACAGTTTGAGACGGCCCTCTTAGAACATCAGCATAATTCCTAACTCCATTCTTACGCTCAATTGGACTCACATTTTTCACATATGCAACATTAAATGGCGAAACATTCTGCCTAGTAGCATAACCCACATTCCTGTCAAACCTTGCAACATTGGCAAACAATCTAATTTTCCCAATCCAAATAGAATTAAGATTATTAACAAGGGTTTGCACATCACCATTTTT
Source organism: Cichorium intybus (assembly GCA_023525715.1). NCBI lineage: Eukaryota > Viridiplantae > Streptophyta > Magnoliopsida > Asterales > Asteraceae > Cichorium > Cichorium intybus. The sequence continues at coordinate 79,597,265 of CM042015.1, forward strand.
GACAAATCTAACAAAAGCAAAATGCTTACCGGATTTAGAAAGTTTTTTCGGAATGAACACATCATTGACTGCTCCATACTTCTCACATGTATTCCTCAGTTCTCGTACAGAAAAATGGGACGGGAAATTCATGATAAAAACGTTGTGAGACACCTTAACATTAAGAGTTTCATTCGAAACCTTTCCTCCATTCCTTCCACTCGGTCCAATCCTATCAAAAACACTCCTGCGTACATCCATCTATCCTCAATTAAGCACCAAACACACTCTTCCTAAAAGCCAGAAGAAAAAATCCAACTACCCTCAATCAAGGAGCAAAGCATCAAACAAGGTATCACCTCCCTGTAACAACTTTCTTATTCTGTTCGGAATTTGACCCGGGGCTCGGAACTAGACTTGCTGAAAATGGCTACCCAACTAGACCAGCTACTCAACCCGGTGAAAGGACCCACTCGACCCAAGTGTGTGACAGGGCTGTGTTGACATACCCCAACTCGGCTTGACTTAACGAGTCAACTCACTGAATTGACCGAGTCACCGAACCCGGCAGCGGATTGGAGAAATTGACGACGAGGGTTTGCACCGGAAGGTCTCTAGAGTCCGGAACCGGAGTTGAATAGACGGAAACCGGCCGTTTAAGTGTCGAAATCGGAGGTTGCAGGTCTCGATCGACGGCTTGAGGTTGGAGCTTGGAAGCCGATCTCGACAAAGGGAAGAGGTGTAGCGGTTCGGTGATGGTGGCGACGGTCTTCGGTGGTGCGAGAAAGGGTGGGGATGCAGCGGAGGTACGAACGGAGAGGGAGGCCCGGGAGGTACATGGACTTCCTTATTTATATATATATATATATATATATATATATATATATATATATATATATATATATATATATATATATATATATATATATATACTACTTATTTTTCTGACCAAAATTTTCTTTTTTATTGGATCCCTATCTTATATATATATATATATATATATATATATATATATATATATATATATATATATATATATATATATATATATATATATATATATATAAACAACAATTATTGTGTGAATGTAGGGCCAAATGTGGAGCATCCGATCGAAATAATCAATGATGTTAGATTCAATGACATAATTGTAAATTTATAACAATTAATTAATCATATTTTACAATTAAATCCGTATAAAAGGTAGGTTAGTCTATTAATAAACATTAAAAAAAGAAATACCCTATTTAACTCCTAATTTTGTGGGATTTATATTTAATATGTATTTTTCTTATTATATAAAATTTATAATTGTATTACGTGCACATAAAAATAATAACTGCAAATAAATAACGTAGATAATCACAATCATACATTGTTATTCTTAAATAATAAAACATCAATATTGAAAAGTACACTATCATTCTAAAAGAATACACTTCATTCTTGGCGTAACACACTAATACATTTCATTTTTGGCATAACACACTACCATCATCAAAGAATACATTTCATTCTTGGGTAACACACTACCATTCACAAAGAATACACCCCATTTTAAGCATAACAAAGTAAATTCTGAAAGAATGTTCACATAAACAACACTACCATTCTCAAAGAATACTGTCATTCGCTTTCGATCCCGACTCCTGAACACATCGACGTCGTGCCGAAGACTCGCCGGATAACTATATTGGAGCTCGGACGAGCCAAGGATATGTCGTATTGGTCTCACCCGCTTTTCACGACGACGAGATCGTCTCCACTTTCGATATAACAATCTTCGAAAATGAATTGTAATTTGGTTTAGGTTACCTTAAATCTGGTTTTGTTTGGTTTAGAGTATGCACCCAAAAAATTTACAAATTAAAAATATCAAATCAAAGAAACTAAAAAAAGCAAAAACCAAATCGTTCCTATCCCTAAATAGTTTAATTAAACGAGACAATAATTAAAAAATATATTTATATCTATATCTATATCTATATCTATATCTATATCTATATCTATATCTATATCTATATAACTCTTATAATAGAGGTCATCCAAATGAATATTGTTCAAGATAGATCTCATTCTTCCACCATATTCATTTGAAACTTCCACCTTTTCAACTTCTTCTAATTAATTGCATAGTTAATGAAATATTTTTTCCTATATAAGAATATTATTTTCATGTTTTGTTGCACGTATTGTCTTCTCAGAATTTTTTTATTGTTATGTATAGTGCATGAAGATGGAAAAGAAGATGCAAGAGATCTATAGTCATCTAATATTTAAAAAAGAAAGAGTTGTGTATTGGGAAGAACTAAAGACGGGTATGACAATCAAGATTTTAAAATGCTATAGTTATTGTAGTTAGTTTTTTGTTCAATTTGTATTCACTTCTTTTTTTCATTCTACTTTCTTTAGATTTCAATAAAATGTTTATGTTACACATTTAGATTCAAGAAAGAAAATGATTCTATTTCAATTTGTTTGTTACAATATGTTGCAGATATATGTTCTTATTTTGTAATATCCTATATAATTGTTTGATTGGATTTCGTCGTTTGGTTTATAACCAATATAATTAGAAAAGTATAATTATTTTATTAATGAATATTTTAATGTTTATATAATACATTTTGATCCAAAAGAAAATAATGATTATATTTCAATTTATTTGTTACAATATGTTGAAGATGTATGTTCTTATGTTGTAATATCCTATATGATTGTTTGATTGGATTTCGTGGTCAGGTGTGTAACTAATATAATTAGAAAAGTATAATAATTTTATAGATAAATATTTTACTTATATATATATATATATATATATATATATATATATATATATATATATATATATATATATATATATATATATATATATATATATATATATATATATATATATATATATATATATATATATATATATATATATACACACAACATGGTGGTCGTGGCGGGTAAGGCACGTGCCTCGCTTAGGCGAGGTCGCGGGTTCGAACCTTGCTGCGTGCATTGGGTGCTAAAGATATTAATGCCCCATTGTAGCCTCTGTGCTAGCTATGTTCGTGTGTACCCGGGGCTGGTTTCCCCCCAGCCGTTGCTTGCAGGGCGTCTTTCCGGGGTGGACGTGTGCTATGCACCAGGGTTTGCTGCTGCGTTAGTGGGTCTAGTCTCTGTGCAGGTTCCTTGGAGAAGGCGAAGACTACGAAGAAACAGTAGAATAGCCAATGTACCTAGCGTAGCCTGTAGTATATTACGATTCATGTAGTAGATTCATCCCTAACTTGCAAAAAAAAATATATATATATATATATATATATATATATATATATATATATATATATATATATATATATATATATATATATATATATATATATATATATATATATGATTCTAATAATATGAAAATGAAAAAATGTCCAATTTCAATAAAAATATAAAAAAATCATAGAAAAATGAAAATATATTGTAATTATTAAATCATAATTATTAGTTTATGTTTTTTCAATTACATTCTAATCATTTGTTAATAACAAATACATCTCATATGTATATATTTTACACGAGCTTAAGCTTAAAATAGTGTGCAACAATATAAAACAATGAATGTATATGTATAATAACCTACAATCGTGAAATGGTAATAACTAGAGAAGAACTCATTTGTGTTTCTCATGTATATTAATTCATAAAAATGCAAAGTCTTCATGAATACATTAATATGAATCAATAAACAATACATGTTCACTTATAAATATTATAATTAAGTTTATAATAATGAGTTTGTAGGTTTTTATATAATCAATTAGTTTCAATGTTTTTTAAAATTGATATGATATATTTTTTTAAATTGTTGATTAATTATATACTAATGAATAAAATATAAACACATTTTCTAGAATGAAATACACTAAAGACCTACAAATTCCTTACAATCAAATAACTTCTCACACATTCATTCGATAATCATATTCTAGAACATATGGTTTGAAACAATTATACAAATATAATCTATAATAAAAAAATTCAAAAAGGTAGAACTAACATATTATTAGTTTTATTGGCGTTAGAAATATTCAAATATAAGTGTTCAAATAACTTAATAATATACATTAGATGATCATATTATTTATTTATTTTACCAAATACAATTTAAATATTTCAATCTTCTTTAATTAAGTACCATAAGTATCAATTAAACATCATAAGTAGAAAAAACCTCTTCATTGTACTATTTTAATGTTAAATAACTCTTATTTGGAATTTGATAGGTTGTAATATTAATAAAAATTCAATGCATTTAACTAAAAGTTTATTGAAGATGTATACTATTATTTTGAAATATCATATATAATTGTTTGATTGATTTTCATCATTATGGATGTAACTAATCATTTATTAAAGAGATACACTATATTGATTTGAAACACACACAACTTTTTAATTGTTCTTTTAGTAATGATTCAGAGTTCATTTATTAATATAATATAATTACAAATAAATAATAAGGGATTTTAAATGTCTTCTACAACAACTTAATAATAATAATTGATTTTAAACATAATTGACGATAATAATAATATATAGTCGCATAAATTATAATTCATATTACATTACCTTAAAGAATGGTTGTTATTTTAAATAATTATTATGATAGAAATAAAAAATATGGTGAAACAAGTAATATTTAAGTTAGTTAATAATCACAATAGAAAAAGTAACACTAAATTGAGAATTATATTTAACTTTATTTAAGCGCAAGTCACATGTAACGGCCAATAGACATCGTGATTGTAATAGATGTTGATTGTTCAAAGTAGTTACAAGTTTATATATCAACTTTGTGGAAGAATTATTATTTCATAGAGGTCATCCAAATTAATATGGTTCAAGATAAGTCTCATTCTTGCACCATATTTATTTGAAACTTCCATAACCCTTCATCTTTCAACTAATTAATAGATACCACTCAAGTGTTTTTTTAACTTATATCTTATAATTACTAAGTAATGAAACTAATGTGATATAATTTATGAACATCAAATGAAAAGTAGTTAAATGATTTATTTTTTAGTATTAAAGAGGTCAATATTTTAGTAAAAGACAAATATAAATCACATACAAAGTGAGAGAAAACGATTAGAAAGAAGTATACAAAAGTTTAAAGATTTTGGTGTTGGTTTGAGCTTTTGTTTGTGCTATATTTCAAGTGATGTTATGATGTTAAAATTTTAAATTTGTAAGTTTGTTATTTGTTATTCGATTAACTTAATAGTTTTCTCATGTCTTATAGATTAAACAAATCATACAACAATTATCGATAAAGAAAATATGAGTGTATGAAATAAATTTTGCAATGAGATTATTCTATTTTATTATATTTTACACTTATTTTGTAACTCAAACTCAAGTTATGTAATTAGTTGATGATTTTGATTTTTATTTGAGATTTTTGTTATTTTTATTTGAGATTTTTGTTATTGTTATTTGATAAATTATAATAGTATACATCTCTAAATAATACAAGTTTTGATATTTTAATATCATGTGTTATGTGTGCGATTTCAAGATAAAGACATTCTACACTTTAATATCTATAGCATTTTAATAATAATAAGTGGTTTTTAAAAGTATTCTATAAATTTTAATAATAACAATTAGTTTTAACATTAGTTAACAATAAAAATAATTAATAGTAACATAAAATTATAAACTGTATAACGTTACCTTTAAAAATGGTTGATATATTAACGAATCATTATGGTCGAAATTATACATAATCTTTTCATGTATAAGTAACAGGTAGGTGTAATTAGATAATATTGTTCAAAATAGTTGTAATTTTATACATCAATTTAGTGTAAGAAATAGTATTTTATAGCTAATGCCATGATATAATCATTCTTATATTTGTTAGGATTTAATTATGTAGTTTAATCTGCGCAACGTGCGGGCATTCGTCTAGTTATATATAACGTATCTACCATTTTGACAAAAATCAACAGCAACCACCACCATCTTCGTACCTCCATCACAGCCAGATCAAAGCAAAATCGACGACACCAATGAGTGTGTTTATGATTTGGAAGACACCAAACAACCTTTCTGATAAGTTAAGACGGGTAAACTTATACGATCGGCGGCGAACCTTAGCATGGCTTCTGTGGAGCCGGTAGTGGATTTTGGGATGTGATCAGGCATATTGTTTATGAGCACTTTGTTGCCGTTTTAACTTGCAAAAAAAATCAACTTTTTGACTTTTGTGATTCATGAATCATATAATAAGGAGTAAATTACACTTTTGGTCCCTGTGGTTGGCAAAAAATACCACTTAGGTCCTAACTATCCATTTTCAACATTGAAGGTCACTAAGGTTTGTGAAAATTACCACATAGATCCCTTGGCTCGTTACCGTCATATTTAACCCGTTAAACCCACCCCCCCTTGTGCCCGTCACGTGGGGGTATTATAGTCTTTTCGTTTAACACTCGAGGATTGGTTATTAGTAGCGGGAAATAAGTGACATAAAATCAAAATGTCAAGCTTAATCAACACTTATATTTGGTGTGGAAGAACTACGAGCTTAAACGAAGTGAGAATGGTGGCTTGCAGATGTGGGATACGAGCAAGTCTGTGCACGTCCTGGACACCTCTTAATCCAGGCAGACGATTTTGGCGATGTACCAGGTGTGGTTTTGTGGGGTGGTCCGACCCTCTAATGTGTCGCAGATCCATGACAATCATTCCGGGTTTGTTGCATGGGAGGAGGATGCAACAGGAAGAAATAGCACGACTCGAAGGTGAGCTGAGGGTTGCTCGTTGGTACAAGATGGTGGTTGTAGTTTCTTGGATGTTCTTCATCATTTACTGGATGTTTACAACATTTGAGTAGATTTGGGGTTGTTTTTGTTAATCTTTTGTGGAGCAGTTGTCAATGTAAAAGGTTAGTATGTTTATGTTATCACTAAGGTAAGTCAATCGGAACCTTAAAGTTGGATATGTATTTTCGATGTTTTGGATTTACGATCGAAATTTTGTGGCATATTAAATCAATGAAGTATTTTTTAATTTAGAAGATTATCTATAGTCTTTAATCGTTGTCACTGAAACTATTATTATGAAAAAGTCAATTACATTTTTTGATTCAGTAACATTGTGGGTCGTAAGAAATCGCTCCATAACCTTACGTTTATAACAAAGACAATGGTCATTTACCATTTTAGTCCTAGTAGTTTTATTCCAAAGTCGTAGTCCAACATTAGGTGTAATAAATGGTTACGGATACGAAGCCGTCTTTTCAACTAGAGCTGCATTTAATGGCCCTTTAATCACCGGTCAAATCCACGTCCCCCTAATGATGGTTCTAGATATAGTTGTAGTATAAGTAACACGCATTTGCTTTCTTAAACGCAACTCGTCAGTAAACAAAATGAGGGCAAAGTGTGTGGAAACTATGCTTCATTCATTGATCAAGATGGCAGAAGATAACCAAAAGTTTATTCGAGATTTTGATTGGAAGCTTGTGGAAGACCACAATGAGAAGAACGAGATGGTGGATGCTTTGGATGGGCAGCCAAAGTATATCAATTACGTGCGGGCAAACAACGCGATCGGTGAGAGTAAGGTCGTAGCCGGTAAGATTTGGGACCTTGCTAATGAGATTCATAAGTTGCTATCGCAGGAGATTAAGGGACACAAAGAGAAGCTGAAGCAACTTGAAGCTGAGGGTGATCATGTGTAGCAGGTTTGGGAAGTCGTACTAGTATATTAGGGTTTGATAAATAAGTGTAGGGATGGGGAAGTGGAAGTGGTTTTTGTTATTTTGTTCCTTATTGTGGTTAAATGATGGTAGGAATTTGAAAGTCGTTTTTTGTTGATGATCTATCGTATGCCACACATTGTTCTTGTGATGGTGAACATGTAAGTGATGTCACTTTCGTATTCCAATATAACGCAAATCGTATTTTAAGGTTCTTAATTGATATTAAGTTTTTTACTGTTATTTAACAAGTGGTGTTACGCTTTTTATACAATAACACAAACTAGGTACGTCCCAAAATGATATGTTGCATATTTTGGTTACGAAAACACATTGGTGCATAAGTTGAGGAAAATTGATAATTTTATAACTCATTACATACCCAAAATACAATGACTTCAGATGTAGAAGTCATTACATACCCAAAAGCAAGTAGGTTTGTTAAAAATTTGTGACATTCTGCAGTCCCAAATTCTATCACAATTACTCTAACAAAACGTGCATACAAAATAGAAATTGTACATTACTAACTACACACAACATTGAAGTTTACCCCTTTATTGTAGTAAATTTTTTTTAACACATGATACATTGCATAATCCATCCAGTAAAAGCATTGACAAGTTATTAAAGACTACACAGACACACATAACATAATTAAACCACATAATATGTCTTACATATCACAAATACCATTGTGTCCGTTACATAATAATACCTTCAAATAAATGTCATAAGTCTTAACTTACCAGCGCAACAAGAGTTTTAACATTTAACAGCATTTCATATTGTACCAAGTCATACCATAGCTTACAACAAACCATATTACCTTCTCCACTACCAATACCTGCCCCGCAGTAAAGTCACCTTACGTACGCCCATTTGTCGACCCCATCCCTTGGTTACCATTCTGTCCCTTGCAAGATCGCGAATTGTTTCCTGGATTGTGACATTTTTCACAAGTCACGGTAATGTACTTTTTTGATAATTTGTACACTCCTTTTCCCTTTTGACTACTCTGTGAAACTGGCTCATCTGGGCCTCTCTTTCTCTTCAATTTTGGATGCCCAACCTGGTAGTATAATTAAAAATTGGTTAACATTATTTACAACCTCTTGTCTAACCATTTATGTATATGATTTGTGTACCTGAGTATGATGCTTTGGATGAAGCAATGTCGTTGGGCAATCTGATATTCGCCATAATGTAGGTCCATTTATTGGTTCCACAGTACATGTATACATATCACGCCAGGTATTCAATTTGTAACATTCATGGACCATTTCCTCTGGATGTTTAATCCTTTCGCCATGTGCAACCTTGTCCCACAAAGCAGCGACTGCATGCTTGCAAGGAATTCCTGTTAGTTCCCATCTTCGACATGTACAATCATTTTTCCTAATGTCCACTATAAACTGCTCCCCAAACTGTGTAGCAACCTGATATTTGTCATTCCCATTGAATATGGTTCTGCAATTGGCAGCTTCTTCCTTGATTTTATCCAATTGTTTCTGAGCATATGGTGTTAAAATCCCATCACATTTCTGAATAACCTTTTGAACTGTGACAATCTTTCGCATTAAGTACTCTCGAATGTACTCCAATGCTGAAATAATTGGTTTGTCCCGACCCTCCACAATCTTAGCATTAAAAACCTCGCACAGATTATTCAACAAAATGTCTGAGTGACATCGACATCCAAATATGCACAGACAAAGGTTGTTAGTGGACTGATAAACTGAACTTTAACTAAAATAACAAATACGAAATGCGTATTACTATGTAATACTAACCTGAAAAGTAACTACGACTCCAATGGATTGGGTTGATTTTTGATAACCAGTCGAATGCTTCCTTGTTGACACTTTGTAACTCTTTCATTGCAGCTGTGAAATGGGGCTTTGTAGAAGCTCGTGCGCACTTCCAAAGTAGATCTTTAATGGGTTTCCCCTTCCAATGCAGTTTCATATTTTCATGAATGTGCCGAACACAGTACCTATGCTCAACAGCTGGAAATCATCTGCTTAAAGCTGGTACCAACCCCTACCAATTGAAAGCATATACTTATTTTAACAAAGTAACAGTGAATACTATGCATACAAATGAAATAAAGTTGTAAATTTTGTACCTTTTGTCTGTCGCTAATAAATGTGAAGTTCGAGTTAGATCCAAGTTCCAGGTCTTCTCCTAAACAATCAAGAAACCAACTCCAAGATAGTTTGTTCTCCGCCTCCACAATAGCGTATGCCACCGGATAAATGCCGTTGTTGCCGTCAAGACCAACCGCACTTAAAATCTGACCAGGATATGGTCCCTTCATGAATGTACCATCAAGGCCCAACAACTCTCTTTGCCCTAATTTGAAACCTTTTTTGATTGGACCTAAACATACGTAAATTCGCTTGAAGGTCCGACTGGGGGCATCTGGGTCAGTACATGCTTCAACACCAATCTTGATTGTAGTACCTGGGTTTCTCAATTGGAGTTCCAAGGCGTAGTCTCTCAACATGATGTACTGTCTATCGTAATCACCGGCAATTCTTTTCTTTGCGATTTCCTTTGCACGGTGTACTTTCATAAAACTTAGATTGATTTTGTAGGTTCGTTGGAGTTCATCACGTAAAGAAGATGTGGGGATCTTAGGGTTTCCAAGGACCTGTTGGTAGATTTTATTGGCTATGTACCCTTGTGTGCACGCATTAACTTCACGACTGGGTAAACATGTGTGTAAAGGGTAATATGTTTTAACCCCCCACCTGTCGTCTTCCTGTGTGTGAGACACGTGCAAATACCATGGACAGTCAATGTCTCCTTTTTTGACTTTCTTTCCTTTGAAACCATATCCCCGTCGTTTTCCAAAGTTTGGACCACCTGGGACATCTCCAAGACAGCGAGCAGTTATTCTCACACCATCGTTCTTAATCATGCGCAATTGTCTGTTTGAATACACGGCTAGGTTCTGAATTGCTTCCTTAATTATATTTTTTTCCGCAAAGAACTCACCTAGTTTAAAATCAGGAGGATTTGACCTTTCATCACCAGCATCAGCTACTGTTTCCAAATGCTCCAAGAAAATCTCCCCTGCAGTCTTGTTAGGTTCGTAGCTTTTGAAGTTATCTGTGTCAACTTCCTCGACCTGTTCTTCTGCTTGCATTTCAGGAACACATGATTCCAATAGAAATTCAACATTTGGCATGTCCACTTCAAGGTCGTCGATTAATTCGTGTTCCTCTAAATGAACACTGTCTTCTCCATCACTCACATTCTGATCACCACTAAGAGAGTGTTCAACATCTTCAACTAAGCTGGTTATTGGGACATTCTCTTGTTGGGTTTTCTCATTGGTTTGTTGCAAAGACTCATACCAAATTTCATCTGCATCTCCTTGTACGGTAAAGTTATCAGTTATATTTACCTCCCATTGGTAGTTAGCTTCTGTTGTGTTTAACGAAAACGCAGGGTCAAACACATCAGCTTCAAAGGATTGCAACTCGTTATCCTCCCAAAAGGTGTTGTTGAGAACACCCACATCATTTAAACCTAAAGATTTTGTTACTGCAGGATCGTAAATCACCATCTCCAAACTTTGAGCATTCAAGTCTTGCAAAGGTCCTAGACCTTCGAAGGGTTCGTTCAAATCAAAACTAAGTTGTTTATTACAAGAAGCTTTTTTACTAGCCGACCGTTGTATTTTCCTGAGCTCAGGTGAGATCAACATTCCATCTTCTTGAAGATAATCGGGGATAGGTGATTTTCCATGATTATTCACCAAAGAGGTACCGTGTTCAACATAAAATGTAATCTCACCAACAATACCCACATATCGACCTAGGATATTGTAATCGCGCTCACCATCTAATGCTATTAGCCCCTTCTCTAAACTGATGCCAGGTAGCACAAAGTGTATAAACACGGGCTTATGTGTGTCGATTAGTAAAACCCTAAGTATTGGCAGTATTACATCGTCCTTGAGTTCTTTAACATCGATATTGTCAACATAAGTAAGCTTACCATTTGAATATTGGAGACTCGGTTTCATTTGAAATTTTCCATCGTAATGTAGCTTGATGGTGAATAGCCCGTTGTGACCGTCTGCGACAATCATTTTCGAAAACGATTACTCAAACATTTGTGCTAACAGTTTTTTATGAATATGAAAACTTACCATAGTTGTTGAATGCAGATGTATCTTCCTCCTGCTTTCTTATCACCCACATTTTTTCTTGCACCTTCAAAGCTTTGATCGGAAGCTCTTCAACAGTTTGGAAGTAGGTATGTAGTTAGCACTCGATTTGGCAAAGCAGTGAGTTACTTGAAGTAGATACTGACGCGACGTTCATTTAAGGCGCGAATCCATTTACCTGCAAAATACTTAGACGAAAAGACTATAATACCCCCACGTGACGGGCACAAGGGGGGGTTTAACGGGTTAAATATGACGGTAACGAGCCAAGGGATCTATGTGGTAATTTTCGCAAACCTTAGTGACCTTCAATGTTGAAAATGGATAGTTAGGACCTATGTGGTATTTTTTGCCAACCACAGGGACCAAAAGTGTAATTTACTCTATAATAAGGGAAGAAGCGGTTACTTTTGTGATTATGAATCATTTTTTGAGTTTTTTTCTTCTTTTTTAAATTGTTTATTATCTTAATACATATCAACCTTAATAACTTTTTTTTCTAACATGTTTTACAATATTCACAACTTATTAAAACTTATAGTTATTAAACTGTGAGTACTATAACGTAATTTTTCTTTAAAACACATTAATATGGATGTTTAATAGCAAATAAATGATAATTATCAATTTTTATATGTTTAGTATTTTTTTTATAAAAACAAGTGTTAAAAAGTAAAAATACGATATTATTAAACTGTGAATAAGTGGTTCTTATGGTTCATAATCTCTTAGTGGTTCTCATTTTGAACCCTTATATATATATATATATATATATATATATATATATATATATATATATATATATATATATATATATATATATATATATATATATATATATGTGTGTGTGTGTGTGTGTGTATTTGTTTGTGTATTTTATCTATTAATTAGTGATTCAACGACTTAATCATGAAGATACTTTAAAAGAAAGTTTTAGTTATATTAAGTAGAGAAAATATTGAAAAAACCACTACATTTTTGTTATTTTATTGTAAAACCCACTGTTTTATTATTATTATTATTTTTCAGAAAAACCACTGTCATTTTTAAAAGATTTCTGAAAAACCACACTGCTATTATAAACATTTGCAAAAAGACCAACGGTAACAAAAGAAACTTTTCAAAACATCTTTTTTTAGGAATACTTCTTTAAAAAAATAATGTACAATTTGTCCATAAAGCAGTGTTTGTTAACCATTAAGGGTAATAATGATTCGATTTTTTTAGTAAAACTAAAATTGAACTGAAAATTTTGGTTTTTACACCTTCGGAAATACAAAGAGACCTAGACATACTTATTACTTTATTTACATATAAGAAAACCAAATTGAACCGAAAAATGATTTTTCTAAAACCCAAAAGCCAAACCGTTGGTTTTTAGAAACGTGTTGAATTTTGCGGTTTTAAATTTTCAACTTTTTTACTATTTTGGTTTTTTTGCACATGGTTATTAACCACTAAATCCCTATTTTCTCGAATCATAATCGTAAGAAACCTAATTATTTTATGGTTAATAAGGATGTGAAAAAAACCAAAATTGTTTAAAAAAATCCTGAAAAAAATTGAAACCGAAAAACAAAAATGTTTTTGAAAAACAACGGTTTAGTTTTTGGATTTTAGAAAGACCAATATTTTCGATTCAATGAGGTTTCTTATATGTAATTAAAGTAATAAATATGTATTGGTTTCGTTGTATTTCGAAGGTGAAAACCAAAATTTTCAGTTCGGTTTTAGTTTAGTAAAAAACCGAACAATTATTATCTCAAGTGGTTAACAAACACTATCTCATGGAAGCAAACTACGTTGTATTTTGAAATAAAAGTAATCATTCTTTAAAAAAACAATTTGAAAAGTTTTTTTTTTTGTTATTAGTGATTTATCTAAAAAATATTATAAATACTAATGGTTTTTCTGCAAAAAAAAAAATGCTTTTCAGATTTTTTTTTAAAAATATAAGTAGTTTTTCTAAAAAAAACAGTAATTTTTCGATAAAATAACAAAAATACATTGATTTTTACGAAATTTTCCATTATAAACATATATAAAAGAAAATTTACATAAATAAAAGAGCATAGGCCCGTAATAAGAAGTGTGGGCTATCAATATCAAATTTTATTGGTACGAGCCCAACCAAAAAACCGTAAATACTGTTTCCTCTTATTTTGACTAACATTCATTTGTGTGTGCGTCGTGAGTCGTGACCATTGTTTGTCATTTCATGGTAAAATGAACAAGTTGCTTTATGATTTATTATTAGTTTTGAGTCATTTATATTGTAAAAAATTATTAGTTGGTCCTTAAGAGATGTATAAATGTTCAAAATTAGTTGTAACGTAGTTGGAATATGGTAACGGTTAGTTGGAGCTCAAAGTATAAATGTAAGACACATAGATTATCTTTGACATAACTAGCATAGTCGGAATATGGTAACGGTTAGTTGGAGCTCAAAGTTGAAAGTTGTAACTTTTATTTGTACAGAGTGTTCGACAAATATAATTGTAAGTTTTAAAAATATGTAAAATTATAAATAAAAGATAAATACTCATAAAATCTAAAATCCCCAAAACTATTGAAGTAACTTATAAATTAAAAGCTCTTTTTTTTAATAAACATTTTAAGCTCCTACTCTCAAATGAAATTTTTTCCTTAATTTGATTTTTTTTCGCTAGAAGTTAAAACCTTTAAAAACTCTTAAAATTCGTCGTTAGACGTACCCAAAGTCTTCTAAATAATAAAAAGTAAACACTTGTTTATGTAAACAACATTCTATGTGAGCATCTAACCTCATGAATTGGCACCGGCGATGCTTATTTATATGTGCATTAATATATTATTCCTTTTATCTATTCATACATTGATATAGTATTTTTTTTTTTTTTACATATTAGTGCATTAATATCTTGTTTGCTTATCAAGTTATACAACGATATTTCATTTTACATCAACTAATGGAAGTTTCATTTTTATGCTAATTTATGCATTTTATTGCAAATTATGCAATTTAAAAAGGTTATGAATAATATATAAAATTACACGATTGATCTTTGTGGTTTGTGAAAACTCTCGTGGTGACCGATGAGTACAACGATAAAAAACCTCTACGCGCTTGGTTCTTGTAGTGTAAACATTGTTTGTCTGATCCTTATAGTTTCATTTTGTTTCATATTTGATCGAAAATTACAATTTTATCCCTAGTTTGATTTTTTTCTATTAATTTGTATTTTTATTTTTGGATTTAAGATTAATATTTTAAAAAAACTTGAAAATAACCTACCATAACCCTAACCCTAAGCCCACCTACCCATCCCTTCTATTCTTAATATGTCCTACCTCATACCAACTTCATTCCTTTCCTGTCTTACTCCCATCGTTGGCCACCACCTACTGAGAAGAGGTCGTCGTCCTCTGCCAACACCTAGCACAGTCGGACTAAGCATTACTCTCTCTCCCCCTCTTTATCTCTCTTTGTCTCTCTACAAGACTAACCTAAAGAGAAAGTTGTCGGAACCACCACCATCGCTCAAGCTAATAGTGTTAAGATTACGCACTACAACAAACACACTTCTCACACAATCATCTAAACTAATGAGAGCAACAAGAAGAAATCAATAAAAACACGGAGATTTAAGTGGTTCACTACGATTTAATCAGATCGAGCTACATCCATTGGAGAACTAAGAGATTTTATATATTGATATAAATGCTATACAAATTATTTACAACACTCCACAGTAGTTGAGTAATTCACTTACTCGACATGCATGGTAACCATATCATAGATGTATATATAGTGTATACAAGGATCTAAAAGGAACGATGGTAAAATTTCTACACCATGCTTTCTATACTAGTCTGATTGATGTGATAGGTCATGAGCCATGTAGATCAAAACACCTTTCTGTTACTGCACGTTGCCCGTGTCATACATTGAATTTTGTACCGGGTGATTTCTGAGGAAAAAAATAAAAATTCATCGGTAAACTTGTTATTTGAATTGCTGAAGTTGCTTCTCCCGTACCTTTAACCGTCGCATAGACTAGGGTCCCTTTCTGTATCGGAAATCGATGAAACCACTGGTTCATCAGCAGGAGAGAAACTCATATGACCGGTGATCCTTCATGACTCCAGGTGCCTCTAGACTACTGATCCTTCCGGAGTGCTGATCCATTCGAACAATTGAGCTGCTTCGGACTGCTGGTCCACTCTAGATTGCTAATTTTCCTGGATCCAACTATTAGGCTCCATACATAAAGAAATCTCCCATTTGGAGTCTAATCGAATTTTGACTCGTATACAATCCAAAATGTGTAACCGAAGCTCATTTCTCTCTCTAACTCTCTCATTCTTCTTACAACTGAGGAAGACTAGTCGAAGCCATGCATAACTTCAACCCCTCTACTGAGATCATGAGGATTGTATGTTGCATTATGATAACCAAAGTGCAATGCATCTTGCAAAGAATCTAGTGTTTTACTGCAGGACGAAACACATCAAGATGAGGTACCATTTCATTCGGGAGTGTATCCCGAATGAAATGGTACCTCATCTTGATGTGTTTCGTTATGTAGTAAAACACTAGATTCTTTGCAAGATGCATTGCGCTTTGGTTATCATAATGCAACATACAATCCTCATGATCTAAGCCTAACTATGATATGAAGTTCTTCAACCAAACAAGCTTCTTACCAGCTTCTGCCAGAGCCATATACTCAGCCTTTGTGGTTGAATGAACATTGATATTTTATAGTCTTGACACCCAACTAATTACGGTCCCTCTGATAGTGAATACATATCCATTAGTGCTTTTTCCTGAATCCATACAATCGCTAGATTAGTATCGACAAAACCTTTCAGGATAACCTTCTGCCTATGGAAAACCAATGCAACGTCTAAAGTGTTTTTCAAGTAGCGAAAGACGGCGTCTGAAGTGCCTTTCAAGTAGTGAAGAGCCCATGACTCCCCTCTCAATGCTCCTTCCTCGGATTAAACATAAATTTACCGACTACTCCTACTACATGAGTAATGTATGGTCTAGTGCACACCATTGCATACATCAAGCTACCTAATGCAAATGCATAGCGAATATTGCTCTCATTAGCTTCGTCCTGACCCCTGAATATCCACATGTTGGTCAGTGCCTTCTTTTTTGCTGGTAGCTTGAAAAGAGACTACTCTCATTCTTGTCAATTGAGCACAACTCATCCTCCATAACCTTTTTCCACTATATGGAATCTCTCATCCTCAACATTTTCGGATAAGTTTTTAGTTCCCGATCTCTGTCAACAGTAAATATGTCAACATTGGGTATCGTATCGAAGGCCTTCTCTCTCAAATGGAGCTTCAAAGGATACTACATGTTGCAGCTTCACTACCTTCGAAATCACCTTCTGTGGAATCAATACCTAAGGCTTGACTGCCTTTGGATTCACCGCCACTCTCTCTAGTATTACCAGATGTCTTTGTGCTCCTATTTCCTTTGTATTCTCCGCTATTCACTATGGTACTAGAAGGCTTTGCAAGGTCTTTCTCCAGAATATCAACCTTTACTTGCCTTCTATATTTTGATGTTCTTCTTTAATTTGAAGTGTCTATGAAAAAATATTTGTATAGGGCAGCGTTGTTGAATGTCACATCCTAACTTTGAGAAACCCTATGATTATGGCTAATATGTACCTGATAAAGAAGCACTTTTTTGCATTCGCCTCAAGTTGGTCCTTGTCATCGTCTTTAACCTTGACATACGAAACACATCTGAATACTTTCAAGTGTGTCAAGGATATCTTCCCACCTTGTCATTCCTCTTTCAGAATCTTGAACCCTATGGGGACCGTGACTCCTTTGTTGACTAGGTAGGCAGTGGTATTAACAACATCAACTTAGAACATACTCTAAAGAATTACTTGTAATCTCATGCTACTCATCCTTTCATTCAAAGTTCTATTCATTTTCTCTGCCACTCCATTATGCTAAGGTGTCTCTTGATCTGTCTTTAACATCTAGATCCCATGCTCAGTACAGTAATCAACAAACTACGAACTACTATATTCGCCTCCATTATCAGACTTTAGACACTTGACCTTGAGAATTGTCTTCGTCTTAATTGCAACATTTCACTTCTTGAAGGTTGTGAAGCCTTCAGATTTATTCTTCAAAAAATAAACCCACACATTTATCGTGGAATCATCGATAAAAGTGACGTAGTACCCGGAACCCTCTGCTGAAGATACCAAACTCGACCCAAACACGTCTGAATGAACAAGGTCCAACTTTTCTACCTTTGGAACTTGCCCTACATTAACAAATGTGACATTTTTATGTTTTCTGAGGACATAGGGTTCCAAAATTATGAAGTAACCTTCTTCGGTTTAGGAATCTTACCTTTTGTTGCCAACATCTTCATTCCATTCTCACTCATGGGTTCGAGTCTTTATTTTCTTCTCACTCATGTGTCTATCTCTCTGATGTCGTGGAGTGGAAGTCTTTGTTTATTCATCTATAATGTTTGTTTATCCTGTCGAAACCTCAACCAAGTACTAGGTCCCTCGTTGCTGATCTCGGGCAACTACTAGGCTCCCCTTCGTCACCAACTAGTGATTGCTAAACTCAACATTATGCCCATCATCATCCAACAACTCATTATGGAGTTGAATTCATTGATGTGATCTGTCACCAAACCACCTTTCTTCATCTTCGTACTAACTAATTGCCTGGTCAGGAACAACTTATTTGTTGCTGAGGGTTTCTCGTACATTTTGGAGAATGCCCTGATCAGTCTGAATGCTGTCCTCTCATTAAAGATGTTATAAGCAATTTTCTTTGCCAATGACAACCAGATGACTCTAAAGGCCCGCCGTTTTGACATATCCTATTTCTCCCGCTTCATAGTGTCAGGTTTCACACTGGTCAGGGGTAAGTGTAGATTATTGTGGTAGATGAATCTTATATATGTATTCTCCAAAATCCAAAACTGTGACCTTCAAATATGTCGATCTTAATCTTCCATTATTCAACGATAGGCCTAATACCAATTTGTTAAGATTAAGCACTACCATAAACGCACTTCTCAAACAATTATTTAGACGAATGAAAATAACAAGAAGAAACCAACAAGAACATAAAGATTTAACTAGTTCACTCTGATCTAATCGGTTGAGCTACGTCCAATGGAGAATTAGAGAGATTTCATATATTGTTACAAATATTATACAAATTATTTACTACATTCTACAATACTTTCAACTATTCACTCACTCGACATACATGGTTACAACTTTGGAGAAGTATATATACTGGACACGAGGATCTAAAAGGAACGATGACATATCTTTTACACCATGCTTTATGTACTAGTCTAGTTGTGTGGGAGAGGGTGGTGGTGGAGGAGGATGGTGAAGAGAGGGTATAAAAGGGGTGGGATGAGGCGGGGGATGAGTGGGGCCTTTTCAATAAATATTAATTGTAAACCATTTTGTTTTTTTGGAACCAGCGAATAGATATGGTTTCACCTGAGGGTAATCAGCCCCGCAACCCAGGACGGTTGACGATTACCTAAGGCGCAAAGGCCTTTCCCCTCCACCTAATTCGCCTTACAGGAAAATCCCCCACATGGGGTTAGTTGGAGTCGAACTCCAGACCTTCCACCACATGGGTATATAACCCGGATGCATCATGTCTAAAAATACCAAAGGTAATGTTTGTAAATTGCAGAGACCAAGCACCTCGGTTATGATAGTTGTTATCATCGTATAAATTTTGACAAATTACATGGACCGATCATACAATTTTATCTGCATAATATATCGCAGATTTTGTCCTCGATAAAACATGGTAGACTATTTTGTATATAAAGTTAACTTTACTTTGTAAATTACAAAAATAAAACATAGAAATATAAAACATGGTAGATTATTTTGTATAAAAAGTTAACTTTACTTTGTAAATTACTAAATATAAAACATAGAAATATAAAGTACAAAGTATAAACCACAATTTATAGGGAAGAAAATATAAAAACACAATAATGTTTCTGTCTTGTTCTTCTAAATTTCTTGCATTTTAATGATCTCCCGAACCTTAAAAAATATACAAAAAACGCTTCTTTTCCTCGAGGGCATGCATTATGCAAGTCGCTTTCTCTCCTTCTCTCTTTCTCTATCTCTCTGTATAAATAATATCCATGGAGTCAGACCAACAATTGTGGGTGCATTAAGACTTCAACACTTGTAAACCCCTCTTCATTTCTCCCTCTTCACCTACACCTCACATTACTTCACTCTTTGTCTCTCTGAACCTTCCTTCTTGCGGGTCGGACCCTCCATTTCAAGATTTCTTGATCACCCCATCAATGGCTGAGCTTCTCAACTCAATACGGCCAGCTAGCGATCCGGACCGGAAAATGGGCAAACGGGATAGAGAATCGGATAACAAAAACAACAGTAAGCATCCGGTTTACCGGGGAGTTCGTATGCGGGCATGGGGAAAATGGGTATCCGAGATCAGAGAGCCCAAAAAGAAGTCTCGGATCTGGCTCGGTACCTTTTCTGACCCAGAAATGGCGGCGCGTGCACACGACGTAGCTGCACTCTCAATAAAAGGGTCGTCGGCGATCCTAAACTTCCCGGAGCTCGCTGAACTTTTACCCCGACCGGATTCTTGCTCTCCGCGTGACATCCAAGCGGCAGCCACCAAAGCTGCCGCCATGAACCACCTTAACCCAATTACCGCCAGCACCACAACAACCCCGTCAACACCCTCCACGTCCTCTTCATCGTCGTACTCCGCCCTCTCCACGTTAACATCGGCTTCGGAGGAGGTATCGACATTGCCGACACCGGCAGAGGAACTAGACGCGATAGTTGAACTGCCGAGTTTGTGTGAGAGTTATGATTCCGGCGAGTCAAGCAATGATTACGTGTTTGTTGACTCCGGGTGGGAGTACTACTCATCGTCCACACCGTGGCCGGCGGAGTGCGACGGTGGATATTTCCCCGGGGAGCCTTTGTCTATATTACCTTCTACTTCTTCAGGCACCTTTTTTACAGACGCCTATTCATGGGAACATTACTAAAAGAAATTCAGAAGAACTGAAATTGTGTGCATCTTTTTCTTTTTTCTTTTTCAGATTTTACTTAAATTAAATATATAAATTTATATATTAGAAGTTAGTTTGTGGGCCTTTTAAATTATTGGGCAATTTTTGGTTTTAGTATTACTGGAAGTCTGAAAGGGCTATATGTATTTCAAGTTTATTTTTTTGTATTGATAACCATAAGAATTTAGTTTAGAAAGTAGTAATAAGAATATATCAATATAGTGCAGTAAAATGTCGTTTTTTGGGTATTTTTTCAAACAATATATTCTAATAATATGATTGTCTCCTTCATATTATAACGACTTGATGTGAGATTTAATGATTAGTTGTTTTAATAATTGAAGGCTAAATTTGATATTGCAGATTGATTTTTGTAAGATGGTTTGGATATCTTTCCGAACATATGCATTAATGCTGTAATTATATACTCACACGAAAAAACTGAATTTCACCATTTTGATGTAGTATACCCACACGCTAAAAAACTGTATTTCACCATTTAATGACATTATTTTTAGGTCGGCACATAATTTCATATGTTTCAACGTTTACTATTTAAAAACTAATTTTTTGCTGGATGTATGAGAAAAATATGGCATTATATTTGGAAAACTCAAATGTTCATTGCTGCATGTATGAGAAAAATATGACATTGTATTTAAACATCTATATAAAAACTCAAATGTTCATAACCGAATATAGATGAATATTTATACAAAACCTCAAATGTTTATAACTGAACATAGATGAACATCGATTTTTCTCTGCTCTCTAACCCTATGCCTCGAGCCTTCCACATCTATCTCTCTCTTTCGTTCTCGATCGCTTCCATAAATTGAATAACAACCGAACATAGGAAAATCAATAACTCCAAGCTGAGATCCGGATTGCAGCCGGCCGTAGTGATGAGATCTAGATTGTAGCCGACGATAGTTACAACCATCAACGATGGTGTTGAGCTCCAGATTCCAGTCGTCGGAGATGAGCTCTCGATTTGGAATCTTGATTCGATTTGGATGGCGGTTGGAGAGAGCTCCGATCAGAGGCAGAGGAGGCGCTGATTTGTTGGTCACGATGAACAAAAATCGGGAAATTGATTATGGTTAATTGGAGAGACAAATGTGTATGTTAAATTGAATAGCCTAATTTTTAGGATCTGAATGTTTTCTATTCCAAAATTACCCTCAACCAAATTTTTAATTAATTTCTTTTAATAGTATATTAGTTTTTTATTTGTGTCCATTGATTGCTAGATACAATGGTTAAAATGTTGGTTCTATGGTTTTATGGATAAAATATGGATCTATTTGATCCTATATATATATATATATATATATATATATATATATATATATATATATATATATATATATATATATATATATATATATATATATATATATATATATATATATATATATATATATATATATATATATATATATATATATATATATATATATATATATATATATATGTGTGTGTGTGTGTGTATGTGTGTGTGTGTGTGTGTGTGTTCAACATAAAACCAAATTATATCACCTAACCATAGAACCACGATCTTAACCATTTGAATAGATTCCTTCATAAAGGGTATGATGGTAAAATGGAAATATTATAAATAAAACCTCCAATAAATGCGTCCAGTAAATGAACAAATATTCATCAATGAACAAATATTCAACAATGAACAAATGTTCATCAATGAACATATGTTCATCAATGAATAAACAAACGTTCATCTCGTTCTCTGTATATTATTTATTTGTAAATGGACATATGTTCATAAATGAATAAATGTTCATCAATGAACATGCATTCATCTCCTTATCTGTATATTCATTCCCTTTAAATGAACAAATGTTCATAAATGAACATGTATTCATAAATGAACAAATGTTCATCATTGAACATACTCATTCTCTATAAATGAACATATATCCATAGATGAACATATGTCCATAGATGAACATATGTCCATAGATGAACATATGTTCTAACATATGTTTAAAAAATCACGCAACATTTGACGCTCCTATATTTTAGGGATGGATAAAAAAACTCAATATGCCCTTGCCTGGGTATGATTCCCTACATTAGGTGCATAATTTCTTAATGCGTCCATTTTAATCAGATCCATTAATATAAAGATCCAAGGGTTATAAGGATGGTTCTATGGTTAGGTGATTTAATTTGGTTCTATATTGAACATTCCTCTCTCTCTCTCTCTCTCTATATATATATATATATATATATATATATATATATATATATATATATATATATATATATATATATATATATATATATATATATATATATATATATATATATATATATATATATATATATATATATATATATATATATATATATATAGGTTCAAATACATCCAACAATTATTGTGTGATTGTAGGACCAATTGTGGTCCAATCATTTATAAAAGGTATTATGGTAAATCAATATTATAATTAATTAAAAATCAAATATATAATCTCAGGAACACGCTTTCTCACTCATCGAACCCTAAATACCCATCATCATCCTTACCCCCTTCCGCCATTTTCACTCTATCGGAAATCAATCGATCACCGCCGTCATTTCTTTCCTTCAACTGCTCAACGTACTCGCAAATCAGCACCACCGCCGTTGCAAATCAGCACCACCGCCGTCGGATGTTATTTAGCACCACCGTCGTCGCATATGATTTTGACAGACATCAGCACCACCGCCGTTGGAAATCAACACCACCGCCGTTGCAAATCAGCACCACCGCCGTCGCAGAGGATTTTGACGGAAGCGAGGGTTTGTGATTTTCAAGTCTAAGATTGAATGCTTGATCATTCTCCGAGAATGGTTCATGTTTTTAGCACTGTATTTTTTTTTTATCAAAATGCATTCTCTGAGAATGTCTTTGAGAATGGTTCATGTTCATTCTTTGAAAATAGTTCACATTAACAACACTTTCCTTACATTTACTGTTAAATATTCTCAAAGAATGAAAGTGTTATGGTTTCCATTCTCAGAGAATGCACATGTGCTACTGTTACATATTATCACAGTGAACAATGAACAAATAACACTTTTTAGAGGCATTCTCAGAGAATATTCATTCTTAGAGAATGGTTCATGTTCATTCTCAGAAAATGGTTCACATTAACCCAGTTTCTTATTTTTTTTTTACATATTCTCTGTACATATTCTCAGAGAATGGTTCATATTAACCCAGTTTCTTATATTTTTTTTACATATTCTCGCATCTTGAAAATCCTCAATCTCGCATCCTGAAAAATCCTCAATCTCGAATCATGAACTGCTGCGTCGAAGTCATGAACTGCTGCGTCTTCCTGCCATTGTTGATTTCTGATGCATGCACCTCTTGAAGAATGCAGACGCGGAAGAATTGTTCTTGTAAGAGTTGAATCGGAATATCGGATTGTAATTTTTTTGATCGTGTAATTGGATTCTCTGATGATTGTGTGTTATTGTAACCATTACAAATATGTTCAGTTCTGATTTTCTAATTCAATTTGACCGAATTGCCCTCTGTCGTTTGATTCTCATTAAACACGCGTACATTCTTTCTCTTTATTACAAAAATGTCATTCTAATCACAGCCATTGATTATTTGAATCTGATGGTCCATATTAAGTCCTACATTTGCACAATATATACTAATTTCATTTAATACTAACTATATATATATATATATATATATATATATATATATATATATATATATATATATATATATATATATATATATATATATATATATATATATATATATATATATATATATATATATTGAAAGGCAACTAGATTAAAAGAGGGCAGAAAAACCCAGCAAGATGCTGGGGCGCCCAAAGTCAAAATTACAGGGATTTAACTGCTAAACTAGGGCATTGAAGCCACTTAATTCTATCCAACTCCACTTTATTCGCTCTACTCTCCAGCCATTTAAAAGACTCCACTTGAATGTGTTCAAAAATAGATTTCGGATGCCATAGTCTGCTATTAAACACAGCTTCATTCCTAGCCATCCATAGAGAATCTAGCATAGCGATGCCAACCAGGACCAACACCCTTTTGACCAATTTGCCCTTGACTTTATTTTCCAGCCAATTCAGCCATTCCTCCACCGTCATGGTTCTGAGATCACGAAGACCCCACCAAATTCTGATGAATCTCCAAACCTCCTTAGCTCTTTTACAGTTGCGAAAAACGTGGGGTATAGTTTCGTCTTCCTCTTTACACAAGTCGCATCTTGAATTATCGAACCTTATGCCTAATTTTTTCAATCTATATTTCACAACTATTCTTCCTTTCCTGATTTTCCAGACTAAAATGTTGGTTTTTTTTTTGGAATCCAATTATCCCACCTGCTTCTTTCCTGCTGTTCCTGGAGTTTTTCCCCAATTTTTTTCTCATCCACGCAACTTCATAACTCTTCTTAGGACCCTCTGGACAGACCCAATAATCTTCACCTTCAGTCAATAAAAAGCTTTCCATATTTCTAACTAAGTTTTCGAGTTCTTCCATACTTCTCCCATCTCTAAGGTTTTCCTTCCAGTCTTCTCTCCACCTGTTATTATTCAACTTTTCCTCCACTGTGCTATCTTTTCTTGTCTCCAAATTGAACAATCTCGGATATTTCGTCTTTAAAGGTTTGTCTTCTATCCACCAATCCATCCAGAAACTTGTCTTCTTCCCATTTTTAACCTGTTTCTTAATAATCATTCTTGGGTCTAAATTTTCTTCTTTTAATTCGTCCCACTGTTGAACTATTCTCCTATAGTTATGTCCACATTTAATCTCTTTGTGACCTTTTAGAATACTATCTTTGCCATGAATACTGTCCACTACTTTTACCCAGAGAGCATTTTTTTTCCGTCTTATACCGCCAACAAAAGTAAAGCCATATTCAGCTCTTTTAGAGACCCGATACCTAGGCCCCTTTTTTTCTTTTCACTTGTTACATTTTCCCATTTTATCCAAGGAATATATATATATATATATATATATATATATATATATATATATATATGTAGATATATATATATATATATATATATATATATACATACATATATATATATATATATATATATATATATATATATATATATATATATATATATATATATAATGAGAGAACCTAAAAAAGTGAGAGAACATAGAAACTTTTTTTTCTACACAATATTTTTCAAAAAATATTGCACCCAATTTTTTTAAATGCTGCGACTATGGTTTTTTTTTTAAAATCAATTTTTTATAATATTTATATGCATATGCATATAAAATTCATATGTATATGCATATATGTTTATGTAAAAAAAATTCAAATTTTTTTTTTCAATGTGACGTATATAGAACGTCTAAGAGATTTAAAACAAATTCAAAAAAAAAAATCATTTTTTTTCATATGCATGTGAATATGTATATGAATATATACATATATAAACTTATTTTCAATTTTGTTTTCATATGACGTATATAGAACGTCTAAGATATTCAAAAAAACATTCAAAAAAATCAATTTTTTTTTCATATACATATGAAAAAAATGATATTTTTTGAATTTTTTTTATAATATCTTAGTAACACAATAAGAAAATCTTGGGAATATTTTTTTTGAAAAATATTGTGTAGAAAAAACGTTCATAAAATGGATTCTTAAGTTCCTAGGCTTTTTTAAGTTCTTAATTGAAGTTTATTCTCTCTCTCTCTCTCTTTCTCTCTCTCTCTCTCTCTCTATATATATATATATATATATATATATATATATATATATATATATATATATATATATATATATATATATATATATATATATATATATATATATATATATATATATATATATATATATATATAGTGACACGTTCAAAATAGAACAAAATTATATCGGAACCATAAAACCATATGAAAATTGCTCATGTTCACTTATGAACATGAGTAACTGTTACGTGGTTCTATGTTTAGCTGGTATAATTTGGTTCTGTGTTGAACATATATATATATATATATATATATATATATATATATATATATATATATATATATATAAATAAATATATATATATATATATATATATATATATATATATATATATATATATATATATATATATATATATATATATATATATATATATATATATATATATATATAGTCCGGATCAAATGAGAACAATTATTTTCCTAGGAACCTTTTGACTGAATTTTTAATATATATATATAAAATCTTTTTACAAAAGGTCTTAAATATAAGCCATTAGGTGTATTATGTCATTTTTTTGAAAAAAAAATTTCAGTCAAAAGGTTCCTAGGAAAAAAATGGTTCCCATTTGAACTTTAGTATATATATATATATATATATATATATATATATATATATATATATATATATATATATATATATATATATATATATATATATATATATATATATATATATATATATATAGGATGAGTTTGGACTTGTGTGTAGCCCAGACACTTATTGAGATTATTCCTTTTTTGTACTAGTGGTTCAAAATGACCTAACCAATGGCAAGGGAGTGGATGTGATGCTCAATCTGGAGGTGGAGCCAAACTAAGCAATAATTGCTTTGTTGAATCAATTAAACGAAAATAGGATCACAATCTCACGATTCAATATTTGAAATAGAAACACATACTCGAAGGAATCGATGATGTCTGACTAGATGAAGGAGAGGCTGCCATGAATGTTATCCTTTAATTGATCCGTTAATTGCCTTCAATTATGATGGAGTAATCGATTGTTGTATTCTTGTTTTTTCCGGTGTGCGATTGAGAGGAACACATAGGCGTTCCTTATGAAGTCGTGTGAAAAGAAAGAATGTAACAACAGTCTCAATTTGTGATAACCGAACAATATATGTATTTATGCACAGGGACCAATTTTGCCCATCACAAAGATTGGAGGACCTGTATTTAAAGCTGGGAGTATTAATAAGGCTTTAATTAAATTATATGTCGTGGATTAATAAAACTTATATAAATGGTATAAATAGTGTTTAAGGCTATTTAATAAAAATAATTCCTACATTCTCCCACTTGGCCATACAGCTACTTGTATCAAAATAAGTTGGCCATTTATCAATCCATTTAGGATATATTTGGTGAAAATATTGAGGAAAAATGATTCAATCGTACATACCTTAAAAGACATGAGATCCCATCGATTATACCTCAACACTTTCACAAAATATGACTTATGACTTTTATGGTTATCGTATCTGCTCCATAGAAAAATTAATGTTAACTTAAATTTGTATAGCAAAATAAATAAATTGTGTGGAAGATAGAGCTATAAGAGATTACATATAATAAAGTATAGTACTATGTGACATTAAGCGAGATTTCCTCTTAGGCCCATTCTCGCTACATGTTCAACCAAAGTCTTAGGCGGTAATCCTTTAGTAAATGAATTCGCCAACATTCATTTGTATTAATGTACTCCACGGTTACACAATTTTCTTCCACTCTTTCTCGAACGAATAGTTATTTAGTGTCGAGATACAGTCCAGCACCCATTGAACTATTGCTGTTAGAAAAGCTAACAGCAGTGTTGGGTGTTGAAATATGAGAATAGATGAGCAGATATAGATATTGAATCAATTACACAATCAATCACACAATGATAATGCAACTAAGTTAATTGAACAATGAGATATGAATAACATGTGCCGAATGATTTGATTAGAACTTGGTTTTACAATTGGGTTTTCTATGTTGAAGATATACGATTCTCGTAAGTTAATCTCGTAATCTCTCACCCTGGACACGGTATGGTATCACTGATATTTATACTGAATCAGAGATACCAATAGTACACCTATTACAGAGAATATCCTATCAGTGTACTAGCCAATAGGATACAAGATTCATGCAACACGTATTGTACTATACGCGTGCACACAAAAGACAAAATGACAGACTGTCAAGTCTTTGGATCCTCTATGCATTGCACTTCAGAGTCTTTAGACTTCGGTGTCTTCTCCTGTTTATTCACTTCGGGGTTCACTTCGGGATTTTCTTCATGGGTTGGACTTCGGATATGTCAACACTTCATCACAAAATTTCTCAACAATCTCCCCCTTTGTGTGAAGTGTATCCGAAGTCTATACTTGAAAGTTTCTTTTGTAAGCTCGCTTCAGAGTCTTTCTCACAGCAAGATACCAGTTCATATGGTCAATGAACTTCTTCTTCTTCTCAGTTGAATTTGCATGGCAGGCGTTCACGTGAGAAATCATTCCTGAAATGAAGGAGGAGGGATGGAGGCCTATGTAGTCAATATCAAAGAACTTGATTGTGACTTCGGTTTCATTTCGAAGTCCTTTGAAAACTATGCCATAAGGTTCGTCTAAGATCTCTCCATTTTTGAATCTAGCAATGTTCCGAACTACAACAGGAGGAGTATTCAAGGGATGTCTGTAGTAGGAACATAGCTCCAGGTCATGCTTTGCAAAACGGTGAAGATAATTGTTTGAGGAAGCCCAAAAGGTGATTTTTGATAGCAAAGGTAGACATTTCAGCATGAGCAGGACTGCCGGTTCGCAGAAGATCAAGAATCTGGATGAAGTCCATAGGATTCATGATGGGAAAGTCTGCTATTGAAAACCTGGATTCAACTTCGTCTGCCCCCCTAAGCACAAGAAAATCATAATTTCTGAAGCCCAAATAATTTTCAGCTTCTTTTATTGAAATGATTTTCTTGATCTTGTTTAGGCTCCAAACATAGTTTTGCCTTTGAATGTATTTGGCATGAAAGTTTATTTTATTCATCCAAAAACTTGCTTTCTGATCCTCTAGCACCGAAGTAACGAATTGAAGGAAAGCAAAAGTCTTCGGATTGAATGGAATATCAAGCTGGATGTCTTCGGAGTCAACAATTGCAAAACTCCGAAGAGGGAGTCTATTAAGTACATTTGGATTTTGAAATCCAAATAGCTTGATTGCTTCAACAGTCCATTCACCATCATTTCGAGCAAATTCATTTATTTTGATCATCAATTCGTAGTCTGCTCTTCTGGCCTTGTATATCTCTTCCATGTGTGGAGCAATGATGTTTTCTAGTGATCGGTCTGTTGAACTTCCAGCACCAGCCGATCCACTAGCAACCATGCCAGTGGTTGTGATAGTTGAGGTTGTAGGACCTGCAGTGGCTGCAGGGATCTGTCTAGGCACGCCCTGTGGCCTAGACAATCTGTCAGAGAAATTTATCAGAGGCTGAAGTGCAACTCTCAGTTTTGTAATCAAATCTTGTGTCAGAGCTGCATTTGTTCGTTGTAATTCCTCTGTAAATTTGTTGACAACCGAAGAGGTTTGGGCGGCAGTGAGCTCGTCAATTTTTGCTCTGGCCTCATCAAGCTGTTTTTCAAGCTTGGTACTTTGCTGGATTTCACTCCGAAGTCCTTGCAAGGTTTTCATGACTTCGGAGTTAGCTTTATCGGTTTTCTCAATGAAAGCATCAACTTTCTTGTTGATGGAGGTAACAGCTGATTCCAGCTTCTTTTCGAAGGAAGATTGGATCTTATTTTGTTCATCCAAGAGCTTCTTCTCAAGACTATTGATAGACTCCTTTATTCCTTTGGATAGAGTGAATTCCAGTGACTCTATCTCATCGGAGATATCACCAATGGTCGGCTTTGTGGGGTCGAATCCTGTTTGAGCTTGGATGAGCGTGTCAAGCTTGGAATTGAGGACTTTGTACTGTTTCATTAGTACAAAGCCTTCATCTGGTAGGTCTTCTTCTGATGCTCCTTCAACATTCAACGGAGCCATGTGAAAAGCTTCGAAGAGTGCTGCTGAAGTGGGATTTTGTCTTGGTGGTGAAATGGGTAATTCAAACTCAGGTAATGAAAAATCAATACCAGAGATGGGTACTTCAGAAGTTGGAGGAGCAGTTGTTGGTGGAGGTGGAGGAGGAATTGTATGTGGAGGTGTTTCAGGTCTGGTTGTTTTTGGTGGTGAAGTAGGGACAGTTGTTCGTGGTGGTGTAGGTGGTTTAGTTGTTCTAGGTGGTGATGTAGGAGAAGAAGGTTGATCATCAAGCATTTCTTCTTCTTGTTCTTCTTCATGGACTGTGGATGGAGTCCTTTCTGAGTCCGAAGACTCATCCACAACCATGATCTTTCTTTGCCTCTTCGGCTGTTTCCTCTTCGGTGTGGTTTTCACCGAAGTTTTTCTTTTCTTCTCTTCCTTTTTAGGACCACTGGGTCCACTCGCCATTTTCCTCTTCCCTTTTCCTTTAGGGATTTCTTTCACAGATGTCTCCTTGCTTAGATCACGTGTGGGATAAGGAATCACCAAGGTGTTGCGGTAAGAGCTCACTTCAATACATTCCATGGGAACCTTGGAGAGCATGACAATAGGAATTTGCGCACAGTAGACTGCGGGTTCATCATCCAATGGCGATACAGTGATTGGAGTATACCTCATTTCGGGGAGATGGGGATCTGCAACATATCCAACCTTTTGATAATGGGCATGAACAACAATTGCCCAGAACCTCACACTTGAAATTTCAGTCCCCTTCAGACTGTGATTGATGTGTGAACAGAAGTCGGCCCACAGAATAGAGGCGTAGTCAACTTTGACATCGTAGTAGATTCCGAAGAGCAGGCTCTGAAACGCCACACTTGCAGAATCTAATCCTGAAGTTCTTCCAGACAGACATCTGAGGAAGATACTAAAGAAGTATCTCCACAGATCGGGCAGTTGGTTCTTTTTAAACAGGCTGATCTTCTCGAGTCGGGGAAAGTAACCCATTTCATTGAACATATCGACGAGTTGCTCAGCAGAAGGAGTCACAATCTCCTTAGGATCGTAGATGGGAAGATGAAGAGCCTCAGCAAATTTTTCCTTGGTCAGTTGCACTTTCTTAGTTTTTCCCTTTGCATCTATGGTTTCGAAGAACACAACTTTTACATGATTGTTCGTGTCGAACAGGGCATTAGAGGTGTAATGTGCCCTGTGAACAAGTGCTGCTGGAATCGATGGTGTGCATGTTAGGGCATAGCCAAGAATCGATCTCTTCAGGCATTCAACAAGAGCATCGAAGGGCTTAGGGTAGAGTTGAAGGTTGGTGCGTAGTACTAGATTTGCTGATTGGCTTTTAAGAACAGGAACTGAAATAGCTTCAGTGGTTTGAGAAGATCCTTCGGCGGCCATTGTTGGTCAGATGGAGAAGATGAAGAAGATGAGAAGTTTGTGAATTTCTTTGAGAGTAATTTTGTAGGGAGAGATGAGCTTTGTGTTCGCGTAAAGAATGTAATGGAAGGGGTGAGAAGTTTATATAGTATTTGTGGTCCCTAGGTCATTAAATGCACGTTTGAAGTGGTCCAGTAGAAACAGGACACCTCAGCAGCTGCTCGTCCCACTTTCTCTGCAAAAAGGAGAAATACACGGCTGTCAGTTATAATGATTCAAAATTTGAACCGTTACCTTTTTGAGACGTCATTATGATTAATGGTTTTCATTTAATTTTTATTGACAGCTGTACGCAAACAGTTAAGACTCAGGGAATGTTTGTCTCTGTTGTTTATCATAAATGTGGAAATCATTTGAACATTTAATTAACTTCGCAGTTATGAAAAATTATGACCGTTGAGGTTACGCTTCAGAGCATAGAGTTCATCACTTCGGTGATTTTACTATTGACTCCGAAGAGTATTCTGTCACTTCGGTGATTGACAAATGATTGCGAAGTGTTCATCAATGCACCGAAGTCCATGTGTTTTTCTCTTTGTTTTTCTATTCGTTTTTTATTTTACTTTTGACTGATGCAATATGTCGTTTAACCTTAACTTCCATGAATATTATGAAAAGATGATTTCACGAGTTAATGTTCAGAATCATTCGAATCATTTTGGAAGTCCATTTTTCATTTGGAAGTCTGTTTGATTCAATATCGATCATGAGTGTATAAGTCTAATCACCCCATCACTAACTTGATTTCGCCTTTGGAAACATGTTTTGAGTTGTACTTATGTGCTTCAAAATTTTCAAATATAATAAAGATAACATCCTTTGCATTTGAAATTTAAAAAAGTTTTCATCAGTGATTTGAACGTCAGAAGTGTTTATGAAGTAGAATTTGATTGTTTTGATGGTTCATTTGAAAATTTTATTCCTTTTCATCGGTTGAAGTGTTTGGATACTTAGCTCAGATGACAAGCCTTTGAACTTCGTATCAGTGTACTAGTCAATAGGATACAAGATTCATGCAACACGTATTGTACTATACGTGTGCACACAAAAGACAAAATGACAGACTGTCAAGTCTTCGGATCCTCTATGCATTGCACTTCGGAGTCTTTAGACTTCGGTGTCTTCTCCTGTTTATTCACTTTGGGGTTCACTTCGGGGTTTTCTTCATGGGTTGGACTTCGGATATGTCAACACTTCATCACAAAATTTCTCAACAAGCAGCACTATTAGCACAGTAAAGCTTTAGTGGTCTTGCAATGGTGTCAACAGTTTTGAGCCCACCAATAAGGTTTCGTAACAACAGCATGTTACGTAGCATGGTAACATGCTACATATTCAGTCATCATAGTTGAAGTAGTAGTAAGCTCTTGCTTACGACTCCTCCAAGATATGGGTCCACCTGAAGTGTCATGAACATGTCTTGATGACTTGATGCATAGAGCATAGTAAGTTGGATTCAGGATATAACCTGGCTGGGAATACTAAATGGACTTTTGAAACACGTGAGAAATCATTGGGAAATGGTTGGGGTGAATGTGGTAATTTGAAAGGAGTTTCAAATTGGTAATTATTAACACCGACACGTGGTGCTTAAGGACTTCATGGTTGAAGAGTTTCGTTGGTATTCTGATGGAGCATGTGTGGTTCACCGACACATCATAACACCTCAAAATAGTCTTAGGGTGCAGTCATGTAGACTAAAGACCCCGAGAACCATGGGAAGTCACAATACGTATCACCGAAATGGAGTTGCGGGAAAGAAATACAGAATGACAAAATTGAGATATCATCGGAAGAGTGTCCGATTGGATCATCTGCAATTAAGTGTGTGAGTGTGAGACACTCTGAATACATAGAAAGAATGAAAAGTTCATGTAGACATAGATGTGAAATTTGAATTGAAAGTTTAAAAGAAAATAAGAAACCGATAATAGTTTTATGACAAGATCCGACTTGGTGATTACATCTTGGAGACTTGGTAATATGCAGGAGTAGCTGCCAGTCAGATTTTATGTTTCGCTTTCGCATGTTTTACTTCCCGGATAATTTGATTGTTCGAAAGGTCCACAGTCGCTCAAACTTGGGGAAGTATTGAATCAAGATTGTCATGAATTGGTTTGTATATTAACTAAGGAGTTAGACATAACAATAAGATTGCTACAATGTTCATGAGTACTTAGAAATGGAGATTTGAGTATTGGATAAACCCGCGCTCAATAGATTGCTTCATGGATTACATCACGAGCTATGTTGAGATGATAATATCTTATGGTCTTGAAGTGGATAGATATGAGTTATAATTTGCAAGGCGATTGTTCATTGATAGTACGAAAACGCATCGGTGACTCGATGTTATAAAACGTGTTGTTGTGAGTGATTTGTCTGGTAAAAGATATAAGCATATTAGTCAAAGCTTATTCGTCCCTTGACCCTGACGGGCTCAATGATTTTGAAGTTGACTAAAGTGCTGGCCAGCCCGGACTGAATTGATGTGTTAAACTAGAAGTCTTATGTCATATGCAAATCGGAAATCGGGAAACAGAGTACCGGATATAGATTGATCTCAATCCATGTCTCATGTCCGGAAATATCTTGTTGGACGAAGGATCATATGATCACTTATCTATGGACAGAACTGACTGGGTCAGAGTTCGGCAGCAGTTTCTAGGAAGCTATATTTTGCTGATTAATTGGAGGTTAAATTGGTAATTATAGTCATAGACTTATCCAAGTGGGAGACTGTTGGATTAGGTGTCTAAGCCATGACTTATAATTTGTATATACCTAATTAATAGTAGCAAAGTCAATTTGGGTTGCCCTCATAGCTGGAGGTTTGGTAGAAAGTCCGGGAGAGAGAAAGATTGATTATTATATGATTAATAAATCAATAGAAATAAAATAAATAGTTTATTAATATATTAAAGTGATAATATATTAATTAGAAACTATATTAATTAATTAGAAATTAATCTGGAATTAATTGGAATTAATTTGGTGATTAATTTAATTAATTAAAGGTGCAGGGGCTGAATTGTAATTATTCAATAGTTGAATAAGTGACATTTTTAGCAGGCATATAAGCCAGCGAAATTATGGTTAGGACAAACCATAATTTTCGAAAATAATAATAAGATAAATAAGAGTTTGAATTGTAAGATAAAAGGTTTATCTTATTTGAATTCAAAAATGTTTATCTCTAAAGGCTTATCTGCAACCAACTGAGAAACTATAAATACGGGTCCTGGGGAACCCTATTCTGCGCCACTTTTTGCTTCCATTCTCTCTGAAATTTTCGTCCATTACCTCCTGCTCCCTGGGTGTGATCTCATTTGAGCCAGGACACTTATGCTGCTCAGCTTCCAAGAAAACCTAAAGGTTAGTTTTTCTGATTTATTCTTTTAGTTAATTTTTATTTGGCCTTTAGGAATTTAGTTACATGTTCAAAGTTAGAAAACATAGATCCAATTTAGGTTGCATGTGAACTTAGGGTTTTAGTTCATAGATTTGCAGAAAACCTTTCAGTGGTATCAGAGCATTTGGTTGTTTTCTTATTGAATTGCTGTAATACTCTTTCCTAAAATTTAGGGTTTATTGTTTCTAAACCCTAAATAGGGCCAATCGATTTTTAGGGTTAGGGTTTTTGAAACCCTAGCCTCTCCCCTTTATTATTTTCGAAAATTGCATAGGGTTTTAGAAGGTATTCTATTTTTGGTAACTTTTGATTATTTAATAATTGGATAACCTTAAACCCATTGCTTGCCTTTTCGAAAATTAGGGGGTTTAAGATATGTTTAAATTAATTTGGTTAATTTGTGACACCTATCTGGATTTAATTAATTTAATTAAATTAAAAGATAAATTAAATCATTTAAAGGTTTAAATTTAATTTTTAATTAATTGTTTAAATTCAAAAATATTTTAAAAGGTTTAAAATACATCTTATACCTATCTGGATTTAATTAACTGTTTAATTAAAAGATAAATTAAATCTTTTAAAGGTTTAAATTTAATTTTTAATTTATTGTTAATTTCGAAAAAAGTAAATAGATAAACCAAGAATATTTTAAAATGTTTAAAATACATCTTATATATATTATTATTAAAAGTTAATATTATATGTATAAGATAATTGGTCGGTCAAATCAATAGTAGGCCTCATTCACGAAGCTGGTCTATAATGAGGGTATAAGGAAACTGCCTATAAAATGACGATTGAATGGGTGTCCAATCTCACCCACCGCTCTCTTGATCAGTGGAGGGTCGTTAGCCGAACGGGTTGATAGGACAGCTTAATCTCATTAAAAATATAATGTTATTAATTAAAGTACCAGAACAACTTTATAAAATCCCAAATCTAGTTACTTTAGGAAAAATGTAAAAAGATGCTAACCCATGAAATTGCACATTACACTTTATGAGACATTAGTGGAGCGTGTGTGGTTAACCGGCACACTAATAGGGGCTCATAAAGAGTGGTAATGGGTTTCTCATGATTTATCATTATTGATGGAGCGTGTGTGGTTAACCGACACATCAATTAGAGATGATAAATGACATTAAGGTTACCAAGCTAATTTGCATGGTTATTCACATCTAGTTTGTGATCCTCGGCATCCCAGTCACAAACAGTAGAGCATATCCGAGATTAAACATGCCATTGAACAGTTCAATGAATCTCACAGATCTAGGAATTTCATAAGACTGAAATTGATAAATGTTTATCTACATTTATGACCATTATGTTGTGATTACGGCATCCCTCTTCACACCATAGTTGGGGTATTTTGGATCCTAGCCTTGTTAAATAATATATTGGGTAATTATTTAAAAGGATTAATTAAACTAATAAATTCAAATTATATATATATATATATATATATATATATATATATATATATATATATATATATATATATATATATATATATATATATATATATATATATGTCTGAAGAAAGTGTCATTCTCCTCCTACTCCTCCTCCACCCATTTCTGAGAGCTTCAGAAAGCACCTGTTCAATATGGTAAGGCTGATTGGCCTTGACTATGTGATATGGCTTTGCAAATAGAGAATGGTTCTTAGTTTTTGCTGACAAACCATATCTGACTGAGTGTCCGCTCCTTGTTCTACCAAAGCATAGCATCACACAGTAGCTTGTGATGAGCATGACCCCTTGACTATTAAATCAAAGGAAGTTTGTTGCCTCATGCTACTAATCATTGACCCCGAGTTCCGCAGGGATTTAGAATTCCTGGGGTCAGATAAGTTAGCACAGCTGGTTGAGGAAAGGTTCCGAGAACTGGTTGAGTCTAATATCTTAATTTGTGGGTTATAGACCTTAGCCTCAGCCGGACAACCCCAAACCCTTAGATAATTTACTTTGGGTTTCCTGCCCGTCCATATTTCATAAGGTGTTTTAGGGACATATTTTGATGGAACACGGTTTAAGATGTGTACGACTGTTTTTAATGCCTCGGTCCAGAGGAATTGCGGAAGACTTGAGTTTGTAATCATACTACGCACCATATCCATAAGGGTGTCATTGCGTCTTTCCGCCCCATTTTGTTGAGGGGTACCTGGCATAGTGAATTGATTTACTATGCCATGAGATTTGCAAAAATCAGCAAACGGTTTGGGGCTTTGACCAACATCTGTGTGACGGCCATAATATTCTCCACCCCTATCTGATCTTACCATTTTTATCTTACAATCAAGTTGATTTTCAACTTCAGGTTTAAAGGTTTTAAACATTTCAAGTGATTCAGATTTTTCATTAATTAAGTACAAGTAGGTATAACGTGAATAGTCATCAATGAAAGTAATGAAAGATTTATATCCTCCCAACCCGGAAGGGAAAGGACCACAAATATCCGTGTGAATTATTTCAAGCAAGCTGGAACTACGGTTTGGACCTTTCTTATTTTTATTGGTCATTTTACCTTTCATGCAATTTACACAGGGGTCAAAATCTGAAAAGTCAAGATTTTCAATGATTCCATCTTTTATGAGACGTGTCATTCTTTCTTTTGATATGTGACCTAGACGTTTATGCCACAATCAGGATGATTTTTCATTGTCTCTTTTTCTTAGACAATAATGATTCCGAAAATTCATTATCAAGTCTTAATTTATAGAGGTCTCCCTCCAATCTACCGAATTCAACCACAAATTTAATACGAGATATTATTACATCGCCGTCATCAAAGTTAAAGCCATATCCATCATATTTACATTTAGATACAGATATTAAATTTCGAGTAATAGTAGGTACATATAAAGTCTTTTTAAGGACCATTCCATGTCCTCCATCTAATAGTAACACCATAATACTTATAGCTTCAACCTTCTTATCATTACCGTTCCCGACTTTAATGGTCTGTTGGTTGCTTTTCAATATTTTCTTTGTATGGAATCCCTGTAATGAATTTGTGATATGAACCATTGATCCCGTGACAATCCACCAAGTATTAGAAGGCACACTAATTGAAAAATATTCGTAAATCATGTAATTTGTAAGTGTACCTTTCTTTGCTAACCACTCCTTAAATTTCGGGCAGTTATGTTGAGTGTGGCCAAATTTCTTGCAAAATTTGCACTTAGCCTCCTTTTTAGTTCCACTTGTACTAGGACCAGTTTTCTGAGATTTGTTGGGACCAGAATTGGATTTATTCCCCTTGTTTGAACCCTTTCCGCCATTATTGAACTTCCTATTGTTTGAGTTAGTGGTGGTGAGATGAGCAACGTCGGGTTTTTCTATTTTCAGACGTTCCTCTTCTTGAACACACATGGCTATTAGTTCACTCATTTTCCATTTCTCCCTTTGGGTATTATAGTTGATTATAAATGGGCCAAATTGAGCCGGAAGGGAAGTCATAATGAAGTAAACTAGAAAACCTTTAGAAATTTCCATTTCCATGCTTTTAAGTTTATTAGCCATGTCATTCATTACCATTCTTGTTCATGAACACCACCAGATCCATCATACTTAGTTGTGAGCATTTTAAGGATAAAAGTACTAGAATGAGCTTTAGAGGTACCCTTAAATTGCTCCTCAACCGACTCAAGATATCCGGTGGCAGTTTTAGAATTAGGGATTGCTCCCACAGATCAAAAACACGTTTTTCATCAGTTGTAGATTTATTGGTTAGGGGGAGGGGCGATCAACCCTTAATGCAAAGTCTAATTCCATCACTCCAAGTGCTATTTTAACTTGTTCAATCCATGAGGAATAGTTCATTCCATTAAGTGGGTCAATGTTTGAAAGTAATCCAGTATGACCAAACAAAGGGGTTGAAATTTCAGTGTCGGTGTAATTAGGCTCTTAAATAATTGAAAAACAAAAAGAAATAATTGGGTACAAAAGACAACGTATTAACTAAAAGAACACAAAACAAAATTATTGGTAATTTCATAATTTAACTACTAACTTAACGTTTGTCAAGCGAACTAATTAAATTATGAGACACATATAATCTTATTAAACATACATATAAGTCATGCTTTGTCATTGGATAAAACGCAACTTATATGCAAATTATGCTAAATTGAGTTGTTCAAAATTATCATTCAACTTTTTGTTGGGAAATCGAACAATAATTTCAACAATTTTATACTACGATATTATTAAACTTCTATTTTATCAAAATAACCATTAGTTGGGCTGGTTACGTTAGCAATACAGAAGTTACAATCCAATAGATTTGACATGCTTATAAAACTACAAAATTCAGTATATTAAACAAAGTTGTGTATAAAGATTTACAATTCAACATGTAAATCTATCTGGTTTAAAATCATCTCCTTTCCCTTTTCAATCAATTTCCCACATCAGTAATTGATTAATCTCAAGAGCAATGCATCAATTTTCCAACAGGAAATCAGAATGTATGTGCTCAAAGAATCCAATATGTTGCAATCGAAAATCAATTTTCTAGACTGAAAATCAAAATCAAAATTGCATGTGATT
Source organism: Cichorium intybus (assembly GCA_023525715.1). Classification (NCBI taxonomy): domain Eukaryota; kingdom Viridiplantae; phylum Streptophyta; class Magnoliopsida; order Asterales; family Asteraceae; genus Cichorium; species Cichorium intybus. Next base: position 79,637,485 of record CM042015.1, read on the forward strand.
CAGTGTTCCGATGCAGACAAGATATTGAAATCGGAATTCAATATACTGAAATCGAAATTGAAGTGCACAAAAGATGAAATCGAAATCAATGATAAATGGGACTATAAGAAACGTTTGACAAAAATTGGTATCACGTCAAACACGTCAAACAGATTAGCGATTGATACTGACAATTAGTTTCTAGTTTTGAAAGAAAATGTGCAATCATGAGATTAAAACCGCTCTGATACCACATGTTGAATCAATTAAACAAAAATAGGATCACAATATAGCGATTCAAGATTTGAAATAGAAACACATACTTGAAGGAATCGATGATGTCTGCTTAGATGAAGAAGAGGCTGCCATGAATGTTATCCTTCAATTGATCCGTTAATTACCTTCAATTAGGATGGAGTAATTGATTGTTGTGTTCTTGTTTTTTCAGGTGTGCGATTGAGAGGAACACAGAGGCGCTCCTTGTGAAGTTGTGTGAAAAGAAAGAAGGCAACAACAGTCTCAATTTGTGATAACCGAACAATATATGTATTTATGCACAGGGACCAATTTTGCCCATCACAAATATTGGAGGACCTGTATTTAAAGTTGAGAGTATTAATAAGACTTTAATTAAATTAATTGTCGTGGATTAATAAAACTTATATAAATGATATAAATAATGTTTAAGGCCATTTAATAAAAATAATTCTTACATGCTTTAGTATGGACTTTTCTAACCCATTCCATTGACTCAAGTTTTGGTGGTTGCTTGTTTCCTTAATGTTGAACTTTGTGGTCGTTTGGGTGACATATTAGGGGTTAACACCTCTTTCTAGATTTATAGCCATATAACGAGCGGGACCTTATTGTGATAAGATTATTATTTAGAGTAGAGAATCGGGGTTGGGTCTAGTTGCTTGTGCATTTGCATTCATGCATCATTGACTTGAGTTATTGACATAAATAACATAAATTGTTCTCACTCTCACTTTATTCCAAATATAATAAGATTTTGAAACTTCAAATAAGAAAACGATTTGTAAAATGTTTTTGGGGAATTTGACTTGAAGTTAGATTAGCATTCTTATCCAATTTCATTAAGAGTCATGTTTCCAGGTTTACTCACAAGACTCTCCGAGTCTAAATTTATTATTGTAACATGTAGTCGCAGTGAAGGATTGTGGAAGATCTAAAAGTGACTTTTGAAGATATAGCTTGGACAACTAGAACACTCGTAAATTAAAAACCCTTAGATGTATTTGGTTGATTTAAGCTTTTGTTTTGATGATTTGTAACTCCCTCATAGGACTTGAAAAACTAAGGACATTTGGTTTATGCCTTTTGGGACCACGTATTTGCTGAAATTTCTTCAAGACAATTGGTTTTAATGAAAACTTGATTAAAAGTTGGGACTTGGATTTTAAACATCTTTTGGGAATATATTACCAATATGAAAGAACTAATGTCTCAACTCCAAGAACTCATTGATAAGGGTTTATCCACCTTAGTTCTTCCCCTTAGGGAGCACCAATATTATTTATGAAAAAAAAAAGATGGCTCAATGCGGAGGTGTATCAACTGTCGGGATGTAATGTCCCAAATTCCAAACCAAAATTTTCATTTTTAAAATCAGAGTACCATAAGGAAAACCATTTCATAAACCATAAACATTCGTTCATTGTCTTAGAAAAGCCTTATATTCGAAAACCATAGTAGATAGCTTAATACACAATAACCCAGCGGAAATTTTAACATAAAATACTTCAGATGTCATACAGTTATGCCATGCCACAGCTCCCCATCATAGGAAGTACCTGAAAACAATTGAGTGAAAGAGTAATTACAAAGCTTAGTGAGTTCCCAAAGATATCACACATTCCATCACATTCATACACACATACACACAATACATACAACATCCTGACATAGTCTTAACCCGTTATTGTCCTCTTTCCTAAACATCACCGTATTGGAACCCGGCACGACCCAAATCCGCATCATCCTATCGTAGGGATCTGACGGAGTCCTAACACGGCACTGGCCTTGCCCGCCAATTCCAAGCACAAAGTCGTAAGAACAAATCATACGACTACACATAAGCACAACCAGTTCTACATTGTAAAGCACACCTGGTACAGAGTTACATATGCATGTAACTTCATACATAGATGAATATTAATACAAATCCTCAAATGTTCATAACTGAAATGACAGGGATGAATATTTCTCTGTCTCTCTCACCCTATTCCTCTACCCTTTGCCTTGATCTCTCTCTCTCTCTCTCTCTCTCTCTCTCTCTCTCTCTCTCTCTCTCTCTCTTTCTCTCTCATTCTCGGCTGCTGCCCTTGCCTCTCTTTCTATCCTTCTATAACAAGCTCCCCCCGATAAATCATTCTTCAGTTCCGGCAACCAACATCATCAACATCCATGGCCTGCTACCTCTTTTCTACGTATGCAGCCTTGGGAAGGTTGTGTGTGTATGTTGATTTTGAATTTGATTTTCCAAATCCTTTGAAGGCCATAAAAATACGAAAGGAAGTTGATGATTTCAATCATTTTCTAAAAAAAAAGATAATATTAATTATGTATAATTGTAAAAAGTCTTATTTACCCCTCCAACTTTATTTTAAAAATAAAAATAAATTTATTTAAATCAATTAATCGTATCCATTAATTAAATGATCCAGTGGCTTAAAATGAAGTTATATAGTTCTATGTTTAAAATAATATTTTATGTTGCTTCTCTTTCATATACATATATATATATATATATATATATATATATATATATATATATATATATATATATATATATATATATATATATATATATATATATATATATATATATATATATATACATATATATATCTTATCTTATATCTTATAAAGGAAGCATTTTTCCTCTCACCACATGCATTTGAAACCTCCATGACTTTTCAAATTCCCACTTAATATAATCAATCTATTAACTAAAATACTTTTTACCACATTAATTTGAGATTTTTTTATCCCACATTGCTTCACATACATATATAACCTATTCTCTTTCTCTTATATAATACAATTCATTTGCTTTCATTATCCATCAAACTTGATCTTGCAAGTCTATTATTACTTAGTGATCATGTTATCATATAAACATTCTTTTATCACAAATTTTAAAAGATTTTTACTATTCAGTTTCAACTCTAAAAAGTATTGAAACTCAAAAGTAAAAATTAAAATTACTTAAAACTTTTAAAAACTTGACTAGGTTGGAAGCTTATAGTACGTCTTTTTAAAAAGTGACATCGGTGTAAACATTTTTCGATTCACTTATATGTATATATATTGAAATTTAGTTCCTTAAAAGTTTTAAAAACTTGACGAAGTTTAAAATATAGTGTGTCGTTTGTAAAAAGTGACACTGGTGTAAACATTTGTCGATTCACCAATATGTATATAAATAGAAATTTCAATTGTTAATGTTAACTATCTATTATAAAAGAGATCATTTAAAACAATGTGGTTCAACATTAATAATTTATTTTTTAACATATTATGTTGATATTTTTCTGTCTCACATCGTGTCACATATTTATCTAACATTTCATCTTTCATTTATACAATACCACTAATTTGATTACATTATCCATCAATATTCATCATAATACGACTTTCAATATCTATTATTAATTAAATATCATTTTATCATACAAACATGTTTTCTCAAAGTGATAAAGGCTTCTATTTAGAGGTTTTAGTTTCCAAAAGTATTAAAACTCAAAAATGAAGATGAATATTACTAAAAAGCTTTTGAAGTTTATATCTAATCTAAACGTATAATATTAAACATAAATTGTTGTCATAATTGATATCATGTTTGCATCAAAAACACGAAAAAGTTACATAATAACTTTCTTTAAAATCAATTATAAATAGATAGACAAAAATTAAAACCTAGAAACATGCTATTAAAATCTATTGTTAATTAGTGGTCAGTTAATCATAAAAAAATATGTTTTTATCTCAAATATTCAACAATTATCCTATTTCAAAATCATTGAAACTAAAAAGACGAATATTTAAAACAGTTAAAATTATTAAAATACCAATTGAGTTGCACGTTCATAGTAAGTCGTGGCTACAGTTCGATGTGTGATGACAACGTTGTAAACATTTTATTTCAGTTTCATAATATTTATGCACATCAAACTTTCAAACAGTAATTCTTCAAAGTTCAAAAAAATATGTTTATATATATATATATATATATATATATATATATATATATATATATATATATATATATATATATATATAAATATTATAATATATATCATTTAATCAAATATAGTTTAAGATGATTTTTTACCATGTACCACATTAATTTGAATTTATTAGAAAAAATAGATCGAAGTGGATATCGGTGAGTACCCGTCCAAATTTTACGAAAACAATTCTAAAACTAAAACCAAAGGTTCATGGAATGTTGCAACCGATTCCTAATATGGTTACAATCAATAACACAAAAGAACAAAGATATTAGAGAAATAATTTTAACCTCTCTACTTATAGATGTTTTCATTCACTTGAAATTTGTTTATTAAGCTATGTGGGATGAAAATTATATTAGTCTCTTTACTTATAGATGTTTGATTTCTCTTCAGTTGTGTTTCTTAAGCGATGTGGGATAACAAATTGACACAAAATAACACACTATGAAGGTAATTTTGATCCCACATCGTCATGATAAACCAACTCAAGAAACTTTTTTATTCTATAAATAAAGGTCCCCATCAAGTTAAAACAATTATATAAATCACTTGATATTTTTTACTTCTGGAAATATTTCCAAATATTAAAGTTCAATGGCATATATAGTTAACGTTTTCTTATTTTTTTAATGAAGTTAAGCTTTAAAAATTTAGCAAGTCGATCGAAGATGAGCTATGGATTCGTTCATCAAGTTGTACAAAATCGCATGCATTGTGCTGAATAATGCAATTTTGAACTTTTATTTCTTATGTAATATTGATGGTCAAAAACGATGATTTCTAATTTTCTCAGAGGTCATTCAATCAATATATATTTCGTTTATTCAAACTATATCTATTTTTTTATTATAAACGAAGTTATCCAAATCAATGTGGTTCAAGATAAATGATTCATCTTTTACCGCATCAATTTGAGGTTTTATTCTTTATCACACATTGCTTCACATAGTTAATGTCAATGACATAATCATTTTGATCAACATATTTGTTAAAAATTTAACTACATGACTTTCATTTGCGCAACGCGCGAGCATTCGTCTAGTATATATATATAGAGAGAGAGAGAAAAACAAAGGACGAAACTTGAACTCTTAACTTCAAAAAAAAAAAAAGAAGACGCATTTATCAGTTGACCAAAATGACTGTATATTTAAAAATACTCTAGTTTGTTTGAATTGTTTCATAAAGTACGATTTCATTCGTACATGCTTTATGTACTTCCGTTAAATTGTCGGCGTCACTATTTTTGAACGGTTATAAAAGTGACATGTAGTTATTAATAAATTATTGTCAAGAAAATACACATGGTTTCTAATAAATTATTGTCAATAGTTTTATAACCCATCCGGAAAATTATTTTTTAATTCCAACAGTTTATATGGTTTCTAATCATGTTCTCTACATTAGATGTCATTTGATTTTTCTATGCAAGTATCCTCATATGCACTCGGATGAGGGCCTGAGGGATAGGGCCGGCCCAATAGGGTGGACAAGCTGAGCGACCGTCTAGGGCCCGCCAAAGTTTAAGGTCCTAACTTCTGCTCTCTAACATATGTATTATATTAATCTATTCAATAAATACATAAAAATATATGTCACTTGCTTGGTTATAGACAATGCTTAGTCTTTTCTTAGATGATTCGGGTTCTAATCTAGGAAGTGACATTTTTTTATTTGACCATTCGGATTTTTAAGGGCCTCATATTTTACTTTTGTTCAGGGCTTCAAATCGGCTTGGACCGGCACTGCTGAGGGGGCTTTACTTTTTAATCTTTTTACTCCTACTAAAATAGACATTTCTAATTAGTTCATCTCCCCCGTTTCCTTTGACGTACTCTCTCTCACACTTCGCTTCCCATCATCCTTTAAAATTAAGACAAAACTTTATAATTAGTCATTGAGGTTTCCCAAAATATCAAGTTTCGTTTCTAATTTTTTTTTTATCTCAAGGATAGTTCTGTTGGTTTCGTTTTCTTATCATGCCTGGTCCTTCACCCACATGAAATGACTTATTTACCATTTATGAAGTTTTGTCTAAAATTAATGAAATTGGAAATATGATAAACGAGTCATTATTAAAGAATACATAATGAAATAATTTTTTGATGTAGCATTTTAATGAAAAAAATGAAAATGAAAAAGTTTATCTTACCTATAGAATAGGAGAACGTGATTTGCTTATTTATGAGACTTATTAATTTTTTTATTTTTTATTTTTATTTGTATAAGATAATTTTTATAATTTGTTAAAAACCTATGAGATCCACATAATCATTGAAAAAGCTCGTGACAAGAGCTTTTCAGTTTACAAACTCATCGAGAAATATTTTGGATTGAAAACTCTTCCAACAGTTTTTTCATTCGCGAAGATCTCATTGCCCGATATAAATATGATATTGGTTTGTAAACAATGAGAACATCGAGAGCATGAGCAAAAAATTGAGAGAGTGTGTAGTAAATATTTGTATAGATTATTTAGTAGTTAGTTTAATGAATAAATCTCTCTAGTTCATACAATGGACGTAGCTTGATCCGTGTAGATCGAGTGAACCACTGTAAATCATTGTGTTCTTCTTGTTGTTTTCATTTGTCTTGATCAAATGGTAGCAAGTGCACCATCGAGGTCCTCCCAGATCCAAACTGTCTACCGATTTGTTTGGTAATTTACCAGTTCAGTTGCATACTACTCACTTTAATTTTATTGATTCATCACTGAATTTCTTTGTTGTGTATAACCTTACACCAAATCATGCCTTTTTAGCATATTTAGAATACATTTTAATCGCATCCTCTAACGATGGGAAAGTAGCATCTTCTTGAGGCATAAACTCTTTTGCTACAATTGGCTTCCACAATTATGACTTCCCACGAGGCAAGTCCACAAGATTACAGTCGTACGATTCATATGTTAAATGTTCATCATCACCACCTACATTATGGGCAATTATATACATTTTATTAGTGCTTAATAATAATCCTTTAAATAAATTATATACATGATTATAAATAAAGAACATGTAAATCATTAACAAATTATATTAAATCTACAAGGTATAAAGTTTTACATTATTATTGATGTAATGTAAAATTAGAAAACAATAAAACTCTAATAAACCAAATTAAACAACCACACACTATCACCGATGATGACTTTAAAATTATGTTACTCGACACATAACTACTTTGATAACTCAATGAAAAACTCATGCACAATCACTTATGAGAACTCTTAACATTATTTATTACTAATGATTAATTGGCTTACCAATCAACTTTTCACAGATGAATTAGTTTTTTTTATTCATAAACAAATTCTGCTAATCAATCAACTATGCATACATGATTTCTGTTATGGATTCCAAAAAAACTTCATTAATAATCATGTATTCATTTTTGATTTTGTTCCAAAACCAAAAATCCATAAGTCTTAATCATAATAAAATCATTGATTATTTCCCGGATCAAAATTAGTAATGAATTTTAATAAACCCAATTGAACAAAAATACAATATCATTGCTGATGACTTTCAATTTATTTTATTTGGCACACAATTACTTTGCAACTAAAAAAAACCAATACACAATCACTAATCACCGATGATGAGTAAGAAAATACTTATCACTAAGATTTGGTTACTCAACAATCACTTTTTCACACACGAATTACTTTTATCAATTCATGAACAACTGTTTCTTAGTAATCAACTATTCATACATGAATTTATTTATTTATTCATCAATTATTATGTTCTAGAACCGAAAACTCATAAGTCTTGAACATAATAACATATATCTTGAAATGCAAAAGACATAACGGATTACATTCATAGATGAAGTCGTCATCAGTAAAAAATTCTTTTTTGCAAAACAATTATCATGAATTCATACGATCCCCATAAACAACATTACAGAATCAATGACTAGTAATTATCGATTACTTGAGAAAAGCATTACAGAATAAAAAAATCCAATTAAAAATCGTATATTCATTAATGTTTCTTTCCCAAATCCAAAAAATAAATGTTATATGGATAAAAACACATAGCTTCATTCTCCTCATTATAGTTTTCATCATTTTCACCATCGTGAGCGTCGTAATGCAAATTATCGTCGGCCGGAGATAATGTTGTAAATTTCTTAGTTGGACGTGTATGTAGTGGATTATGTCAAAAAACCTAATTCGTTTTTTATTTTTTATTTTTAGAGCTTATATTTTATCGAAATAAAAAAGTGAATATATCAAAATTCATAATTTGTTATTCTCTTTCAATAGACATCTATATTAACATACTAAAAATGAAAAAAAAAATTCAAATTTTTTTTTGAGATTATATTTTATCGAACCAAAAAACTCTTGTGAATTTAAATAAACAATCATTGATCATTTAATAACATCTCATGTGAGATCATTCTCTTTCATATTTTATCGAAATAAAAAACTGAATATATCAAAAAATTTGTTGAGATTATTCTCTTTCATATGTGAATGATCATTGAAATTATTTTTTTCAACAATATTGATCATTCAATGACAATTCATGTGAATTTAAATAAAATTTTAGATTCAGATGTGAATTTCACTAAATTCATATTGAATTTAAGTAAATTCATTTATATACTTTACAATTTCAACAATTTGATAATATACAATTGAATTAACTAGGATTCACAAATTAATTTACTTAAACTTACATGTGAATGAACAAAAAAAATCGGGTACAATTATCGTTTATATGTGAAAATATATATCTAAAACTAGATTAACACTATTTTTAACTTTTTGATCATAGACAAATGAATTAATTTAGATTCATAAATTAATTTGCTTAAAATTCACATGTGAATGATCAAAAATTATTTAAAAAACTGGGTACAATTACCATTTATATATAAATTAACATGTCTAAAACAAGAAACACTTCAAATTCACAATGTGAATATAAACTGTACTAAATTTTGTATGAAAGATAATTCACATGTAAATGGTCATTGAATTCAATTTTTTCAATAATTGTAAATCACTCAATAACAACTCATGTAATTCTAAAAATATCTTTAGATTCAGATGTGAATTCAAGAAAAAATCACTTATATTTTTACTATTTCAACATTTTGATGTCATATACAATTTAATTAAGTGAGATTCACAAATGATTTACTTAAAGTTTACATGTGATTGCTCAAAAATCATTGAAAAAATCGGATAAAATTGTCATATATATGTGAATTAATATATCTAAAATAACACAGTTCAGTTCAGATTCACATGACCAATCTGAACGAAGTTGAAGTATAAAAAAAAAAAAAAATTTGTGTATCAATATGGATGTATGTTTATAGAGGATGAAAAATTATGAATTTTGGTATTTTTTTTTTGAAAAAAGAATAAATTTGAAAACTAAAAAAACATAAAAATGAAGTGAGTTTTTTTGCTATGATCCGCTACATGTGCATCAAATTAAGAAATTTACATCATTTTCTCGGGCTGTCGATATTTTGTATTCCGACCGTACGATTAGTTCATTGTTTAGTCAATGTTCTCTATTGAACCTAACCATATATATATATATATATATATATATATATATATATATATATATATATATATATATATATATATATATATATATATATATATATATATATATATATATATATATATATATATATATAACAAGGATCAATTGATGACCAAAAAAAGGTTGAGATCGCGAAACCAGATCTGAGCCATCTATTTTAATTGGTCTATGGATATAATTAATTACCAATATTGTAATTATTAACTCATTTAAATTTTAAACTTTAAATTAAACATAACACTAGAAGTATTAAGGTAATTAACAATTACCCTAATTTTATCAATTCATGTAATTACTCTCTCTCATCTCTCTCTCACCTCACTCAGTACCCTAATTATTATCTCCGCTATGCTACAGATTGCCGTCCTTAAGTTGGCATCATATGGAGTGGAGAATTCACTTGCACAGACCACCATGCGCAGTGAGCTTGGCAAGATCACTCTTGATAAAAACATTTGAAGAAAGAGACACACATGTCATGTTCATTTTTGTGAAATATATTTATGTACTTTAAAGCATATTGGTCTAGGACCTTTTGGAAAACACAATGTTACAACATGTGATCCTTTAAAAGTATTAAGCATATTGTAATAAGATGTGTAATTAGGGCTGTAAATGAACTGAACGAACACGAACGAGGGCTTGTTCATGTTCGTTCATTTAAGTTAGTCGAACAAATGAACGAACACGAACGGATAGACGAACAAGTTTTCTTGTTCATGTTTGTTCATTTAACAAATTGTCTTGTTCATATTTGTTCATTTAACAAATTGTCTTGTTCATGTTCGTTTGTTTATGTTCATGAACATCCTAAACGAACATAAATGAACAAACATAAACCAACATAGATAAACAAAAACATTTGAATGTACAAAACATAAACTAACATATAATATTGTAATATAACCAAATATAATCGAACATATATGAATATAAAGCGAACTTAAATGAACAAACATAAACGAACAACACAAACGAACGTTCACGAACATAATTGAACAAACGAGACCGTTGTTCATGTTCGTTCATTTAACCAAGCGAACGAGAATTTGTGTTCATGTTCGCTCATTTATTAAATAAACGAACATAAACGAACTTCCTGCCGAACATTTGACAAACAGTTCGCTGAACGTTTGGTTCGTTTACAGCTCTATGTGTAATCATATTTAGCTTACTTTTCAAATTTTGTAATATATTATTGGCGTGCCGTTTATTTGCTTACTTTTTTCAATTTTTAAATGTTTGTGATTTGCTAATAGAAACATAATTGGTTTTAAAATGGTTCAATTTCAAACCTCTTTTCAATACACACACATACACACACACACACACACACACACCGTATACAACCATCGTTGATGAATAATGTTAATCATTGAAGATTAACACCGTAAAAACCACTTTTTATTAATCATTAAAACATGAACATATAAATTTTATTGCTAATCATCAACGATTATAACTTTATACAACTTTAACATAGTCATAATAATTTATGATTAAATATATGAATGTATAAATGATTAAAATAATTATAATAATTTCTAACCATTGTTGAATATGTATACACAACATTATAGTCTGTAAATTATTTTTAAAACAACTTTGAACTCGATTTTGCAGGTGTGAATCCATGAATAACAATGATCACGGGTGCCCATTATTTGTTTATGATTTAAATTGCATTATAATTTTTTTTGTCTACGTTGTGTTGTAATCATTGATGATTAAAATCACATTGTATTTTTTTATCTATATTGTGTTCTATATTCATTTACGATTATAGTTGTAGTTGCTTTTTAATCTATACATTGTTGTTTATTCATTTATGATTACACTTATTTCTTTTATATCTACATCGTTATTTATACATTCATGATTACAATTATATTGCATTTTTTTTAACTTTACATTGCGTTTTATAATCATTTATGAATAAAATTGTATGAATTAATTGATACAAGGAAAAACGTATTATGAAGAAAAATGATTATTACTATATGTTAATAAAATAAAAAAACTAAAAGAATAAGTAAAAAAACAAGTGACGATACATAACCTGAAATTATTAAAAAGTACAAATTAATTTATTATTTTTTTGGTAATAAAAATCAAAGTCCTAGATTTAAGGTTATTATAACTTTGTTATAATTTAATTAAAATACATAATTACTAATATGCCATTATAAATTGATAGCTTCAGAACTGATCTCGCGATATCAACTTTTTTGTTGGTCTCGAATGAACCTTTTATATATATATATATATATATATATATATATATATATATATATATATATATATATATATATATATATATATATATATATATATATATATATATATATATATATATATATATATATATATAAACAAAATTCTTCTTGTTTTTTGTCCATGTGAACCGTTCTCCCAGAATTCATTGTTTCTTCCTGGTTGTTTTTATTTATTTTGAATTGTTGATCTACAATTTCCAATTTTGACTTTTTATCCTCCCAATTATATATATATATATATATATATATATATATATATATATATATATATATATATATATATATATATATATATATCTTCTATACCTAATAAATAAAAATAAAATATGCCACGTGTCAATTTATTAAACCACCTTCTCCTTCCTCCACGTGTACTATGAAATTTTCAAAAAAATAAAGCTAAAAATCAGCAATAAATATCACGAAAATTAAAATAGAACAGCCATACAAGTTAAGTGATAAAAAGATCCATATTTTTCGGGAATTTGAATATCTAACCCGTATATACATATAAAATCAGAAAACAACTAACACTAATAATCAGGAAAATAAAGCTAAAAATCAGTAAAGCTGACACATGTAATACTCCAGGATTTTTTCCATTGACTTCAAATATATATATAAAAATCAGAAAACAAATAATGCTAATAATCAGGAAAAATAGCTCAAAATCAGCAAAACAACAAATGCTAAACTTCAGGAAAGATCAAACCATTATCGCTTGATTTCAAACCTATAAATCACACATACACAATTCATTTATACTCATCTTCTTCATCTCCCTCTCCCCGATACAAGTGCTGCTCATTCATTGATCTGGAACCTAACATTCAGCTACAACATGTTAGTATCTTTTTTATATCTCTTTGATAATCTAATCATATATGTATCTATGTTATATTCTTCAGTTGTTATTATTTGTAAACGTAAATGTTTGATAATCTTTCTCAGTATTATCTACTCATCACTATAAGTTTCTGTTTCTGAAACAAACACATCACGCACACACAGGCAGAAAAGGCAAACACATCACACACATGCACAGAAATAGCAGCGTACTTTCATAATAATCTTGGAATTGTAATACAAAAGATAAAAGGTCCAAATCTGTATAATTATTAGTTGAAGCATTATAAGGTTTAATGCAAAAATAGCTAAGTACTTTCATCTATTTTTCATTATAGCATCTTATTTTCGATTTTAACCAATCCTTGTGTCTTAAGAGCTCCCATAAGATGATACCAAAGCTGAAGACATCTGCTGTAAGGTCGGTGTTTAATAAACTTATAAACACAAAAGAAAATGAATAAAACAAATAGTAGTGTACTTACATTTCTATACCCACATTAGCAATATACTTACATTTTCTTCACACATAATAGAAATGTAATTATATTTATTTAACAATACTAGCAATATGTAGCAAATAAAGTACGTTGCTATTATAGGTAAAAAAATAAGGTAATAAAAGGTGTTTTTGATTGAATAAATTTTGTCTAGGCAGCCACAGTCACTTGAGTATCAAAGTGTCTTTGCTGTAAGTGTGTGATTGAATAAAAGGTCAATAATAAAGGGTGTTTTTTGGTTACATCCAGTTACAGAACAAAAAGTAGAATAACTTAACAAATACAGAAAAAACTAAAAAAATTCAGTTACCAAGGTTAGACAATTGGAAAAAACTTTCATTCTATGATCTTAACCCTAAATAAAAACAACAAAGACTTGGATGGGCTAGGTACATACCTAACTTTAAAAATATTGATCCATCAGGAAGAAGCTTCATTATTGACGTATTGTTGACCAATAACTATTTTGAATATCCACTCCTAAAAACAAAAATTTCGGATATTTCAAATGTATATTCCAAATTCGTTTTCATATCTTCAAATTTCAGAGGGACAATGAAAATTTTGAATTTAATATATTAGTCATCGCAATAAGTTAAAGATTCAAACCTTATACTTTGATAGGATAAATATTTTTGGTTGCGGGTTCCCGAAAATCTGATTTCGACCTTCTGGATCGACATCCTTGCTTAATCGACAATCGCATTTCAGTCTCCGGTTCTTTTTTTTCTGTTTATCCACTGTCCTGACATTGACCGACGGTGTGTTGCAACTTGCAACTTCCACCGATTGATCGGTTTTGTTTATCCTCTCCATCTTCAAGCTTCATTGTCGATAACCTAAAGGAAAGGTCATTGCTATGTATTTTTATATTTCCTGTGATAAACAATATTAATTAACTAATTTTTTATAAATGCCTTTAATTTATAAGATGGTTATCACTTAATAACGTTTAAATAACTAACCTTTAACTGTATATTCATACTGTTAATTAAAATTACACTAATTAGATATGTAATATATTATGTTAAATTATTAAATCTGAATAATTATCAATCGTCAAAATTTAACTATTTTTTATTAAGTAACATAATTTTTATAATTAAATTTAGTATAAAAAACTAAAGTAAAGTGCAATTCCATATTTTTAAATAACACCTACTTACGAATCAAACGTAAATAATTATTTTTAAAATTTTTTATTCTCTAATTGTTACTAAATTTTAGCATTTAATTTACAGAAAATATTATATAACAATAAATTATTGATGGCTTTTCGGAAAATTTTAAAATATTATTTTTCAAATTTTAAATACATTTATAATTGCTAACGGGACAATAGTCGGTTTACCTTTTCCCTCTAAAAATAGATTTACTTCGCAAATAGAGTGAGATTGGAACCGTCTTAAGAATATGATTAGAATAGTTAATTGATTATCATTTTTGTTTGATTGTGTTGTTGTGGATAAATTTAGTGTGTAAATATAGCAATGTACTCTCAGTTTAACGTGTGTGTATAATTATGTTAAGTTCAGCTCAAATGACAAAATGTCTCACACAAGTAATTAAATTGTACGATTTTTGGTTTGTTTTAGCGAAATATTGAATCGAACTGCGTGGTGCTCGCCCTTAACAATTTGAACATAGCGTTCGTAATTCCTAACTAAAACCAGCAAACTTTATCATATCATTTAAAATATCAAAATAAACAAAATTCACAAATGACAATTTTATCATCTGCAATATTGATATTTTTTATATTATTTTATATATTTTTTTAATCATCCCGTGTATTACACGGGTTTCTAACCTAGTATATATATATATATATATATATATATATATATATATATATATATATATATATATATATATATATATATATATATATATATATATATATATATATATATAGGGGAAGGATCAATCGAGGCCAACGAAAAGGTTGAGATCGCGAGGCCAATTCTAGACCAATCAAATTATAAGGGCATATTAGTAATTATAGATTTCAATTAAATTATATCAAAATTATAGTTTCCTAAAATGTAGAATTCTGATTCCTAAAATCTAGGATTCTGATTGTTAGTTACCAAAAAAACTAATAAAATAATTTTACTTTTTAATAATATCGGATTATACAACGTTATTATTTTACTTATTTTTTATTTTTTATTTTATTAATAGATAGTAATTATTATTTTTTTGATCAAAATATATTTTTCATTGTATAATTTGATTTATACGATTTCAATCATTAATGATTATAAAACACAATGTAGTTTTATGTTTATATTGAATTAGTTTTTAATGTATTTGTAGACGTAAAAAACGTCGAATACAATTGTAATCATCTATGAATACAGTTGTAAATATAAAATGAACAGAACAAAATGCAAAGATAAAGAATGTGATATATTTGTAGAATAAAATACAGTTTTAATCGTAAATGATTACAACATAATGTAGAGAAAAAGCACAATGCGGTTTTAATCATAAATGATTTCATCACAATATACTATGTGCTTCTTAAATCTTTTAACTTGAAATGTACAACTTTGACACATGAAGTTGTGCTCCTTTTTTTCTGTTGAAATCTGCATAATTAGAAAGTGAATCATAAGTGATTATCAAGGATGTAAGTCATGAATATTTAATAATCATGCATGATTCGCAACCATCAATACCAAACTAAAATCAGCAATGAATATGAAAAATAAAAATGATGTTTTTTTGAAAAGAATGAAGTGGCGCGTGTTAATTCTCAATGATTGCAGAAATAACTAAATTACATATAAATGATTTCAGAAATCGTTACCTGATGATTGTGAACCGATTAGAAGGTTAATCACAAGTGATTAGCAGTGATGATTGCAGAAATCATTACCCTTGATCGTTATTCTTGCTCCTCCCATCACATTCAAAAAGAAATAGGGCACCCATAATCATTGTTATTCTTGGAATTGCACCTGCAAAATCGGTGTTCTAATCATCTATGCAACCATAGTTATAATCATAAATGATTATAACCACATTAAATCTGTTGAAAGTTATAATCAGAAATGATTCTAATTGTTTTTCTATTTAGATTACATTCGTCAATCATTGATGATTAATAAAACAAAAACTATTTTGATTCCATTATCATTGATTACAACTAAGTATCAACCGAATTTTTTTTCATAATATTCATTACTATTTGCAAGTAAAAAAGTAATGCTAAATAATCTTAAATGATTAAAGTATAATTACAAGTAAAAAATTGAAAGTACGTTGTTATTTCTTGCATTTTGCCCAATCAATGGACAAACGCAAAAAATAACAATGTATTCTCATTGTTTTTCTAATATAACAGCACACACACACTACTATATACTATAATCATAAATGATTAACGATTTAATCATAACTGATTAGATGGTTTAATCATAACCGATTAATGGTTTAATCATAAATGATTTAATTTTAAGATTTAACTAGTTTAAAGTTTTTCAAAATGCTTTTCAAAACATATATGATTAGATTCTATCACCATGGAAGGTGTAACTACTAAAAAGCAAATCGAAAAAATAAATCAGTAGATATAAAATGAATAAACTAAAACCAAGAATGATTATGATGGAGGGGTGTTACTCGATAAATTGATTGGGTGACACAAAAGTCTCCACGTATTTCGCTCCTTCATTGAACTCAATTTTTTCCGGTAGAAGTCCTCTTTTATTGTCTCGATCTTTCTCCATGAGTCGGATTTCAAAGAGTATATATAAATATTGGGATGGTGGGTTACATTCTTCTTCGTAATCAGAACTAGGTTTAGACAACATCTTATAGTCAGCCGTCAAGGGTTCCGTAAAACTAGATCAGCGTAGTATCAAGTCTTACATGGATAATTCTTATGCTCGGAGATTATGCATACGCACACCAGTCCATGGAAGGATGTTAGGATCACGATCGATCGAACAGGTCCGACATTGAAGGGCAAAGGGTGTTGGCAGTTAAACCATCTTTAGGTCTTTCGCAGTCGATAGTGCGGAACGTGTACGGTAATGGGTTTGATGTTTGAAATAAGACGATAAGTTTGAGGTTGTCGTCGGTTATATGGAGGAGGTGCATCTGCGCAAAAACAGACATTGTTAGGAACGACCGCCGGTGCTTGGAAACAGACCTAAAACACAGTACCTGTAGAGCTCGCTCGGTAGAGAAGAAAAACTTGTAGCTTGAAGCGTGAAAGAAAAAGAAAGACGGAAATTTATACCATGAATACTAGCTCCATCTTTCTGAATTATAGTTCTTGATCAATTTTGTTGCAGGTGCATCGGGACGTGGTGTGCAGCAAAGAGGTGGCCGGCACCATTTTTAACAAATATTTAGGGTTTTTGTTTTGTTTAGATGAGGAGGAGACTACGTAGCTTAAGTAGAGAGAGATAGAAATTTTAGGAGTTTACAAAATTAGGAAATTGTTTAATTACGTTACTACCCTTAGGCAATATTTAATTTAATTTAAATTGATTTAAATGTAATTATAATTACAAAATACCCCCTTAATAATAGCCGTAGATCTAAAATATTAGATGGTCCAGATTTGGTCTCGCGGTCTCAACCTTTTTTTTGGCCTCAATTGATCCTGATTCTATATATATATATATATATATATATATATATATATATATATATATATATATATATATATATATATATTATATTATAATAAAACAAACCATTAAATGCCACATGGCATTTTTCTAGAGTTTCTTTTTGCCACGTGTCACATTTTTATGCATGTTAGTCTTCTTTTCCCGCCTAAACATCAAGAGTCCGGAAATTTAATTTATCTTGCGTAATCTGATCCTATATTAACTCTCAATTTCATTCCTATCTAATTGAGGATTCTAAATTTAAATTCCTAAAATTATGGTAAATCCGACTAAATAAGGATAACTTCACGTAATCACCTTTTAAGATTCCCAATCGTATTCATTCATCCTGCTTGCACATCTTTATTGATCTACACAATCAAAAGTACAGAAAGGAAGTAATTACTTTCAAAGATTGTAGTTACGACATTAGTATATATTTTTGTGTGTGTGTGTGTGTGTTTTTGTCTCTACAGTTTAATAATCGCAACGGCGTCAACAAGAGACCCCGACAAGGCTGGTCCGGCCGTCATATTATCCTACGCCATTGCAGGACTCTGCGCACTGCTCTCCGCCTTCTGTTACACCGAGTTCGCTGTTCACATGCCGGTTGCCGGCGGTGCATTCAGCTATATCCGCGTCACTTTTGGTTTGTTCACATTCAGCTCTTATGATGAAGAAAAACAATCTTAAATCCACTTGATTTGAATGTATTTGCTTTTTTTTTATTGTTTCAGGGGAGTTTACTGCATTTTTAGTTGGAGCTAATCCGGTAATGGATTACGTTTTATCAAATGCTGCGGCCGCAAGAAGTTTCACTACAGGGGCGGAGCCAGGAAAAATCACCGTGAGGGGCACAAAATATTTTTTTCCGGCAATATATAATAAAAAAAGTCTACAAAAAGTACGATAAACATTACATATGAAAAACTACCCTACGAAATTACATTTTAAATGTGACCTCTTCTATCTTTCATTTTTTGGAATCGATTAATGACGTTTTCAGTTTTAACATTTGTAAGTGCTTCGTGTTCTACACTACAAATCAAAGCGTCGTTCATGAACTCGTCGCTCATTTTATTCCGCAACTCCGTCTTCAAAAGCTTTATTGCCGAAAAACATCTTTCAACGGTTGCGGTTGCGACCGGCAAAACCAAAACTAGCTTTACTAACTTATAGACCAAAGATAACGACCGGTCTTTTCCTGTTTCGACCATCGAACGAGCTAGCTCTGAAATTCCTTTTAAGTTAGCAAATTTAGGATGATGCGTAACAGAGTGATAATACGTATCAAGTTGGCCCGCAAGACGACTTCTTTCCGAATCAACCGACTTAGAAGTATTTTAAAATACCTGTTGCTTGACAGCGATTAGATAAGGAAGTACCGTCATCTTCAACATACTTCAAAACTGACAAAACTTCTTCAAACATCTTCTCTACGCTCATTAATGTTTTAAAATGTGAACCCCATCTCGTATCTCCTGGTCGAATTAGAGAAGTTTCTTGATTCAACCCACTTCCACTTTCTATTTCGCCTGACCCGATTGCAGCTGCCACTCTTGCTTTGTGATTCTCTCGTATGATATCTTTTCTTTTGCACGATGCACAAACAACGGTCACCACCAAACTTATATACTCAAAAAAGTCTTTAACGCCTTCATGTTTCTTTGCAACCGCCACAACTACCAACTGAAGTTGGTGTGCAAAACAATGAATGTAATGTGCCGAGTCATTCTCTTTTAGAATTAATGCTTTTAATCCGTTGAACGCACCCCGCATATTGCTTGCTCCGTCGTAACCTTGACCTCTTAACTATTTCAACAAAAAAATAATAAATAAATAAATAATAGAATCAAAGAAAGTAATAATATAATAGATAAAGAAAATAAATAAAGTATTGTAAGTTTATAAAGCTCACCTGAGAAATACTCAACTTGTTTTTGGTAAATACGGAGTCGATGGCAGCCTTAAGAGTTAAAGAAGATGTATCTTTCACATGAACAACTCCGATAAATCTTTCTTTCACCATTCCATCTTTATCCACATATCGCAAAACTATGGCCATTTGTTCTTTACCGGATACATCACTCGACTCGTCCACTAATAAAGCAAAAATACCATCTCCAAGATCATCACAAATTGATTTGATAATCTCGTTTGCAAAGCACTCAACAACATCCTTTTGAATTGTTGGAGATGTCAACTTATCATTTTTCGGAGCATTTTCTAAAGTAACATTGTAGATGCTCTCGTTATGATTTCTAAGGAATGTTAACATCTCAAGGAAAAGACCTCTATTATGAGATTCTTCTGATTCATCGTGGCCACGAAAAGGTAAAGAGCATCTCAACAAAACTTTACAAGTGTCGATGGTAGCACGTAAACGAATTTCATAGTTGCTCTTTTCTAGTGCAGTTTGCTTATGAATTGATGCACCTATAGATTGGCCACTTCTCATTAAAAGTTCACATTTTTCTTGGGCTTTGTTGTGATAGCTTCCAACTTGACCAACATGAGTAGATAATTTATCTTTTTTACTCCAATTGTTAAATCCATCCGTAACAAACGTACTTGAACCCCCTTGATTTTCTGCAACATCTCTAAATAAGTAGCAACACAAACAATACGCTTTGTCTTCTTTTATGCTATACTCCAACCAATGAAATTCAGCAAACCAATCTACAACAAAGCGTCTTCGTTTGGTTCCCTTTTTTGTCGTTGGAAAGATATGACTCTTTGGTTGACAAGCTCCTTTAATCAAATATGCTCTCCTTACTTCGTCCCTTTTATTTGGATGATATGATGTGATTGGTGGCCTATCCGCCGGGTCCGAAGGAAGCTTACTTACATCAATATTTGTTGGAATTTCATTAGGTTGAGGAGTTTGAGAGGGTGGTGTTGTTTGAGGGATTTCATTAGAAGGACCTTCAAAAGGAGGTGATCTTTGGGGAATTTCATTAGGTTGAGGACTTTGGGAAGGTTGTGTTGTTTGAGGGATTTCATTAGAAGGACCTTCATCAAACTTTCTTTTTAAAAAATTATTCATAGAACCCTACAATTAAAGTATTAATTATTAAACATTCAATAACTAATGTTTTGTTAGATTGTGGTCTTTGTGGGATAACAACTTACTTGTAGTTGTTTTAATTCTTTGCCTTGTAACCCTTGTTTCCCTTTTTTAACTTGTTTCATCTTTATTCAACTAGGGCTAATTATTCAAAAGATAAAATCTGCATTTAACATCAATGAAAACGTAGACCTTAAAATGAAAAGTATAAACAAGTATAATTGAAACTAGGGGCCAAAACGTATGAAAAATATAAACAAGTATAATTTAATTAGACTATTTATTGGAAGATGGTAATCATTCCTTTGAGCCATATATATGTTATTATTCTTGAGAAAAAATAGAATTAACAAATAAATTAATAAATGGTTACAAATAAAAGAGACAATATTAATAATGTTAACTTCATAAAACAATTAAATCGTAAGTATTACTTTTGTGATTCAATATACTTTACAAAACCTAGGAAACTACAACACTCAAGACATCACATCTACTTTATATGTTTACTTTATCTGGCATGTGAGGTTGTGCAGAAGAGGAACAGGGTAATAGGGTAATAGACTAACATACACCATTGGATTTATTATCACATTTAAAATAACACACGGTTTTCAAATAAAAGAGTGAGAACAAGGAGAGGGTTGTGGTGGTTGTTCCAGAGTAAAAAAGGTCAAAGAAAAGAGAGGAGAGCTTGAGACGCAAACCTGAAGATGACATTTAGCAGTGGCCGGCGTGAGTTCTGATCGACGGGGAGGGGCGCTTTACCGAAGTGTCCGTCGTGACGTCCATCCGGCAGTTTCGTTTCTTACTTCTTACTTCTTAGTTGTTGATTTTTTGAGATTTATTTTCTCAAATTTTATGGCTTTTATAAAAGCTTGTAGATTCCAATCATGATTTTATATATTTTTCCTATATTTAACGAGTCTCAAAAATATTAATCTTACGAGATGAGAAGTGATCGGGATTTGTTAGGATTTGATTTGTAGATTTGGATTACATTTTATTAGTGCAAAGTTTTCTACTATTTTTAAAAATAATTGTAAGGGGCACTTATTTTTTATCGAGGTGGGCACGTATATACGAAAAAAAAAAATTCGAAAAATTTTGCACTATTCCGAAAAAATTCGTAGGGTGCCCGGGCACACCCAGGCCCCTTGTTAAATCCGCCCCTACTACATATCTCAGAACAGCCATTGGTGTTTCTGCAGAATCCAAATGGAGAATAATCGTTTCCTCTTTTCCAAAAGGCTTCAACCAGATCGACATCATCGCCGTCAGCCCGTCCTCATCATCTTAGTTCTTACCGTCATAATCTGTTACAGGTCCTCATCAATAGTTTTAACATCAAATGTCAACATTATGAAATCGATTTCAAACTAATGATTTCATGTTCGTTTGAATTGTTATCGCAGCACGAGAGAAAGCTCTGTATTGAATATGATTTTGACAGCGATTCACATTCTGTTCATAGTATTCGTGATCATGATTATATATTGTAAATATCTTTTTAAATATGCTCGACAAAATTAGTTATGAATGATCTATATTATAAGCAACATAATTTTATTAAATGATCCATCAAGATGATGCCGTGCCACATTGCGGTTTTATACTAAATTTTATAAGTTTTTACGTTTTACATTGAGTTGTTTTTTTCATTTTTTTAGCGATTACAATATAACATGCATTTTACCTGGTTTACCCTTCGACATGAGAATCGCCTGGGATTTTATGCTACGTTACATGATACTAAAAAGGATTGATTGAAATCAAACTCAAGTCCCCCAAATTATAAGAATGATGTCTTTCACTCTTTCCTACTATGCTAAATGAAACTCAGGATTGCACGGTCATCCATAAAAAACTTACATAAACGTACTATTATATTTAACCAAAAACAAAGTTGTATTATTATTTTTAACTTGAAAACTAAAACTTAGTTATATATTTAAAGCAAAACATAAACGTACTGTTATAATTAACCAAAAAAATCAACACACATTTTTTTACCAAAACGTTAAAGGTTGAAAGAAACTAATCGTTAATAGTTAACTATCTGTCGAAAACAAACATGGAGCAAGTAACGGAGATTTTTAGAATGACATATGTCCATTCTGGTACATTTACTTTATGTGGTTTTAACTCTAATATATATGTGAAGCATTTGAATATTTAGCCAAGCCTAATTTAAAGAAAGATGGTGTTAGATGTTGTTCATAAAATGTTAGTAGTCATATTTGTTAGAATAATTAAAAAAGAACTTCATTAGCTTTTATTTTTTATAATTGTCGACATGTTTTGTATATCAACATTTTTAATAAAACTAACTTAGTTTATTTTTTTTACTAATTCACTTATTATGATTTTTAATTACTAACCGTGTTGAACACGGGTTATAACCTAGTATATATATAAATATATCTTCTATAATAAAAGAAAGCTTTACATAACACGTGGCAATTTTCTAGAGCTCTAATTTGCCAGATGTCATCTTCTTAGCACCACGCCTTTCTTTCTCCCGCTCATTGTTTTACGTTTCGATTCTAACTGTTTATAAGAGATCCCAATAAATCAGGGACTCAGTTTTTGGAAATCCCGAATTCCCCTCTTCTATCTTTGCTATGATTTTCTCTACAAACCCTCTTATATTGTCTTCTCTATAAACCTTAGACATCGCAACTCCAATCGCTTACAGCCATCAGTGTTTCTTGCCATCGTCATTCCTCATTTCAATCGCAACCTCCATCCATGCCTTTAGTTCCGCTTCTAAAAACTCACTCACAGTGTCTCTTTTATCTTCTTCAATCATCAACGTTGGAGGCTTAATGTGATTTCAAAACCTAACGGCATCACTCCATAAAGATGAAACTGCCGATTTCTTGGTGAGTTTGCATATTCAGGTTTAATATTTTTAATGGCGTATATGGAGTTTCCCTCAGAGAAACGATTTGGGAAGAATATGGAACCAACCCTTAATTACGTTCCCTTAATTACGTTCTATCTCCTCCTGTTTTGCGTTTTATTTTGGAAACTAAATCATCAAATTATTTGTTTCCAAAAAAATTTCTTAATCTCTTTATATGAAATTGGAAACGGATTCACTCCAGCAACATAAATTGAAATCCCTAATTGCCCGACCCTTAATCTTTCAGTTACGGTACGCATAAATCATCACTATCCATGTTTGATTCATTTTATTTGCTATCAATTCTGCCTAATCCAAGGGGAAATCAAGCCATAATCCTTCACTGCTCCTCCCCTCATGTTCACATTCTTCTCGATCGTCTCATAACCTGCTGTCATTCGTACCAGTTGGTAGAAATAGCTGTTAAATTAAATTAAAGTTTTGTTTTGATGATGCAGACTTGATAGATCGGTGCATAGGTTTGAAGATATGGGTGATAATGAAAGGGGACAAGGAGCTCGTAACGGAAATAGACTCTATCAGGGACAAGGTACAAAATCAACTTATAACTTATAACAAAAATTTCAATTCGTTGTACAAATTAAAGATGATGTATGTGTAAATAAAATTGCAGGTGTTTCCTATAAAATCCGAGCTCTTAAAGCCTCAAGAACAATTGGAATCATAACTGATTTGATTAAAAAGGTATGCTCTTTATGTTGTCACTCAACTTATTCTATAAAGTTATTTGAATGCACCTTTTGATGGCATTATATTTTTCAGAGCTTACAAGATGTTACTGGAGCAGAGTTCAAAATGTTTATGGATTTTTTAAAAAGTTCGAGGCTTTGAGCATATTTGGAGATAAAGCTTCTACTGAGAGGGATCAAGAACTTATTGAAATTATTGAAGGCCAAGCGGATCTAGATGCACGGTTTGATGTGAGTATACAATATTTATTATGTGTTCTCTTCTTTATGTGTATAATTTTTATTTTTTATTTTCTTGAAATCCTGTTGTTTATATAGTTTTCTGATTACATGGCCTTCAAGCTGCAGGTTTCTGATGGAGACCATATCGATAGATTGATATCATGCCTCTACATGGCTCTTCCATTTTTCTAAACATAAAGGACTAAGCTACATCTTTTTTAGGAAGGCATACACAATGGACAACTTTGACAGATTTTAGACACATTATTCTCTGTTTCTTTGCATGGCCAAATGCATCATGTACTTGTACTGTACAAATTTAACAAATGATGCTTATATGTTTTTTTTTATTGAACAAAGGAGATGTGCTGATGAATGGTAGAGAACTGGGATTATGCTGATTGGAATATGAACGTATTCCAGGAAGGACGGATGTTCAATGTTCATAACATTGCCAAAAAGTTCCTATTCTGGAAATTGTCAAAGGACCACGGGCGAAAGAGGTAAATCTCGGCCATAGGTAATTGCCAACCGCCCTGGGTTGCCAGGCTAAGTACCCTCATGGTGTTAAAATTGACGTTTCCAAATATATATATATATATATATATATATATATATATATATATATATATATATATATATATATATGGGTTTGTTTGTGTGCATTAACCCAATTACTACATTGCATAGCGAAGAATATTAAATTTATTAGTCACATACCATATCGTGAAATATCTAAACGTCGTTATGCTATACAACTTGTGTGGTTTGATAACACTCATAATCGAACAAAAATTATAAAGCAATGGAGTTGAAACCGAACTAAAAACTAGTTGATTTCTATTAAATTTTTGTGTAGAACCAATCTAGTATCATATAAGATTCTGGAGTGAATATGGTTTAGTTTTATTTAAAGTTGAAAATTGGCAAAATTATACTCTGGCCCATCGAAGTCTGCATATGTGTTCTAAAATACCCTTAAAGTTAAAATTTTGCTGTTGAGGGGTCTAAGGTCTAACTTGACCTGTTTAAAAGGGACCAATACCGTCAATTTCCGGTTCCACTCCAAACATTCGCTTAGTCGGAAAGATGAAGACGTCGATGTGGACACGCAAGCATGAGAAAGTCAAGGTTACTGTTCGCAGCTTGGTCCCTACGTTTTCCATCCACGAATTGTGTATAAAAGGTGAGTCCCTAATTAGAACAAAGTGTAAAATATCGTGACCCTCTCCGATCAAAACAGTGACAAATCGAAATCGAGTGTGTGGTGTTAGCGGTAAAATTATTTGTTCGTTAGCAAGCAGGTGTTCCGTTCGTGATGGATCCAAGCTACGATGGTTTGTTCGCGGAATTCTCAGTCCACGACATGCTAGAAAGCCTAGCGACGGAAAACGACGACATCACGGTGTCAGTGCAGCTGGAGATGGCACTGCTCCGTGAAGAGATCGAGGCAGGAATCAACATTGTGCAGGCGGAGAATGCTAGGCTAAGAGGTGAGGTGAACAGGTTCAAGAAAGTCATGAAGAGGGTGTTCATCGGAGGTCTCGTGTGTTTGGTGGCCGTCGGGATCGGCTTCGCGTTGTTTAAGTAGGTAGGTTAGTTGGGTGGGTAACTGGTTCAGGTATGGTATGTCGTTTTTAACAGTTTAGGGTTTGTTGGTGGTAAAAAGATAAAGTCCTGCTAGTGTTTTGGTGCAGGCATTTTGTCGATGTGTTGCTTAATCGTAGTTTAGGTTTGGTATTTTAAGTAGGCCTTTTAAGTATGGTATTTTGTTGTTGGTAAACGGTTGCCCATCTATGGAAACGACACTGCTATAAGCAGTTTATGATTTATAATTGTTTCATTTCAATGGTTGTTTGAAAGATTTATATGTGATCTATGGAAACGGCACTGCTATAAGCAGTTTATGATTATCAAACATATATTGAGCATTTGGGTTATGCTAAATAAACCAAGTATTGGGGAATAAAGTTATAAAAGATGTATTAAACCATGCTTATAATGGTTAAACCATGCTTATAATCGTCATTCAACACATCAATTAAACAAGTAAATATCTAAGAAACCATTAACATTCAACATAACAACTTAACATTCAACACATCAGTTAAACCACTTTCACACACCATTAAACATTTAGAATTCATTCACACACCATTAAAGATACAGAAACCACAGATTCAACTTATTACAAACCACACATTCAACTGAATATCCAGGAAACCGTTAAATTGTTAATGCAACACCAAATACCTATATGAATTAATCCACATTCATTGGGACATCAGCTGACATCCCCTCACCACTTGCAACTTCAACCCTTTTTCCCAGCTTTTTTTTTAAAATCCTTTCAGACCTTTTGGGCTCACGCTTTCTTGTAACAACACTTTCCTGAGTCATATTTTGGCCCTCCTGCACCGATGTGGTAGCATTTGTTGATTTTCCACTGGAACTTGCCCCAACTTTTTTGCATGTTAACTTGTTATGTCCAGGCATTTTACATATACCACATAACACTCTTTTCCCAGCTTTTGACACAGTATGCTTTGTAGACCTCTCAAATGCATCTTTCTTTCGCCTTATAGTTGGCCTCCCTGGCATTCTTCTTCTAATGGGGGGTAAAGGTGGAATAAACTCCGTTTTGGGCCACATTTCTGATCCATTCATCCCAAGGATAGGATGTTTGTAACTGTTTTTGTAAAAGGTTGCAAGATATAAAGGATCAACAAATTGCTCTATAGTCCCATTTAGATATGATATACTAGCCACAGAATGCACACATCCATAACCGTTTAATTCCCATAATCTGCAAGTACAAGTTTTTTTCTCCAAGTCCACTGCGTATGCCTCACCCATATTTCTTGTCTCAAATTGCATCAACCCACAAGGAAGGACCTGCCAGTACCTGATCAAAAGATCATATGATTAGTAACTTTTTTTTACCAATTAACAATAAACGCTGCATAATGTAATAGTACCTTTGATGGATTTTGAGATCGCTTATTTTTTTCCTAATAACCGGACAAATTTCGTATTCAGACCAATCATTTCCTTTAAGGTTCATCCTATGCATTCTGTCCATCACATACATCCTAATTTCTTCCAGCATTGTGATAATAGGTTTTTTCCTAGCTTCAGTAATTACACTATTAAATGTTTCTGAAAACCCATTCTCTACAGCATCACACATGCTACCAAATTTGAAAAATGCTCTGGACCATGTTTTAGGATTCTTATCTAATAGATACTCATGGGCTGCATTGCTTAGCTGCTGAATCTCCTTCATGACTGCATTGAAATGGGGTTCTGTTGTAGCCTTGCTTGCTTTCCAGAAAAGGTTCTCAAAATGAGCTCCTGTGAATCTCTTTTTAAAGTTAGCATAAATGTGTCTTGCACACTGCCTATGCTCTGCCTCTGGTAGCACCTCTTTTACTGCTTCAAGTAGTCCCTAGAACAAGAAAATTAAAATCATTTAGCAGACCCTTATTGTATAAAAGTTAAGTTATGTAAGTAGAGTACCTTATGTTGATCAGACATCAAAGACACAGTAAGACCTGTTTCAAGGTGCAAGTCATCTGCAAGCAATTCCAAGAACCATTTCCAGTTTTCCTTATTTTCCACACAAACAACTGCCCAAGCAATAGGAAATATCTGGTTATTTGCATCCCTACCCACAGCACTTAACAGCTCCCCATTACATAAACCCTTTAGAAAACAACCATCCAAGTTAATAAGCCTTCTACATCCACTTCTCCAACCCTTCTTTAGCCCATCAAAACAAACATAAAATTTGCTAAAGTAATTTGTCCCATCTGGCATGCTATTCACAGCAAGCTTTACAGTGGACCCGGGATTTGATCTCTTTATTTCCTCACCATAAGACCATAGCTTGGCATAATGTTCCACAATGGTACCTTCAATTAGGGTTAAGGCGTATTTTTTTGCTCTCCTACACTGGCTCATGCTTACATGTATGCCAAAATCCTTTTTTACCTCCTCCCTAAGTAGTATGACACTCATTTTCTGTTTGTGTAGTATCTCATTGGTGTAATGGCTGCCAATCCAAGCATAAGTCACAATGGAACCCAATTTGAAGTTTCTTGCACAATTATGTTCATCTCTAAGGGACTTAATTTGAAATGATCTTTCTTCAGTCATCCATGAACCCCAAAGCCTAAAAGTGCAGTCACCATTACAACATTTTACTAACAACCTATTTCTGTCATTCTTTTTGTAACATAACTGATACCCATTAGCCACAGCATAATTACAAAGCATACCTTTTAGTTGTTTAGGATTTTCGAATCTCATACCTAATACAGGCACTTGCTTTTTCCATTCAATCTCAGGATTGAACCTAGTTGGGCACTCCAGTGGTTGGTTGCTTGCATCAACATCCAAGTCTTGTTCTTCATCACCCATGACAATTGCTGCCTCATACATGTCTTCTTCCTCATGTGGTCTTCTGGGTGACACTTCCCCTGTAGCAGATATGTTTTCATCAGGACTAACAACTTCATCATTTTCTTCATCGATCCAGTCCTGTATGTTAACACCTTCGTGATCCATGTAAACTGGCAGAGTAACTCCACAATGGTGTAGTATCTCTATAAATTCCACATACTCCATTTCGTCTGAAATTAACCGTAACCCATGAGGAACATCGTAATCCGGCAGACAATAGTACATGTTCTTGCATTTTCTTTGAGCGACCCTTTCAAGAAACGCGATAAACTCGTTGAACTCCATCCCCGAAAAATCAACGGCGTCAAGGTCGTGCTGCATGCCTTCGATGTACCCAAATGGTTGCCGATTGAAGGTTCCGTTGAAGTGTAACTCAACGACGATATCCGCTACCATCGTTCGATCCGCTGTTACACACTTGGGGAAAACCTACAGATTTCAGGGTTCAGGGTTTTTGTTTGTTTGCCCTTCGTTTTTTTGAATTTTCTTCCACTCGAAATGATATAAGAATTGTTTGTTGACTGGGATAATTGTTCCAAGCTGACTCACGTGATGACTACTTCAAAGGAAGCTGACTCAACTGCTGATTAGGACTTTTTACCGGCTTACCCGTTCATTTTTTATAAAAGGACGTTTTAAACATTGACCTCCAAAATTGGTGCCCTTAAAGAGCAAAAATAATCTTTCAGTGACCAAATGAATCAACATGTAAGACCTTATGGTGCTACAGTGTCATTTAGCCTTGAAAATTTGAAAACTTGATAGCAGTTTTTATAAAATAAGTTAATGTCTTATAAGGATAATAAACTTTATCGTAAGTGCATATTTAGTCACTAATCTTTTTTGGTACAAATATGACCCCTAAAACTTTTGTTTATACACAATTTCGTCATTTATGTTTTTTTGTATGCATATGTCCATTAAACTTGTTTTTTCTGTACACATTTAATCACTTATGTTAATGATCATATATGTACAAAAATAAAAGTTTAATGGTCATATATGGACAGAAAAAATAAGTTGTACAAAAAAAACTTAAATCACTAAATGTATACAAAACAAAATATTTAATGGTCATATGTATAAAAAAAATATAAATTATTAAATATATAATTACGATAAAGTTGATTACATTTATAAGATATTTTCCCTTATAAAATATAGACATAAAAGTAAAGTGAATTTTATATTTTCGATAGGTATAGACTAATTCTCAATTTAGATTTTCGATTTTTTAGTAAACCTCGATTTTTACCCGAGTTGATCTTAGTTGTGTTTTGTACATTACTTTTTCAGAATTTCAAACCATTAAAATATCTAAAAAAATTATTATGTTTAACTATTGAAAAATAATATGATATATGATAAGTCCATGCAAACATTTAATAAAAATTGTCCCATTCTTGTTTATTATGTACCATCTTTTGTACAACATAATAATGACACAAAATGGTACCATGCAAGCTTATTATCCACATGTGGTGCTAAATAAATCTATTAATGGTGGGACATGTATGTGTGAATGTAAAAGATTTCATACACACATCTCGCATCATATAAGTTTATTTAAGATGATTACTCTTCAACCTTGAAGTAGCTTCAGTTACCCATTGTAAGAATATTTTTATATTTTTGTATTTAATCGAATATTTCAAATAGAACTATACTGTTTAAAATTTAAAATTTTAACAATATTTTTATAGAATATTTCACTAGAATGATAATATATTATATTTTTTGGTGGTTAAATCGAATATATATATATATATATATATATATATATATATAAATATATATATATATATAAATATATATATATATATATATATATATATATATATATATATATATATATATATATATATATATATATATATATGTGTGTGTGTGTATGTGTGTGTGTGTGTGTTCAAAATAGAGTCAAAATCATATGACATAGAACAATGTTAATGGTATTTTAATGAAAAAAATATCAAAAGCTAAGATCACACACACAATTACTAAGCGATTAACGACTGTTATACAAATCATGATATACCTACCAATTATAACCGTTAGTTAAATTTTATTAATAACTTAGTCTTAACTTGATAATTAGGTAATATAATTTGATTTTATGTTGAGCTTACCTAACAATTTCCATATAAGGAAAAGTGCCTCTTTTAATTGCAAAATGTGTGTTTTCACAGTGTACGTATAAGTTGCGAGTGTTTGAAGATGCTATTAATGATTTATAAAAAATGAAATAGAATATTATTAGTTATAATTAGAATTATGAAAAATAACTAAAATAAGATTCTTATAATGATTACCTAACTATATCTAATAATTTTACTTATTTTTAAAAATTTTGTGAATTTTGCATGGATGAAGGCTTGTGAAGATTTTTTTTCACAAAGTAAGCATTTACTTTGTAGGTGGCATATATTCAATGATATAACAAAGCATTACAGTCCATGTATCAAATTACAAAGGGCTTGGGTCTTCCGCCAAAGTGGAAAAAGTTAGTCGAATCTCCAACAGAGACTGCGTACATGCAAAATTATGCAGACCTTCAAACATTATTGTCCAAACATCCAAGTATTATTCATTTATATTATGTGTAAAGTTATATTACAAAACATTTTACAAAACGTGACCATGAAAAGTCACCAAATTTTTTTTTATAAACTTTATTCTGAAAGGGTATTACAGACTCAATATAGAAAACCATAATTTAAACTTACTGTATACACACTGGTCCCACTCCAGCTCCTGCTCATCTCACCTAAGTACATAGCATTTAAAAATAATACGTGAGACATAAAGTCTCGTGAGTAATATGGGTTTTAGACCCAGAACTTTTCTACTTTAAGACTTGAAATATAAACAAGTAAACTACTAGAACTTATTACATAATAAATCTCAAATCTCTTTTCTTTTCTATCTTCAAAACTCAAAAATACTTTCTTTCTCAAAATTGCTTTCTTTTATCAAAACTGTATTCTTTCTCAAAACTACTTTCTTTTACCAAAACTGTATTCTTTCTCAAACTTTCTATATTCAAAACTCAAAAATACTTTCTTTCTCAAAATTGCTTTCTTTTATCAAAACTGTATTCTTTCTCAAAACTACTTTCTTTTACCAAAACTGTATTATTTCTCAAAACTACTTTCTTTTATCAAAACTGTATTCTTTCTCAAAACTAATCTCTTTCTTTAAAAACTACTTTCTTTCTCGTTTGCTAGTAACCAACTGAAACTCATGAATTAATTGAGTTTAATTCATTCTACTAGCTCACCTCGCGGGACAGAACAGATCTGCTCGCTAGGTTATGCTCATTCTGTCTCCCATTTGTGACTTGGAACGGATTCAAGCACAAGGGTATACTAAGCTAGACAACTACTTCGCGACGGGAGGTACCACCCCAGTAGTGTCTTCTGATCCCCCGATTATGTGGGTGATCCTAGTCCGGACAACTGGCTCATACTTCTTTCTTTCTTTAATTCTTACTTCATTTCATCTCAAATTGGTCAAAATGGGACACAATTTGTAAACAACTCTTACTCAAACATTTTATAACTCTGTACTGAAAATACTTTAAAAAAACTGATTTTTGACAACTTAGTTCACATAAGGAACTTCTTTCAAAATACCTTGCAAACCATACTTTAAAAATCTGTTTTAAACACTAAGCCCTTGTATAGAGCTTCATTCAAAACTATTTTCCAAACTTTAGTATTTATAAACATTTGGAAATCTTACTTTTCTGAAAATAACATATTGCTATGTACTATAGAAATCCTCATAAAACTCACCTTGGTTTTACTACGGTTCACTAGGCTTCACGTACGCCTTTTCCTTTCCCGTGCTCAATAACGTTTGAAGCACCACCTATACAAGTAGTATATATAAATACCCAATATAATTAACTCTATAATGCTAAAGTCTCATATAACATAACTCTAGGTTATAATAAATGTATAGCCATTAATAAACTCGTTTAACGGTTTTCTCCGAAATACGCGTATATTGCTATAGTACCCCCGAGGGGTCGTATTTCAGTTCCGACTCTTTTCCATGAAATCTTAGGCCATGTTAGACTTGTGTTTCAAATTTGGAGTTCATTGGACAAGTCTAGCTCAAATTCTAAAAATCAAGTTTTGACGTGAATAGTGATTTTAGCCACTGCCGCTACAGTGACTTTTCCGCAAGGTCGGATTACGGATTTGACCATTCCCGACATGTTCTTATACCATTTTAGGGTTATGGCTAAAATTTCAGATCAATCGGACATGTCTAGCTATGGTTTCTAGCGTTTGGATTTCTAACATTTTTAACATTTTGGTCCCTGTCTGAAGGGCACTGTAGCACGCAGTTTTCACCCATTAAGTCCTTAATCTATGTCTTAATCATATGGGGTTTGTTCCTTGACTAAAACCCTCCATTAGTACAAGGTTTTAAGCTATTAAAATCGTTTGAATCAATCAAATGCAAGAATTGAAGTTCTTGACCAAACTTGAAATTTCTCAAGAATAGCAATCTACTTCTATGTTTTAGAGTTAAATTCTTAACTAATGACTTATTGGAAGCATTAGCTACTTAACTCACATGATTCTTAACTGAAATTGCAGTTTCAATTCCATTCAAGAACCAATTCAAGCATACATATTATAACATTTCTAAACTTCTTTCATTAAGCCATTTAGACTTCTATCCTGTTATTTAACACTTCTAATTACTCATAATACATCCATATATGCTAAGAATGGTTTTCTTTCAATTCTTTGATCGTTATATTAACATATACATTCATATTCCTAAGTGGGACAGAATCTGCCGAAACAGGATACCCTGTACGAAAAACGGCATAACTCACTCTAGAAGAATCGAAACGACTTACCGCTTTTTGATTTAGAAACTAGACATCTGTAGGTTTCTTTTCATGTATGAAACATAATTTCTGGCCTTGTAGATTTGTACAGTTTTACAGTTTAAGTTGGCGTAAAAATTCTGTCAGAATATTTTTTTTTTACTTTCATTCTTATTATTGTATAACTTATGAAATTACAATTTCATTTACTTCTTATTCTTTTTCATACATATGCTTAAAAGGTCATTATTTAACCTATTAAGCACTTAATTCATTGGTCATCCCCAAAGGAATCATTCCAATTCCTTATCTAACCATTTCTAATGAAATTTCAACCATGGAATCATCAATTCCATTCCATTTTCTCAATTTCCAATTTCATTCATAATTTCATTATAATTAATTGGAATAATTAGGAAACCACTTCTAATGGTTTCTTCATCCATAAACAACATTTATGACTCATTGTAACTAGTTAATTGCATTCAATTAAGACTTTGATCATTAACCCCAATTTCTAGGGTTCTTGACTCAAATCATCATTTCTTTGAATTCCACCATATTCAATGGATAGAACTTGTTTTCTATGATGTTTCGAGCTAGATAAAGTATATGGATTCGTTGGATTAACTTCATCCATAAAATCAGAAGTTGGATTTGAAGATCATCCAACAAAACTTGAAGAATTAAGAAGTTCTTACCTAGAAATCACCAAATTCCATGTGTTATCTTCAATCTTTAAACTTTGATCTTGCAATCCTTCTTGATCGATCGTGACTTTTCTCCAAGCCTCTAGAATCTGCTCTCAACTTCCAGTAAATGAGAAGTGGTATATCTTCTCATTTTATATATATTTAGTTTTTATAAAATATTTTCATATTAACCCCTTAGATTCCATTTCTTTTTCAAAAATGGTCCTATGACCCATAATCTTGCAAACCAAGTTCTATTAGCTACCAACTTAACAATTTCTTGTCATTTTGGTCATTTCCATGTCAAATGACCATTTTACCCTTTTTGGCCAAATTTCACTATTCACGCGGTAAAATTCCAAATTTTCATAAGCTTGTATTTCTTATATTATTATCTCACAAACGTCATATTATTTTACATTAGGGTCTTATAATGTATCGAAAGACCATTTTATCCTTTTACAAATTTTGCGGGTTCTTACATATATTCCGCGAAATGTGATTTGGATGGATTCATATATGTCATTGAAAAGGTTTTGACTTTGAAAGATTCATATTTGTCATTGAAAAAGTTATACAATCATAATACACAACTATCAAAGAAATTCATGAAAGATGCATAACCATTCATAAGCCAAAATTTCAGAATCTGCTATTTCAACTACTGCAAGGTTTTGTTTTAGAGCATGTTATGGATAAAATCTTAGAAGAGCTTCATCAGTCAAAATTATTTATAACAACTTTTGAGAATTCTGGTTGTCAATTTTGGACATGTTTTGGATTATTGTGTGCTCATGGACTTGCGGTTTATGTCGATGCAAGCTTGCCTATTCCATTAGATGCAATTGATGCATTTTGGAGAAAGCTTGATTTGAATCCTTCTATATCTGTGGAATATGGTTATCTTAATTGTGATCATGACATGGAGTGGTTTAAAGAAATATTCAATAACCAATCAGGATCATGGAAAATCATGTTATTTAAAATTTTTGGGACGGATAACAGATCCATCAAAAGTCTTGATCAGTGAACCTTCAGTCAATAAAAATAATCGGACACCTAAAAGCATAGCGTATTCAGCATAAAAATCACGTTCCTTATAGATATAGTTGTTCATAATTGAATCAAGAACCACCTTGGAATAACTCATTCTTTATGTACTTGAAAGTGGAACCAGCTAGTCATAGTTCATTCTTTATGCTCTCAAACAAGGAACTAAAAAAATTAAACGGTGAATAAGTAAGCCAATGTTCATACGATATCCAAGAACCAATTAGCCAGTACTCATACCAAATGGACTTAAAAAATGAGCCAATATGCTAATATCTATCCCAGACCGAGGAACCAATAGGCGAATGTTCATACCAGATTGAATTGAATGGAAAACCACTACTAGGACATAGTTTATTGTTGAAGGAAATTTTGACATCTTTCATCCATACATCACGCATATACAAGATGTAAGTGGTGATGGAAATTGTGGTTTTCGATTAATAGTGGTTTGTCTCGGTCTCTCAGATATGGTGAAGATCAGTGGCTCTATGTTCATGAACAATTATTAGACGCGTTATTGAGTTGATTTGATGACTATGCTATTGTTTTCGATGAATTCATTGAAGTACTTAATTTATTGTCTTTCTCAAAATCGCTAACACCAGAGAAAAATTGGATGGTTATGCCTGAGACATGCATCCTGATAGCAAACAAGTTTCATGTGATACTCAAAATTTTAACCAATGGAGGGTTATAAATTATTTTCCTCTCTAAAAATGTGTTATAGTGTTTTCATACCATCAGTTCCTTAAGGTTTCACATGTATATGATAATCACTATATGATGGTATAGTTAGAAAGAGAGTACGCATGCCTCTCATTTCGGTAATATGGATTCGCTACAAAGACCTATCAACAATTACATATATATATTAGCCTAAAATATTAAATATTTTTATTAGAATGGAGTGTATAAACAACTCCTATTTAAATTTTATAGGGGTCCAAATAGATATATTATTTCTATATCAACCCCTCATTTTTTGAAATTGATTTATTCATCCCAACTAATATGAAAGTTGTCTTTTTGTTGTTCTTTTTATTTCATGCATCCAATTTAATTTGATTTTTTTTGTCTTTTATGTTTTATTTATTATTATTATTATTATTATTATTATTATTATTATTATTATTATTATCAGTAATATTATTATTATTAATTTTATTAATACATTATCACATTATTATCGCTATTATTTGACAAGATTTTGTAATTGGTAAATATGATTTACAAAAGGTTATGCGTTTAATCATGTATTTTTTATCGTTCATGTTTACAATTGTTGTCTTTTATTATTATTATTATTAGATTATTAATATTATTGTTATTATTTGACAAAATTTCAGGATTAGTTAATGTGATTTACAAAAAGTTGCACGTTAAGTCATTTATTTTTTTATAATTTATTTTTATGATTGTCGTATTTTGTTTTACTACTTCTACTATTATTATTAATAAATACATATTTGATTAATCATAGAATTCTTAAAAAAGCCAAAAAGTATTAACCGTTATTTCAAAATTGTAAGAACAATTATGTAATTTTAACAAATTCGGTCAAACTTACTCCAACATTTATTAAAGCACTTCGAGGGTTACCCAGTGATTTTTGGTGATGGTATACATGTCATTAATCAAACATTGAATTTCGATGATTCACCCAGAGTTCAAACAATTTTATGATTAATCTAAACACTAATTTTCTAATTGGTGACATGAACGGTGTACTTAACATAACTGATGTATCAGATAATTAATAAAAAAGTATAAGTTGTTTACTGTTTTTATTCTATTGTTCATAAAAATGAAATGACAAAATGTATAAAAACCGAAAAGATAAATAACAACAAGAAAATAGAATAAAATTAAACACTAATAAAACGATAAAAGAAAAGAAAATATATATCAAATAATTAGAGATGTTGCATAAAGAAAAGCACTCAGAAAGAAAGACAAGAATTTAAGCACAAATATGTAACTTTTAACAAGCTGGTGAGAGCCGATTTGACTTTACAATTTCATAATTTTCATGATATCATCTACGGATAAAAGGTTGTCGCTAAAAGAACTATTGCCTTCACTAACGGTTTGTTTTAGATAGAGGTAGTGTTGCTAAAACTGAAAGCTAGATTTTTTTAACAAGTCTTCTTTAGTCAATAAATTAACAATATATTCTTTGTTATTGGTAAACATTTTTGTTATATTTCAAATCTATTAGGCGGGTGGGTATTGGAGCAGGTGGCAGATGGGTTCCTCTCGATACCGGCAGACCACCGTGGGAAGGACACCCGAAGGCATCGAGCTCCCATCGGCTTCAATGTTTGCGGGTTGGAGGAGTCGAGCATATGGCTCTTTCCAACTGTTTTGTAATGGTAATTGTTTTTCCTTTTTACTAACATTATAAATACCACTTTCTCCGATTTAAAAAAAATACTCCCTTCTTCTCTTTTAAATTCAAATCTTTCCATTCCCTTCTAAATATTTTCAATCTCCCTTCACAATGTTTTCATCATCTAGTTTTGATGAGATTCGTCAAAGTAATTACGCTTATATTCCTAATCCTCATTTCAATTCCTCATCTGAATCATCTAATAATTACACCTTTATCGCCCCGATTACTCAAGCTACACAAGCAGTTCTTCAAGATACTGCTAGTTCTAGTTCAGTAAAACACAATATAAGGTATATTAGAAGAGATCATACAGAAGCTAAGAGGTTGCTGAGGGAACATTACTTTCTTCCCGATCCACTATTTTCTAACGCAGAATTTCATAAAAGATTTAGAATAAGTAGACGTTTATTCACCCATATTGTTGAAGATATGGAAAGGGGATATCCATTTTTTCAAACTAATTATGCCGCAATTCAAATAAGAAGTTTTAGTGCATTGCAGAAATGCACATATGCAATACGTCAAATTGTGTAAGAAAGTGAACCAGACTCATTGGATGTATACTTGAATCTGTCCGAAAGGACTTCACATGAAAGCAATCAACATTTTGTATATAGTATTATCGAGATCTATCATATTAAATATATACACAGACCAACCACCAACGACGTTTAACTTTTGTACGTTGCACATCAATCCATACATGGTTTTCCTAGAATGCTTGTTAGCATCGTCTGTACGCATTGGAATTGGAGAGCCTGTCTAACGAAATGGTTAGGTCAATACATGAGGGGTTATCATGAGTTTCCTAGCATGATACTCGAGGCTGTAGCGTCCCAATATTTATGGATACGACATTCATTTTTTTGGTGTTCCTGGGGGCAACAATTGTAACCAATTGAAAATTTTGTAATATGATAAAACTATGAAAAGTTACGTTGAATAGAAGTTTGGTATTTATCCATTTATGTTAAGTACTTAATGAAGGCCAAAATGGTCAAAATATGTAAAATATAAAAGTACATGAATTAAGATATCTCATTAAGTCCGTTTAGGTGTTTGAGTCTTGTAAAAATGAGTTGGATAGTAAAAAGGGTAAAATAGGAAAAATAAATATTAAGAGAAAAACAACATTTTATGGTCCATTTTGGTAGATGATTCGAAAAAGAATGGAAACAATTGAAGTTGAGATGAAGAAGTTATGAAGATGTGAAAAGTTATAAAATCGACAAAAATCGAGGTTTGGGCATGTTTGAAGACAAATAACAAGAAAGATATAGAGATTTAGGAAAAATCACATTTTCATACATATAAAGTTTCTGAAAATCGATGTTTATATGAAAAAGTTATGAAGGTTACAAGTTGAGTAAAAATTATGCAAAGCTAGAAGTGTTGAGAAATAAATCTAAGTGTTGGACCCTTCTTGTGTGCGGGAGGGGTAAAATCCGTAAGGAATTTGTGCAGGACATGTAAATCCTTTTTGAGCTCTTGGACTTCACATGTGGGTCTTGCAACAAAATGTGATTCATCTGTGCGGGCTGTGCAAAATGCACAACTATGCGATCAAGGAGCGCATGCGGGCATGCGACATAGCCAAAATCGGTCAATTTTGGGGAAGCAACTTGCTATTCCATGTCCCAAAATGCTTCCAAGTGTATTCCACTTAATTACAATGGTATACTACGAATGTTTGAGCCATTTCAGCCATTTTTCCACACTTTTTCTTCAAAATGCTCTCTAACAACACTCTACGTGTATTCTTGGTGAAACTAGTGGGTGAATTCAATCAAAGCATCAATTATAGTGTTTTCAAAGGTCTTTTACATACAAAATGTTAATGTCAAGGTAATAATTACTTCCCCATCTTTTGTTTGACTTAATTCCATGGAAATTAAAGGGATGGATAAACATTTGTTTTTGAGATTTTCGGGGAAATATGAAATTGATCATGAATAAATTTTTATTATGGATAGATAATGCTATGTTGGTACTTGTTTTGATTTCATTCTCCACAAATCATAGAATTTGAGTTTGTTCACTTGTTGTTGGGTTTGCATTAGCTAAACCTCACAAGATTGTGATTGATTGTGTATGATTAAAGCTGTTTATTATGTGATTGGGGAAGATTAATAATTTAGGAGGTAGCAATGATAAAGAATTGAAAACTATGATTCTTGTACTGTTGATTTGGGGTCGGTAGTGAATGTTGATTATGTAATGTTGATTAATAATTTGAGTTATTGATTTAATTTGGTTTGTTGATTATGTAATGTTGATTTGGGGTCGGTAGTGAATGCATTCATAAGCTTAGTCCAGACTAGATCTTGCCTGAGAATGGGAGGTCACATATACTCTACTAGAGTGGTACCTCTCATCACGAGGTAGAAGTCTCATATGGTAGCCTTCGTAGGAGTGAATATGTTTCACCCTATTATGAATTTACATTATCCTTGGTAGATTGGAGGCTTTCCGGTTACGTTGGACTTTACACAAGCAAAACCTTATAGGGTGTGTGTGTGTCTTTGTCTATGAAGGGAAGACTGACGCAGGGGCGCCCCCATCATTGTTTTGATGTTCATAGTCTTTGAATTCTTATTGGTTTTGAAAAGTTGATTGGTATTTTATGAATTTTGATATTTGATTTCAGATTCTTATGCAGTCTTATATTAACAAAATATTTTGGTTTACAAGTTTTTGCTTCAAATCTTGTTTAGGTCTAGAACCATGCATCTCACGAGGGATTTATGTCTTACATACTTTTTGTTTTTATTTTTATTATGCTATATACTCAGGTGACTTGGAAGGATGACTTAGAAGGCTTGATGAATTAGAAGACTTTTGATGTTGGGGACCTAGTACCATAATGCTTCTTAACTATGTCTTTTAATCCTATGAATTGTAACCCTGTGGACTTGTATTTTGAAAATACTTAACTTGTTGGTTTTTGTTAAACCATATTTTGATCATCAAAGTTTAAATCTTAAAAATGATAAACTTATGTGTGTAAAATGGTTTTTAAGTGTGCGGCGTTACAACAATGACTTAAACATTATGTATCAATCACCATTATTTGACAATAAATTCCTTGGAAAAGCACTTAATTGTCCATTTCAGGTTAGTGGTGGAAGAAACGATTAAAGGCGGCACAACAAAGCACCAAGAATGACGTTGAATGGGCTTTTGGTGTACTAAAGGCCCGTTGAGGCATAATACAACTTCCTAACCGGGCAGTGACCTTAGACAAAGCTAAAGATGTAATGTACGCATGTTTGATATTACACAACATGATATTGAAATATGAGGATAAAGCAATATGTCCTGATTATTATCTAGATCTTTTCCGACCGAGGTTGAAGTAAATGAAGATCTGATCTTGGAACTTCGCGACAGTATAACCCATAACCAAATTCTGGCAGATCTTTGTGATCACACTGAGCAAGCCTACACACCCGGATTAGACTGCTAGTTTATTTTTTTAGTTCAGTTTTAATATTTTAGTTTATGTTTCAGAATTTTATTTTTACATGTGTGTTTTTTTGTCTATAATTGTAATTTTTTATTAAATTTGTTTGTAATTAATTAACGTTTTTATTTTAGAAATTAACTCGATTGAGTGAAATTGATAACAAGAAATTTAGGTTGTGATGGTTAGAAAATAGATGGAAAAAAAACTAATGTGGTTTTTGAGTTGAGAGGGTTGGAAAAATTGGACACCGTCCACCTTAAGACCGACCCGTATACTCTAACAAGTCGTGATGTCGAGGTGGCACCCCATCACGGTCGTGCACACTATCCCAAGTGCACCGTGATGGAGTGTGTTGTGAAGCTTCGTGGTCCGGGTCACGGTGGACAAATATGAAATTTTTTGGCCGTTGAATAACAACTGGCTTTATAAAAAATTAATTTTCAATTGTAACGCCCGATTTTCCATACAAAGTATACCAAAAAAATTTAAACATAAATCACAGTATAATAGGGTATACTCGTACTCAAACCACGAAAACAAGATGATATCAAATTTTAAATACATATAAGGTCCTCACGGACTAAGCCAGACATTACAAAACATCAAATACAAAGTTATCTACTAAAGGACATGCTCTAAGTTTTCCATCTCTCAATCACATGACTTCCCCTATTATAGCTACAGATACCTGCAAAACACACACACACACACACACACAAACACAAACAACGAGTAAGCTTATAAAAGCGTAGTGAATAATCTACCTATTCGACATCATCACATGATGTGTCAGTATTTATAAGGATATGGTATTAATCACAATCTTACAACACCGTCCACATATATCTCCCTTAATACACACTCTAGTCATCCATCTTGCTAATTACATTAGCAAAGATACGCCTCCTTTTTTATCTAAAATCTGCAATTTTATTAGCTTCTCAAACATCAACTAATTGCTATCAAACACAAACTCAATAGTAAGTACCACGACGGGTACCGCTCGTAAACTCAATCATAAACACGCGCATATACTCATTCTGCAATCAGTATACTCAATTACAACAGTGCTTGCGACTGTAATAGCCACAAGTGGCCGCACCATCTATTAACAGTTTCGTTCACGATCAATTATGGCTCACGGGTTAGCCCGCTGTTGCCATGGCTCACGGGTTAGCCCGCTGTTGCCTAGACTCACGGGTTAGCCCGATGTTGTCTATATAAGTTTGGCTCATCAAAATAAACCATGGCTCACGGGTTAGCCCGCTGTTTCCTAGACTCACGGGTTAGCCCGCTGTTGTCTATATATAGGTTCGACTCACAGTGCCGTTCTTGTCTATTAAAGACTCACGGCTTATCTGGTCTTGTCGATATAAGTTCGACTCACAGTTCCGTTCTTGTCTATAATAGACTCACAGCTTATCTGGTCTTGTCGTACCATTAATATTGACTGACTCACAGCTCCGTTCTTGTCTATTAAAGACTCACGGCTTATCTGGTATTGTCATCTTCATATATCTTCAAACTTGTCATTTTCGTCCCACAAGTCAGTTTCAACCTGTAACAATTCAATCATCATATATCATATATGATATCAGTGAGATTACTCACCTGGATGCTAGCTGCATTTACATTCCGGTTGTTTCTTGCCTTTGCGTGCACCACAACCATTTTGTCCCATACCTATATATTCATTTATATACCAAATGATAATAGGTTAATAATCATTTCAGTTGGATCTAATGCATAAGAGTCCAATGTAATAACATTACAAACAATGTCTAGATGATAAACTTCCCATTTACCATCTTTCTTTAAATTATACATTTTTACAAAATACACGTATTTTGCTACAGTACTTTCGGGAGGTCGTATACGTATTCCGACAATTTTCCCCGAAGTTTCACATCATATTAGACCTATGTTCAAAATTTGAGGTCAAACGGACAAGTCTAGCATCAAGTCCCAAAATTGGACCAAGGCTTAACAGAAGGCAGGAGAAATCAGCTCATTTTCATGCAGACGCAGGATCGCGACCCTATCTCCATGTGGATCGCGACCCTATGGATCGCAACCCGATCTCCATGGAGATCGCGACCCTATCTGCCGCTGTGCAGTTTCTCTTGTCCGTTTTTCATGCTACAAATTCCCATTTTCAGCTATTAAGCCCTTAATTCTCTTCTTAAACGATAGGGGTTTGTTCCAAGACCAAAACCCTTCATTAACATCTAGTTTTAACCCATGGAAATCATATATTTCAAACATTTTCCAACAATTCCCGTTTTTGACATTTTGGTCCAAAAACCGAAATTCTTCAAAATTAATCACTTCTACTGATTATTCTCATCATTAACAACATTTGGAACTCATTAGAACTCATTAGAACTCATTAGAATCCACTGAATCATATAAACATGTATTCTAGGGTTCTTGAGCAAAGTTCCAAATTTTCAATAATAGCAACCTACTTCCATATTTCTTGAATTAAGTCCTTTTAGCATGACTTATTGGAAGCATTAAACCATTTAAACCACATAATCATAACTGAAATTTACAAATTTCAGTTTCTATAAAACCAAATCAAGAACACTTCAAGAACTTGATTAAAATCAAGTTTACTAACCTTGATTTACATAGGAATCACCAATTCCAAGCTATGATTCCAATTCCTTGCCTCAAGCTTCATGATTTCTGCAGAATTTTGCTCCCAAAATCGTTCCCGTAGCTGCACAAATGGCCAGTCAAAGAGAGAGTCAACCTCTCTATTTATACCTCAAAACTTTACAATTTTGGTCCCTAAGTTCCATTTCTTGAACTTTGACCACAATAATCAAGTTTTATGACAATAAAACTTTCATTCTTTATACATTTGCCACAACCAACAATATTTTTCATATTTGGTCATTCACAAGGTCAAATGACCAAAATACCCTTTCGTGGTAAAATGACCAAAAATCAGTTTTTATAACATTTTAAGTCCAAAACTCAAAATATTATTTTAAACTAAA
Source organism: Cichorium intybus (assembly GCA_023525715.1). Classification (NCBI taxonomy): domain Eukaryota; kingdom Viridiplantae; phylum Streptophyta; class Magnoliopsida; order Asterales; family Asteraceae; genus Cichorium; species Cichorium intybus. The sequence goes on from CM042015.1 coordinate 79,682,389, forward strand.
TTCTTTTCTGTCCAAATGACCAATTTACCCTTCCAAGGTAAAATGACCATTTTGCCCTTTTATTATAATTATATAATAAAACATGTCTTGGCGTTACAATGGATAATTAGGATTAGTTAGTTAGTTAAATTTTGATCCTAAATGTGTGGCCTTATTGTTTGATGCTTATTATTAACATGTGTTCTCACATGATTAGAATTGTTAAATAGTGATTTAATATTGTCATTTGAACGCATAGGTTAATTGAATTAATGTAATCAAACAGTTGGTAAATTTTAAAATTTTAAAATATACCTTATACATAATATAATAGTTTATATCATACGTGTAACTAAGATTAAATACATCAACTTGGATCATGACTAGGCTCATCCGTTCTAAGCACTCTAATATGGTTTAAGGAAACGACCTATAAAATGATCGTTGATTGGACGTCCTTTTCACTCACCGCCATTTGTGTGGACCAATGGAGTTACCGAAAGGGTCCAAACAAAGTTGATGTCAAGTTAAAAGTATTAACTTAAAATTATCCAAACAAAATTCCCGTTTAGATAAATTGGAAAATGTGAAAATGTATGGTAATCCATGAAAACGCACATCATTTCCTAATGGTCTATTAATGGAGCGTGTGTGGTTAACCGACACGCTAATTTGAGACTGTAAGTGAAAGATGATGTGGCAATTCGAGTTGATGGTTATTGATGGAGCGTGTGTGGTTTACCGGCATGTCAATTTGAGACTGTAAATGGAACGAATGTGCTAATGCAGTTTTGCATGGTTAATTCACAATCTTGTTTGTGGTCCTTGGCATCCCAACCACAAAAGGAAGATAGCATATCCGAGATTAACATGCCATTGATGACTCAATGAATCTCAAAAGATTTAGGAATTTCATAGTGATTGAAATTGGCAAATTGTATGCCCACCTAAAATAAGTTTATTTATGATTACGACATCCCTTTTCATAGAATAAATAGTAAAATATGGATCCTAGCCTTAAACATAATTTGGGTAATTATTTTAAGGAATATATAAGTCAACTAACTAAGGCTATGTTTGATTTATCACTGACTGGGTCCGGTCAGACATTTTCACTGACTCGGTCCAGTCCAGGTGTTTGATAACAACTTTTGAAACCTCTTACTCGGTCCATACCTCTGATTCGGTCAGTGATGAGATATAGCTGACTGAGAAAAATCCCCTCTATTACCCTTCCTCTCCTTCTCGATAGGCCTTTTCTCTCCTTCTTATCTCGACAAGTCGAAAGCTTCTCCAACCTCCGACGTCTAGTCCCACTTCTGACCTCCGTCAATCGCTGCCTCCATCCGGCGCCGTCGTCGTCTAGCGTCGCCGCTGATCAAACGGAACCCACTGTCGACTCTCTTCTCCCCACGCGGAAACAGTACCTCCGATAAAACCAAAACCATTGTCGACTCTCTCTATTCCGACGACGCTGCTTTTTGTTTCCCAAGCAATCACACGCGAGTTATTTTAGAGCATCAGATTCTATGGGCTTATTTTAGTAGTGATAAATGTTTGTGTATAAAGTGGGCTTATTTTGGTAGTAATAAAAATGTTTGTTGGGGAGTTATTATAGAAAATGAATTTACAGAAACTTTATATATATATATATATATATATATATATATATATATATATATATATATATATATATATATATATATATATATATATATATATAATAGAAGGATAACATAGTCATTTTCATTATTCAGCAAATTCAGTCAGATGCGTAATCAAACAACATGGTTTCAGTCAGAGGCTAACTCACTCAGAGCTTCTGTTTCAGTCAGTCCTCTAACTCAGTCAGATCTAACTCAGTCAGCAACTATCAAACACAGCCTAAAACTTGTCTCTCTCGTAGATGTCTAGAATAAAATGGTGATCTCCCTCCCCTCCTCCTTCTCTACCACAACCCGCCAATTCTAACTTCACCCTACTCTCGATCCTCTCAAAGGAAAAAATGACTGGTCCAAACTATATGGACGGGATGCGGAATCTAAAGTGTTATGAGGGCAAAGAGTATGTTCTCGATAAATAAATTCCTGAGATCGATGAGGAATTTGCTACCCCTGAAGAACGAGCAAAATGTGAAAAGCATGTTGATGATGCTACTAAATTTTCCTGCATCATGATATTGACCATGTCCCCGGAGCTCCAAAAGACCTTCGAGGATAGTTGGCCGTTTGGAATGAACTTGCAACTTGCTGAGATGTTTCACAAAAGATCAAGGTAGGAGCGCTGTGAGATCATCAAAACCCTGATGACATGCAGAATGAAAGAAGGAGAGTCTGTGTGTGCCCATGTGCAGAAGATGTAATGGTACTTTGAAAGACTCAGGAAACTCAAGGTGAACTTTGACGAAGAACTTGCTGTGGACATGGTCCTGAGTTCTCTCCCTAGTCGCTATGATTAGTTCATCCTGACCTATCATTTGAACAACACAGAGACCACGTTGATGTAGTTGCACGGTTTGCTGCAGATCGCCAAGGCGAGCATGAAAAAGTCTCAAAGCTCAAATGCCTCTACTGTTCCCGTCATAGCCATTCGACATGGTAAGGGAAAGAAAAGAAAGGCTTCTTCTCAACCCAGTTGAAAAGGGAAAGCCCATACTGGAGAGTCCAGTCATGGGTCAAAGAGAAAGGTTGAGTATGAGATTCCTCCAACCAGTGATCCGAAAGAGACTACTTGCTTTTACTGCACTCAAAAGGGCCATTAGAAATGAAGCTGCCTAAAGTACCAGGTAGGGCGGAGCAAAAACCAAACCGAAAACCGAAACCGCGCCAAAAACCGCATTTACCGTTACCGCAAAAAACCGCAAAAAACCGAAACCGCAAAAACCGCAACCGCAAAGCATGGTGCGGTGCGGTTTTAGCTTGAAAAACCGTGCAAATTTACCGAAACCGCGCCGCAAAATTTATTATATATTTAATATATATATATATATATATATATATATATATATATATATATATATATATATATATATATATATAACGAAAAAGTCAAAATTCCCTCTCTTTTTTTCGACTGCGCCTAAAAAAATTGACCTAATCCTCAAAACCTACGTTTCTCTCCTTCCCATTTTCACGAGAGTCTCCTTCCAGGTTTCCTCCGCCTCCTTCTTCCTTCTTATTTTCTCCTACATCTCATATTCCCCTTTCTTCTTCAATTCAGCTTGGCTCCCCCGGACTCCGCCTCCGCCTTCGGCGCTCTGCCTCTGGCTCCCCCGCCTTCGGCGCTCTGCCTTGGCTCCCCCGTCGCTGCCTCCTGCTTCCGTCGCCACCTCGATCTTCCGCTCCAATCCAGCTTCCGTCGCGAGATGCAGGTAATCGTCTCCTCCAATCCACGTTCTCGTCTCCTCTAATTCAGGTTTCGTTTTTTATTTTGATTTCATTTTTTTACTTTAATTTCTCTGATTTTCTTTTATTTCGTTTTTTATTTTGATTTTGATTTTGAGTTGCAGGTCATCGTCTCCTCCTTCTCGTCTCCTCCAATCCATGTTTCGTTTTTGATTTTGATTTCGTTTTTTGACTTTTATTTCTCTAATTTTCGTTTTTGATTTTGATGTCGTTTTTTTATTTTGATTTTGAGTTGCAGGTCAGCTACGGGACTATAAGGTGGCTACGGGATTAACTTCTGATTCAGGTCCTTGTTTTTTGATTTTGATTCGTTTTTTATTTTGAATAATTTATGCTATTGATGAACTAAAAAGGATTCAGTTTAGTTATATTTTGTTGTCTGTGATTGGATCTCTGAACCTGATTTCTTTTTTATGTTTGCATTTTATTTAAAGGTCCTGAACTATACAATTGCTGCATATGGAAATGAAATTGGGGTATTCAAGTGTGCTCATCAGGTTCATTTACAGCCTTCTTACAATGAAGAGTGGACACGATTAATTGTAAGTTTTTATGTAAATGATTGCCATCTATGGTCATGAGAATGAACAGTTGACACGATTAATTGTAAGTTTTTATGTAGTGACTTCTTCTAAAATGACTTTTATGTATTTGAATCTTCAAGTTTTTCATATTACTAGTTTGTAGTTTGGATGCTTTTAGTATTTGCGGTTTAAAACCGAAACTGCACCGCTAAAAACCGCAACCGCAAAATAAACCGCAAAAAAACCGCAACATATGGTTTTACACAAATAAAAACCGCACCTAGCGGTATGAGTTGCGGATTTATGTTAAAACCGCACCACACCGCACCACGCTCACCCCTACCTGCAGGACATAGAGGATAGAAAAAAGAAGGAGTCTGGCTCCGCCTCAGGTATGTATATGATCCAAATCAGTGACACTAATAATTCTAATTCATGGGTCCTTGATACATGATTTGGTTTTCACATTTGCTCTGGTATGCAGGGCCTAAGGGAAAGTAAGGAGCTGAAGGGAGGAGAGATGAATCTGATAATAGGAAATAGACGCATCTCACCTGTTACAAGGATAGGATTATCATGAGATTGGCTTGGAAAAAGGGTTAAAATTCAAAACCTAAACATACAAGTTGTTATATTAGTCCTAATACCTGAAAATAGTGTTAGTTGTTGAATTGGGACCCTGGAATGATGTCTGGACGGAGTAAGTCGGACCAAAAAGAGAATAGGGCTGAACTGCCCAGTTAGCAGCGTAACTGGGGACAATTGGTATATTTGTGTTTTTCAAAGCAGAATTCAGGGAATTTGGCACCGTATTCCCGAGAGGTTTTAGCTGAGTGAATTTTAGGTGTTTATAAGTGTGTTGTGGGACAATGTAGGTATAGCTGGGAGTTAATAGAGCAGGAGCATGTTGCCTACTAGTCCACTCTTTCTAGAGTTACAGCAGAGCAGTAGACCAGGTGAGTACTTGATACTTTACCCTTATGATATGTGGTTATGAAACCTTTGTGATTCATTGTTAGCTGTTGAGCCTTTGTGGCTTATTGTTAGTTGTCGAAGCCTTCATGGTTTAAAGGTGATTTAGGCCTTAATGGCTGAGGGGTTGGGATTTATAGCCTATATCTATGTTGTGATGGCCCTAGTGGCTGGCAGTTCTATCACACATATCGTTGGGGATCCGGTGAGTCTTTGTGACTCGACACCTCAAGGGTCGAGGAGGGGACGAATATAGCTGATTGGTGTGTTGTGGAAGAGTCGGGGACTGTGATGTGATGCGATGTGGTAGCTGTGTGGCTATGTGTTTATGTGTTTCCCTATGATGTTGTGTGTTGTGATATGTAATGATTATTCACTGAGCTTTTGTAGCTCACCCTTGTGGATACTAACCTTGCAGGTGCTAGAGACCCCGCTACGGGGAAGGACGTAGCTTAGGTTTAGGAGTTGATGATAGCAACAGAGAGGACCATAGCAGCTCGGCTTTGGGGAGATTTCGTTGTGTTTTGTATCCTCAGATACTACTTGTGTGCCTCTTACTTGTAACATATACACCTTTATCGCATTTTGATGTGTTAAATATGTTTTTAAAAGTGAATTTTTCTTGTGTATTTGTTATTGTAAGTCGGGTGTTACACTTGGAGTTTCCCCAACCCCAAGATCAACTCTTCAAGAACCACAAACACCAATATTCTTACATAAACAAGGATAGAAATCCACAATATGAACAAACCAAGGAAGAAATATCCAAAAAGGTCCAGAAACAAAACTCCAAATGATCCAAAGGCTGAAAGATGCTTCTATTGCTTCATTATTTTTCAAGAAATCCTCTCAAGAATTCTCAAAGCCACAAACCACCTCCAAAGTTTAAAGATTCATGCACAGGTGTTCTAGAATGGTGGAGGCTGAAGAATGACGTCATTAGGGTTTTGCGCGCATAAATAGGGCCTAAGGCCCAAGATTCTAGGGTTTTGCAATAACGGCGGTTAACGGCGCTAACTGCAGCCTTCCCGCGTATCGGTTCCGCCACCATTAACGGCATTAACATCCATTGTTAGCGGCGCTAATTCCAATTTTCCATAATCACTTTTCCTTGAGTCCAAGTTGGTTGTTTCGGGAACCGGGTCTTACATTATTGTGATGTAGTGTGGTGATAATGTGGAGGTGAGGTGACACACACCACATGTGATTATGTGATGAGTATACCTGATGGTCTTAGTAGTAATAACTTTAATTATTCATTTGTGGATAAATGCATCAAAATTTCAAGTTTTAATGATAATGTTTTTATAAATTTTTAAATAAATTTGGGACCTCAAAGCAGTGTCGTTTCCCTTTTTTTGTTCGTGTAGTGAAAACGATAATGATAAGAACAGGTTTTAGGAAATCCGTCATTTTATATATATATATATATATATATATATATATATATAGGGTTGGGTTCAACAAGGGACTAAAATTATCCATGGTACCAAGGGACTAATCTCGATCGTCGGAATCAAAATCATCAACGACTAAAAATTAGGTTGTAAATTTTTTATATCGACGCACATGTAGAGGATTATAACAAAAAACCCACTTCATTTTTTTAGTTTTTTTAAATTTTCGAAAATATTGTTTTTCAAAAATAAAAACTGAATATACCAAAATTCATAATTTTTTGTCCTCTACAAATAGACATCCATATTGATATACAAAAAATAAAATTTTTTTCATAAGTACAGCTCGTAGAGGATTATAACAAAAACCCACTTCATTTTTTTAGTTTTTTTAATTTTTCGACAATATTCTTTTTCAAAAATAAAAACCGAATATACCAAAATTCATAATTTTTTGTCCTCTACAAATAGACATCCATATTGATATATAAAAATATATTTTTTTTCATAAGTATAGCTAGTCTAGATTCATAATGTGAATCTGAACTGCAAAAATTTGAATATTAGTAATTATTTTACTTTTAAAACTTTTACTACTTCAATATTATAACCATTTATAAGTAATTTACTTGATTCACAAGTGGATTTACTCATATTTACACGAAAATTTACTCATATTCACATATCAATATCATATAGTATTGAGAATTTACTTAAAAGTTTTTTACTATTTCAACATTTTAACAATTTCTAATGAATTTACTCTGATTCACAATTGAATTTACTTACATTCACACAAAACATTTACTCAGATTCACATTTGAATATCATATTGTATTTTAAATATACTCTGAAATATGAATTTGATTAATTTACTTAGAAAATTTTTAATACTTCAACATTTTAATCATTTATAATGAATATACTATGATTCATAAGGTAATTCCATTTACATTCACACAAAAAACTATTCATATTCACATGACAATATTATATGTCATTGTGAATGCCAACAGTGAATAACAGAATAACAGTTCAGATTCACATGTGAATCTCAACTAGCGGAAAATTTGAATCTGAAGTGTAAAACTTTGAATATGAGTAATTATTTTACTTTTAAAACTTTTACTACTTTAATATTATAACCATTTATAAGTAATATACTTTATTCACAAGTGAATTTACTCATATTTACATGAAAACTTATTCATATTCACATATCAAAATCATATAATATTGAGAATTTACTTAGAAGTTTTTTACTACTTCAACATTTTAACCATTTATAATGATTTTACTCTGATTCACATTATAAATAATTATATTCACACAACAATTTATTCAGATTCACATATCAATATCATATAGTATTTTAAATATACTTCGAAATATGAATATAATTAATTTAGTTAGAAAATTTTTAACAATTCAATATTTTAATCATTTATAATGAATATACTATGATTTATAAAGTTAATTCCATTCACATTCACATAAAAATTTATTCAGATTCAGATGACAATATCATATGCCATTGTAAATGTCAAAAATGAACATAATAACAGTTCAGATTCACATGTGAATCTCAACTAGCGGAAATTTCGAAAAAAAAAATCATTTTTTGTATATCAATATGGATCTCTATTTGTAGAGGATAAAAAGTTATAAATTTCTATATATTCAGATTTTTTTTTGGATAAAAAATAAGCTCTAAAATCTAAAAAAACGAAAAAAAACGAAATGGGTTTTTTTATAATCCGGTAGATGCACGTCCACCGTAAAGTGTACAATCGTATGGATGAGATTAGTCCCTTGGTACCATGGTTTATATTAGTCCCTTGTTGAACTTTTGCATATATATATATATATATATATATATATATATATATATATATATATATATATATATATATATATATATATATATATATATATATATATATATATATATATATATATATATCCTATTTTGCATGCAATAATGTAAGGTGTAAAATAACCGACTGCAATTTTAATATATGTACGATAATTAGATTCCAATTTAAAGCGCGAACAATAAGTCCTTAAAGTTGAAAAGGCCAACAACTTTTTTTTGTTACTCATAGGTGACCATGAAAGGATTTGGCTCATTAATTGTTAGACTCCATATAAATTATGTATAACAAAATAGTAACCCAGTATTATTTATACTGCAAAGACAAAGTAGTTTTTTTTTTTTTTTTGAACCGGCATAATACCTATACTATATCCTAACCTAAACCACCTAATCCACCTAATCCCCTAATGAGATTTGAACCCAAGACCTCAAGGAGACCGGGCATACTCCGGTGCCGCTAAACTACAAGTTCTTTGACAACAAAGTAGTTATCCAATTTATATAAACTTAGACACAGCAATACTAAACGAAAAAATAGATCAATTTCTATGCCAACATTAATTAGTTGGACTCCATTAAAAAGATTGCTTTAAATCATTTTCTTTGATTATTCTTAAATTAAAATAACGGAAAATGAAATTAAAACAAAAGGAAATAGGAGAAAAATGTGGGGTTCCCTTTCAATATAAATTGACATTAATCTACTCGTTTTACATGAGGAGACTGTTTGCCGACCTATATATTATATCTCCCTTCAAAATTTAATCTTAAAATAAAAACATAATACTAAACAAATGAATATTTGTTAAAACGACAATACATGCATAAAATTAAATTTCTTTTGACGCTCTAATGCTCCTTCACGGTAATCTAATTTGCATTAATGGTTGATTGCTGATTTTTCGTATTGCAAATAAATTTCGTTATAGTTGTCCCAAGAAATCAACAATAACGTATCTTCTTTAACTAAGGAGTTTGAATCTCTTCATAAATTACGGTTGAAATTCTTTACACTTGATGGACGCTACTAGAAGAAAACCCATGCCGATTACCACATCTCCTCTCTATCTCACTTGATCGATGGTTTTGGAAGAATAATCCTACGTCGATTTATATTCTCTGTACTTAGGGTTTTTGCAGGTTAGCAAGGAATGGGAGTTAGGGTTCTTGAATCACAACCAGAATCAACAATCCTCTTTGCATCTCAAGAATTCTTTCAGTTAGTGTTTAGAAAGGTGGAATCGAGTTAAAGTTGTCAAATTCGATGATCGGACAAAATTAGATATGGTATTGCTGATTATCATTTCTCATTCTCTCTTGATTTTTACTACCGTCCTTTTTAATAATTTTCATTTGATAAAGAATCAAGTTGAAACATATTCAAATTATTATCGGAATATTCATGATTAATTAACAAGTCTTCGTGGAAAATTCTGCATGCACTCTTAGGAATTATTTTATTGGTTTAATCTTTGCATTTAAAATAGGACTAAAATAGAAAATATATTAAATCTAAGGGTTGTTTGGGTTTTTCAATCTGGACCGAACAACCTATGGTTGTTCGGTTGGTCTTAGATGGTTTTTCGGTGGGCCTTTTGTCTTTTGGGCGTAGGGTTTTAGGCTAGGTTTTGTAGGGTATTTAAGGAAAATATAGCCTCATTTGTGAGGTTGGTTGTCTCGAAAAATGTGCTAAGTAGAGAGAGAATTTCTTGTGTTCTTGGCAACCAAAAGAACTTATGTACTAGTCTTAGATTAATCAAGAGTGCATTGAAGTTTGTTTAATCTCCTTGTTCTACTCATATTCTTGTGATTTGATTGATACCATTGTGAAGATCAAAGATTATTGTGGACCTACAATTGGTATCAGAGCTTGTTTTTGGTATCAATCTTTGATTGTTCTTGGAGATTTTTGAAGATTTTGAGTGTTTTGATCCGTTTTTATCGAGTTTTTGGGCTATTTTTGTGCTTTTGTTCTTGGTGTTCTTGGTTAATCTTCAAGCAAAATCATTAAAAAAATCATTTTTGATCCAAAAGGACTGTTTACGGATGTGTTTGGCGAGTTTTGGATCTGATTTGGAGTTGTTCGGTCAGGCTCCCAAGGTTGTTCGGCAGCGGCTACCGTAGCGATTAGGGTTTTGGTGTTTTTCGGTCCAACATTGGGTTGCTCGGTTGGCCCATTTAAGGATTGCTCGGTGCTTTAGGGTTTCATGTTTCTCGCCTGATTGCTCGGTTCCTCTGGTTGTTCGGTTGTTGTACATTGTTCGGTGGCTTTGTTACTCGGTCAACTTGTTGTTCGGTCAAAGTGTTCCTCGCCCAAGTGTTTCTCGCTCAAGTTGTTCGGTGTAGTGTTGTTCGGTGCATCTACAAGGTTTCTCGGTCCAGTTTCGGTGTGCTACAGTTTTCGGTGTAGTGTTGTTCCTCGCCCAAGTATTTTTTTGGGGTTTTCAACCATTTTTTCTGGCATTTCGGTCTTGTTTTCGGTTTAAGTACTGTTGACTTAGTGTTTTTCAGTTTATCTTGTTAGTTGACTTTTGGCGTTTTTCAGTTCATTTTCGATGGATTTGACTACTACCAATTTGCATTCCGATCTCGATACCGTGATGGGTACTGTTACCCGCATTCCCAGACTGTTAAATGCTGAGGGCTTCGATGAATGAAAATTTAGATTTGAGAAATATGTAAAAATGAAGGACAATAAAATATGGAGAAGCATTGTGAGAGGTCCGGTTATAATAACAAATACACTTGAGGATGGTATGGTGGTTATAAAGTCTCAGGAATAATACTCGGATGAAGACTTCGATTTAACTGAAGTTGATGATCATGCCCTCGCTACTCTCACGATGGCTCTGTCTCCTGATATCACTGAAGGATTCAGGGAATACAAATCTTCCAAAGCTTTATGGGAAGCACTGATTAAGGTTTATGAAGGCAACAAGGACATGAGACAAAGCAGACAGGACCTGCTTAGACAAATATTTAACTTGTTTAATCATGTTCTCGGGGAGACACTTGAAGTTCAGTTACAACACTTTATCACTCTCAATACTGAGTTGAGTACCGCTGGAGTAATGCTGTCGAAATCTGAAATCAATAAAAAGTTGCTGAACTCCCTTCCAAGAAATTGGGCTATGCATGTGGCTGTGATCAAGAAGACGAAGGATCTGAATAGTTTGTCTCTCTCTGAAATTTTGGCTGTTATCAAAGCATGTGATATGGATGACAAACAACTAGAGATAAATTACATCAATTCTTATCAATCTGCCAACCTAGGTGCTTCTACAAACAATGCTTTTTCTGCTTTGCCTGCTCAAGCTCCAGTTCATCAAGTTTCTTCTTCTTCGAGCATACCGATGGTATCTCCTATTCCATCAACTTATGGCCGTGCTGCTAAATCGACTACTTCAGCTCCAGCTCTAACTCTTCCCAAAGGAGCTAATGAAAACCTGGGCATGATGGTTGGTCTCTTAAATTGTTACAATGCTCTCGTGGCTGGTGAGCTGGTTCAGCCAATGATGGTAGGAGATCTTGATCAAGTTCACCCCGATGATGTGGAAGAAATGGATATTTCCTTGCATATCGTTATGGCGGTATTCACGGCAAAGAAGTTCACTCAAAGGACGGTAGAAACGATTGGGTAGCCGGTAATAAATATAACAAAGTGGGTTTCAACAAGGCCAAACTCCGATGCTTTAATTGTCATGAGCCTGGGCATTTTGCTCATGAATGTACTAAGCCTAGAGTAGAGAATACTGAGAGAAATCCGGTGCCTGTCGGAAACAATCATGAAGCTGCTCCTCAGAACAATGAAAGACCTATGGTGGCTCAACAGTTCTCTTGGGAGGACCAGATGCAGGCTCTGAATTTGGCTGAAGGTGGTAGTGCTCACTTGGCCCAAGCTATAGGTGACATGGATGTTGATGCTGCAGAAGAACAAATGATGGATCTACAATTCGCATTCATGGTCTCCTCCACCCCTGCTGACACTAAGGTTAGTGAAGTTTCTTGCTCTTCTCAATCTTGTATTGATATAATTGCAAAGTATCGTGAACATAATGATCGTCTTATTAAAGAAGTGTTAACCTTACAAATGATGTTTACAATGCTAAAATGAAACGGAAACCTCTACAAGAAAAACTTGATGCTAAAACATCTGATTTTAAGAAAGTTCAAGATGAATGGGTTATTGTAAGCACTCGATATCGTTGTACAAAAGAATCAATTGCTAAATTAACTACTGAACTTGACGCATTGAAAGCAAAATTCAATGATGCTGAATTTAATTTCAAAAAATTCGATGTGTCAAGCGAAGTAGTTGAGTCTATAATTGAACATCAAACTAAATGGGCCAGTAAACATGGTGAAGGTTTTGGTTATAGATCTGTTCCACATCCATATAATCATAATTATGTATCATCTGTCGAAACTAAAGAGTTTGAGGAATGTTATCTCTCGAATTTCATCAAAAAAGATCAATATGGCACTGTTGAGAGTAATAAACCGAATTCTACTGATGCTTCTACCTCATGTGCAGATAATTTGAAAGAGAAAGATGAGAAGAAGGAAGACAATAGTACTTTTGATTCTGTTAAAACTTGTTCTAAGATTAATGATTCTGATTCATCTATTTTGAATTCGTCTGTTAAAACTGCTAAGATTGTTAGACCTTTCAAAAATCGTGATGATGTTAACTTTCAAACTTCTAGGTTTAAAAATTCTGTTAAATGTTCTGATGCATGCTTTTGTGTGTGTGGAAATTCCTTTAATATATCTGGACCTGGACAAACATCCACTGCCCCTGTTTAAAGACAAACTTGTTTTAACTGTGGAATAGCTGGTCACATTGCCAGAAATTGTCCCTAATATTTGTATGCGCATCAACATGAATAGTTTTGGCAGAACGTGCCAAGGGGGAGATCTTATAAAAGAAAACCCTCGAGGTCACGTTCTCGGAATGAGAATTGGAATGATGTGAAAGCCAATAATCAAACTGCTCAAAACAAAAAGACAGTTTCAAGAAATGACTGTGCCTTATCAAACTTTGTGATGTCAAAGTCATCTCAAGAATCAACTTCAAATAGCAGTTCTGATTCCAGATCTGATGCTAATGTTCCCATCTGGTCCAAGGATAAAAGATTTAAATCAAATTATAAATGGGTTCCTAAAGGCAGCATTCCAAAATCTACTGTGAATTCCCCATTATTTGATAATCGTGATATGAGTTTAGAATCTGTAAAATGTATCGAAAGTTTGGTTCAACCCAGTTTCCGTATGGACTGGGTCCCTAAATCTAATTGATCCTGCAACTTGTGCAGGAACAGCTCCTGGTATATTGATATCGGTTGTTCCAGGCGCATGACAGGCGATATGTCCCAATTGCACAACGTTGAAAATTTTAATGGTAGATGTGTTTGCTTTGCGGGAGGTGAAAAAGGAAAGATCACACAAAAGGGAACTGTATCCAATGGCGTATTAAAGTTTGAGAATGTCAACTTTTTACCTGAGCTCAAGCACAGTCTGCTGAGCGTTTCTCAAATCTGTGACAAAGGTTTTTCAACCCACTTCACCAAGAAGGAATGTCTGATATTGAAATCTGGTGTTGTCATTCCCAAGGAGTGGATTCTTGTCCGATCAGAATGTCAAAGCAATTCCTATATCATCGACATGAATCACAACACTCCGGAAAATGTCACTTGCTTATTCTCCAAAGCTTCTGAACAGAGTGCCATGCTATGGCATCTACGTCTTGGTCACTCCAACACGAAGAATTTGAATCGTCTTGTGAAAAATGAACTTGTCCAGGGGCTTCCTATCAAAGACTTCATCACATTCGAAAAGTGTGTTGCATGTGCTAAAGGCAAACATCATCGAAAGCCACATCAGCACAAATTGGTCAACTCCATTGACTCGCTCCTTCAATTGATTCACATGGATCTCTTCGGCCCAGTCAATGTTCTCAGTATTAATAAAAGCTCTTATTGTTTAGTTATAACTGATGATTACTCACGTTTTACTTGGGTTTTCTTTTTGAAGCAAAAGAATGAAACTACTGAGCTAGTCAAGAGATTCGTCACTTTAATCGAGAATCAAACGAATCAGAAACTGAAGGCAATCCGGTGCGACAATGGGACTGAATTCAAGAACGCGGTACTGGATAAATTTTGTGCAGATAGAGGAGTACAGCGTCAATACAGTGCTGCTCGTACACCTCAACAAAATGGTGTTGTTGAGCATCGAAACAGAACTTTAATTGAAGCTGCACGCACCATGCTCTGTGATTCTAAATTACCGGTGTTCTTTTGGGCTGAGGCAATAAACACGGCTTGTTATCTTCAGAACCGGGTCATCATCAACAAGCGCCAAATAAAGACTCCGTACGAGATCCTCTATGGTAATAAACCATCTGTTGCACATTTCCGTTCTTTTGGTTGTCCTTGCACCCTTCTTCATCTTGAAGCTACACCAAAGTTCAACTCTAAAGCAGATGACTGTTACTTTGTTGGATATGCGGGTAAACCTACCTATAGGTTGTATAACAAGGTTACCAAACAGATCTTGGAATCGTTTGATGTACGGTGGCTAGAGGAGAATCAAACGGATGCTCGAGTTGGCCCTGACTGATATTCAATTATGCCAAATTGTTTAAGTCTTTTAATGTGTTTTCTGATGTTGTCTCAAGCACATAGGCAGGTCCAAGTGGAGTCAACAGAGATGAATATGAGGAAATCATTGCTGATCCCATCATACCGCCCTTGATCTTTGAAGATCCTATTCTTAACGATGGCGCATCTCCTGTTTCCACTTCAGTTTCAACTGAAGCTCCTGCTGACTCATCCCAGATTGTTGGCGAACCACCAGTTGCTAAAGCATCCGCCACTCCTTAAGGCGATATCAATTCTGAACCCGCTGATCTTTTCAACTCCACACTCATGGATTCCCTCTTTCCAGAGAGAATTCCCGATGAGTATGTAGCTAGTACCTCCCACGATTTCAGAGACTCCGACAGAGGTACTTCAGGCTCAGGCAGAATTGAAAACATAACAAACCTTCTAGTTTCTTCTGCTTCGCTCGAGCATGCTATTTCTACAAGAGTTCAACGCGATCACCCGATTGAAAATGTCATTGGCTCTCTTGACGATGGGGTTCAAACCAGAAGTCAGAGCGGTCATGTCAACGAGTTCCTTTACTCATGCTTTATCTTACAAATTGAGCCGAAGAATGCAGAGATGGCACTTAATGAACCAAGTTGGGTGGACGCAATGCATAAAGAGCTCAACCAGTTCGAGAAGCTGTTCGTTTGGCGGTTGGTGGAATTACCCGAGGGCAAAAAGTCTCTTGACACGAGATGGGTTTTTCACAACAAGCAAGATGATTCAGGAGTTATTGTGGGAAACATGGCACGCCTGGTTGTACGCGGTTTTCGTCAGATCGAAGGTCTAAATTACACTGACGTGTGTGCCCCGGTTGCAAGATTAGAAGCGATTCGAATTTTCCTCGCTTATGCCTCCTACATGAACTTTACTGTATACCAAATGGACGTTAAGACTGTTTCCTTGTACGGTAAGGTGAAAAAAGAGATTTATGTTGATGAACCTCCCGGTTTCGTCAACTCTAAGTTTCCGAATCACGTCTACAAGCTAGATAAGGCTCTCTATGGTCTTCATCAAGCTCCCCGTGCCTGGTATGCAACATTGACGGATCATTTGTTACAGCATGATTACACTAGAGGCACCATTGACTAGACGCTGTTCATCAAGCGCCAGAACTCCGACCAGATTGTTGTCCAAATCTATGTGGATGATATTATCTTTGGTTAAACGAGTGAGGCCGTGTGCAAAGATTTTGAGAAAGTGATGAAGAAGCGATTCGAGATGAGTTCGCTAGGTGAAATGACGACGTTCCTTGGGTTGCAAGTAAAGAAAAGTTCAATGGGTATTCTGCTTCATCAAGGAAAGTATGTGGAGGATATTCTTGTGAAGTTCAACCTCAAGGATGCTAAAGTTGCTAACACTCCAATGACTGAGCGACCTCTGCTGACTTCAGACCCAGATGGCCAGTCTGTTGATCAAACATATTACCGTTCTATGATTGGATCTCTGATGTATTTGACGGCCAGCAGACCGGATATTATTTTTGCTGTCTGCCAGTGTGCTCGACATCAGGCTAATCCTAAATCCTCTCATTTAACTGCTGGCAAACGAATCTTTAGATACCTTAAAGGGAGACCTAAATTAGGTCTCTGGTATCTAAAGAATCGTGAATTTGATCTGTATGCTTTTTCAGATAGCAATTATGGGGGATGCGACATTGACAGAAAGTCCACTAGTGCTGGATGTCAATTCTTAGGAGACCGACTGATTTCCTGGCAATGCAAGAAGCAGCAGACCGTGTCAACCTCTACAGCTGAAGCTGAGTATGTTGCTGTCTCGGCCTGTTGTTCTCGAGTCATTTGGATGCAGCATCAACTTCTTGACTATGGTATGAATTTTGTTGATAGTCCCATATTTTGTGATAACGATGCAGCTATCCAAATTGTGAAAAACCCTGTTCAGCATTCTATGACCAAGCATATCGACATCAAAATACATTTTATTCGAGATTGCTATGAGCGAAAATTGATTCATTTGGAACCAATTCACACAGATAACAATGTGTCGGATTTGTTTACAAAACCATTTGCAAGAGCTCGGTTCGATATGCTTGTAGAACTTTTAAAAATGATACGTTTCGATGACTGTTAAATCAGTTTTGTAAATACTTTACTCTATTTTTGTTTAGTTAAATTTGTTCATGGTTTTTTACTTCCGCAATTCTCTACCATGCACAAATTTAGGGGGAGAATTAAAAACAAAACAAAAATTTCAAAATTTCAAAAATACAAAAATATTTTCGTTTATGTCTTTATTTTTCAGAAAATTTAAAAATCCAAAAACATTCCTACTTACCGACGACGCACCGAGTTTATACCACTCACTACTGAGGTAAATTTTTTTTAAGTGTTAGTGATCCTCATTGATACACCTCAATGAGTGTGAAGCACTGACAATCGCTTCTTAACCAATCTAAAGTTTTTCTTGTGTAACACCAACTTCTAGACACTTTGAGAGAAACCACTCAAAGTCGAGAGTTAAAAGGTTTGTACCGATGGTTAGACTGCATACCGTAGTCTATCACACGCATCAATCCATTCTTAACCATCTTTACAATTTTTGATGCAAGAAATAGACGATTCATTACTTTAAACCAAGTAATGATGATATTTCGTCATTCTATGCTAATGATCTCTGCTACAACACCAGTAGTAGATGTGAGGCATCAACAACCTTTCTTACATACAAAGCTTCTAATTCAAGAGTTGGATGACTTAATATATTAGACCATTCACTGATGACAATTCGAAAGTCTAGCCGATGGGTATGTCTAATAACCAAGACATATTACACGCTTATACCACTCTTGACCTTATCTTCTTCTAAACAAATGTTTGTGATTCAATGTGATATTACCTCACATTGATGAAACATTGAAACTCTGGGTCAGTGATTGTTGTTGTTAACCACAATAGCTGTGAGACCCCAACAACTTCACCTAATTCAAAATTGGCACTAGGATGGTACACTCCGTAGAGTTTGGATACCATTGAACGTCTCGCCAAGAGCCAAGTCAACTTGTTGACTTGTCAACTGCATTGAGATCTTTGATCAAGGATATGCAGGGGCCTAAATAAAACGGCCACGAGTATTTCACTGATACTCAAACAATCGCAGTGCATTCCCCCGTATTCACACACATACTGCAAGAAGTCTCATTCTGAGCCAAGGATGAATCCTTGAACAACAGTGGTGAAAGTTTATAACTCCGTGACCCACAGGATTTGCAATCAAAGATCGCATCGAGAAGCGCCAGCTCAAGTAATGAAGTTTGAGAATTTTGACACGAATCCTTGTTCCTGAAGAAGGTGAAGCTCAATTCCATGTGACAGGCTGCTTGAATTCCTCCTCAGCCAGTTTGTTACTACACTCGCACCTTCATGTGATCTAGAGTGAAGACTTGAAGATTCGGACTCCAATCAAAGTCAAAGTCAAATCAAAAGACTAGATGTGCTGATTCAAGACCTATACTGAAGCCCGTACCTAATGCGCGTTCAAAGTCAAATTTAAAGACAGTCCAATTCCGAAGTTGAAGTTGTATCTGCATCCTGCTGAATGTTATGAACATCTTCACCTGTTCCTTGGTTAAGGGGGAGATTGATTGTTAGAATTCTTCTGCACTACATAACTGAGAAGCCTGAAGATTAAATGAAAGCATTAAACCAAGGGGAAGATTTTTAGGAATTATTTTATTGGTTTAATCTTTGCATTTAAAATAAGACTAAAATAGAAAATATATTAAATCTAAGGGTTGTTTGGGTTTCTCAGTCTGGACCGAACAACCTATGGTTGTTCGGTTGGTCTTAGATGGTTTTTCGGTAGGCCTTTTGTCTTTTGGGCTTAGGGTTTTAGGCTAGGTTTTGTAGGGTATTTAAGGAAAATATAACCTCAAATCTCCATAACTATTATCGGATGCATTTTTTAATAATCCTACGCAAATCTCATGCATTATTATCTTATATATGTGTTACCTATTAACAACACATACATATGCATTAATCATTGCTGATTAACATTATTGCCATCCTTCTTTAAAAAAATTAATTATGCCAATCAAGAATGTTTACCTTCGGTCCAAGAATCATTGTTCTCACTGCCACTGTTACTTTGATTTTTGACATCTCCTGCAAGTAACACACCTTTAATGATTAATTATCAAAGTAACCATTTGTTAACTAACATACAAATACTCGCGGCCTGAAATTTTTACGCTTAAGCATTCTTATTTTATAACATTACGTCAATCATTGAATCTTAACTAGTCCAGTATTTCATTATAAAACACACACATAACGGTATTCAACTGTTCATCATCAATGCTTGAAGCAGATTTTCCGAAAACAACAACTTTCCATTGCGTAATCATCGATTATTTACGACAATCTTAAACGTTTATATCATATAGCCTAATAATTGATGATTATTACGTTTACATCATCCTTTACAAAGCGACTATTTACGACAATCTTCAACGTTTACCTTAATTACAGGATCGAACGTTTTTTTTTGCTACTGTCAGTATCTTTTTCCCAGAACTCGTCATTCGTGCTTGAACTACTCGTATGATCCATTCAAATTGGTGTTGATAACGTATATTTGATTTCTTGATGATGCCTGCTGCGTATTTCTATCCTTGCTTATTGTATCGAATTGCAATACAATGGCGTATCAGATTTTGTTAATAATGCATGTTATTCGTAGTTGTTGATGGAGGCGTATCGGATTTTTTTCACACGATGAGGACGACTTTGACAACTGGGTCTTCGAGATTATCCTTGATTTATGGAGTAAAATCACTATAAATATGGTAATTCTTTGATGATATCCCATGATTATAGGTAGCATTCATAAAAAAATTCCTGTTTATTGTTAATATAATTATACATTTACAAATATACCCTTATGATTTCATTGGTCCACATTCATTCTCGCGTTCTCAACCTTTTTATCATTCTCATTTTAACCTCTCCCGATATATATATATATATATATATATATATATATATATATATATAGATATATATATATATATATATATATATATATATATATATATATATATATATATAAGTAGGATTACAAGTAACTTGATAAATAATGTGTAACCTTGTAACTAAATGTGGATCAATCATTTTAAATCCGGATATGAGTATAATAATAGTTGACATATAAATCAATTAATTTTAAATAAATAATATCCTATAAATCCGGTAACCGACTCCTATAATTACAGAACTAATTTTTTCCAGAATTTTGATTGATCACAAAGACACACAATAATTATCGATTTTAGGAACTACATAATTTTAATCAGCGCAACATGTAGACATTTGTCTATTATATATATATATATATATATATATATATATATATATATATATATATATATATATATATATATATATATATATATACTTTTAGTTCTTCCATGTGAATCTGAACCGAAACTGCATTAAGTATAATTTTATTCACATATAAATGATAATTTTATTCGATTTTTTCAATAACTTTTTATCAACCGCATGTGATTTTAAGTAAATTATTTGTGAATCATAGTTAAATTAATTATATGATTATATCAAAGGTTGAAATAGTAAAAATATAGATGAATTTACTTGAATTCACATCTGAACTTAAAAATGTATTTAAATATACACAAGTTGTTATTGAATGACTGATAAATATTGAAAAAAGAGTTGAATGATCTTTCACATGTGAATTATCTTCTATAAAGAATTTTGTACAGTTCATATTTACATTATGAATTTGAAGTACTTCTAATTTTAAACATATTAAGTCATATAAAAATGGGAGTTGTACCATATATCCAACCATTTTTGATGATTCACAACTGAATTTTAATCAAGTTCATTTGTGAATCTCAATTAATTTAATTGTGTATTATGAAAATGTTAAAATTGTAAAGAATATAAGTGAATTTACTTGAATTCAATGTGAATTTAGTCAGATTCACATGAGACTCTAACAAAATATTTAAATTCACATTAATTGTTATTGAATAATCAATTATTGTTGAAAAAAAAGATTTCAATGATGATTCATATGTGAATTATCTTCTATAAAAATTCGGTATAGTTCAGATTCACTTTAGTTTAGTTTTGTGAATTTGAACAGAAAATTTAAAGAAATTTTTTTGTTTTTTTTTTTGTATATTGATATGGAAGTCTATAATAAGAGAATTAAAAACTATGAATTTTGATATATTCAGTTTTTTGTTTTGATAAAAATAAGCTCTAAAACGCGAAGTGAGTTTTTTTTTTGCTATAATTCATTACATGCGCATCTAATTAAGAAATATACAATTTTATATCCGACCGTCGATACTTTGTATTTTGACGCTCACGGTTTGTTCATTGTTTTATTATGGTTCTCTATTAAACTTTTCGGATATTTTATATATATATATATATATATATATATATATATATATATATATATATATATATATATATATATATATATATATATATATATATATATATATATATATATATATATCGTGTAAGAACCCAAAATCCGGTAAGAACCGTAAGGACAAATCTGGACCTTTAATCTTCAAAAATGGGTGGATAAGATTCAATGTGAATAATATGTCACATCTTAAAAACTTGAGGGGCTAGTTGTCTAAAAATCAAAACTATTGGGTGGATAATACAAATTAATAAGGGTAATATGGTAATTTGAACGAGACCCCCCACCAGATTGCGACACTTGTCACCATATGGTTTGCTGGGTTTTTTTTATTCCCCTCGATTAGTTTTTGGGCCATAACTTTTTTTTTCTTTGTAAAAAAATTCTAAAAAAAACAAAGTTCTTAAAATTTAATTCTCTACAAAACAAGCACCATCATGAAAATTTGAAAAAAAATATTTTTTTTATTTTTTATTTTCATAAAACATCAAAAAATTAAAAAAAAATTATCCAAAAATTATGAAAATTTAAGAGATCATTTTAGACATCATTTTAGTAAGTTTTTAAAAACAAAATTTTGATAAAAAGGTTTTTTTAAGTGTTCATTTTTATATTTTTATGTAAAAAACTCATCAAAATAGGAAAAATAATATACATTATCCAAAAATATTAAAACCACAATGTGTTTTATGATTCAAAACCTATGATATAAAATTCAAAATTTATTATGATCCAAGATCCAAAACTCGTTATGATCCAAAACGAATTAAAAAAACATATAACGACAAAATAATTCAAAACTTATGATCCAAGATGCAAAAAGACTATTATCCAAAATGTTAATGATCCAAAAATATATGATCCAAAACATTATGATTAAAAATATCAAGATCCAAAATGATTAGATTAAAAATACGAAAAAAACGTTAAAATTAAGATTAAAAAATATTAAAAATTAAAAAATATATATCAAAAATGAAAAAAAAACAAAAAAACAAAAAAAATTCAAAATCAAGTACTCTAGCATTCAATATATATATATATATATATATATATATATATATATATATATATATATATATATATATATATACAAATAAAATAACTAAAAAAAATAAAAATCTAAAAACCGAGTATAATAAAAAATAAAAAAATTAGAAAAAAATAAATTTTTTGAAAAAAAATAAATAATAAATAAAAAAACGAAAAAAACGAAAAAGGAAAAAATGAGAAAAAACCACACTTAAATCACGTTGGACGAAGGAAGATGTTTGACATTATTGCCCTTAGGAGAATGGCGGGTAAGGCACGTGCCTCGCTTAGGCGAGGTCGCGGGTTCGAGCCTTGCTGCGTGCAATGGTTGCAAAAAGATATTACGCACCATTGTAGCCTCTGTGCTAGCTATGTTCGGGTGTACCCGGGGCTGGTTTCCCCCCAGCCAGTTGCCTTGCAGGGCGTCGTTACGGGGTCGGCGTGTGCTATGCACCAGGGTTTGCTGCCGCGTTAGTGGGTCTAGTCTCTGTGCAGGTTCCTTGGAGAAGGCGAAGACTACGAAGAATTGTAGAATAGCTGATGTACCTTGTGTAGCCTGTAGTATATTACGATTCATGTAGTAGATTCATCCCTAACTTGCAAAATATATATATATATATATATATATATATATATATATATATATATATATATATATATATATATATATATAGAGAGAGAGAGAGAGAGAGAAAGAGAGAGGAGGAGGAGGAGGAGGAGGAGGTTAATTGTGAACACCAAAAAAGTTGTAAATGTGAGAACAATTCTGAATCAATTAATATATAAGGATATATTAGTAATTTTGTATTTCAATTGAATTATAACAAAATTATAATATTCTAAAATATAGGATTCTGATTGATAGTTACCTAAACAATGAATTATTAATTTTTTATTTTTTTTAATTTTTTATTTTTTTTTAATATATAGTAAAAGAACAATTTTTATCAAAATAAAAAAACAACATATTTTTACGTATCATTTAATTTATATGATTTTTTTTCAAAAATGAATAATATACAATCCAATTATTATTATTATTATTATTATTATTATTGAATATATAAAAAACATTTTTAACAATTTTCTAGAAAAAGAAAAATCAACCAAGTATGTCTTTTGTTTATTTTCATGAATTGAAAATAAAATTGTTAAGAATTTTATTATTTCATCACAAATGAATATACATCTAATTATAAATTAATACACATCTAATCATACTTTCTTTAATATGATTCGCAGGTATGGCTACTGATCATTCTTCTTTACATGTTTGTATAAGATTGCAGACGCGTCCCTTCTTCACAAATGATTAAATTTGAAACTCTTAAAATAAGTCTGTAAATTTGTATGTATATTGTTGTATTTTTTTTAATGACAAAATAGTAGGCGGATGACTAAAATAATAAGATGGAAACTACTGTAATATACACATACCGTATAATCATAAAAGATTACGGTTATAATCAGAAATTATTATAACGGGTGTTCTAATCATTTATATAACTATAGTTATAATTATAAATGATTATAATCAATACAGTCGTATAACTGATGTTTTAATCATTTAAAAGGATAAATCGATTAGATACAACTTCTAAAATTTATGAACTATAAACAGATATATACAAATTAGAATGAAAGGTTGTATTAAAGAAAAAAACAAACCTTTGGAGTGAAATTCATCTTCAAATCTGAAAAAACCTACAAAAACGCCGTTGCACGGTGAACAATTACAGTTGTTGGCTTAACCAATATCGCCTCACATCACCAACTAAAATTAAAAACAACGAGTGGGTCCCCGTGCTCCGCACGGGTTCTTTTTCTTCTCTTATAAATTTGAGCGAGTCATGTCGCATACACACATTCTCACTTTCTCATTCCTTCAAGTCAACCAATCACGATAACGGAATGTAATGAAGTAATCCCCGATTCCATTCCTTTGTGGATTCCATCGTACCAAACAAAAATATTCTTTAATACAAAGTAGCATGACAAATAGCAAATATCTAAGAAATAATATCAGATTTGTACAGAAGCCTTACCGGAGAGTTCTTAATTTCCTGAAGGAACTCTGAAAGTGCTGAGTCAGCTTGCTGACGAATTTCATGGCTAGAATCACTCAACATATTAAATAAACCTGAAATCTCCAAATATCATTTGAATCCAACAAAAATCTGCAATGCAAAAAGAAACAACAAATGCAAATTGACAGGAATACCCTTTCAAATGTAGAGTGAGGTCATTTACCATCAAGAAAATCAGGAAGAAAACCGAGCATATCTATGTCTGGAACACTGTCGGCTGTCCAACACTGTAATCCATCCAACCAGAAATTGGCTTACATAAGGATTCAACACATTGATACGTTCTCTCAATAAAGGTATAAATTCTTCAATGCTGATGAAGAAAAAGATTATTCAGAACCCAAATTAGTAAACAAATCAAATTCATACAAAAACTGTACATAATCACACCTGAATTGATCACTCTCTGTAACAATGTCCTGTTTTCAACAATGGAAGCAACTGTAACTGATCACATAATTAATAGATATAAGAAATAAAAAGATGAGTCGATTTACCTTCACGAGTCTATCTAGAAGATGAGCTGCACTTTCTACATTGGGATCTGAGTCTGCTGAAAGCTTACATAAAGCATCAAATATCTGATTGAAGAACACAATGAAGTCTCCTCTCACAACCTGAAGAAAGGCATAAAGTAAGTCCCGAATGTATTGTTTACAGATTTAAGAAATAATTCTGACCTTTGCGATGTTGTATAAAGCTTCACAAGCATAATAACGAAATTTGCTATGTTGATGAGAGAAAGAGTTTATCACTGGTGGTACGATTTCCTGGTGAATGGTTGTAATGGAAGAAGAGACAAAAAGGGGAAGAACATCAATAATTTCTGGTGAAAAAGTGAAAAGGATGATAAAATGCAAACCTCGAGATGTTGAGCAGCTTCCGCACTTAATCCAACAGTAATTGCAGCCAGTCCAATCAATCCTCCCTGAAAATAAACATCAGATTATAAGAAATGCAAACTAAAATCAAGCAGTGCGTCTCCGGTGTACCTTCCGATGACTTGTTTGGTTTGAGGAAGTGAACTCGTGAGTCAACAGATTAATCATGGCGTTAATTTTATCATCATCTCCGGCTACTATCAATTGTTTTATAATTCCTTCAACCTGACAACAACAGTCAAACAATCACGATCATCCAAAAACCCTGAAATGTCAAAAACAATACATTAAAAATGGACACAATAACGAAACCTAACCTCAACTGCAGCATTTTTCCGTTTCTCGTATAACTTATCGGACAGGTTTCGAAGAAGGGCTGCCAGAATGGCAGAAAAAACCGTCCCCCATAGCAGACAATGATGCAAAAAAAAATTAATTTCAAATTCCTTCGTTCAATTCAAGCACAAATATAGAATGACCATAACACTGAGATGGGGATTGTTTAGTAATTGGTTAACTTGTTCTTCCATATAAGTTCGGTGCAAGAAAATAACGAATCAATCTATCAATTAACGTACAAAACCTTTATTCTAATTAACCCACCACAGACATCCCTAATATTGTCTAAACAAATTCAATCTAAACTTCAGTTAAGTAATCCGCAAACAAATCAACCGAAAGAATAAGCTTCTTGACATGGTTGTTTTTCTTTACATGGTATTGCAAAAGTATAGGCAATTCAAAACTTTTACTAAACATGAAACCGACAGTTAAAAGATTCTAACACAAGAAAGAATAAGTTTCTTTACATGGTTATTTTTCGCTCCACGAAATTAGCAAAAACAATCTTTTGAAATCTGCATTTTTTTTATACTTGATCTGGTATAGAATATTGATGGGCTTGATACAAAACTGAAAAAAGTAATTGAGATAATCGAATTGTCAATCACCTGTTAATAAAAACAAATTATTATTTTGTCATTTATGATTGATAAGATAAATAACATGTGAAACTAACTTGTAAAATTACCTGCCTACAGAGCTACAGTGAGACGTGAAGCGGGAGAACAGAGGACAAACAACGGCGACGAGACCGAGAAGGATGATTGAGGAGTGAAACTACAGAGCGTCCTAGCGATTCAAAATTAAAAATTCAAGGATTTTTTAAGCATTCATAAGTGAATCAACAGATCAAAATCAGATTTATGGAAGCCCATACACTGCACACGGAAGCCGGAAACGAAATATGAACATCCGGACCCATGGATTTGCGAGCAGACATCGGAGTTGAGCGAATAAGGCAACATGCAATCTCTTCCCCACATCGATAAGGGTTTACAATACCAGCGTCCGTCGCTGTCAGTCGCTGTCACAAAACCAATAAAACCAAGTTAGTAAAACCCCCAAACCCTAATTTTTGCTCACGCGGCTGAAATCAGACAGTGAAAAGCTCCGACCAGCGATGGCGAGAGTAGCCGTCGACAGAGGAGCAAGAAGTAATACGCTACGTCACCTTCATCGATATCGTCTCTCTGTGTCTCCAAGAAGACGGTGGTGTAGAAGAGCGGTGGTGGAAAGACAAAGATGCAAAATCCAGCATCCAAATTGGCCAAACCGGAGATGCCGGGTCAACCCCATCCAAACCCGAAATTAAAAACCCGAATCCAAAAAAACGGCGAACAAAGTGCATGAACGACAAACGACCGGCAGACGCTCAATCCAGGAGCTGGATACGATTCTGGTGAGACGAAGAAAGCAGCGAAGAGAGGAAGGCAATAAGCAAAGAGAAGACAGGAAAACGTAACACGTGTTACTGGGAGACAGGAGGATCCGAGAAGAGGATCCGAAAGGCCAAAGTCCGCGTGACAAAACCCGAGAACAAAAAAAACGTACACAACATGCCCAAAAATTACGCAAATTAATTAAGAGGTAAATGAAAGAAAAGCAATAGTACGATTAAACTAATAAAAATACATGAATGAACGAGGACCACTTCTATGTGTCATATTCTTTTTTTTTAAGGACACCAAGAAAAAAAGGGAAAATGACTTATTAAGGTAATCAACTAGTTGATTTGTTCACGTTTAGTCACTTTCTTTTTTTTCGTGCTTTATTTGCCATTGAACTATCTATTTTGTTCATGATACGTCATTACGACCTGTAATAGCAGGTTACAGCCTAATTGACATCTATTTTGTTCATATTTGGTCACTTTCCTTTTTTATTCGTGCTTTATTTGCCATTAATTTAATTTATTTTTCCATTTTTAATTTATTTTTCCATTTTTATTCGTGCAGATCTGAAATGACTATTTTGCCCTTTTTAATTTATTTTTTCATTTTTATTACATTTTAAGGATTTTTTGTTAATGACTTTTAATTAAAAATAAATAAGAAAACAACCCACCACCGCCTCTCTCTCTCTATCTCTCTCAATTAATAAAACATGCAATTAAACACACACACACACAAACACATTACAACTAAACACAGACATACACACGCACTTTGCAACTAAAAACACAGACATCACCACCATCTACAGCAAAGATCTGGACAAAGATGATGAGAGGGAAGAGCACTCCAAACCAACTTTGATGGCTCGTCTGATTTAATCCACCATCTACGAAAAACTTATTAATGGCTCGTTTGATTTAATCCAAAAAGTTTTTCGTAGCATGCTTAGTTGGTTGAATCGTTGGCTTCTAACAGTGGAGGTGGATTGTCGAGGCAACACAACTTTGATGTGTACTTTGTTTTCAATGTTGGCTTGTTCCCGATCTGTGAAAACAAAGTACACATCAAAGTTGTTTTGCCCCGACAATCCACCTCCACCGTTACAAGCCAACGATTCAACCAACTAAGCATGCTACGAAAAACTTCTTGGATTAAATCAGACGAGCCATTAAGAAGTTTTTCGTAAATGGTGGATTAAATCAGACGAGCCATCAAAGTTGGGTTGGAGTGCTCTTCCCTCTCATCATCTTTGTCCAGATCTTTGCTGTAGATGGTGGTGATGTCTGTGTTTTTAGTTGCAAAGTGCGTGTGTGTGTGTTTAGTTGCAAAGTGTGTGTGTGTGTGTGTTTAGTTGCAGGTTTTATTAATTGAGAGAGAAGAAGAGAGAGAGGCGGTGGTGGGTTGTTTTCTTATTTATTTTTAATTAAAAGTCATTAATAAAAAATCCTTAAAATGTAATAAAAATGGAAAAATAAATTAAAAAGGGCAAAATAGTCATTTCAAATCTGTACGAATAAAAATGAAAAAATAAATTAAAAATGGAAAAATAAATTAAATTAATGGCAAATAAAGCACGAATAAAAAAGGAAAGTGACCAAATGTGAACAAAATAGATGTCAATTAGGATGTAACCTGCTATTACAGGTCGTAAGGATGTATCATGAACAAAATAGATAGTTCAATGGCAAATAAAGCACGAAAAAAAAAAGAAAGTGACTAAACGTGAACAAATCAACTAGTTGGTTACCCTAATAAGTCATTTTCCCAGAAAAAAATTATTACGGTCATCAAAAAACAAAACGAACACATAGCTATGCATATAGTGTGGGGTAGGCTATATATTGCGATGAATATGAGATGTGTGAAGGACACGTGTCCTGCCTTCAGTGATTTGTTTTTTGAAATTTTGGTAAATATTAACATATATTAACATCGATGAGATAGGACCATATATTATGAATTTATGTTGCTTTGTATTTAAAATTTGGAAGATATGGCTAAACTTACATGAACATAGGGTATAACGAGGGAAAAGTGACTGCGTTTCGCTGCAGTTAAGAAAGTCAAGAAAATGGTAACAGAATTTAATTTTCTAATAGTTTAATTTATTTAGAAATATGTCATTTGTGGGTTATGTTTACAAAATAATAACTAGTAACTGAATTAAATTAGCAATAGAGTTTTGGTATGTAAAGACGACTGTCTAAAGAAATTTTATATGTTTTTAATAACTATAATACATGAAACCGATATCAAGAAAAAATTAAAATTGTTGGAATCAAAATTATTATAAAAAAAGTAAAGTTTAGGAAAAAGCTGGAAAAAACTAAAAAGCAAACTGTAGCAAATATAGAAAATACAATCAAAAATTGGGAACAAAATTGTTTTAAAATGTAAAGGTTCTCACGAAAACAAAGAAAAAAATATAGAGTGAAAATGAAATTATTGAAATGTTTGGGGTTAAAACTGATAATATTAAAAGGCTACCGGACAAAATTTGTTATAACTGGTAAAAGTTTAGGCGAAAACTAAAAAGGAGATTGAAAATGAAATTATTCAAAGTTTTAGGGGCCATTATTGAAAACAATTAAAGTTTTAGGAAAAAATGAAAACAATGAATGTTTACTCTAAAAAATAGGGCCAAAACTTAAAATATTGAAAGTTTTGGTGTCAAAATCGAAAACAATAAAAGTTTTAGTGGCAAAATAGAAGTCAACGAATTTTTTGTTGGCAAAATTAAAAACAATGAAAGTGTAGTTGTTTTGCCAAAACTAAAAGCATTTGAAAGTTTTGGGACTAAAATTCAAAACATTAAAAGGTTTTGGATGCAAAATAGAAAACAACATATTTTACTATTGGAAACTATCTATAGTTTCAATGCCAAAATCGAAAACCGATAATTTTTTTAATGGCAACTTTAAAAGCAACAAAACTTTAGTGCCATAATTTAAAAACTTTAAAGGCTACTGTTCATTCTCGGCGACAATTGTATATATTAAAAATAACTTCCCAAAATATTGGATAATGTATTATTACGTTAATACCCTCATTTCATATTTAATTCAACGTAATTGTAATTAATTGTAATAATAATTATGAAATTGGCAAATTAAAAAAACTAAGTTTTTAATTTTTTTAATTAAGTCACTATGTTTTCAATTTTGTTTCAATGTTGATTACTTGACCGGTCAACCCGGTTGTTAGCTGATATGACATGGTGACGTGTCAATCATTGATGATGTGACGTTGACATGGAAGCTGATGTGGCACCTAGGTCTCAAAAATGAAGGTACAATGTGTAATGTTTTAATGTGGTAGATTTTATAAATTCTAATGGTTTGTCATGAAAGAAATGAAGGTACAATGTTGTAGTAGAAAGAAATGAAAGCATTTTGTTGTTTATTGCATTTAAATCTTAAAAGATTTTCACACAAAATTTGACATAATGCTAGACGGAGACCACCACAAATGCACATTTGTAATAGACATGAGGAAAGTAAACTACATATGTTCCCTTTTATTTACCAAAAAATATATGTTACATTTATCCTACAAAACTGTAAAGTTTGATTTAATACATAAAAATGGCACATAATAAAATTTTAAAAGGTAACACAAGACGTCATTCAACGTTAGTTAATATCTATAAATGACAACTTATTTTCAGCACTTCATTGACTTAGTAGGTAAATTATTAGTTTAGATATGTCAATAGTTTGGTAGCTAAATCGATAAATAAGTAGGGTTAATGTTGTTATATGAACCAACTATCATATATACGTAGTTGAAGTTTTTAATTGTGGTGTTGACATGTGTCCTTGTGATGTTAACATTTTTAACTAATTTATGTTTTATTTTATATTTAGTGTAAGCTATATTTTTATCATTATTGTAGCAAGGCTTTTAGTTATTGAAATGAATTACTAAATTCACATAAATGACCATTATGAACATTCATTTTTCTTCTTATGATCTTTTCTTAAAAATCATAATTTTCCTTTGTTATAAATTTTCAAATTAAATTCATAAAGCATATAAGCATGTTTCATATAAAGTTAAAAGTGTATTATATTGAGTGTCATTTATAATGTTGGACAATATATAGTTAATATCAAAGTAAAATACATTATTGAAATTTATATTAAAAGTTAGTTAATATTTATAAAAAGACAACTTATTTTTAGCAATTTATTGACTTAGTAAGTAAATTATTAATTTTTTAAAGATATGTCAATAGTTTGGTGACTAAATTGATAAATAAGTAGGGTTAATGTTATTATATGAACCAACTGTCACATATATGTAGTTTAAGTCTTTAATTATGGTGTTGACATATGTCCTTGTGATGTTAACATTTTAAACAAATTTATGTTTTATTTTATATTTAGTGTAAGCTACATTTTTATCGTTGTAGTAGCAAGACTTTCAGTAGTTGAAGTGAATAGTTTAATTCATATAAATGACCATTATGGATATTCATTCTTCATATTATGATGTTGTCTTAAAAATCAGAATCATTGTTAGTTATAAAATTTCAAACTAAATTCAAAAAGTATATAAGCATGTTTCATAAATAGTAAAAAGTGTATTATATTAAGTGTCGTCTATAATGTGAGAAAATATATAAGTAATATAAAAGTAAAACATATTATTGAAAATTATATTAAAATTGAGTATCATTAAATTAAGGAATATGAAATGTTATTTCGATTTCAAAATGAATGACTTTAGATAACATATTATATACAAGCACATTATCTCAGACTACCTCTAGGGTTAATGCTATTATTTCAACCAACAATCAAATATATGTAGTTTAAGTCATTAGTTGTGGTGTTGACATGTGTCTATGTGACGTTAACATGTTTAAAGAATTTATCTTTTTTATTATTATTTAGCATAAACTATATTTATTTATCGTTATGGTAACAAATCTTTTATTTGTTTGCGTGAAAAAATAAATTCATACAAACATTCGTTCTTCATCTTATTGATATTATCATATAAAATCCCAATATTCATTCCTTAATATTTTCTTCAAAACTAAATTCATAAAGGTTATAAACACGTTCTTAATAAATTATAATGTGTATTTTTATATTGAGTGTCATTTATAATGTGAAACAGTATAAAAGTTATATAGAACTAAATATATGTTGTTGGAATTTATACTAAAATTAGTATCATTAATTTAAGAATATGAAAGGTCTTTCACTTCAAGTGAATATGGTTTGAGATATTAAATTATCTTTGATCACATCACTTTGGATGAACTCTATTATAATATAAAATAGAAATCTATATATATATATATATATATATATATATATATATATATATATATATATATATATATATATATATATATATATATATAGATTTATTTTTCCAAAGTCAGGCGACAAGGATGAATATATGAATGCTGGTGTTGATGATATTTGGGAAGAATAGACGGCTTTATGAACAGTGATATTTTTTATCGACAAACAATATTTTAGATAACTTTGAAATGTTTCATAGTAGTAGACATGACATTATTTGTTCAATGAAATGCATATATATATATATATATATATATATATATATATATATATATATATATATATATATATATATATATATATATATATATATATATATATATATATATATATATATATATATATATATATATATATATATATATATATATATATATATATATATATATATATGTCCGATAAGAACCCGCGAGGACAAACATGAACATTTGATCATAAAAAATATGTGGTCGAGATTAAACCTAACAATTTGATTTCTTTTCAAAAACTCGATGTCATTTATGAAATTAATGGGAACTTTGGTTGCTTTTCCGGGTTAGGGTTGTATCTCTGAGGGATAGTATTGTCATTCTATGTTTATTTACATTTCTTTCAAAATCGTGGCTTTTAGAAGACGTTCTAAACCCTTCGACATGTAAACCCTTGGAGATTCGAAGTCTTAGAAGACGATTCTTTTATTTTTCTCAATATAATCAAATATTTTCTTCTGATTAACACTTTAAAACCGCTACGAAATCGATATTAGTTTTTTACTATTAGGTTTTCTTCATATTCGACATTTGGAAGTGCTTTTTGAATTTCATGATGCTCTATTCTTATTATTGATCGATTTTAGCTTTTTAGGTCCGAAATCAGTCTGCTAAGCTCGTTTTCTAGTTCAATTACCGAGTAAGTCTTCGGCTTCTATCTTGATTTGTTACTATAATAAACTCGATTTAATATCGAGATAGGTAAACTCTTTGCTGTGTTTTTTTATTTGCTCATTATATGCTTATCGTTGCTGTTAAGGTCTAGATGTATGCGATATTTTTGTTTTTGATGTTAGATTTTTTATTTGAAACCCTAGATATTTCAAATATATATGTTGCTTAGTTTCTAGGTGTTTTTTTAAATGCATGTGTTATATAATCTTATTATTGTTATTGTTGCTTTGATATCTGTTATTTTTGTTCGGTTTATGTTTTGAAACAATATATAATGTTTTTAGTTGTTTGTTGTAGGTTGTTGATTTTGATCTCATAATTATATATGTGATAATCATTGTATTGGTTTTTATCTTTTGTTTTGAAACGATATATAACTTTAAATTTATATTATTTTTTATTTTTTTAAGTTCTTTTTATGTATTTAGTAAAGATGTAAATGAAGCACTTGAGGAAGATTGGTTGGACAAATGAGGCTATTGTCCTCAGTTTGAAGAAGTTCCAAATAATGAGAGGTCTTTGAAGGTAAATTTTGCCAAGATCCATATTTTTATTATATTGGTTAATGGTACATTGTTTATTCATTTTAAAGATTGATATTTAATGTTTTGAAAAAGTTATAATGATGTGAAACATACCACTGATGAATGGATAAAGCGTGCTTGGAGAAACTTCCGGGAAGTGAAGAAATTGCTCAGTATGCAATTAAGAGTAATAATGAGTTTAATCAAGTTTCTGAAAAATCTTGTTTTGGATGTTGAAAAATAAATGACTTATAAAGATACGGTTTTTGAGGATGTTTCAACGGCTCAGAAGAAAAATGATTATATTTAGGAGGTGAATGAAGTGGATGTTGTTGTTGATAAATGTTTGGAGAAGTCTAATAAAAAAACTAATGATGGAATATTTGAAAATATGGTTATGGATACTGAACCAATTTCAATGACTCAGATATTGAATGAACCAAGTATTATGACTCAAATGGAGATTGAAGCATATGTTATACTCTAACGCCCGGTTTTTCATACAGTGTATACCCAAAAATTTTAAAACTATGTCACAGCACAAATGGGTATATTGGTATTTAAAACACGGAATATAATATGTTATCAAAGTAAAGATACATACAAAAGTCCTCACGGACCAAGCCAAGCATTGCAAATCATTTAAAACACAAAGCAAGCTACTAAAGCACAAGCTCTGAGTCGTCCATCTCTCAAACACATGCCCTCCCCTATCAGTACTACAGATACCTGCAAAAATAACACACAACTAACGGATAAGCGTATAAAAGCTTAGTGATAATCTCCCTGCTCGACATTAACACAAGATATATCAGAATTTATAAACATACAACAACAACTAAAATCTTACAACACAATCAGTTGTAATTTCTCAGAATACAGCTCGGCCATCCATCTTGCTAATTATATTAGTCACACAAACATCTGCTAGTTACCATCAACTATCAACCCAGCAGTAGGCACCACGACCGATACAACTCACCACTACAATCATAATTATTCTCATGTACTCATTCAGTTATCAGTTGTACTCAGCAATAACAACCCTCACGGTTGTATCAATACGGCTAAGAAACTCGTCAATTCAGTTATCTCAATAACTACACAATTGTAACAAATTAATTATGTAATCAACCCAACTATATCAATTACAGATAATGAAATCACTCGACCAATCAGTCACAATTGCAACAACATAATGCATGTCATATATCTCAACATATAATAGAAGATATCTCAAGTACTGAAGATTACTCACCTTGATAAACGTGCAGTATGATTTCTCTCGAATTGAGCTAGATTCCTCATTCTTGTAGCTTCAAGCATTGCTAATCATCAAATAAACATTCATTCTTAACCATTGAGGTAATCACCTTTACCTCATGGATAAACTGACTTTTTCCATTGATTAGAGGGTTGGACGGTCGAAAGAGTAATTTTTTTGAAATTTTTGCAGAAATGATCAATTTTCAAATTTTCAGCAATATTTTTCAAAATTTTTAATAAATTCCAATTTTAAAACGAATGGTTTGTGATTGTTGATAGCAGTGGTATTTTCCAAAGAATACTATATAGTTGTGATCATGCTATTAGTTAGTCAAATAAGTTGAGTTTTTATGAGTTTAGAAGATTGAGCTGTTTTAAGATTGGAATTTAGGAAGGAAATGTCAATCTGTGGCCTTTGTTGTTCGAGCCGGTAAGTCTAAAATGGGTGGGACTTATGCACCTTGCCACCTAAGATCGTCTAGTCTGGGATGGTATTTCTGATAGCTCGTTACACGGACAGCATCGAAAGTCATGGACAATTCCTTAATGGCCTTTAGAATCTGAATAAGTAAGTACATTTCATTGTGGACAGAAAGTTAGTAATCAAGGGTTCTCTAGAAAGCCATGAATTCCAAAGAACAATTCAATTATGTTTTCGCGAACTATTCCACTCTAACTCATAGGGCAATAAGCTTTGAAACTAAACACAGTCAAAAATTGTTTGAGTCTTTATTATAATTTGTAGAAAACTCTCTTGCTTGGGGACAAGCAAGGCACAAGTGTGGGGTGACACGCCTAGGTCGTCGTGCGATCAAAAATAAAGAGAAACCTGACACACAGAGTGGTAGTCAGGGTCGATCTGCAGGAGCTTCGTGGTTAGACCAGATGACAGATTACCAACTAGTAGTGTCACGCTACAGTCGGAGGACTTATAGTTTCTAAGTACCCAAAGCAATGGTCAAACAAACCCAAGTCAAGCAAAGCTAGACTCAACTTAAACAAACCTAGTTACTTTCTGAAATCAGAAGTGCATCTCTGAATCAGAAGCAAACAAAGGCATCCAAAACATCCAAACCAAACAAGGTCTAACCAATAACTAAGGTTCTGACTAAACAGTTACTAGTTAAATTCAAAGTCTAAAACTAACCTAGTTGGCTACTGAAATCAGCAAAGGAAAGCAGTTCCAAAAAAGGTCACAATACATCCAAATACAATTCAAACAATCAAAAACCAAAACAATCATAAAAACACCGAAAAACCAATATTGCTTATAACCAAATGCTTCTCATTACTCAAACTCAATTCCAAACATCCAAACAGTAACCAAATGTTGCTAAAACAGAAACTAAAGCTCAATATCAGTGGGTGTCACTCCCAAAGACACTAGCTAATGCTTACTACTATCTAACTAATTGAAAATAAAATCCAAAACATAAAAATACCAATTGAGAAGTTGCTGAAACGAAATCTTGGAGTCAAAGAGCTTCAAGGTCGATTTTACACCCGGTCTTTGCTAGGGTTTTCGGCTGGAAATGCCCCTATTTATAGTTGCAATTTTCCCGCAGCCACGCTGCGCAAATGAAGAATCCGCGTCGCGCGTACTAATCTTTTCCCATTTCTTCGGCATTTGAATGTGTTACACTGCCTTAAGCCCGCGTCGCGTATTTAAGAAACTCGCGGCACGCGTACGTATTTCCTTGATTTTTCATTCTTTTCCAAAGTTCTTCCTTTTGCACGCTTTTAGTCCCTGTTTTCATTCTTTTCTTCCAAACAAGTCCTGGCACGAAAAGTGAGAATACCAAGATATATCTGATATAATTTCATCAAGAACAGGGCTCAACAACGCCTAAAATACTTGATATCACTAGGCGTTGTCAAGGGTATAACGCCGCTATCCATAAGGATAGCGTCGCTATCCATGATCTTCAACCATAGCGCTGCTATCTTCTATGATAACACTGCTAACTAAGAACACTGCTACATAATTCACCTCTATAATGGTTTAAACTCAATTCTAACCTCGTTTTCATCACTCTTTCAGTTTAATACACGATATATAGGTGATATTACACACATAACAGCTAGGTTTTATAATTCTTTCGTCTAATTCAAATCAACATCAATATACACCCAACAAAAGTTTGAGGTTTTACCTCCAAGATGTAACAAGATTGTTAAATTTCCTTTCACGACATTCTTCCCTTCAAATCTAACATCTCGTCCTCCCTCTTTCTGATATGTTTCTAAGGTTCTAAAGAACCAAAAGACCAGCTTAAGGCATTAAAATTGATCTGCCCAGTCGACCTTAGTGTCGCTATTTGTACATATAGCATCGTTAAATCCACCATCAGACAATAGCGTTGCTATCGTTTTGAGATGGTGTCACTATCTCAATGTTTTGTAAAACTTTGTATACTTATTATTTTAACCCCCACGATTTTCTGGAAACGGGTATTACATATACTTTCAAACCAGTCAGGAAGTCCTTCTTCTCCAATTCATTCATTGGTTGTTGTTGAGAGATCCAAAGAGAATATACTTGTCAATGAAACATAAGAGTTTGATAAAGAAGCTATTGAAGCATGCAACATAATTAGTGAGCTTCGTCTTTTGGATCCAAACTGCCCTTTAGATCAAGCTTTAACAACACCAAAGGCTCAAATTCCAGTTGTCAACTCAGCTTTAAAAGCTTTTGAACCAGTTGTTTTTCACCAATCCTAATCAATTGCCTGGAAGTTGAACCCAGTTGGCCAAAAAGAGTGATCAAACTTGCACCACTTTGTTCGGTATACAATACAATTGTTGTGTATGCAAATACACAATTGAAATTCCATGAACTAAAGGTTGCAATCACATTGGTTTTTGGCTATACGTAATCCCATGTATTGTTGTTTTTAATATTATTTTATTTATTCAGTTGTTAAAGTTATTATTATTTTGTTTCTAATCATCAACTTTTTTAGGGAAAGAGTTTATCAATCAGCCAATGGATTTGTTTGTCTAAGAGCAGTAATGGAGTCGATGATTCCATGTTGCAGGATTTACTGTGGAATAATTGATGTATGCTTGTCGTCACTAAATGAGCTTGAGAAATTTAAAAATCATACAACTGCTTGAAGGATTTTTATGCCATGCTCTCTTATAGTATGATGCATTTTTATCTTATATTTTTATGTATTTATGTTTTTTATTATTTAAAATATATGCTTCAAGGTTTCTTTTTAATATATTTTATATGCTAGAAAAATATCACTTTCAAGAAGACAGACGAGATGAATTCACAGTTTGTAGATCGATTCCAAAGTCGTTTGCAAAAGTTTCCCCTTGCTAACAATTTATGAGCTACAAATTTGGTAAATTTGGTGTCTACATTTATTTTTCATAGATAAATTTTTTATGTATATTAATACTAATATTTATATAATGCTTTTGAACAAGTGTTTTTTCCAATTCTCAAGAAGGAGCATTCTTTTTTGGTTGTCTTTGATTTAAAGAGAGAAAAAAATAGAAATCATTCATAATGACAAGACGAATGGATGGATTCCAACAAAACAAATTGTTTTTCTTGATAAGTTAGTATGTTCTTTTTTGCTTAAGGTGTATTATGTATAGTTTTTGAAAAAGTAATAATCAAATATTTATATTTTTTTATAGAAAACGATGTTCAAACAATTTTTAAATATCATTGATCATTCTCGAGTGAAAGGTTTTGAGTCAATGACGGTGGAGAGAATGGACATGGATTCGCAAATAAAAGAAAAAAAGTTGATTGTGGTTTGTTTTTGGTGAGACATTTGAAAGTTATCGTGGTGGTGCTGATAATTTTTTTGTGATTTAGAACTGGATTTTGAAGAACAAGGTCCACAATTGGCTGAGATTAAGAAGAAATATGTTGTGAAAATGTGTTTGATTTTAAACTCAACAAACCTAGTTTCCTTAAACTTTGGATGACTATGTTACATTGGCAAGATACAAGAAAAAAACACATTTAAAGTGAAGGACATCTGAAGGAGGTTTAAGAAATGATTGAAGGAATTGGGTATATGTGATTAGTTGTTTCAGCGTTGTTTGAAGACTTTAGTATTTGTCTAGTTTGGGTCAAAGATTTATGGTCTTTTTTGTTGGTTATTGTTATCTGAATATGTTTTGTGTTTGGAATAATGGTTGTGATGTTTTTGTGTAATGTTGTTAGCAAACAAGTCTAGTTATGTGTTTTTAATGTGACATTTGGTTTAAGATAAAATTTTCAATTTGCTAGCAATGAATGATATTGTGGATTATATTATTTGAATCAGGTTATATTGTGGCTATATGATATTGTGGATCATTTAATTTGTATCGTCATATTGTTGATAATATGTCTTGGATCATTTAAGTTGGATCACATTTGAATTTTACTAATTTTAGATGTTAATTATATGTTAAGTGGTATTATAATGTTGAGCATATGATTCAATAATAATAGTATCCACAAATTGAAGGTGGACCATATGTTATGTTATGGATCTACTTTTTAATTTCGGATCATGTCATTTATACGTCTTACAAAATTATGAATCATAAGTTTTGGAGTTTTTTATTTATGGATCATATGATAAATTGTATCATGTATTTTTAGGACCATGTTGTATTTTGCATCATATAACTTGAGAGATTATTAGTTTTGTACTTTTATTTTTGGATCATATGATAAATATGACCATATTTGGTATTTAGATCGTATACTTTTGCATATTAAAACTTTATAACATGTCAAGTTAATGATCATTTATTTTTTATCATATTGTTGTACATAATAGTCATTTGATCATCACTTAACATGATTAAATAAAATGATCTACAATTATTCAAACCTTATGACGCCATTACAAATACTTTTTTTTTCAATTATTAAACAGTTCTTCAAAATATCATAATATTGTTTGCTAAAAAGTATACTACTGAAGGATATCGTATCATGTTTTACATGTATTATTTTTTTTCACTTACAGCAAAAGATAACTTGAAAAAACGCATCTACAAATCTATGATATAGTTTCTTGTGTTGAGAATTTGTGGCAGTTACGTGCATCAGATTTTTCACTTGTGACATATTCTTCCATCCTTCTTTGCTTTTTTTGTTGTGATTTCCTTCTTTCATTTGATTCTTTTTTCAGCCTTCCTCCACCTTTGTTATTAATCAAAGTAGGAGGTAATATGTTCACATTCTCTTTTTGTATGACACACATAAAATACTCTATAACTTCTTTGTTTTTCATTAGTCTTTCCTTCTTTGTTTGCTTATCAACATTCTTCATATTCTCATTCATTTCATCTCTAAATAAAGTCAACTTTGTAAAATCATTTATCAGTTTATGGATGTAGAAATCCATAAACTGATTGATGCAAAAATCCATTGAGAAATATAAGTCCCCGATAACTGATTGAATTTCTTCTTTCTTTTCACTTGTAGGAATATTTTTCATATTACAATCGTATCTAGATCGGGGTACAACATCCTTTGTCCATCTTCTTGACATATTTGCTTTTGGATAAATTTCAACACTTTCCATTGTTAGAACATATAAACAGTGTCTACAAAGGTGTCCTGTCAACTCGAACCGTAAGCATGAACAAAAAAGTTTCCAGATTTAACAAATGAAACCTGTAACAAAAGTTTTAAATTAGATAAAGTTAGTTAAGATTTTCATTAAAATAACTTTAATTAAAATATGAATTTAATAAATTAGATACCTCAAATTGTCTATGGCATTTTGGATCTTATTATAATAATCTCTTGAATACCAACTGAAATAAAACCATAGAAAAACTTGAACTTTTTTCCTTCAACAAACACATAAAGTCAGGGAAACAGAGACTTGGTTTCTGAGGAATGAATTGGGGAGAAAAAGAAGAAACAAAGATTTAGGGTTATGATTAATTATTACTGAGCGGAGAATCATAATAGTTTGCAAATCGCCTGATATTGTGTCGATTTCTTTGAGGTTAAATAGATGACGTGATAAATTGATTACTAATTTTGTGGGATTGATTGAAAGATCTCATTAAATTCATGTCTTAATAAGGTAAGGTGATTAATAGAGTTAATAGAGTTAACATAGGACAGTTGGTATAAGTGATGAGGTTGGCCGGGGAAACGTTCTGAGCACCTTCCAAAACATGACATGTGGCATCAGAATTAGCTATTTATTAGAGAGTATATGTATGTATGTATGTGTGTGTGTGTGTGTATATATATATATATATATATATATATATATATATATATATATATATATATATATATATAGATATATATAT
Organism: Cichorium intybus; assembly: GCA_023525715.1. Classification (NCBI taxonomy): domain Eukaryota; kingdom Viridiplantae; phylum Streptophyta; class Magnoliopsida; order Asterales; family Asteraceae; genus Cichorium; species Cichorium intybus. Next base: position 79,723,693 of record CM042015.1, read on the forward strand.
ATATATATATATATATATATATATATATATATATATATATATATATATATATATATATAATCGATCGGGTGAAGATTCTTTTTAAAATGAGGACTCGTGAGGACACCTTAAAAAATTAAAAAAAATATAAATAATAAAATGGATCATAGTACTATATTTGAGAAAAAAATTCGAAAAAAAACTTTTGGATTATTATTTTTTTTATAATGAAACAATGATCCATAAAATAAAAAAAAATTGGATCATTACTGTTTTTCAATGATCCAAATTTTTTTTTTCATTTTTTTAGTGATATAGTACTATTCTCTATTTTATGATTTATATTTTTTTATATTTTTTTCAATTTTTTTAAGGTGTCCTTACGAGTCCTCACCGGAACGGAATCCTATATATATATATATATATATATATATATATATATATATATATATATATATATATATATATATATATATATATATATATATATATATATATATATATATGACATTTTATATTCTATTTTTGGAACTCGATATAATATAAAAATTAATTTCTCTTAATTAACTGTAATCTTGTATATAGGTCAATGACATTCCTAAGTTCATTATTTGTTTATTTCTAATTAGGGATAATGACTTGTAAGGGTAACGTATTTCTGAAATTGTTCACATTTGGTCACTGAACTTTTTTTTGTGCTTAGTTTACCCGTGAACTTCTTCAAATTGTTCACATTATACCATTATGACCGGTGATAGAATGTTTATTCTGATTTGGAATCCTACGTGGCATCCTATAATACTTGAAAGGGTAACGAACTTTTAAAATTGTTCACATTTGGTCACCGGACTTATTTTTGTGCTTTATTTACCCATGAACTTTTTAAAATTGTTCATATTATACCCTTGTGACCGATGATAGAAAGTTTGTGCTGATTTGACATCCGACGTGGCATCAAAAAATAGGGACGAGCTCGGTCCAAAAGTAGAACTGAACCAGACCGAAACCCAAATGGACCGAAATCAAATTATGATATTTTAAAAACTAAAGACCGCAATGAATATGTATATTCGGTTCGGTTCGGTTATATCGGTTTTCGATTCGGTTCGATTTTTCATGATCAAGAGTAGTGTTAGGAATAAGCATGGTCCACCGGACCGAAACCGAATTGTACCGAAACCAAATTAACATTTTCTCTAAACCGAAAACTGAACCAAATATACATATTCGGTCCCGGATCAGTTCGTTTTCGGTTGGTTTTTGGTTCGGTTCGGTTTTTCCGGTCTATATGTTCATCCATATCAAAAAGCTGAGACATAAATAAGGGCCAGTGGTCTTCAGTTGGGGTTCAGATGTCGAATCAGCACAAACTTTCTATTATTGGTCATAAGGGTATAATATAAACAATTTTAAAAAGTTCATGGGTATATCAAGTACAAAAATAAGTTCAGTGACCAAATGTGAACAATTTTAGAAGTTCGTTACCCTTCCAAGTCTTCTAGGATGCCACGTAGGATTCCAAATCCGCATAAACCTTCTATCACCCGTCATAATAGTATAATGTGAACAATTTTAAAAAGTTCATGGGTAAATCAAGCACAAAAATAAGTTCAGTGACCAAATGTAAACAATTTCAAAAGTTCGTTACCCTTACAAGTCATTATCCCTCCTAATTAAACTTAACCTTATATAATATTATATTTCATCTGCGTTGAAGAAAAGTTATTCGTTTTTCATTTTTTAAACCGGCAGAAGAAAACTTATTTAAGTTTCTCAAACTGTACGTATACAAGAATCCACTTTATGATGTCCAATCCTACTCGTTTGCCCCATATGATGGTAACAATTTTGTCATAGATCACTTCCCATCAAACATAATGGCCTTTGCCTACATTATATCGTTGTACAAGGGAAACTTACTTTTGGTTTTTCATTTACTAAAACAAAAATATTGGATTGCATCTTCAACGAGAGGGATTTTAAAAGATAGATTATTTAAAATTAATTTTATAAATTTCTTTTACTATTAAAATAGTATTTTTTGTTTATATATATATATATATATATATATATATATATATATATATATATATATATATATATATATATATATATATATATATATATATATATAAATGATAATTACGAAAAAAAAAAAAATATTTTGCCAAAAATTAGGTTTAACCACCAAATTTTAAAAGATTCGGAAAAACCACTAATTTTTTATAAAAAATTTCATCGAAGCCATTGTTACCAGCTCTTCTAATCGTAATGGCAGGATTAAAATTCTTTTCCAAAAATTGGTGGTTTCTTAAAAGAATAAAAATTTGATAGTTAAACCAGAAAAAAATGATAAAGTACAGTTATTTTCTAATTATATAGTAAAGGCTTAAATATTACCTAGGCTAATTACGAAAAAAACACTATATTTTGCCAAAAATTCGTTTTAAACATCAATTTTGAAGATTCGGAAAATTCGTTATTTTTTTGTAAATTTTCATCGAAGTCATTGTTACTAGCTTCTTTAGGTTATAATTATCGGGTTAGATTTTTTTTCCAAAAATTGATCGTTTTATTAGTGTAAATAAAAAATTATGATTAAATATACAAAGTGATAAAATATAATACTTTTTTTCGTAATCTATATATATATATATATATATATATATATATATATATATGTATGTATATGTATATATATATATGTGTATATATATATATGTATATATATATATATATATATATATATATATATATATATATATATATATATGTATATATATATATATATATATATATATATGTATATATATATATATATATATATATATATATATATATATATATATATATATGTATATATATATATATATGTATATATATATATATATATATATATATATATATATATATATATATATATATATATATATATATAGGATCAAATTTATCTTGATAAATATTGTGTTACCTTGTAATTAAATATGGACCAATCATTTTAAATCTGGACAGTGGTATAATAGTAATTGACATATAAATCATTTAATTTAAATAAATAAAATCCTATAAATCCGGTAACTGCTCCTATAATTACGAAAACTAACTTTTTCCTGAATTCTGATTGGTCCACACACACACACACACATATATATATATATATATATATATATATATATATATATATATATATATATATATATATATATATATATATATATATATATATATTTGGAAAATATTTTTGTATGTGACCATCACTGAAAAATGATGAACTGTTTTTATCTAACAAATATTATCAGTTTATCTTCAGGTTGCGTGAATTCGAGATCAAAAACAAGAATGAATCAAGACCCAAGAAACTTTGAGAAAACAACCTGAGGAAGTAATGTTATGAACCAAAGAGCAAAATACAAAAATATCACCCAGCTACAGCAATCACGACGCGACAGACACAGGTGTCGCGACGTGAAGAAGAGCAAAACACAAAGAATCCAGATTGTACAGCAATCGCGACGCGACGGTAACCCTTGTCGCGACGCGAAGCCTTCAACGCGACACCACCAACTTTTCAATCGCGAGGCTACCAACACAACGCACTAACCAGTGGCCGACCAAAAGCAACACAACTACGCAGCTTCGCGACGCGACGGCCATATGGTCGCGACGCGAACCCTGTATTTCAGCAACTATAAATAAGAAGCTCACCTCTTGCCAATCAAACACCTAACAATCTAACACCTTACACCATTATTCATACACACTCAAAGAAACCCACGACCTAACACCTCAAGACACTCTAATTTCTGAATCTTTCAACAAAAACCAAACCATATAACCGCAAGAAACAAAACCTCTACCCGACACCAAACAAAACCTCCACCCGACACCAAACTTCAAACCTCTAAACAACCTCTACCCAACACCAAACAAAACCTCCATAAACCCCGACACCAAACCCATACAGCACCAATACAACTACAATACACACACACAAGCAAACCCTCGTCCAAACCAACACAAAACCGAAGAAATACCATTTCAGCAAGTAAAACCAAGCATACCACCCTTTCTACAAGAACCAAACCGCACAACCTCAAGATTCAAAAATCCATTCCACCCAAACACCAAAAATCACCAAAACTTCAACCTACCGCAAAGAACAAGAATCGACGCTTCAAAGAAAAACACCATCTTCCTCTTCTATCGATAAGTTCTTTTGAAATTATAATTCCAATAATTTACCTGTGCCGTTATTGATTTATTTAAACTTTTATAAATCAATTGTACTAAATTCCAAGACAACAACAACATATGTGGACTGTATTTAACCGAGACATCTAACTTCTAACTTCTAACTTCTAACCTTTTATTTATTGTAAAAACACTTTATCGTTGATAATGGCGTTTATTACATCTAACCTCTAACTTCTAACATTTATTTTATTTACCGCTTTCTGTCTATTTAAATACTGTCTAGTTTAAATTTACCGCTTTATTTTATTTATTTATAGTTTTCAGTAACTTAATCTTATTCCGCAACTTTTATTTATTCCGCATATATTATAGTTAAAATACATATCTGTCACACAGTAATCGGCTTAAAAACCTTATTCGTGGAGATCAGTTATCGTATTTTCAACAATTGGTATCAGAGCTTGTGTGATTTACTTTGAAATTTTCGTCGAAAACTTTTGGTTAGCGTTTATATAAACCTTCCATAAGCTTTTCTTTGAATATTTCATTTTAATATCACTTGTTCAAAATCCTTTCAAATAAAATAAAAAAAAATGTCCTCCGTAAACTATTCAAGAGCTCCATATGTCATCGATCAGGTATGGTCTATGATCTCAGAAATCGGTCTTTCAAAAACACCATTTGAGTCCCACATGAGTAAGATTAAGAACAGTTTGAAAGCTGATCTCAAACTATATCATTACACAATAGTCAAATCTGACATCTACAAATCTGAATTACAAACATTGCAACTCAGATTTGGAGAATCAACAAGGACTAGAGACAAACTTGAAAGAGACATCGAACGAAAATCAGAAGAATATAATCACGTCTTAGAACAATTAAATGAAGCTCTAAAACAAAAAAAGGACTTGGAAATAAAAAATCAATCTGTTTTTCCATCTGAAATAAAAGATACCTTAGAAATAGAAGTCCTTCAGTTAAAACTAAAAATTCAAGATTTAACTGACACAAACACTAGTTTGATATTGAAATTAGATGATTCATCTAAACAAATCAAACTTCTTGAATCCGAAAATCAAAGATTTCAAGGAAAACTGGATTCTATCAATATTGCTAGAAAATTGAGTGCCAATATTTTCACTAAAGCAAACAACTTAGGAACTAGCAAAATTGATACGGATTATAAACCAGGAATTGGAAGGGAATCCTTTGAAAATGAAAAAGCTGAAAAGAAAAATGGGAAAATTTGTGAAAACTCTAAATCGCCTCTACTATATCTTTTCATATCTGCCAATGAGGAAGATTCAGATGATGAAACAGTTATCAACTGCAGCCTAGATGATACTTTTTTCAACAAGTCATTCAAAAGAGTTGTAAAATCTGAATCAGACTCTGCTAGTTCAGTAACTCATCAATTGAGATATACTAAACTAACAAGGAATGATGGCACAATCTAACTTGAAAATTACTTAAATGGAGAAAATTATGTTCATCAGAATGGTAGTACTTATGCTCCAACTGTCTTTCCCTCTTTAAACTCAACCTTTATTGGAAAGAACAGTCTGGGACAAAAGTATTCAAAGAAACAGCAGACAAATAAACAACCCATTCAAGCTGTCTTTAAACCAAAAGAACAAAGCAAGCCTAATGTTTTCAAAGAAACCCAAGAGAAACCTTTGAAACCAGTCTCTGTGCCACAAAACCAAACTTTCAATCCAAAACTAAAACCTTTTCAAAAACCAATTCAAAGCCACTTTCAAGAGATAAACTTCAATCTCTCAAGGAACTTTCAAATACCATCATTTCACCAAATTCCACTCTATCATCATAATGTTTTTCAAAACCATCCAAATCCCAGACATAAAGAAAGGTTATCAAACAGATCTTCACATATAGGATACCTTTCACAAAATCAAAGACCATTTCAACTTACAGGTTTTCAAAAACAAATCTTACTTTGGGAAAATCTGATAAGTCAACTTAAACCTCAACCATTTCGTCCAATAAACAAAGACCACAATGATTCCAAATTATCAAAAACCATTAACAAATCAGGACCCACCATGGTTTGGGTACCTAAACTTTCTGTCTAATTGCAGGCACTTTGTGCTAGAGAGCCCAAGGATGGCACATGATATATCGATAGTGGCTGCTCCAAGCATATGACAGGAAAACAGAGCTTTCTATGAGACTTCAAACCCACAGTACCTCCGATGTAGAAACTTCACAATCAAACCAAGAAAATGCAGATCAAATCGAGGGGGAACCACCAACACTAAATCCTTCTTTGAACACTCCCAATCCACCTGTCCAAAATGATCCCAGTGCATCATCTATAGGGGAACTTTCATTACCTCATTCTCACCCTACAATCGAAAATTTTCAAAAAACATCCACATAATCAAAAATCACAAAAATTAGGATAAAGTTTTATCTTTTTAAAGTCTTTATAAAACCATGTGATTAACATCTTCTTGACTAAATTTTCAGATACTTATGCTCGATGAATGTTCTCAGTCATATTGATTCTTAATTAAAGTGAATGTTCAAATTTCAAAATTTTCGTTATGTACACCCTCTTATTCCCTTTGAATTTATTTCAATTATAACGATTTTATCTATCAAAGGACATAAGATTAGGAGATTCAGATGAAAACCAAACCCATGTGAGAATTTGTGCCTCGTCTTCAACTGCTAAGTAGAATTCATTTCTGTGAGCAAAGGTGTTTTCATTATGACTTATAGGATTTATACTCTTATACCGTGATGCTAGTCTCATTTTTGCTTAGATATCAAAATGACCAGGGACGATACATTCATTTTCTTATATATTAGACAAACTGTCTTTTATATCACCTATCCCTATCCTTAATCAAGCCACATCAAGAAAAGATTTATCATCTTGCATAGCAAGTCTGACAATTGAAGAAACGACAAGTCATATCCAAGAAAACCAGAAGAAAACATGAAAATCAAATCTCAAAAGTGCAAAGTCATCCCCAACAAATGCTGTCAACAAATCACAATTGGTAACCACATCAGATATCTTTTATACAATGTGTATTCGCACAAATCAAGAAAAGATAAAGACAAAGGTGAATACCTCACCAAAGAAAAAAAGATTTACAACAACAATCCATCAAGACAGACATCTCTCAAAATTTTCCAAACAAACGGATTCTCAAATGCTTTATCATATATAGCTGTCAAAACCGAATATTTACCGGGATACTGTAGCCTTCATAATTGAATATTCTTAGTTGCAAACTGCACTATGAAAATTTCTAAACCCCTCTACATGTATTTCCCGACGGAGAGAGAGTGAACATCAATGGCATGAATGAAGAAACCCTCAGAGTAATGTTGAAACCAGTCTTATGTGATTGATTATCTAATATGAAGACCAAGTGACTAAAGTATATAGGTATAAATCCACATTAAGCATAAGTCAACACCTTAAAACTGAGAGATATCACTTATCTTTAGTGATTATACACCACTTCTGCACCCAGAACAACCAAAACACCTCAGTCAAGTGTGAGCTATACCTATGAGAGTTCATCTGAATCGACCTATTAAGATCACTTGTCGTCTTTATAAATGCTATAAAATCTTAAGGAAAATTATGAAAATACATATACAAAACCCCTTTGATAATTGAACATGAAACCTTGATTCAGAAACAAATATTCTTGACAAACATTTTTTAAAACATAAGTAAAATCTAGTCACACTTTTTCAAAACAAGTGATATGGTTTTATAAATGTTTTATCCAAATTTCAAGAATTTTCAATCTCACCTTTTAATTTGTCCTTATTTCAGTAATGATCACATAGGGGGAAATTGTTGGAAAATATTTTTGTATGTGACCATCACTGAAAAATGATGAACTGTTTTTATCTAACAAATATTATCAGTTTATCTTCAGGTTGCGTGAATTCGAGATCAAAAACAAGAATGAATCAAGACCCAAGAAACTTTGAGAAAACAACCTGAGGAAGTAATGCTATGAACCAAAGAGCAAAATACAAAAATATCACCCAGCTACAGCAATCACGACGCGACAGACACAGGTGTCGCGACGTGAAGAAGAGCAAAACACAAAGAATCCAGATTGTACAGCAATCGCGACGCGACGGTAACCCTTGTCGCGACGCGAAGCCTTCAACGCGACACCACCAACTTTTCAATCGCGAGGCTACCAACACAACGCACTAACCAGTGGCCGACCAAAAGCAACACAACTACGCAGCTTCGCGACGCGACGGCCATATGGTCGCGACGCGAACCCTGTATTTCAGCAACTATAAATAAGAAGCTCACCTCTTGCCAATCAACCACCTAACAATCTAACACCTTACACCATTACTCATACACACTCAAAGAAACCCACGACCAAACACATCAAGACACTCTAATTTCTGAATCTTTCAACAAAAACCAAACCATATAACCGCAAGAAACAAAACCTCTACCCGACACCAAACAAAACCTCCACCCGACACCAAACTTCAAACCTCTAAACAACCTCTACCCAACACCAAACAAAACCTCCATAAAACCCGACACCAAACCCATACAGCACCAATACAACTACAATACACACACACAAGCAAACCCACGTCCAAACCAACACAAAACCGAAGAAATACCATTTCAGCAAGTAAAACCAAGCATACCACCCTTTCTACAAGAACCAAACCGCACAACCTCAAGATTCAAAAATCCATTCCACCCAAACACCAAAAATCACCAAAACTTCATCCTACCGCAAAGAACAAGAATCGACGCTTCAAAGAAAAACACCATCTTCCTCTGCTATCGATAAGTTCTTTTGAAATTATAATTCCAATAATTTACCTGTGCCGTTATTGATTTATTTAAACTTTTATAAATCAATTGTACTAAATTCCAAGACAACAACAACATATGTGGACTGTATTTAACCGAGACATCTAACTTCTAACTTCTAACTTCTAACCTTTTATTTATTGTAAAAACACTTTATCGTTGATAATGGCGTTTATTACATCTAACCTCTAACTTCTAACATTTATTTTATTTACCGCTTTCTGTCTATTTAAATACTGTCTAGTTTAAATTTACCGCTTTATTTTATTTATTTATAGTTTTCAGTAACTTAATCTTATTCCGCAACTCTTATTTATTCCGCATATTATAGCTAAAATACATATCTGTCACACAGTAATCGGCTTAAAAACCTTATTCGTGGAGATCAGTCATCGTATTTTCAACATATATATATATATATATATATATATATATATATATATATATATATATATATATATATATATATATATTTATATATATATATATATATATATATATATATATATATATATAGTGTGATAGGTTCAATATAGAACCAAATTATATCAGTAAACCATAAAACCATATATAAATTGCCCATGTTCATTTATGAACATGCTCATCTATGAACATGAAAATTACATATGTTCATAAATAAACATATGCAATTTACACGTGGTTATATATATATATATATATATATATATATATATATATATATATATATATATATATATATATATATATATATATATATATATATATATATCCTATCCTAATAAATAAGTAAATCAAAGCCACATGTCACCACCACATTCATTTGGCCACATGTCATTTTCTCATGATTTTAAATTTTTTAAAAAAATAAAATACGTTGTTCATTACTACTCCTTAATGATCTGTTACAATTGGCCTTTACAATTCTATCTCCCCTAATTACGCTTTTATTAATACGAAATTGTCAATTAAATGTTTAACCCCAAGTTTTGTCTTACGATTTCAAAAATCAAATTGCAATTGTGAATATATGTTAGGTATTTTTGTATTTTCCCAATGGTAAATCAATATTTTTTAAGCACTAATTGCAAGATATAGCAATGTACTTCAATTTATTTGCGTATTATAGCATTCTACTTTTATATATTTCTATTACATTTCTATATTCTCAATTTTGTGTGTTTTTGTTTATTTTTAAAATAGTATGTTATTTACTTTAAGTTAGTACAGTGCTTGATGTTTGGATGTTTTTATTTAACATTTTCTTTTAATCAACCTGTGTAGTACACGGGTCACACACACACACATACATATATATATATATATATATATATATATATATATATATATATATATATATATATATATATATATATATATATATATATATATATATATATATATATATATATATATATAGGGCTAGGTTATATTAAGATCAACAATTATTGTATAGACGTAAGACCTAATCAGAAGCGTAGAATCATAATCATCAATGGTTGTGATTAATAACAGAATATTAATTATTTTTAATTAAAAGAAATATCAACTTTCTAATTATATCATTCTAAAGGGTAATATGGACTTTTTATGCTTTTTCAATTATGGAATGTGAGAGTTTCATGGGATTAATTTCGAATTTTAATTAAATTTCAAATTCAAATTCAAATTTATTTTCAAATTCAAAATTCAGTTTTGTAACAATTCTAACAAATATATAAAATTAATTTTGATTCTTATCCTGAAGTCTTAATCAGTTCCATTTTATTAGAATGAATTACAAAATCATACATCAGAAACTAGTATTCTTATAGAATGCTAGTGTACATTTTCAAAGTAAGTGAACTATTATGGTAGAATGAGTTACAAAATCATACTTATATGAATTAAAAAGTCATAAAAATCATATAAATATGAAAATAAGATAAACATTCTATTAGAATGAATTACACAATCATACAAAATCATACTTAAATATTCTGTTAGAATGAAGTACATATTATACAAAACAGAATGGCATTCTGCCATAATAATTGCATTGAAATTCATCAAGTTGAGAATGACTAACTATTCGAATTACATTATGTGAGAATGACATTCTGCCAGAAATTGCATTGAAATTCATCAAAATATGTCATGCAACATCAGAATTCTTCTCTAGTTATAATTCATCAAGTTGAGAATGACTAAATCTTCAAGAATTTCTTGTGTATAATATATTGCTCCACCTGTAAGATAATAAAAAAATTTGTCAATTGACATTTAAAACATATTATCACATGAAGAATTACCATAACACAATACAATCTATTCCACAAACATGTACAATGATGATACCATGGATTCTATTAGAATGATGTAAAAAGATTATCATTGTTTTGATGATATAAAAAGTTAACATTGTGATTGAATTGACCATTGTTACCATAATAGAATGAAAATCATATTCATACTAAACTGATGTAAGTCTCATTCTAAAAGAATAAAAATAATCGAGATGGTTGAATCGGAATCCAAAAAACCAGGTTCCTAATTTCTGATTTAGCATCGACAAACTAACAAATGCATCAAAACACCACGTGAATATGAACTTATCCGACTTAGACTTTGGTTGAGAAATTTCATCGAACACGTTGAAAGCAATAAATAGGTGATGTCACTATCAATAGTTTCTACCGAAAAGAAATCCAACCCACTGATATTGCGAGATTGTGGAGTGTAGCCATGACCAAAACAGTTGAAGAAAAACAAATAAATGCACAACAGTAGCAATGTAACCGTGGATCAAGAATTATATCAAACAGGTGGGTCTGATCAACTGGTGCTCACCGATGATGATGTTGGTCTGGGAGAGCGAAAGAAGGAACGACAAATCATTAGTTGGTATTCACCGAAGATGATGGATGGTGATGAAGAACGGCAACGTGAGATGTATGCGAATACCAAAAAGACGGAAACGAAGAAGGTGGATGCAAGGACTGCAGACAACATCGTGGTGGATGGGGTAGGTGCGATTGGTTGACTTCGATTGTTTCTTGAACTGGCGAGAATGGTATCGATGGTGAAGCAGCTTTGTGGTGTACGGTGGTGGAGAAGTGGGAAAAGAGAGAGATGGTGAGATGGAAATAGAGAAACAGATAAATAAGGAGATGATATAATTGTTTACCCGAATTATAGGTCAACTACCATAATTATAGGTCAATTAACCATAATTGTAGGATTTAATTAATTGAATTATAAATTAATTTACTAAAATACCCTTGGTTGATACTCGTTTCTGATTGGTCCTTACGTCCACACAATAATTATAGTTTTTAATATATCCTAAATCATATATATATATATATATATATATATATATATATATATATATATATATATATATATATCCTATCCTAATAAATAAGTAACTCAAAGCCACATGTCATCTCTTCATTGAATTGGCCACATGTCATTTCTCATAATTTTGAATTTCTTAAAAAACTGTTTGAATTGAATGTATTTAATGTATTTAATTCCAATAATTCATAACTGAAGCAAGAAATTAAGAACCTATTTAATTCCAATATTAAATGTATTAGGGGAAGATACATTATCTTTGATTCATTTAATGTATTTAATTCCAATAATTAATAACCTATTTATTTAAAATACATTATCTTTGATTTATTTAATTTTTAAAACTAAAAGTTCGAATAAATTTGTTACATCTAATTGTTAAGTGTTGGGTTAATTATATTGCATATTAATAATCAAATTAGAAATTGTTACATATCTTCTAACAGTGGTTGCTAATAAGCAACAAAGTTATGAAATATAATTAACTTCTAATGACAATTAACTTTTTTGTCAACGACAAATATATCCCACTCCTACTCCTATAATATATGTTAGTTGTACATTTTCTCAAACCGTTGTTACTAAATAATAACAAACTTGTCATTATTCAAATTGCCGGAAATTATTACCATAAGCAACATATTGAAAAGCATTATGATTTTGGAAATGAATATTTGGCCTAAATTTAACTATTTGCTAATACATCGTATGGTTTTTGAATATGACATGTTCTCGGAAATAGATAACTTATCAAAAAGAAAATATGTTTCTGTCTGCCGTATTGCACGACTACTATTTAAGGATACCACTCATTTCATCCCGTAAACCATAAACTTTAAACCCAACTCGTCAAAATGGAACTGTTCACTGAAAAGAAACTATTATCATCCCCCACATTCAATGGCCGTTGCATTGCGCAAATTTAAATCAGATTAATTGAAAATTATGTAAAATTTTTATTTGAAAAAAATAATATTCATTTATTAATTTTTAGATTGATCCGGTTCTATATACAAAAACACAAAGTTAAACAATTAAATAGGTTCTTTATTTATATTCATCTGATGATTCAATCAAACCATAGAGCTTATTCGCCTAACTACACATACACAAAAAGTATATATTGTTTTTCATAAAATGATAAATGTAGATATTTCTTAAAATAAATTAACAAGTCTCCTAATAAATAATAAGACATTCATGGTTTAGAATAACAATGTCCACCCAAACATTTAAACCGTAAACATTACACAAACATTATGTTGTGCTGTTTAATTTAATAATGTATATATCCAAAAATTTCATTATATATTGTCGAGAATTTGTTATGCATAATTATTAGTGTTTAGGTTTTTTTATTTAACAATTATTTTGTATCATCCCGTGTAATACACGGGTCTCACAACTAATATATATATATATATATATATATATATATATATATATATATATATATATATATATATATATATATATATATATATATATATATATATATATATATATATATATATATATATATATATATATATATATATATATATATATATATATATATATATGTGTGTGTGTGTGTGTGTGTGTGTGTGTGTGTCATTTTACTCTATTAATTATTTTTAATATTTGTGTTTTGTACAATTAACTTCGTATATTTAATAATATTCCATTTTATCTTCTATTTATATTTAGCCTATAAAGTTTTATTACTGTTTAAACGATGCAGGAAGTTCACGTTTGATATCGCTAGTTATGTGAAATGATTGAAGACAAAAATATTAAGCAACTGTAATATAAACAAGAACGATGATAAAGGAAAAGTATACATGATAAGAGAAAGTGTTACCTTACCTATGGTACAAGCCATTGATGTTTGCTTATTGCCATTCCAACTTATCGACCGTTCTCCTACAAATTGACAACGTGCATATTACTTTAACAATTAATATTAAAACTACCATAATTTGAGTCATTGGATCCAAAGAGTTAAAAATTATTATATTTTTTATTCGGAAGACTAATAACAAATTCCACATAGATATCTAAATATGCTATTAATAGATAGTACATGTGATATACCTTACGATCTTATTGGTAAACACAATACAATAATGTTGCAAACATAATTTCTTGTCTGCTAGAAGTGATATACAACGAAAAGCCAATTATTCATGTATAGATGGAATAATTCACATCTTTAACATCCGTATCAACTACAACTTCTTACCGGTCGACATCGGTATTTTCAAAATGTCTTGAAAAGAAGCATACCATATGTTGATCTTATAATGAAATGTGTGTTATCATTGCAACCTCAAACATATGAAGTTGTTAATATGAAGGCAGACAAAGTTTCGTGCCATGTTTTAAAGGATTATTTTATACTGTAAAGAGATTTGTTCAATCGAAGTACATAGTTCGGATGCACCATATCTTTAAATCTAAGAGGTTTGCTCACAAACACATGTTGTTTAAGGATAACATGAAAATATTTACTCTGTACCTCCATCCGGTAAATTTTGAAATTTATGTAAGCAGTGTAAGGAATAAATATTCTAGTTACCTATGGTCTTGTAAATAGGGCATACATTTTAGTGTAATGATCTATTCTTTCTAATTGGTTATAGCCTCGAGCAACAAGTCATCCCTTGTTCCTTCTTACGATGCTAACTTTGTCTAATTTGCTTTTGAGCACCCAATTTGATCCCATTATACTCTTTCCATAAGGAGTAAGAACAAGATTCTAAATAAAGTTTCTATCAGAGTCCTCTAAGTACTCAAACATTTCTATAACAATATTCCAAACAACATATCTAATAAAGCTTCTTCAACCTTCTTTAGCTTTATAATGTAAACGAAACTGACATATAAGAAACTTTGGAGAGAGCTTGTTGGGTTTTTGATTGTGTCGAAGTTTTGCCCCAACCCATCCGAAGTTATGATCTCATTCGAAGTTTTGAAGATTGTCTGAAGCTTAATGTAACTGATGGGCTTCCTCTTGTTGCCTACAATCTTATTTGTGGGGCCAAATCTGCCAAGGGAATATGGAATCGTCTAAAGATACGGTATGAAGGTATTGTAGTGATGAAGAAAATCATAGTTATCAACATTTTGTTTGAGTTTAGCGAGTTCAAAAGAAACTTGATTCCGAAACCATTTATCAAACATTTGAATGATTCAGTGGCATTGTCTACAGTTTGGAGAAATACAGGGTCATGAAGAGCACACATGAGAAAAACATGAAGTTCATGAAAAGTCTCAAAAGAGAATGGAGACCAATTACGATGATGGTCAAGTCACATGATAATATTGACCATTACTCTTTGGGAGTACTCTTCAATCTGCTTAAATCACATGAACAAGATGTCATAGAGGAAATGGGTGATCGTCCGAATGCAGATTCATTAGCCCTCGTATCAAATACACAAAGTGCAAAAGATGGTGTTGTTGCAGATGAAGAAGAAGATGTTCAATACGATCTAAATGAGAATGGTGAGGCTATCACATTCTATTCTTCTAACAACAAGAAGTTCGTCAAGAAGTCTCAATCTACTTCTAGTTACAATCGAAGTACGAATGGAGTGAAGTCGTT
Source organism: Cichorium intybus (assembly GCA_023525715.1). Lineage (NCBI taxonomy): Eukaryota > Viridiplantae > Streptophyta > Magnoliopsida > Asterales > Asteraceae > Cichorium > Cichorium intybus. Next base: position 79,739,628 of record CM042015.1, read on the forward strand.
TACAAAATATACATCATATCCTTTAAAAGCAAAGGTTGATTCATCCCCGAAGAAAGAAAGAAAGTTGTTAGAAGACTCTGTATATGATTGCAATTACTGTTTTGGAAAAAATCACATCGCCAAAGATTGCATGTTGAAGAAAACAAATGAAAAGAAATAAAGGGTCAAGGACGAAGCTTACTATGTGAAGAAACCTGAAGAAATTAAGGCGAATACCCAAAATATTTCACTTGTGGCTTCAAATAGTGGGGATGGTACATATCAGGTTTGGTCGTTTGGATAGGACAATGAAGAGATCCGTAGGCCTGCCCATAGAGCAATGTTCGCTAATCATACTAAAAGTGGGGTGTGGACTAATAAGGAAGAAAGTGATGATGAGACTAGTGGAGAAGTGACAAGCGTGTGCCTCGTGGCTAAGGGATCAAAAGGTTAATGATATAGATGAAATAACTTCTAATTGTCTGCATATGAATCAACTACTTTTTTATGCAAATAGTGATCTTTTTCAGGCTATGGATGAAGTAACATCACTGAGGAATAAACTAGAATGGATAGGGGTAGTAGAGAACAAAATGTCTTTTGTGAAACAGCGAAGCAACTTTATGCTTATATTACATAAATTTATATGTTGGTGTAAATTATGAATACGTTGAAGTAACGAAAGTGACACCGAAGTTGGAACCAAGACAAGAACCGAAGTTGGAACTAAGACAAGCACCAAACTGAAGTAAGATCCATGACCGAAAATAAAAACGCAAACATACACACTGAACGTGAAGCTACGTGACATCCATGCAAGTGACTTTCGGTCAAGATAACATTCGGTCACGTGACTTTCGGTCAAACAAATGTATTATATGTATGTCAAATGGTGATCGAGCTTTATACCGAAGATCAAAATGTTAAAGATATCTTATTATTATTATATTTTAATGTGTTTAGGCTAGGAGAATAGTTTAATAGTTTTTTTGTACTACTCATCTTGTAAAATATCACTTCTTGCTCGTATAAATAGGAGTCTTTGGTCATGAATCAACTACACCACACAATACCACACTACACTATCACTACAATGTAGTCTAAATGAATTGGACAAGTATTCTCTCCAGCCACATGAACATCAAAACCTTTATTCCATCTCCTTTTATATTAAGTGTGTGTATGTCAATGTAATTCATCATAGATTAGAAAGAGTGTTTTGTGAGCTTAATGTTAAATTTGTAACATCTATTTTATATCAATGAACATCCAACTTACATTATATCGTTAAAATTTTTGTCGTTTAATTTCCGCCACTTGTCTTTACAATTAATTTAATATTCCGCAATTACATTTCAAGTCATTGATATCTTCCGCACTTTAATATATCGTTCCTTTACATTTCCGGACTTTATTTTTATATTTTCATTTATTATTGAGCGAAAGATCCCAGACCCAACATTCGTCTTTTATTTATTTAATTATTTTCAACAATTGGTATCAGAGTCATAGTAGCTGGTTATACAATTTTTCACTTATATTGTACTTAAACTCGGCTTTTCGTACACTTTGAAAAACTTGTATTAAAATCGTTCATTTGTATGCTACTGTTCTCAATTTCGTTTACGCAAAAACAAATCGTAAAGGACGTAAATTACTTAAAATGTGTAAAGACAAATAAAACAAAATATTTTTCATAGTTTAAACATTAATATGTTTCTAGACGAAAAATCGTTTTTGTGGGATATTTAAAAACAAAAGTTTACGATCGTGATTCAAATCTATCCTTAAAAATTTTGGTATTTTTGTTCGATAAATTTTTGTTTGATCTTTCTCAAATTTATTTTCTGATGTTGAAGATGAAGAAGGTGATGTTCTTGTCTCTTATGCTTTAAAATATCTATTTTTGCCCTTATTTTGTTGAATAATATGGAAGAGATCAACAACATTGTTCAAAAAATATCAGTTGATATTTTTATTTGGACCATTTTTCTTAAAAAATGTTCTTGAGAAAATTGCTCATGATCTTGAAAAAGTCATTGTTATTTGCTTCAGAATTTTTTTAAGAGTGCTTGTGCGTTATATGGGCTGAAAAGTTCTAAATTAAAGCAAGATACAAGTTTATTTGTTGTGTGTACAAGCAGTCAATGCTCCAGACCTTACATTCACATGATCTCAGAACCAGACGCACGCGCAACACGTGGCATGCACCAGCTGCAATATATGCTTCATCTGACGCGCGTGGCTTGCATTCCCCCATCTGGCGTGTGGACTCGATCTCTGCTGACGAAAAGTGCTTATGTCCTTCTCTCTCTCCTCATTAATGTTGCAAAATTCTTTTCTGTCCCTGTCCCTGTCCCTGTCCCTGTCCCTGTCCCTGTCCCTGTCCCTGTCCCTGTCCCTGTCGGATGTTAAGAAAAAGAAGAAACACGCTTCACACACTACACCCTTAACTCTCCCACCAACTTACACTCCCTTACCTTACCTATCACCATACAACTACTCTTACCCCTATACATTCTGCCACCTGACATCATCAACCTTTCCCTATTTTTTTCTCATATGACACAAACACCCCTAACGTTTGCCTTCTATCCGAATCCAACCCCATCAACCCATCCTATTTTATTACTTTTTTAATACCAATTATTTTTTATCACCCTTTACCCCATCATCAGATTTTCACGAGCACTCTACTCTACTTTATCCAATCAGCAACATCCACTACTATCCTCACTAGAAGACTAATGTTCTGACCTAAAACATTGGTGCTTCATTACACCAAATTCTAAACACACATTAACCTTCTCACATGTTCAAGACTTATATGCATTGTAACACATAAGTTGAAAAACTCCATATTTCATACCGAAGAGTCTGTTGCTATTCTCATTTTTTTTTCGAATTTCTTATATATATATATATATATATATATATATATATATATATAAATATATATATATATATATATATATATATATATATATATATATATATAATATGATAATAATAAAATAATAATAATAATAATAATAATAATAATAATAATAATAAGGATGGAGAGATGAACACTGAAGGTAGAGAGGGAAGTTGAACTTAAACTAAAATCTTAACACAACAGCACAATAGCAGCATGAAATTTCAACAATTTTCATCAAGCTATAATTTTTTAAAAATTTTCGAACAAATAGCGCGAATCACCAAAAACGAATAAAATCATGACCAACAAGACATCTTTTATGAACTCCAAAGACCCCTTCAATATTTGGGGGGGGGGGATTCAATATCGTTGTACAATCGGATGGATTACTCAAGAATTTTGTCGCTTCAAAGTTTTGATCGTAGAGTTTAGTTTTTATTGTTTTCATCTTTTTCAATCAAATGTAAGTGGATTCGATTATAAACTTTTGGATCCATTAGTTTTAGAGAGCTGGGATTTTAGAGTTTGGATATCAAATATTTAGTTTAGTAAAGTGACGTGACAATAATTTTTGGTTATCACTAACCAAATTTTAGGTCTTGCTAAATTTTTCTTTGAGTTTGAATTTTTGTAATTTTACTCTTATCATTGGAAGTTTCATTTTCACAAAGTGGAGTTTTAATTGAATACCTTTTGCACCACAACCGCTGTTTGGAGTTCATATCCCAACCATCAATATTTCACATCATTTATGGGGGATATTGTTGGGTAAATCTCTGAAATATTGAGTGTTTAATCAACAGTGAGATTGAGAAATCTATGTTGAAGTATATTTGACATTTCCTGATATACCTTCAACATCTTTCACCATTTAGGGGATATTGTTGGTGTAAATGATGGAAATGTTGAAGTAACGAAAGTGACACCGAAGTTGGAACCAAGACAAGAACTGAAGTTGGAACCGAGACAAGCACCGAAGTTGAAGATATGCACCGAAACTAAAGGAAGATCCAGGACCGAAAGTAAAAACGTAAAAATACACACCGAAAGTGAAGCTACGTGACATCCATGCAAGTGACTTTCGATCAAGATAACATTCCGTCCAATTGACTTTCAGTCAAAGATAACATTCGGTCACAAGTGACTTCGGTCAAACAAATGTATTATATTTATGTCAAATGGTGATCAATCTTTATAGCAATGATCGAGTCATTGGGTCAAAGGCTTCACACAACAATGCTGAAGATATATTATTATTATTATATTTTAATGTGTCTAGGCTAGGAGAATAGTTTAATAGTTCTTCTATAGTATTGATATTGTAAAAGATCTCTTCTTCCTCCTATAAATAGAAGCCTTTGGCCATGAATCAACTACACCACACAGTACCACACTACACTATCACTCCAATATAGTCTAAAGGAATTGGAGGAGTGGTTGGAGAATTCTCTCCAGCCACATGAACATGAAACCCTTTATTCAATCTCCTTTTCTTTTAAGTGTAAGTGTGTAAATGTAATTCACCATAGATTAGAAAGAGTTTTTGTGAGCTCAATGTTAAATTTGTAACATCTATTTTATATCAATAAAAATCCGAATTACATTATATCGTTTAAATTTTTTTCGTTTAATTTCTGCACTCGTCTTTATAATTTATTTAATATTTCGCAATTTACATTTCAAGTTATTTATATTTTCTGCACTTTAATATATCGTTCCTTTACATTTTCGCACTTCATTTTTATATTTTTTATTGTTGAACGAAAGATATCGGATCCAACATTCGTCTTTTATTTATTTATTTATTTTCAACACTATCATTCATCTGATATTGTTATGGAACGCCATAAAAAGCTTTTACCTTTTATTGAATTTAAACTACAAGATGTTGATATGATTTTGTATGAATGTGAATCTATTGTCTCTTCTGTTGATGTCCCAAATCAAACTTATGGTCATGGTCTAGTCCTTTTTGAAAATTTTCTTAAATATGATGATCTATTGACATTGAGGAATGATTCACTTCCCACTAAACAAACTTCAAATGTGTGCCCTTTTGGAATAATGTGTATTATTTTATTGTGATGATTGTGATTCTAATTTTGATTTAAAAGAAATTGATTGTATGGACATGTCAATCCATAATTCACCTTTCAACATTTCATTAGAATTAGATTTGGGGTTAGAATCTAAATCTAAAAATTGTGAATCTTTAGATACTGAGTTTCAAAGTTGTTCATCTAGTCAACAAAAACAACATCATGAGATAATTACTAAAAAGAATGAGGAAATCAAAAGTGTTGATGAAGTAAAAGCACTTCAAATCCTTGACACTTTGAAAGAATTTAAAATCTTTTCAAAAGACAAAACTGAGATTCTTATTTCACTGGCTTGTAGAAGATTTCAAACATTAAAAATGTTGTTTTTCTAAAACAGTGAGTTAAAGTAAATGTGGACAATGATTTGACTTTATTGGTTCATAAGGACAATGAGACTGTTACTACAGAATGATTCTTTTCAACTGATAAAATGCTTAAAAATAATCTAAACAAACATCTCAATGTTAAAATTACCATCAGGAAATTTGAGATGAATTAGATGAAAAATCCCCATGGCAGTAACAATCATTAGAATCCTTTGTTTGGAATAAATTTTCAAAAATAACATGCCTTTTATGAAAACCGAAGTAGATGAAATTTTTGAAAAAATCAAAACTTGCAAAAGGATTTCAAAAATCAACAAAAAAACAGCAACCGAAAAACCAAATTCTTTAAAAACAAGTATTCGTTCCTTATAACCCAAAATTTCCAAATTAAAAATATGAAAAACCAACGAAGCAAACTTTTTCTAAAGGAAGCAATCATGTGGACATGTTTCATGTTTGGTTGGATAAGAATATTGATCTTTTCAAGGATAAAAATCTAACAATAGATGATTTTAAGCTTGTATACGAAGAATTTATGAGTGAATCTACTCGATGTAGTTCTTCGTTCGGAAAGTTTACCACAAGCAAGAAACATGGGGTTCTGATTAAACAATAATTTCCTCAATCTAAAATTCACATATCGGATTTAGAGTGTAAATCAATTCAAAGAAAGTTTTGAAATGGGTATCGAAGTCCAAGCTCACCAAACTTCAGAAGCCCGTATCCATTACAGAAAAAGGTTCCACTTCTAGAATTATCAAAGAGAAACTAATCAAAACATGGATTGAGAATTCCAATGCTTACCCTCCAGGACCCAAACAAAATTGGGTACATGAACATTCTCACTAAATCTAGGTTATGAACGACGAGCAGACGATAATGAATGGTATATCGATAGTGGCTGCTCTCACCATATGACATGAAAAATGGAATATCTGCAAGATTTCAGAAGTTTAGAGACTGTTGGAGATGTAAAGTTCAGAAATAACCAAAGGTGTTCAATAAGGGTATTGGGAAGATAATGAATGGGAAGTTTACAGTACTAAGGGTTGCTTATGTGGAAGGTCTGAAGCACAACTTAATTAGCATTTCTCAACTTTGTGTGGGAATTGGGAATCAAGTTACCTTTAATGGTGAAGGTAGTATTGTAGCAAAGGAATATATGAAGGAAGTGTTGCTCAAATCTCGAAAGAATGGCGAAATGTATCCACTTGATCTGAAGCCTATTGTGGTTGCGTCTTCCACATACTTATTATCAAAGGCATCTTCTTATCTGAGTTGGTTGTGGCATTGAAGTATGTCATTTAATCTAAAAAAATCAACAAGATCAATGCTTTTGATTTAATTTGTAGGATGCCATCTTTAAAGTTTGATAATGACACTTTGTGTGTTGCATTCGAACACAGAAAGCAAAAACACCAACGACATCGGGTTATTATTGACACCAATATATCCGAACCGTTAGAGCTTTTACACATAGATTTGTGTGGTCCTTCATCTGTTGAATCACTGGGTGGCAAAAAATACATTCTGGTAATCGTTGATGATTTTTCAAAATTCACATGGGTTATTTTCTAAGGCAAAAATCTGATACACCGAAAGAACTGGTCGCTTTCATCAAACAAATTGGATTGCATCTGAATAGACTTGTGAGATCTCTTCGAAGTGATAATGGCATTGGGTTCATGAATCAAGCTCTTGACTCATTTTCAAATTAAAAAGGGATCTCTCCCACTTCTCAGCTCCCTACACACTATCACAAAATGGTGTTGTTGAAAGAAGAAACAAGTCATTATGCGAAGCAGCCAGAACAATGGTAAACTTTTGCCAACCTTCCAATGTATTTTTGGGCTGAAGCCATTGCTACCGCTTGTTTCACTCAGAATAGATCGTTCGTACACAGACGTTCCAACATCACACCATACGAAGTTATTAACCGAAGAAAACCTAATGTCAAGTTCTTCCACATCTTCGGTTGCCGATGCTTTATTATGAAGATGAAATATCCACTCACCAAATTTAGAACAAAAGCTTATGATGGAATCTTCCTAGGTTACGCACAACCTCAAAAGTCATATCATGTTCTAAACAAGAAAACAAGGAAGACCGAAGAAACGTTCAATCTAACATTCGATGACTTCTACATCAAGAAATCAAACCATCTTCCCACAATCTTTTATCTTCCCTAAACCTCCTATTACTACTCAACTTTTGACGTCTTTTGATACTGATTTTTATTTTCTGTTTGATTGTCCAACACGTGTCGTTGATTCAGAAATTCATGCACCATACAATAATGTACCTGAATCCACAAAACTAACTGAAGATCATCTTGCGTATTCTGATAAAATTGATGTTGCTACTCCATCTGTCGAGGGGGAGCTTCATGATTCATCACCAAATGGGTCATTTGTGGAGGGGAGCAAGTTACCTCTCCCTTTTGATCACGTTCTGATGACACCATAAAGAAGAACGGAAGTGAACCAACTGTTGAGGGGGAGAAAGGGTCCATATCTCACCATGACAATTCATCAGACCAAATTGCTCAGCTCGAGGGGCGCATACAACTCCTGCAAATCCCATGGTCCCCATTTTGGATCCTGTTCCTACTGCCGATGACTCTCATTCTGCCTCTGATTACCCATCAGACGCAGAAGAAATCATTGTTGAAAGATATCGAGAATATGATTCAGAATATCCTCCTTTGGAAAAGTGGACTCGAGGCCATCCGAATGAATATGTTCTTGGTAATCCTCAAGACGGAGTTCTCACAGGTGTACAATTAAAAGAAAGACAAAATGAAATTAACAAAAATTCCGAATTTTGCATGTTCAATGTTTCCATTTCTAAAGTAGAACCAAAAATCGTAAAAGAGGCTTTTGAGCACCCTGAATGGGTCAAAGTCATGCAGAGTGAATTAGCAGAATTTGAAAGAAATACAATTTGGAGATTAATCCCTAAACCTACTAATGCCTCTGTTGTGGGAATTAAATGGGTATTTAGAAATAAACTTGACACCGAATGGAACATTGTGCAAAATAAAGCATGTTTGGTTGTTAAAGGATATTGTTTGTAGGAGAGAATCGATTATGGAGAAACCTTAGCTCCTGTTTCCAGACTCGAGTCAGTTCGCATATTAAAAATGAACAGTAAAACAAACTTGTTCGAATATTCAGACGCTTCGAAAATTTTGAAAATACGAAAGTTTCGAACAGATTTTAAAAATTTTAGCATCTAGAGTTTCGAAATATTTTCATTGAGATTCGAATAATATTCAACCAAGAGTGTTTCAAAATCTTCCACACCATAGGGACGACTGAACGCATTATGAATGAGATTGGAGATGAAGGTGTTCTAATGGGCAACAGAAATATAGGGATTATAATTGCAAACATAAGGACGACTAAACGCGTTATGCCGGTAATGTTGTGTGGAATTCGTCACATTAGAAATGATTAAAATACCCTCATGTGGAGATCAAATGAGGAGGTTCACGAAACCTTTTCTAACGGGCATTAAGTGGATGAACCAAATCCACAATGAAAATCGACAATAGGGGTGAAATCTGCAATTTTGAAAGTTGTTGGACCAAATTACAAAAACTGGCAAAACACAATGGGCAATTTTATAATTTTGTCAATATATATTCACGAAAAGGTTAAAAATAAAATTAAAAAATATTGAGAATGCAAGAATAAATATCAACAACTAGTTTTGTTACATTTTATTTTATCAAATGCAAAAATCGAATACCGTAAATTTTTATTTTCCTTAAATAACTGTCCATATTGGTATAACTTTTATAATATAATTACATTATTTTTTTACTATTTTATTTCAAGTTTCGTCCAACGTTTATTCACACATAGATGAAATATTGAAATGTATCGAATTTATGTTAAAGACTTATTATCTATCAACATAAATAAATTATATATACATATATTTATATATGTGTGTGTGTTTGTATGTATGTGTTTTTTCTTTTTGTATGTATGTGTGTGAGAAAGAGAGGCCATTGGTGATGTATTTTAGTTGACTGCAAAAAGATGAATAAAATAGTCAAAGATTTAGCAAGATTTTATCGATAGTATTCATCAATACAGATAAAGGGTGGTCGGGCGGTGGCAGAGTTTCCGGTCCTACACCAATTTGGCCATATTCCGGCGAGCTGCCGCCAAGACATACACGCATTACACAAAGTTTGTACGGGTAGCTTATGAAAAGGTACAATTTTATTGTTTTATAAGTTTTAATTGTCAATTATTAGAGAAGGAATAGAAAGATGGAGAGTCCACCATGGACTAATAATATATTAAAATATATAAGGTCGAAAGTATTATTTTAAAAACTTTACAATTCATAACATAAAACCTTATTTGGAATTGAACATTCATTTAGTAAACTTTTTCAATGAACAAAATCTTACTCATCATTTATTCTATTTTATATAACGAATTGTAAATATAACGACGTAATTCTGATTTTTACGATAAGTTGAAACACAATTTTACTAAATTAGTTTAAAAGGATGAAAATGTGACTAAACCATTATTCTTGAACAAAAGTGACGCTCTTATTTTTATGCAATCTTCCTTATTTGTTACTTCTTACAATGAGTTGCGTGAGATTGTATCATCTACTATTTTAATTTATTTTTACTTTATGAATAAAAATATATATATATATAAATTATGCTACTAGACTTTCAGTCTAATTTATGTAAATAAAGTAAATTTGAAAGTCGTAATCACTTGAACATAATTATAGTCGACTGGTGCCGTACACGTAGGACAAGCTGTCAAGCTGGATGACTGTGCACGTGCAGCTGGACTCCAATAATATAAACCCCTTTTTTCAATACACGGAAGGGAAAAGAACAAACCATGTCTTTTGAGTCTTCGTCGGTACATATAAAGATCATTCGGTCAACTAGGAGAATATGACCTGAGCAACACGTACACATGTATAACAGTGTAACCTTCTAACATTTGGTAAATGTTTTTAGATCGAAAAGACATCACCGACTTGAATCCGGTGGGTTTCAAATTTCCAATAATTCCTTGTAAAATGTTTAACTTTCAATTGATTACCGTTACACCAATTTGATGGTGGTTAGACATTTAAAAGTTAATAGAAGTCTCAATGTTAAAAATACATATGTATTTATCAATCTTATTTTGAAATAGATTAAATCAATGTTAGCTAAAGGTTGTCTTATTAAGTTGTTTGTTTATTGCATGTCTGATTGGATCGAGATGGAGTGGCTGAATAAGTTAAGGTTCTGGACCAGTCTGTAAAGATAATGGTGCGTCAAGGGCTAAAGCTGGACAAAGGAAGGACTAAATGTGGCAAAAATGTAATATTGGAGAACTGGAGCTTGTTTTTGTCATTCTTCAATGACACACGGACTTTGGGTTGCCCTATATCCGACCCGAGCATATATAATGGCTCGTTGCAGCTGAGGAGCTCATATCTCACGAGCATTCACTCATCTCACCACCAGTCAGTCTCTCTCTCTCTCTCTCTCTCTCTCTCTCTCTCTCTCTCTCTCTCTCTCTCTCTCTCTTATTCGTCGTTTCGTTTGTAGTATTAGGGTTTGCATATCGCATGCTTTATCTAGGGTTTCTTGTAAGCATTCAGTCACGACTGACTGTTTTGTTCTTTATTCTTGTTATCTAGTGTAATATTCATGTGAGATTCATCTTTGTACAAACTTTTGGTAAATTGTATTTGTTGTGGTTGAAGTTTTATACAAAAAAAATTATCAGTTTTTACATGGTATTAGAGTCTCGCTTGAGGTTTTGAACGTTTTTTCTGCAAAATATTTTACGAAAAAGTTGTTTGAATTGTTCTTTGTGTCGCTCCTTGTTGTCCGGTGATAAGAGGACTCCTTCCTCTTTATGATCCAGTTGTGTTTATCTTCGATCTACTTGTTATCATTCTACCTGCACTTCGAAACCCTAGTTTGTGTGCCTTATTCGGGTGATTGGACGTCCTTTGACTGTTCTTGATTATCCGTATCTCATCTCTTATATTCTTGTGTTGATTCCTTGGTTTTTTGTGACGATTGTTGTACATATATGTATACTGGTTTGTAAAATTTATTTTTTTAGTTATAATTTTACAGATCGTGTGTGCTTGTGGACTATTCGATGTTAGATCCAACGTAAGTGTTGGAACCTTGTCTGATTGTCCTGAGCATACAGGAGTTGAAGTAGATGTTGGTTAATTCTCTTGGTTTGCACTAATTTTTCTTGTTTGTTTCAGTTCCTGCGATCCTAACGACGTTATGTCTGCTCTATTTTTTACTCCTGTTGTTGATACATAGATACGGTGTTTTGATAGTTCTTTGTTGTTCTTTCACTTGCCGCAATGTAAGTCTCTCATTCTGTTCTTCGACTAGTAGCAAGGACAATCGCGACTGCTGTGTCGTTGTTGTGCTTGGCTTATAACCAAACACAATTAGTGTTGTTATGTTACCTTTGGGAAAATTGGATATCAATTAAGCTCTTAGTATTGACAAGTAGTGCAAAAGATATTGATATGACTTATGAATGGTACACACACACATATTATATATATATATATATATATATATATATATATATATATATATATATATATATATATATATATATATATATATATATATATATATATATATATATATATATATATATATATATGACACCAATATAGGTTGATTTTGGACATGAGTGTTTTCTTGACTTTGTGCAACGTACTTCTCTACAACTACTAGATTGTATCATTAAGTGAGTAACCTCTTCCCTTCCCTCCCTGTAATGTGCTTGGCAATATTATATGTATAAATGCATGTGCCTTAGTGGCTAGAGAGAATGTGAGGTGCCTTATTGGCTGGAGTGATTAGGATATAGCTAGTGACGTGCCTAAGTAGTTAGAGTATGCCTTAGTGCTTGGAGTGATTTTTTGTGTAGTTGGTGAGCTGCCTAAGTCGCTGGAGTGTGCCTTAGTAGCTGGAGTGATTACATGTGTGCTTGGTGAGGTGCCTAGGTGGTTGGAGTGATGTCCTACGCGGCTGGTAAGGTGCCTTAGAGGCTAGAGTGAGCCTGTGTGGCAAGGTAAATTGTGAAGGGAAAAAAGGAAATGTTGATTTTTAAATTTGTTGTGCTTATTCTCTATTAGCAATAAAAGAAACGACACTACTTGAGAAGTTAGCAAAACTATATGTTGATGAAGTGGTAAGATTGCATGGAATACCATCAACTATTGTTAGCGATCGTGATGCAAGGTTTAATTCAAAGTTCTAGAAATCGTTACAAGAAGAATTGAGGACGAAAACTCATTTGAGCACAACTTATCATCCTCAAACAGATGGTCAAAGCGAAAGGACTATCCAAACAGTTGAGGACATGCTTAGAGCATGTGTAATTGACTTTAGTGGTAAATGGGACGAACATCTTCCATTAGTGGAATTTGCATATAACAATAGTTACCACTCGAGTATCGGAATGCCATTGTATGAAGCTTTGTACGGAAGGAAATGTAGAACACGTTGTGTTGGCTTGAAGCAGGTGAAAAAGAGATTCATAGGTCCTGAAATTGTGAGAATAACAAATGAAAAAGTTAAAGTAATTCATGCAAACATGAAAGCGGCTCAAGATAGACAAAGAAGCTACGCAAATTTAAAGAAAATATCGTTTGATATGAAAGTAGGTGATTTTGTGATGTTAAAAGTATCACCTTGGAAGGTTGTGATGAGATTTAGTAAAAAGGGCAAATTAAGTCCGAAATATGACGGACCATTCAAAATATTGAAGAAAATTGGATTACAAGTTTTTAAGCTTGAATTGCCCTCAGAATTTAATAGAATACATGATACCTTTCATGTAAGCTATTTGAAAAAAATATTTTGGAAAGAATGATGACATTATTCCCATGAAAGACTTGAAAGTTGAACCTTCCAATAAATTAGTCGAAGAACCGGAAGCCATTATTGAAGAAAAGACAAAGAAGTTAACAAATAAAGAGATCGAACTTGTGTTGGTTCAATGGAAACATTCATACGGACCGAATCGTACATGGGAAACAAAAGCGGAGATGATGAAACGTTATCCTAATATTATAGATTTTAAAGCGATTCCGAAGACGGAATCCTCTTAAGGAGAGGTGTTTGTAACATCCATATTTCGACTAATATTAACCATATAAGATTTACGACATTAGTTATATAAGCTATCGGTTATTAAATTTAGGTTGGTCCTAAATAATATCTATTATATAATTGGTTATATTCGTATTCATATATTATTCCGATTCGAAATTTATTATATATTTATAAGTTATAAGTTTTATTATTTGATCAATTCTTTATTCATTAAACTTTCATACGTAATGGAAATTTTGTGGCACTAAACGATCATATAAATATATGCAAAATTAGGATGTATAATTAATTGTATTTAGTGTTTGAAGGTTGTGGTAACAAGAAATAGATATCGGTTTATTTATATTACCGATTTAGTTATATATAAAACAAAGAAAATTAGAAAATATTTCTTATACCTTAAGTCTTACAATTTTGAAGTTATTCAAATCTTTCATCATTACAAAATGTACGAACTTAGTGGCAATTATCAGGTGTTGTGTCAAAATTAAAAGTGACTAAGCTTTTATAATTGTACGGAGTGTTAAATTCTTTTAGTATAAATATTAAATAGCGGCTTGCAATATATTCATATTTTAAGACGTTTTGAGCAAACAAGAAAAATAAGTATAACGAATCATGTTGACTTCGTAGAAGGGTGTTAAAAGTAGGTGATTTGGTGATGTTAAAAGTATCATCTTAGAAGGGTGAGATTTGGTAAAAAGGGCAAATTAAGTCCGAAATATGTTGGAATATTCAAAATATTGAAGAAAATTGGATCACAAGCTTAAAGCTTGAATTGCCCTCGGAATTTAATGGAATACATGATATCTTTTAGGGAAAATGACTTATTAAGGTAATCAACTAGTTGATTTGTTCACGTTTAGTCACTTTCTTTTTTTTCGTGCTTTATTTGCCATTGAACTATCTATTTTGTTCATGATACGTCATTACGACCTGTAATAGCAGGTTACAGCCTAATTGACATCTATTTTGTTCACATTTGGTCACTTTCCTTTTTTATTCGTGCTTTATTTGCCATTAATTTAATTTATTTTTCCATTTTTAATTTATTTTTCCATTTTTATTCGTGCAGATCTGAAATGACTATTTTGCCCTTTTTAATTTATTTTTTCATTTTTATTACATTTTAAGGATTTTTTGTTAATGACTTTTAATTAAAAATAAATAAGAAAACAACCCACCACCGCCTCTCTCTCTCTATCTCTCTCAATTAATAAAACATGCAATTAAACACACACACACACAAACACATTACAACTAAACACAGACATACACACGCACTTTGCAACTAAAAACACAGACATCACCACCATCTACAGCAAAGATCTGGACAAAGATGATGAGAGGGAAGAGCACTCCAAACCAACTTTGATGGCTCGTCTGATTTAATCCACCATCTACGAAAAACTTATTAATGGCTCGTTTGATTTAATCCAAAAAGTTTTTCGTAGCATGCTTAGTTGGTTGAATCGTTGGCTTCTAACAGTGGAGGTGGATTGTCGAGGCAACACAACTTTGATGTGTACTTTGTTTTCAATGTTGGCTTGTTCCCGATCTGTGAAAACAAAGTACACATCAAAGTTGTTTTGCCCCGACAATCCACCTCCACCGTTACAAGCCAACGATTCAACCAACTAAGCATGCTACGAAAAACTTCTTGGATTAAATCAGACGAGCCATTAAGAAGTTTTTCGTAAATGGTGGATTAAATCAGACGAGCCATCAAAGTTGGGTTGGAGTGCTCTTCCCTCTCATCATCTTTGTCCAGATCTTTGCTGTAGATGGTGGTGATGTCTGTGTTTTTAGTTGCAAAGTGCGTGTGTGTGTGTGTGTTTAGTTGCAAAGTGTGTGTGTGTGTTTAGTTGCAGGTTTTATTAATTGAGAGAGAAGAAGAGAGAGAGGCGGTGGTGGGTTGTTTTCTTATTTATTTTTAATTAAAAGTCATTAATAAAAAATCCTTAAAATGTAATAAAAATGGAAAAATAAATTAAAAAGGGCAAAATAGTCATTTCAAATCTGTACGAATAAAAATGAAAAAATAAATTAAAAATGGAAAAATAAATTAAATTAATGGCAAATAAAGCACGAATAAAAAAGGAAAGTGACCAAATGTGAACAAAATAGATGTCAATTAGGATGTAACCTGCTATTACAGGTCGTAAGGATGTATCATGAACAAAATAGATAGTTCAATGGCAAATAAAGCACGAAAAAAAAGAAAGTGACTAAACGTGAACAAATCAACTAGTTGGTTACCCTAATAAGTCATTTTCCCTATCTTTTATGTAAGCTATTTAATTAAACTTTTATACGTAATGGAAATTTTGTGGCACTAAACGTTCATATAAATATATGCAAAATTAGGATGTATAATTAATTGTATTTAGTTTTTGAAGGTTTTGGTAACAAGAAATAGATATCGGTTTATTTATATTACCGCTTTAGTAATATATAGAACAAAGAAAAATAGAAAATATTTCTTACACCGTAAGTTTTACAATTTTGAAGTTATTTAAATCTTTCATCATTACAAAATGTACAAACTTAATTCGTGGCAATTATCAGGTGTTGTGTCAAAAGTAAGAGTGAGCATCCATAATAGAAGGATTTAGGAGTTTCTTCAAAAGCTTTTGTTCATGAAAATCCAAAAAGCTATTAAATGAACTTTTTCAAACTTAAGCTTTTTCCAATAGTTTACTAATTAACAAGCTTTTACTAATAGCTTTTTCATAAATTTGGTGGGTCATATTGGTTTTCAACCAATTATAATTAGACAACTTATATAAATGATTATAAAAACCAACTTGAAAAAACTCTTTCTATTGTAGAGATAAAATAAAGCTTTTTCGTTTTTAAGTTTTTTTATGAAAAAGCTCAACAAAAAAGCTTTCATATTGGAGATGCTCTAAGCTTTTACAATTGTAAGGAGCGTTAAATTCTTTTAGTATAAATAGCGCTTATAATATATTCATATTTTAAGATGTTTTGAGCAAACAAGAAAAATAAGTATAACGAATCATGTTGGTTTCGTAGAAGTTTTGAAAGTAAGTTTTCTATATTAATTCGGTTGTTTATATTTATAGTTTTTTTCGATTTAAAATCCTTTTATGATCTATATTTTTTAATAGTTGATATGATCATAAATAATAGACGTTGGTCTATTTTTATAATTATCAATTCAAATACGTTAAATCATTTTTATAATCACGTTGATGTTATATTTTTCGCTGTGTCGTTTTATCCGTTTGAACTTATTTTGAAATACGTTATTATTAGCTATATTATAACTTATGTTTAATTGGTCGGTAACTATTTTTATATACCCACGAGGTATAGGAAATGATTTGTAAACCGTTATTTAACGAAAATACTATCTATATATCTTATAATAGAGGCATATTTCAAAGCACCACATTCATTTGAAACTCCCATGTCTTTTCATATTTCCATTGATTTTCTAAATTTATTTTAATACTTCAACCATAATCATTTGAAACTTACAAAGCTTTTCATTTTTTCTCTTAATTACACACTTAACTCATTTATAATTATATTTTCAATATTAATTCTATGATTTTAAACATAATATATTTAATTTGTTAGTTTAGTTTGGTTATAAATATTATCATTTTAATTCTATCAGTCTATAGTTATCAATCTAATATACTTATTTTTCATTCAAAACGAAAACAAAATATCAAATAAACTTGGAAACTTTTCTTCAAATACTACTTTATAGATGATTAAAAAAATATAACATAACGTTTAATGAAAAATCTAAACTGAAATATGAAATTTACAAAAACTTTGACCTAAACTATTTTCTAATAATAAAAATTCTCAAAAGAGGTAGTTTTCTATTGATTAAAATAATAATAATTGTATTTATATATTAATTGGTTAATTTGAAACCTAAATGATTCTTCATATTTTTTAAATTAATAGCCTTTATTACTAATAACTTTTTATATTCCTCTCATTTATACATGTTGCAATATAAGTAGAATTTTCTCATAAAAAAATTCATGTCTTTCAAGTGTTTGTGCTAAAATATGAAGACTAGAAGAAATTGAAAAAATACACCACCCGTATGTTGATTTTTCTATATTCTTGAAATTGTTTTATATTATTTGTATTATTTAGGAGTGTTTGATGTATTATTAATACAAACATTATAATAGTTATTTGGCACTTTTATGTTATTTAAAGTTGTAGTAATTAAAATTTTATAGTATTTGTTATTCATAAGATCGTGATATATAAAATCATAAATTTGTTTCTACAAATTGTTTATGATTATGGAGGGTTTGATATTGTTTATGAATATAAATGTTATAAGAGATGTTTCAATGCTTCTATGTTATTAATATTTTCATACTTTTTGTTATTCGTTTGTTTCTACGAATTTTTTGTATGATATACGAATGTTTGGTGTGTTTTTGAATGAATATGTTATAATAGATTTCGATGATATCATGCTATTAAAAGACGTAAAATTTATTTTTATACTATTTGTTATTCGTTAGATTGTGATATTTCTTCGACAATCAAAAAATGAAACAAATGTAATGTTTTAATCATATTCCTTATTGGAAAACAAAAAGAACAATAAAATTTTTGGACGTTTTAACTAAACACCGCATGAGGTTATTTATGATGAAATTAGTTTTGAATAAAGAAAAATGGAAATTATGGTTTATTTAGGATGAAAACGATGTTTGACATAGCTTAAAATGCTTCATAAAATTATCAATTAAATGAGATACATGACTAATAATTTAAAATATGAAGGTTAATAAAACTAATTAGTTAAATAGCGTTTTCCCTTTGCTACTCACGTAGGTTTTCATGTAGAAATATTAAATAATAATTCGTTAGAGTTAACAATTTTTTTACTCATTTAAGATAGTTCACTAATATTTAATGTTAATGTATATGAACAATTTTTACTTATTTTAATTTACGAGCTGTTAAATTGAAAATATTAAACCAAGTCATCTTTGTAATATTAATGTTATAGTATATCCTTTCATAACAGCTCTTATTATTTTACAAATCAAATTATAATTTTCTCATCTATTAAGTCATAATGTTAAAGAATAGTAATAATAACTATTATAAGTAACAATTGCGTAACATAAGTTATAAAGTCTGTTGAGATGTAATAGTTAATAACTTTTAGATGAAATTTGAATAACTTTGATATAAAAAAAATATTTTAATATAATTAACCAACAATAATTTTTTGTAACTAAATTTTTTTACTTATGTTAGTTTATTATTGATAAGTCTAAAATATTTCACATTAAAGATTTCAAACATACTGTGAATTCCTTTTTTTTATTTGGACTATCATCATAAAATTTTCATATTGTTTATTTATTATAATATAAATTAACAAATTTCTGTATTTATTTTCTGATGTTTTTAGAACGAATGTCTTGATATAAGATAATCTATTGATGATAGATCAACCTTTTGATTTCTTATATAAAATTGTTATTTCGTAGTTGATGATAATGACTTAGATATTTTTTAACAAAACACATTTGTTATTATTGTAACTACATAATTTTTTCATGCGCAACGTGCGGGTATTCGCCTAGTTAGTTATATAATATCGAACGCTTTGCTGTTTATAACCGTTTTCATATTAGACTCAAAGAGTATATGAAATAGTTAACAATACGTTATTATATAACGAAAATATTGTAACTATATTTAGTCGGTTAATAACGTTAGATATAATTTTAATCTTTTATATCTAGGAGACGCTTTTAGGACTATTGAGAAGTGATACAAACACGAGTTGTATCAGCTGAGTACATGTGGATTTTCCCAAACAGGGTACATAGCAAAATAAATATTTTGAGCGAAAGAAATATTTTGAAAAATAAGCTGGTTCTTTTAAATAGTTTATGAAATATAAAAGCGTATTGTAAGTCCTTTTACTTAAATGCTTTTAAGGCTATTACGATGTAACGCCAAGACACGCTTTATTATATAATTATAATAAAAGGGTAAATTGGTCATTTTACCTTGGAAGGGTAAAATGGTCTTTTGGACAGAAAAGTATTTGGTTTGAAATAATATTTTGAGTTTTGGACTTAAAATGTTATAAAAACTGATTTTGGTCGTTTTACCGCAAAAGGGTATTTTGGTCATTTGACAAGTGAAGGACCAATTCTGAAAATATTGTTGGTTGTGGCAAAAATGTAAGAAATGAAAGTTTTATTGTAATAAAACTTGGTTATTGTGGTCAAAGTTCAAGAAAATGAACTTAGGGACCAAATTTGTAAAAATTTGTGATATATATAGAGAGAGTTGACTCTCTTTGACTGGCCATTGTGTGCAGCTACGGGAATGATTTTAGGAGCAAATTTCTGCAGAAATCATGAAGCTTGAGGCAAGGAATTGGAATCATAGCATGGAATTGGTGATTCCTATGTTAATTAAGGTTAGTAACTTGATTTTTAACCAAGTTCTTGAAGTGTTCTTGGTTTGGTATTTTAGAAACTGAAATTTGTACATTTCAGTTTTGATTATGTGATTTATATGGTTTATTACTTCCATTAAGTCATGCTAGAAAGGACTTAACTCAAGAAAATGGAAGTAGGATGCTATTCTTGATAAATTTGAGAATTTTGCCAAGAACCCTAAATCATGAATTTGTGTGATTAAGGTGTTTGTAATGGTTTAAAACTTGTTATTAGACAAAGGTTTTAGTCCTAGAACAATCCCTGATCATTAAGTCGTGTATTAAGGGCTTAAAATGGGTGAAAATGGGGATTTGTAGCTGAAAAATCGTGATTCTGGTCTGTTCAGCAGAGATCGGGTCGTGATCTATTAAGGATCGGGTCGCGATCTAGATCGAGTCCCTATCTCTAAGTGATCGGGTCGCGATCTCTGCCAGCAGCAAAAATCAGCCCCCTGTTAAGTTATTTTGAGTTTTGGAAGTTGGAATTTGGGGTTAGGCTTGTCCGTTTGACCTCAAATTTTAAACACAAGTCCAATATGGTATGAAACTTCGTAGAAAATTGTCGGAATACGTATACGACCTCCCGAAAGTACTGTAGCAGAATACGCATATTTCGGGACGTATATTGGAAATTTTATAAAAATGGTTATTGCTTGGAATTGGTTCTATATTAGACTCGTATGCATTAGAATCAATTAAAATGAATATTAACCTATAATCATTTGGTATATAAATGATTATATAGGTGTGGGACAAAATGGTTGTGGTGCACGCAAAAGCAAGAATCAACCGGGATTCAAATGCAGTTAGCATCCAGGTGAGTAATCTCACTGACATCACATATGATATGTGTTGATTGGACTGTTACAGGTTGAAACAGGTTTGGGGGACGAAAATGATGATCTAAAGTTATGGTGAAAAGGCAATACCGGATAAGCTGTGAGTCAATGAAATGACAAGAACGGAGCCGTGAGCCACAAATGATTTCTGGATTTTTATATCCAATGGGTGCGGCCTATATGGCTATGATTTTTGGATTGTATATCCAACCGGTGCGGCCTTCGGGCTATGTCTCCGATGTGGCCTTCGGGCTATGACTTCGGTGCGGCCTTCGGGCTATGTCTCCGATGTGGCCTTCGGGCTATGACTCCGGTGCGGCCTTCGGGCTATGTCTCCGATGTGGCCTTCGGGCGATGACTCCGGTGCGGCCTTCGGGCTATGTCTCCGATGCGGCCTTCGGGCTATGATATTTGGTGCAGCCTGTTTGGCTATGATTTTGTTACAGGTACATGGTGCGGCCTTTTGGCTATGCTATCGGGTTATCAAACCCAGCTGGTGCGGCCTGCGAGCTATGAATTATATACTGATAATGTTTTGGTGCAGCTTATATAGCTATGATACAGGGTGTGGCTTGTTTAGCCATGATATATGATACAGTGTGCGGCTTAAATAGCCAGGATATACGGTGCGGTCCGATGTGACTAAGAGATATGGGACAGAAATAGTTGTATATGATTATACGTGCAAATAACTGACGTGGATTGATAAATGCAGGTTATTATGTTATAGCCTGTAAGACTATAATTTAGGATGTGAAATCCTAAGAGATATTCGGCCAGCCAGTAAGGCTAGGAGTTTGGATTCGATATCCAGACAAATACATGATTGTATTTAATACGTGTTATTTGTAGGAATGATTACTCACTGAGCTTTGTAGCTCATACCGTTTGTTACTGTCCCTGCAGGTTAGCATGATACTGGTAGGGGACAAGATAGAGTCCGTGACTTTGAAGTGGGACTCTTAGATGCTGTCAGTAGCAGCCCGGCTTTAAAGGAGTTATGGTATTTTATACTCTCCTTGATACACTTGTACCCGTTTCTATTAAAATATACCCCTTGTTATGGTTTTATGTATTGAAACATGTGTTTTAAATGAAAAATTTTTCAGGGGTGTTTTTGTTTTAAAAGCCGGGTGTTACAAGTTGGTATCAGAGCCGTGGTTTAAGTGAACTAGATGTCTATAGAGTAGATTTCTGGACTTAAACCCTGAGATAGTAGACATGATGCATAGTTAGGTGTATATAGCTGTTATTAAACATATATAACCTAACTGTTGCTAACTTCTGACGTATAAGAAGTATGAACTGTAAAACTCCTCGGGAGACATTTAGGGCGCGAAACTCTAGGAAATGGACCAACCCTTCTCAAGACTCCGTTGTACGTGGAGCAAAAAGGGGACGAAAAGTAGAAAAATCCACATGACAAGCAGTAGTAGCTGTAGTGGTCAGAAAAAGAAATCGGTTGCTCACCTTGGTTGATATTCAAGGTGAAAGAACAGTAGTTGAGACTACAAGAAAAGCAGAAAATATTGGTAGACTTCTTAGAAGAAGTTAAAACGAATTAGGCCTAACCTTAAAGGGAAGGGACTAGAACGAAAAGATGATGTAATATAAGAAGTGCAGGAAAAGCACTTGGCACAATTTAGAGTTGAGACTCTATCGTTGACATGTTGAAGTTACAGAAAATGAGAGCATATTGCTCGAGTTTGTTGTATGGGACGGAAGTGGTTCCAGCGTGGAACTATAGAACACTTCCTTATGAAATACTCACATGCTAAATGTGGAGTAACGGGTAATGAACCCAGGAAAGAAAGAAGAAATGAATGGTTAAAAAGGACCAGTGGTACCTTGAGCATTCCAGCAGATTTTGGAAGAAGCTCGTGAGGAGACTGATATGATCTCCGATATGATTGTTTTGGATATAACTCGTGTATGTTATATTTGATCCAGGAAGCTATGCTTTGGATCGGTGACATTGGTGTCTTGCTGGAATATTTCATCAACGATTATGGATGAAATGTTGGAAACAGCTATTGTAGATAGCAAGTATGTTCAAGATATTGAACACCTGGAAAGTAGTCTGCCTAAGATTTACGGGACCATTTTTCCCTATGAATCTGAAGCCGATGACTACCAGCAAATCTGAAGCAATTGTGCTTATGAATTTGTTAGCAATGAATTATGCTAACATGAATTGTAGAAATATGAACATGATGGTTCAGAAAGCAGAAATGAGCGGATGAAAATCCATGGTAAATGACCGTTGTTGAGAATACCGGTTAGCTTATTTGCTTAAACTCGGAAAAGAGTTAGTAAAGGAATGATGTTGTAGTTGGCATACGTGGTATGGGCCAAGCTTAATAAAGTGGTGATAGTAGTGTATTACTTTAAATAAATTTTCGGATGATTCTTTTGAAAAGAACTTCAAAGATTTCTGCCAGATTGGCAAGAAGAGCTTATGATTAAGCTGGTATTGAGAGCCATTCCTGTTATCTAGGCTCTGTGTAGATTGGCCTCTGCAGAGATGGCAGAGTGGTAAAACAATTGGAAGAAATTGTTTTTTTTTTTTAAATTTGGGATCTCATATGACTGTATGTGTCATCGTGTGGAGCCCTATCTGTTTGAAAAGAAGAAAGATAAGTTAATGTGTATGTACATTGACTACGGAGAATCTGATATTCTCGAAACCAGATTGAATATGAGGTACATTGTACCAGATACTGGAGTTACTTCACTGAGTTAAGTGATATGTTAAATTCTCCAAGTATGAAAATTTGGTTATAAGAAGTTTTAACTCTTTGGGCACGATAATAGTGCCAAAGATAATAAAATAAATCCAGTGGGATAGATGATGTGATAAAACTGGAACCGCCTGAGGAATCTGACTGACATTGTAGTTCCTTGGATTTGGCGGGTTACTATAGGAGAGTTGTAGAAAACTGCTCCTTGATTGCTGGTTAGCTGACTAAAGTTGACCAAGAAAAAGTGTAAAGTCTGAGTGGTAGAAAGACCACAGATAGGTTGTAAAGGTTTGGAATAAACCTTGTGTGAACCTCTAACATTAGCAATGATGCTAAGTGGAGAAGATGGATTGGATCATTGAAATGTATCCAACGTTGACTGTGGATGCATGATATTGCGGTAGCAATTATGAACTTGGCATTTAAGCTTTGGAAACACTACTTGTATGGTGTAAAGCTTATTGCGATAAGATCATAAAAGTCGAAATACTTAATTGATCAAAAGAAGCTGAAGATGAGATAGCAAAGATAGATGGGTTACTTAGAGATTTCGGGTATGAAATCTTGTACCATCTCAGAAAGGCGTATGTGATTACAGATGCCTTAAATTAGAAAGAGTAATCTTTGAGGGTTACATCCACATGTATGAATGTGGCAAATTGATTTCCTGAGTTGATTCAGGTAGCACAGAAAGACGTGTGCAAGTCTGAAATTGTGAAAAGTGAATAAATGATGAAAAGTAGCGGAAGTTAGTTGGAATATCACAGTGATTTAACACCCTTGGCGGTTGTGAATGTGAATTCCAAAGTCAAACGAAACATAAAAATCATCTTGAGAAGATGCATTTTGTATCAGATATGCAGCATACCCGGGACTATACCAAACTGGATAGGTCGATAAAACCTATGTGTTGATGGCCGGGGCTGAAGAAAGACATTGAAAGACATGTGAAAAGTGTTTGACTTGTGGGTAACTACAGTCAAATCATTAGAAACATAAGGTTGTACGTCCAAAAGAAGAAATGGGACGAAAAATATCATAGACTTTGTAGTAAAGTCTTTGCAAATACCGTATGGGTATGACACCATATGGGTGATTGCAGTTTGATTAATGAAATCAGTGTAGATTTATACTGATCAAAGAAGAAATTAAGAGTGGAAAAGTAAAAAAAAAAAAAACTACATAGAAAAGAAAATTGTTGACGCGCACTACAGGTGACGACTGTATCGGATCGAAATACTAGAATTATTTGCTGAATTTAGCATTAATTCCTAGAAATGATAGTTCAAAAGTACCAGTAAGTACTGTATATGATTTGCAGATTGATAGAAGAGGAGAGGTAATGATGCAGACTCCAGAAGATATGCCTGAAATCTGCATAACAGACCCTAGCGGAAAACTAGACGACCGTCTATCCTTGGTAGAAGTTGTAGATTAGTATAAGTATTATACTAGTGTTTTATTGACTCGTAGGAAATATTGTTTAGACTACCGTGTTGCACGCCGATTTGCTAGACGGAAGTTGGGGTGAAGCTATTGACTAAACCTGAGATTGTATCTCAAACAGAAGAAAAGATTTGGCAAGGTCGAAAAAGCATGGATATAGACCAAGATCGACAAGAGTAGTATGCGGATTGTCGAGTAAAACCATTGAAACCCCAAGTAAGGGAAGATAGTGGAACTCAAAGTGACCCTCCGGAAGGACTAGAAATTTATGTGGGACAAAAAGGAAAGTTGAGTCCTTGTTGATTGGACCTTTCCGTATATCCCAAAAGCAAGAATTGCGGTGTATTGATTGAAGATCCTTGATGAACTTCAAGATGATTGTAAAGTTTTCTATGGGTCTCATGGTTTTGAGAACATAGAGTGATAAATTCTAACGAATCCCTCATGTTGAAATGAGGAAGATAAGTGATTAAGGTGCCCGGGACAACTGGATGAGTAATATGAGAAACCACGAGATAAGAAGACTAGTATGGTTAAGTGCTTTAGCAAAACCATGAAGGTTTCCATATGATATGAGAAACCGGAATTGTAATGAGAAAGAAATACCCTCGCTTGATAGTATGATTTCGGGGACGAAATCTTTTGAAGGAGGGGAGAATTTGTAACGCCAAGACACGCTTTATTATATAATTATAATAAAAGGGTAAATTGGTCATTTTACCTTGGAAGGGTAAAATGGTCTTTTGGACAGAAAAGTATTTGGTTTGAAATAATATTTTGAGTTTTGGACTTAAAATGTTATAAAAACTGATTTTGGTCGTTTTACCGCAAAAGGGTATTTTGGTCATTTGACAAGTGAAGGACCAATTCTGAAAATATTGTTGGTTGTGGCAAAAATGTAAGAAATGAAAGTTTTATTGTAATAAAACTTGGTTATTGTGGTCAAAGTTCAAGAAAATGAACTTAGGGACCAAATTTGTAAAAATTTGTGATATATATAGAGAGAGTTGACTCTCTTTGACTGGCCATTGTGTGCAGCTACGGGAATGATTTTAGGAGCAAATTTCTGCAGAAATCATGAAGCTTGAGGCAAGGAATTGGAATCATAGCATGGAATTGGTGATTCCTATGTTAATTAAGGTTAGTAACTTGATTTTTAACCAAGTTCTTGAAGTGTTCTTGGTTTGGTATTTTAGAAACTGAAATTTGTACATTTCAGTTTTGATTATGTGATTTATATGGTTTATTACTTCCATTAAGTCATGCTAGAAAGGACTTAACTCAAGAAAATGGAAGTAGGATGCTATTCTTGATAAATTTGAGAATTTTGCCAAGAACCCTAAATCATGAATTTGTGTGATTAAGGTGTTTGTAATGGTTTAAAACTTGTTATTAGACAAAGGTTTTAGTCCTAGAACAATCCCTGATCATTAAGTCGTGTATTAAGGGCTTAAAATGGGTGAAAATGGGGATTTGTAGCTGAAAAATCGTGATTCTGGTCTGTTCAGCAGAGATCGGGTCGTGATCTATTAAGGATCGGGTCGCGATCTAGATCGAGTCCCTATCTCTAAGTGATCGGGTCGCGATCTCTGCCAGCAGCAAAAATCAGCCCCCTGTTAAGTTATTTTGAGTTTTGGAAGTTGGAATTTGGGGTTAGGCTTGTCCGTTTGACCTCAAATTTTAAACACAAGTCCAATATGGTATGAAACTTCGTAGAAAATTGTCGGAATACGTATACGACCTCCCGAAAGTACTGTAGCAGAATACGCATATTTCGGGACGTATATTGGAAATTTTATAAAAATGGTTATTGCTTGGAATTGGTTCTATATTAGACTCGTATGCATTAGAATCAATTAAAATGAATATTAACCTATAATCATTTGGTATATAAATGATTATATAGGTGTGGGACAAAATGGTTGTGGTGCACGCAAAAGCAAGAATCAACCGGGATTCAAATGCAGTTAGCATCCAGGTGAGTAATCTCACTGACATCACATATGATATGTGTTGATTGGACTGTTACAGGTTGAAACAGGTTTGGGGGACGAAAATGATGATCTAAAGTTATGGTGAAAAGGCAATACCGGATAAGCTGTGAGTCAATGAAATGACAAGAACGGAGCCGTGAGCCACAAATGATTTCTGGATTTTTATATCCAATGGGTGCGGCCTATATGGCTATGATTTTTGGATTGTATATCCAACCGGTGCGGCCTTCGGGCTATGTCTCCGATGTGGCCTTCGGGCTATGACTTCGGTGCGGCCTTCGGGCTATGTCTCCGATGTGGCCTTCGGGCTATGACTCCGGTGCGGCCTTCGGGCTATGTCTCCGATGTGGCCTTCGGGCGATGACTCCGGTGCGGCCTTCGGGCTATGTCTCCGATGCGGCCTTCGGGCTATGATATTTGGTGCAGCCTGTTTGGCTATGATTTTGTTACAGGTACATGGTGCGGCCTTTTGGCTATGCTATCGGGTTATCAAACCCAGCTGGTGCGGCCTGCGAGCTATGAATTATATACTGATAATGTTTTGGTGCAGCTTATATAGCTATGATACAGGGTGTGGCTTGTTTAGCCATGATATATGATACAGTGTGCGGCTTAAATAGCCAGGATATACGGTGCGGTCCGATGTGACTAAGAGATATGGGACAGAAATAGTTGTATATGATTATACGTGCAAATAACTGACGTGGATTGATAAATGCAGGTTATTATGTTATAGTCTGTAAGACTATAATTTAGGATGTGAAATCCTAAGAGATATTCGGCCAGCCAGTAAGGCTAGGAGTTTGGATTCGATATCCAGACAAATACATGATTGTATTTAATACGTGTTATTTGTAGGAATGATTACTCACTGAGCTTTGTAGCTCATACCGTTTGTTACTGTCCCTGCAGGTTAGCATGATACTGGTAGGGGACAAGATAGAGTCCGTGACTTTGAAGTGGGACTCTTAGATGCTGTCAGTAGCAGCGCGGCTTTAAAGGAGTTATGGTATTTTATACTCTCCTTGATACACTTGTACCCGTTTCTATTAAAATATACCCATTGTTATGGTTTTATGTATTGAAACCTGTGTTTTAAATGAAAATTTTTTCAGGGGTGTTTTTGTTTTAAAAGCCGGGTGTTACATACGACTTTACATTTGTGATGACAAATAATTAAATTGTGCAAAGTTATTATTTTATGCATAACATGGTATATGTGTGTGATTGAGTCATAGAAAGAAAAGCGTTGATCATGCATACATTGTGTGTGAGTCTCACAGTTAATAAAAGAATAATCTGCCAGCCAATGATGTCCTGTAAGGGATAAGCAAGACTCTACTGGGGTGGTACCCCCCCCCCCCCCTTCACGAAGTAGATGTCTATAAAAAGAGGCCACGGTAGGATGATTTGTTCACCTATCGTGGTAAGTTGAAAAATGTCAAACCCAGATGACACAGTCCTATAAGGGCCTAGAGGCGGTACATAACCGTAAGTTTAAATGAATATGATAAAATGAGACGGGATGGACCCGTAAGTTTGCATTGAATGTGATCATGCATTACATAGTTTGTGTTTTACATGAATTATGATTTTAGTAAAAAGATGTTTATCAAATGTGTTCGATAATATATTGTGTCTAAACTCATGTAACTCACGAGACAATTTTGTCTTACATATTTCGCTATGTATCTCAGGATCCTGAATGAGATGTTAGAAGATGATAGACAATAAAAATAGACTTTCTTTGGAGATAGAAGAGGGACAGGGTTCCTTTGTGCAAGTCTACTACTTTACTATGGTTTTATTTTGATAGTAAGTTGTAAAACCCAGTGTCAGTTTGTGTTTTGAAATAAATAAAACTTTGATGTTTTTATTGGACCGTATTTTGATAAATTATGACTTCAAGTCATAAATGTTTTGAAAACCATAGTATTTTAAACGTCTCAAAAAAGTGGGGTGTTACAAGTTGGTATGAGAGCCATTTTAAGTGAATTAGGTTTGAACCATTCACACCTAGGCTTAAACTGTGAGGAACAAGAAAGAAAGTGTCTTGGACGACTATTAGTTACATCATTAGGAACTATATGTTACTTCTTATTATTAGAACTACATGGTTATGAATTTCCATGTTATCGGCTTGTAGTACACACATTCATTTGATAAATCGAATACTAGTGTACTAAATTAAGAAAAATACATATAGAAAATGGTACGCACAAGAAGTGGCTACGTATCACAACACAGTGGGCACGATTCGAGCCCATTGCAAGGTGGTGAGTCACCCCAACATGATGATGAACGAAACTCGGGGACAAACTCTAATCCCCAACTAGTCACATTAGAAGCACTGCAAAAGCTTATTCACGACATGAAGGAGGATAATAAGAAAGAAATGAAGCAAATGATGGATGAACGATTAAGAGCTCCTTCTCAAACACCATCAGAGATTCCTACAAGATCTCAATCTACTCGAGGCATCTCTCAAACCCAGGACAGTTCGTATGAAAGTCCTCCAACTCAAAGCCCTAGGAAATGGTGCTCTTTTAAATCATTTCTCGCTTGTAGACCTAAAGAATATGAAGGGAGTCGTGATCCCAAAGTGATTATCCGTTGGATTACAGAGACTACACAAGTGTTAGGAGTCAGCGAGTGTGGTGATGATCAAAGAGTTGGGTTTGCCTCCCAATTACTAAAAGATTAAGCTCTTTCATGGTGGAACACATTATACGACACTATTGGAAACGAAAGAGTTTCTTCGATGAAATGGGATGAATTCACCGGGAGACTGAAAGCAAAATTCTAGTTGATGAGTTCTTTGCTCTTCACAAGAACAACATGACAATTGACGAATATACAAAGAAATTTACTGATATGCTTCCATTTTTGGAAGACACGCTACTTACCGAAAGAGGGAGGATTAGCCGTTATGCAAACGGACTACCCGTAGATTACTCGGTGGAAGTTAAGAAAGCTAATACACTTGATAACGCAATAATTGCAGCTCAAAATGTTGAAGATATGATTAATAAGAAAGCAAAAGAAAGACAAGTGTTTGGAGAAAAGCGACAACATGGTGGATACTCGGGTTCAAATAAGAAAGGTCGCTACTCTCATGTGTTGAAAAATGTTTTTTTTTTTGTATGTGACCATCACTGAAATAAGATAAACTGTTTTTATTTTATCTGACAAATATTATCAATTTATTTCAGGTTACGTGGATTCGAGATTGAATGAGAAAATAAGAATAAATTTTAGATTAAAAGATTGGAGTTAAATTTATCGTTTATTAAACTTGATTATTGAGGAATAATTATTTTAATTATTTTCTAAATAATTGATTTTAAATAAAAGATGCAATTTAATTGAAAAAGATTTTTAAAGCAAAAACACATAAAACATATAAATTTTTTTTAATTAAATCTATTTAAAATGATTTATTGGAAATAAAGTTTCTAAATAATTTATTTTATTAGATGTAATTAATTTAATAAATTAAAAATAATTTTTCCTAATTTATTTTAATTAATTTCAGTTTTTAAAATACAATTAAAATAAAAAGGAGTGAAGAAACAGCCGCAGCCCAGCAGCAGAACGGCCCAAAGCTCCAGGCCCACTCTCCGTTCCGGCCCACATCCAGACGCCTGCTCCGCTCCGTAACCCGCTACGGATCCGACCGTCCGACCCGCAAACCGCTCCGCTCACCTCACAGCGACACGCGCCCCAACCCCGAGTCCGTCCGCTCCGATCCCAACCACCCGGCTCCAGTTCTCCTCACATCAGACCCGCGCATTAACCCATCAGCCGAACCGAACCTGGATCCAACGACCAATTTCTTACATTTCAGCCCCTAAACTTTGGAAAATTGTCAAAAAACACCCAAATTCACTTTTCAGCCAACAAACCCACGAAAATATTCCAACTTTTCCAAATTTTAACTCATTTCTTCAACCTTTTCCAACCAATTCTTCAAACAATTAATTCTTTTGATTTCTTTTCATTTAGATCTTAGATCTAATCTAAAAATATCAATATTCCTTACTTTACATCACATGTTTTGGTATTTAATTCATCCATTTTTCACTATAAATACCAACCCAAACTTCTCATTTTAAACACACCAAATCCCACCAAAACATACATCAAACACACCATTTATACCATCACACAAAAAACCACACCATAAACACACCATTCTACATAATTTCTACATCTTTCTACACCAAATCCCACCAAAATTCACCAAATCCTCTCCAACTTTCACCATCTTATTTTCCAAACCTTAAACCAAAAACACCAAAAACCTACAACCATCACACCAAACCAAAACAACATCAATACACACCAAAACCTACACAAATACACCAAAACCATCTTACACCAAAAAACCCACCAAAACATACACCAAAACCTATACCAAAAACACACCAAAACCTACAAACATCCAACACCAAAACCTACAAACACCCAACACCAAAAAAAAAAACCTACAATCAACAACCAAAAACCCAATACCTCATCTTGCCGCAAAGAACAAGAATCGACGCATCAAGAAATACACCATCTTCTTCCGTTGTCGATAAGTTCTTTTGAAATTTTCATTTCAATTTCATTTTAAATATTTCAAATATTTAAATATAAAATGAATGATTAATTTCTTGTGCTATTTATTTAACGATCACATTTTCGCTATTATTTCGACTAAATTTAATTGTGCAGAAATTCCAAGACATCCAAATTGAACCGTGATGAAGAAAACAAGTGTGGACTATATTTAACCAAGACATTACTAATTTCTAACTTTTTATTTATTATAAAAACCCTTTATCGTTGATAATGGTGTTTATTACATCTAACGTCTAACTTTTTATTTATTGTAAAAAACCCTTTATCGTTGATAATGGCGTTTATTACATCTAATTTCTAACTTCTAACATTTATTTTATTTACTGCTTTCTGTCTATTTAAATATTGTCTAGTTTAAATTTACCGCTTTATTTTATTTATTTATAGCTTTCGGTAATTTAATTTTTGTCTAGTTTAATTATTTTTGTGCTTTATTTTTTTCTTTTTTAAATCCCTTTCCCATCTCCCCAAATATAATTGACATAATTAAAACGTTAATCCAAGGACCGTCAAGTTTTTCAACATCATGGTAGATCGCCACAAGGAGATGTTAAAGAATGTAGAAAGTGTGGGAGAAATCATAAAAGGAGAGTGCAAGAGAGGCTCACTGGAATGCTTTAAATGTGGCCGTCTCAGACACAAGGTCGTAGATTATAAAGTAAAAGATTTAAGTGAAATTGAATGTTTTTCATGCCATGAAAAGGGGCATTACAACACTAACTGCCCAAAGAAAGGAAGTGAAACCTTTGTGTAAGAAGCAAATAATAAGCGGAACCCCCAAAAGTGAAATGACGTGCATTCAAGATAACACAAAAAGAAGCAAAGGGGACCCACGATGTCGTTTCAGGTATCTTGCTTGTAAACTTCTTACATGCACCTGTATTATTTGATTCGGGTGCAAACTATTCATTTGTGTCACATGAATTCCATAAAAGACTTGCTATACCACTAGTACCATTAGATAACGCTTACGTTATAGAGGTTGCTACTGGCGAGCATGTGATTGTACAACACATTTATCGTAATTGTGTCGTAGAGATAATGGGAAAATGTTCAATACAAATTTGCTACCGATGGGAATAAAAGGTTTTTACGTTGTTCTGGGAATGGATTGGCTTGGAGATAATCAAAACAAAATTTTGTGTGGAAAGAAAATTGTGTCGATTAGGACTGTCGGTGGACATAAGGTGTATGTATATAAGGAAAAGCATCAAAAAATGCAGAGTTTGATTACTGTAGTTAAAGCTGGAAAATGCTTAATGAAATGATGTGCCTCATATATTGATTATATAGTAGATGGAAGAAAAGAAAAGAAGAAGTTGGAAGAAATCAAAGTTGTTCAGGACTTTCCCAAAGTATTTCCCGATGACTTGCTTGGCTTGCCGCCAAAAAGGCAGGTTGAGTTTAGAATTGATCTTATACCGAGTGCAACTCTGATTGCTCGTACACCTTATCGTTTTGCTCCCACAGAAATGCGTGAGCTCATGTCTCAACTCCAAGAATTGCTTGATAAAGGTTTTATCTGTGCAAGCTCGTCACCATGGGGTGCGCCCGTATTATTCGTCAAAAAGAAAGACGGATCTGTGCGGATGTGTATCGATCACCGTGAGCTTAATAAGGTTACTATTAAAAATCGATATCCTTTGCCAAGAATTGATGACATTTTTGATCAGTTGCAAGGAGCTGATTACTTCTCTAAAATTGATTTACGCTCCGGTTATCATCAAGTTCGTGTAAAAGAAAGTGATGTAGAAAAGACGGCATTTCGGACTCGTTACGGTCGTTATGAATTCTTCGTGATGTCGTTCGGTCTCACTAATGCTTCAGCAGTATTCACGGATTTAATGAATCGAGTTTGTAAACCATTCCTCGATAAATTTGTGAACGTCTTCATAGACGATATTCGTATATATTCGAAGAGTGAAAAAGAACACGAACAACATTTGAAAGAAGTACTACAAGTACTGAAATATGAGTAATTATACGCCAAATTCTTGAAATGCGAGTTTTGGTTACGGGAAGTCCAATTCCTTGGGCACGTCGTTTCCCGTGACGGAATCAAGGTAGATCCATCAAAAGTTGAAGCTGTGATGAAATGGGAACCCCCCAAAAACCCCAACCGAAGTAAGAAGTTTCCTTGGATTAGCTGGCTACTATCGGCGTTTTATCCAAGACGTTTCTCGTATCGCAATACCCCTTACGGCGTTGAAGAGAAAAGGAGTGAAATTTGTTTAGGAAAAGAAGCAAGAGGAGGCATTCTCGATACTAAAACATAAATTGTGTGAAGCACCGATACTTTCATTGCCTGAAGGAATGGAAGACTTCGTGGTATATAGCGATGCTTCCACAAAAGGCCTTGGATGTGTTTTAATGCAAAGAGGGAAAGTAATTGCTTATGCTTCCAGGTAATTAAAAGATGCAGAAACAAGATATACGAATCATGATTTGGAGCTTCCGGCAATTGTCTTTGCACTTAAGATTTGGAGGCACTATCTGTATGGAACAAAATGTAAGCTTTACATAGATCACAAAAGCTTACAGTACGTGTTTACTCAGAAAGACCTTAATATGCGGCAAAGAAGATGGATCGAACTCATAAGCGATTACGACTGTGAAATAATTTACCATGCCGGTAAAGCCAATGTAGTAGCTGACGCTTTGAGTCGAAAAGTGCATCTGTGCATGAAAACCCACTTAAAGGACGGTCAATGAGAATAGAATTGATATCTAGTCTCAATGATAAAGTTAAAAATGCACAAGTAGAAGCCATGAAAAACAAAAATATAAAGCAAGTAAAGTTAGGGAAGAAAATAGATTTTGAAAAAAATGACCAAGGATTGCAAACATTTAAGAAATGTATTTGGATTACCAAGTTCGAATACAATCATAAATTAGTGTTGGATGACGCCCATAAGTCTAAAAACTCCATTC
This sequence comes from Cichorium intybus, assembly GCA_023525715.1. Classification (NCBI taxonomy): domain Eukaryota; kingdom Viridiplantae; phylum Streptophyta; class Magnoliopsida; order Asterales; family Asteraceae; genus Cichorium; species Cichorium intybus. Next base: position 79,774,159 of record CM042015.1, read on the forward strand.
ATCCTGGTAGCACAAAAACGTACTGAGATTTGAAGCCTGTTGTGGCTAAATACATTTCTGAATGTGCAACATGTGCACAAGTTAAATCTAAACACCAATTTCCCTATGAAAATCTGAGTCATTGCACGTACCGACCGGAAAATAGGATGATATTACAATAGACTTTATCGTGGGACTGCCAAGGACAAGTAAGGGTCATGATGCCATTTGGGTCATTGTTGACCGTTTGATCAAAAGCGCTCTTTTCGTAGTAATAAAAGAAACGACGCCACTTGAGAAGTTAGCAAAACTATATGTTGATGAAGTGGTAAGATTGCATGGAATACCATCAACTATTGTTTGCGATCGTGATGCAAGGTTTACTTCAATGTTCTGAAAATCGTTACTAGAATAATTGGGGACGACAATTCATTTGAGCACAGCTTATCATCCTCAAACGGATGGTCAAAGCGAAAGGACTATCCAAACAGTTGAGGACATGCTTAGAGCATGTGTAATTGACTTTAGTGGTAAATGGGACGAACATCTTCCATTAGTGGAATTTGCATATAGCAACAATTACCACTCAAGTATCAGAATGTCACTGTATGAAGCTTTGTACGGAAGGAAATGTAGAACACCGCTGTGTTGGCTTGAAGCAGGTGAAAAGAGATTCATAGGTCCTGAAATTGTGAGAATAACAAATGAAAAAGTTAAAGTAATTCAAGCAAACATGAAAGCGGCTCAAGATTGTAAGAACCCGTAAAAATATGTAATAAAATGTAAAATAATCGGGTGAAATAGTAAAATTTTGGAATAAGGGCAAATTGGTCTTTTGCCATATTTTAGACCTTAATGTAAAATATTTTGTAATTATGTGTATTAATGTAAGAAATAAAAGTATTATGTAATAAAAGTTTAATTTAAGTGCAAAAATGGAAGAGTTGAAACTAGAGGGTTGAAAATGAAAAATTTTGGACTATAATTGGGAATTAGCTCCTCATAATTCCCAGAAGGTTGTAGAAAGAACGGGAGAGAGCTAGAGAGCATAAGGAGGTCACGATTTCTGGAGCATTCACGAAGGAAGGAGGTGATCAATTGGAGTTTTGGTGGAGGATTGAAGAGTTCCAAAGCCAATTGAGGTAAGTTTTGTGATATGAACTCATATATTCAAGTTGTGGTGGTTAGTTTCTAAACTGAAAATTCACTAAGAAGTTAGTACAACGAGTTCATATGTTCTATCTAGCTTAATTTGACACAAAAAATGGATTTCTAACCATAAATTGGGGTTGAATCCATGGAATTGGGTTTTGAGCTCAAGAACCCTAGAAGTGGGTTTTGAGACTAAAAACTGATTCTTAATGTTTTGTTAGGCTCTAAGGATCATTCAGGATGTATCAAGACATTCCTAAGTGATTGTTTGCGAAATTTTACAGTTTTAGTGAAAATGAGTAAAAACGGGAAATTTTGAGATTAATTGAAATTTGTAATTTCCATACGTTAAAACTTGATAAAAATTGAAGGTTTACGTTCTGGAATGATCCCATAATGATTAGGTCATGAATTAAGAACTTAATGCAGGGAAATAGTGGAAGTTATAGCTGAAAAATCGTCAAAAATGGCAACAGACTATGGATCGCGACCCGATCCAAGGGCAGATCGCGACCCGACCCAAGGGCAGATCGCGACCCGATCTCGCGGCAGAAATGCTGCTGAAATGCTGCTTGGTTCTGTCCAATTTTTAAAGCTAGAAACCATAGCTAGGCATGTCCGTTTGGTCTGAAATTTTTGCCATAGCCTTAAAATGGTATGAAAACATATAGGAAATTTTCAAATTCGTAATCCGACCTTGCGGAAAAACCACTGTAGCGGTAGTGACCAAAATTGTCAAGTTATGTTAAAACTTGATTTTTGGAAGTTGAGCTAGACTTGTCCAATGAACTCCAAATTTGAAACACAAGTCTAATATAGTATGAGACTTCATGGAAAACTGTCGGAACCGAAATACGACCTCCCGAGAGTACTGTAGTAAAATACGTGTATTTCGGGAAAAATTTATAAATTAAAGGAAGTTAGCATAACGATAGTTGTAGTCTAATTATAACCTGTAGTTGCATAGTATGGCACTCTTGTGTTGTAAATTAGTTGTTATAATATATATATATATATATATATATATATATATATATATATATATATATATATTGAATATAAACGTATATTTTGTAAATAATAGGTGGTGGTTCAAATACGGTGAACCGAGCGAAGGAAAAAGAAGTGCAAAAGACTAACTGATTCCTAGGTGACTCGAGGTGAGTGTTATGCGGATTTTCAGGTACATAGCAAAATGAATTTTATTAAAGAATGTTTTGGGAGTCAAAATGTTTTATGGAAATTGAAATGATTTAACGAAACTAAAAAAAATGATTTAATGAAAAAGGAAATGGTTCTATGGAACCAAAATGTTTGAGAAACTGAAAATGGAATAAAGGGATAGTAAGTGTGTACGGAAATGGTAAATGAAATACAAGAAAGTAATAAAGTGATTGAGCCCTGTTGATAAGTTGAGAAGTATCCGGAGAAAGACCACGGCCTGCTGCGGTAGGGGTGGCAAAAAGACACTACTGGGATGGTACCTCCCGTTGCGAAGTAGTTGTCTTACCTTGATAGATGAATTCGTTTCATGTTATTGGGGAAGTAGCTATACGGGTGCGTCTCGTATAAAACCTATGGGTGCGCTCGTAGGAACGTACCATTGAAAAGAAATAAGGAATACATGTGGGTGCGCTCACAGGAAAAGAAATATTGAACATCTAAAGAATAATGGTATTATTGACAAAATGTTTTTGGGTCTAAACCCATAATGCTCACGAGACATTATGTCTCACGTATGTTTTTTTTAAATGCTATGTACTCAGGTAAACATGAAGGATGTTAAAAGAGTCGGGTGGGACCGTAGCTTCTATTGTACAATAATGTAAAATAAACAGGTTTGAACGGTGGCTTTGATATGTATTTGTGATACCCCGTTTGTAAAAATTTAAATGGTTTGTATAATTAAATATTTGTATTATAAGAAAAAAAAATTTGCTGTGAAAATTGGGGTGTTACAAAGATAGACAAAGAAGCTACACAATTTAAAGAAAAGATCGTTTGATATGAAAGTAGTGACTTAGTGATGTTAAAAGTATCACCTTGGAAGGGTGTTATGAGATTTGGTAAAAAGGGCAAATTAAATCCGAAAAATGTTGGACCATTCAAAATATTGAAGAAAATTGGATCACAAGCTTTTAAGCTTGAATTGCCCTCAGAATTTAATGGAATACATGATACCTTTCATGTAAGCTATTTGAAAAAATATTTTGGAAAGAATGATGACATTATTCCCATGAAAGACTTGAAAGTTGAACCTTCCAATAAATTAGTCGAAGAACCGGAAGCCATTATTGAAGAAAAGACAAAGAAGTTAACAAATAAAGAGATTGAACTTGTGTTGGTTCAATGGAAACATTCATACGGACCGAATCGTACATGAGAAACAAAAGCGGAGATGATGAAACGTTATCCTAATATTATGGATTTTAAAGCGATTGCGAAAACGGAATCCTCTTAAGGAGAGGTGTTTGTAACATCCATATTTCGACTAATATTAACCATATAAGATTTACAACATTAGTTATATAAGTTATCGGTTATTAAAGTTAGGTTGGTCCTAAATAATATCTAATATATAATTGGTTATATTCGTATTCATATATTATTCCGATTCAAAATTTATTATATATTTATAAGTTATAAGTTTTATTATTTGATCAATTCTTTATTCATTAAACTTTTATACGTAATGGAAATTTTGTGGCACTAAACGATCATATAAATATGGGAAAATGACTTATAAGGGTAAATATGTTTCAAAATTGTTCAAAAAACACCATCCAAGTTTGGTCTGTTCAAAAAACACCATCCAAGTAAGGCCTTTGTACAAAAAACACCATCCAAGTAAGGCCTTTGTACAAAAAACACCATCGAACTACACGTTTTGTTCAAATTTTACCCAATGATAACCGGCTCTTGCAGGTTAAAGGATGACTTGGCCGGTCACCAAGTATTATGCCAAGTCATCCTTTAACCTGCAAGAGCCGGTTACCATCGGGTAAAATTTGAACAAAACATGTAGTTCGATGGTGTTTTTTGTACAAAGGCCTTACTTGGATGGTGTTTTTTGAACAGACCAAACTTGAATGGTGTTTTTTGAACAGTTTTGAAACATAATTACCCTTATAAATCATTTTCCCTATAAATATATGCAAAATGAGGATGTATAATTAATTGTATTTAGTTTTTGAAGGTTTTGGTAACAAGAAATAGATATCGGTTTATTTATGTTACCGATTTAGTAATATATAAAACAAAGAAAATTAGAAAATATTTCTTATACCTTAAGTCTTGCAATTTTGAAGTTATTCAAATCTTTCATCGTTACAAAATGTACGAACTTAGTGGCAATTATCAGGTGTTGTGTCAAAATTAAAGGTGACTAAGCTTTTATAATTGTACGGAGTGTTAAATTCTTTTAGTATAAATAGCGCTTGCAATATATTCATATTTTAAGACGTTTTGAGCAAACAAGAAAAATAAGTATAACGAATCATGTTGACTTCGTAGAAGTTTTGAAAATAAGTTTTCTATATTAATTCAGTTGTTTATATTTATAGTTTTTTTCGATTTAAAATCGTTTTATGATCTATAATTTTTAATAGTTGATATGATCATAAATAATAGACGTTGGTCTATTTTTATAATTATGAATTCAAATACGTTAAATCATTTTTATAATCACGTTGATGTTATATTTTTCGCTGTGTCGTTTTATCGGTTTGAACTTATTTGAAATACGTTATTATTAGCTATATTATAACTTATGTTTAATTGGTCGGTAACTATTTTTATATACCCACGAGGTATAGGAAATGATTTGTAAACCGTTATTATATAACGAAAATACTATTAGTTATATAATATCGAACGCTTTTATGTTTATAACCGTTTTCATATTAGACTCAAAGAGTATATGAAATAGTTAACAATACGTTATTATATAATGAAAATATTGTAACTATATTTAGTCGGTTAATAACGTTAGATATAATTTTAATCTTTTAGATCCAGGAGAAACTTTTAGGACTATTGAGAAGTGATACAAACACGAGTTGTATCAGCTGAGTACATGTGGATTTTCCCAAACGGGGTACATAGCAAAATAAATATTTTGAGCGAAAGAAATATTTTGAAAAATAAGCTGGTTCTTTTAAATAGTTTATGAAATATAAAAGCGTATTGTAAGTCCTTTTACTTAAATGCTTTTAAGGCTATTACGACTTTACATTTGTGATGACAAATAATTAAACTGTGCAAAGCTATTATTTTATGCATAACATGGAATATGTGTGTGATTTAGTCATAGAAAGAAAAGTGGTGATCATGCATACATTGTGTGTGAGTCTCACAGTTAATAAAAGAATAATCTGCCAGCCAATGATGTCCTGTAAGGTATAAGCAAGACTCTACTGGGGTGGTACCCCCTTCACGAAGTACCTGTCCCCGTTGCCATCTATAATTATACATATACACGTATATTGTTAATTATGTTATTATTGGTTACTCACTAAGCTTTAAAGCTTACTCTATATGTATTTGACAAACATTGCATGTCCTAGTAACCCTACGAAAGGGAAAGACAAAGTGGATGGCTAGAGTAGACTAGTAGTGGATAGTGATATTTATGTATCAACCTAGCTTGTGATACTGTATTATGCTTGTGTATTGTGTATCCTTTTCGATACACTTGTTACTGTTGGTTTGTATAATGTACACCTACTTGTATATTCTTGGTTTTGAATGAAATGATGTAATGTTTTTCAAAAAAAATTGGGTGTACTTTATGTTGAAAGTCGGGCATTATAAGTTAGTATCAGGGTCGTGATTCAAGGGAAATAGGTGTCTTAGTGCAGATTCCTAGACTTGAACAATAAAGGATATCAATGTGTGTGTGTGTATATATATATATATATATATATATATATACATATATATATATATATATATATATATATATATATATATATATATATATATATATATATATATATATATATATATATATATATAACATTCATTCTTCAGAAAATAAGGATGGTGAATATCCGAAGTATGAGGGGCAGGGACAGAGCCAGGAGAAGTTGTGCTTCGTGAGGAGGACAGACGGGCTCACATAATTTAGTACAGTAGCCCAGAGATGACAGGAAATCGCTGAATTGGCGGGATGAAGTGGCAGAAGAGGTGACCAGAGCCGTCCGGAGGTGTTGTCGGGAGTTGTTTGGACCCAGATTGAGGCTGCCTTGAAAGAAAGGAACGATCATCCTCAGAATATTTTACATCCAGAGGGATAGGGAGAAAATGATAGAAACCCTGGGAAAGAGAGACCCCTAGAAATGTTAACGCAAAGGGGCAAAGTGGTTATACGTATAAATCATTTTTCAAATATAAACCAATTGAATTTTTAGGGACAGACAACCCTATGGAGGCGATGATTTTTTTGACCCACACTGAATAAGTTTTCAGGATTAGCAAGCACAATGAAGCAGATAAGGTGGAGTATGCCACCACTTTATTGCGGGACAGAGCTCAATATTGGTGGGAGATGACTAGTGGTGCCTTAAGAGTAGAGCTGACATGTATGCTGACGTGGAAGCAATTCAAAGTTAAGTTTAATGAAGGGTATTGTTTATGTGTGGCAGTTAGACAGCTGAAAGATGATTTTATGCATTTTAAGCAGGCATCAAAGTCTGTGCATCAATACACAACTGAATTTATTAAGAAAGCAAGATTTGCATGCCATCATGTTGTTATGGAGGCGAGGAAGATTGATCCATATGTGTCAGGATTGAAAACATTTTGCAAATATAAACCAATTGATCCATATGGACCCAGATTGAGGCTGCCTTGAAAGAAAGGAACGTTCATCCTCAGAATATTTTACATCCAGAGGGACAGGGAGAAAATGATAGAAACCCTGGGAAAGAGAGACCCCTAGAAATGTAAACGCGAAGGGCAAAGTGGTTATACGTATAAAGCATTTTGCAAATATAAACCAATTGAATTTTTAGGGACAGACAACCTTATAAAGGCGATGATTTTGTTGACCCACACTGAATAAGTTTTCAGGATTAGCAAGCACAATGAAGCAGATAAGGTGGAGTATGCCACCACTTTATTGCGGGACAGAGCTCAGTATTGGTGGGAGATGACTAGTGGTGCCTTAAGAGTAGAGCTGACATGTATGCTGACGTGGAAGCAATTCAAAGTTAAGTTTAATGAAGAGTATTGTTTATGTGTGGCAGTTAGACAGCTGAAAGATGATTTTATGCATTTTAAGCAGGCATCAAAGTCTGTGCATCAATACACAACTGAATTTATTGAGAAAGCAAGATTTGCATGCCATCATGTTGTTATGGAGGCGAGGAAGATTGATCCATATGTGTCAGGATTGAAAACATTTTGCAAATATAAACCAATTGATCCATATGGACCCAGATTGAGGCTGCCTTGAAAGAAAGGAACGATCATCCTCAGAATATTTTACATCCAGAGGGACAGGGAGAAAATGATAAAAACCCTGGGAAAGAGAGACCCTTAGAAATGTAAACACGAAGGGGCAAAGTGGTTATACGTATAAAGCATTTTGCAAATATAAACCAATTGAATTTTTAGGGACAGACAACCCTATGGAGGCGATGATTTTGTTGACCCACACTGAATAAGTTTTCAGGATTAGCAAGCACAGTGAAGCAGATAAGGTGGAGTATGCCACCACTTTATTGCGAGACAGAGCTCAGTATTGGTGGGAGATGACTAGTGGGGCCTTAAGAGTAGAGCTGACATGTATGCTGACGTGGAAGCAATTCAAAGTTAAGTTTAATGAAGAGTATTGTTTATGTGTGGCAGTTAGACAGCTGAAAGATGATTTTATGCATTTTATGCAAGCATCAAAGTCTGAGCATCAATACACAACTGAATTTATTGAGAAAGCAAGATTTGCATGCCATCATGTTGTTATGGAGGCGAGGAAGATTGATCCATATGTGTCAGGATTGAAAACCGAAGTCCGGGAGTTCGTGAAAGTATGAGGATACACCATTTTTAGACAGGCAGTTGACATACCAAAGATAGAGAAACCGAGTTGAAACGCCAAGAGATAGAAAGACCAACCGAGAGGAGTCAATGTACCCCGAAAAGAAAATGGGAAGAAAGTCGAGGTGGGGCAAGTAAGAGAAAGTAGTTAACGAGATCCGAGATTCGAATAGATGATAGATGGGACGAGGAAAGATGGCACGACATATGTCATAAAAAGCACGATCGGGCTTGTACTTCTATGTTTGCAGCATTGGTATGTTTAAAGTGTGGGAATCCATAGCATTTGGCCCAAAATTGTACTGATAGTCCGTGCGCCTGTTGCCATTGTGGGAGAAAGGACCATTTGATAGTGGATTGTCCAAATGTGAGAAAGGGAGAACAGAAACGTAGACAGATAGTATATTGGGGAGGCAGGAGGAGGATCGAGGTGGTGGTGAGACATTGAAGGGTCGACCCTTTTAGATGACTCTTGACGAGGCAATGGTAGAGTGGGGCGTGGTGACATGTACATTTGCCCTGAACTCCTTTCTAGTACATGTTTTATTTGATTCGAGGGAAAATTTCCCTTTGTGTCTGTTTTCTTTTTGCCAAAATTAGCCACTCTATTAGTTTCTTTGGGAGAGAGATTAGTTGTTGAGGTTGCAAATGGTAGATGTGTATTATTTATGGAGCAATTATGTGTGCGTCGACTTGATATTGACGGGATCACCTTCCCTATAAATCTAAAGCCGATTACTACTAAGGAGTTTGATGTGATTTTTGGCATGGATTGGTTGGCTGCCAATAACGCTTGGGTCATTTGCAACAAGAAGATAATTTTAGTTGAGACGCCAGACGGGTCCCAATTAACTATATATAGTGAGCTGCGACATGCTAAGATGCCGATTGTTTCTTTAGCTAAAGTAAGGAGTAGTATCAGTAAAGGAAGAGTGTAATATATGGTGTATGTGGCACCATTGGAGTCAACGAAGTTGGGAGTAGATGATGTCGAGATTGTAAAGGAATATGCTGATGTATTTCTTGATGAGCTCCCAAGATTATCACCAGATTGACAGATATAGTTCACTATTAATCTAGTGCCTGGAGCTGGTCCTATTTACCGCGCTCCTTATTGGTTAGCGCCATCAGAGATGGAAGAATTAAAGAACCAGTTCCAGGAATTGTGAGATCAGAGATTCATACGGCCCAATACCTCTACCTGGGTGCCCTTATTTTGTTTGAAAATAAAAATGATGAGTCAATACGTATGTGTATCGATTACCGCGGGTTGAAGAAAAACACTATAAAGAATCGACATCCTCTACCAAGATTGACGTCTTATTTGATCAACTTCAAGGAGCCTCCTTCTTCTCAAAAATTGATTTGAGATCGGGATATCATCAATTTAATATTCGGGAGTCGGACGTTCTGAAGACTGCCTTTCATACATGCTACAGACATTATGAGTTCTTGGTGATGCAATTTGGGTTCATGAACTCCCCTGTAGCATTTATAGATCTAATGAATAGAGTGTGTCGCCCATTCATCGACAAATCAGTTATCGTATTCATCGATAATATCCTGGTGTACTCTCGGAGCCAAGAAGAACATAGGGTGCATCTGCAGCAAGTATTGGAACTTCTCCGTCAAGAAAAATTATATGCAAAGTATTCCAAATACGAGTTTTAGTTGTGTGAGGTCCAGTTTCTTAGGCACATAATCAATAATGAAGGCGTTAAAGTCGATCCAATGAAGATTGAAGCAGTAATGAAATGGGAGGTCACACAAAAGGGCTATTACAGACAATTCATAGAGAACTTTTCTTATATAGCGGCACCGTTAATTAAGCTAAAAATGAGAAGTTTGTGTGGACCGACGTGCAACATAATTCATTCCTATGACCGAAGCAAGCTTTATGTGAGGCCCTAATATTGGCCCTACTGCAGGGCAGAGATAAATTTGTTGTATATAGTGATGCCTCGAAAATGGGTCTCAGATGTGTGCTGATGCAGAGAGGCAGAGTAATTGCATATGCGTCTGGGCAGTTAAAGGATGCAGAAAAGAAGTACCCGGTGCATGATCCGAAGTTAGCACTAGTTGTGTTAGCATTGAATATATAGAGGCATTACTTGTATAGAGCAAATTTTCAAGTCCCACGGACCACACGAGATTGATGTACTTATTTGATAAAAAAGAACTTAACATGAGGGAGCAAAAATGGATGGATTTAGTAAAACATTATGATTGTGAAATCTTGTATCACCCCAGGAAAGAAAATGTTGTTGCGAATGCTTTAAGCCGAAAAGAACGACCTCCCCGTGTTGTGTAAACCCGAATGGGTGTGGTGAGTCATTTACTTGATTTGATTAGAGAGGAACAAAATGAAGCGAGTAAAACAGAGCATGTAAAAGGTGAAAGAATGGCGGGTTATATGCATCGCCTTGGTGAAAATTCACCACAATTAAAGACCTTCATGGGACGAATATGGGTGCCTAAATATGTTGTAGAGAAAATTTTGTTACTGGATGACGCGTATTTTACTCGATACGTTGTTCATACGGGTAGCACAAAGATGTATCAAACCTTCAAATAATTGTTATTGGTGGCCAGTGATGAAACGAGACATGAAGCGAGTAAAACAGAGCATGTAAAAGGTGAAAGAATGGCGGGTTATATGCATCGCCTTGGTGAAAATTCACCACAATTAAAGACCTTCATGAGACGAATATGGGTGCATAAATATGCTGTAGAGAAAAATTTGTTACTGGATGACGCATATTTTACTCGATACGTTGTTCATAAGAGTAGCACAAAGATGTATCAAACCTTGAAATCATTGTTATTGGTGGCCAGTGATGAAATGAGATATGGGTCGATACGTAGAGAAATGTTTGGCATGTTTACAGCTGAAATACAGTCACCAGAATCCATATGGAAAGATCCAACCTCCACCGATCCACGTGAAGAAGTAGGACAAGATCACTATGGACTTCATGGTTTTGGTAAAGTTTTTTGCGATGTGCATCGTGGTTTTGGTAAAGTTTTTTGCGACATATGGGCTCTAAGGTGTTGATGAGTACAACTTATCACCCATAGACAAATGGGCAGAGCGAGAGAATGATTCAGACCCTGTAAGATATGTTATGTGCCTATATCATTGACTTTTGAGGTAGTTGGAAGGATCATTTACATTTAGTAGAGTTCACTTATAATACAAGCTACTAGTCCAGTATTTAGATGGCACCTTATGAGGCTTTGTAAGGAGCATCGTGTCAGACTCCTACTTGTTGGAAGGAGGTGGTTGAGAGACCCTTAGTGGGGCCCGAAACCATAGCCCAGAGTCCAGTATTCAGATGGCACCATATGAGGCTTTGTAAGGAGCATCATGTCAGACTCCTACTTGTTGGAAGGAGGTGGTTGAGAAACCCTTAGTGGGGCCTGAAACCATAGCCTAGATAGAGGAAACGATAAATAAGATACATGAATACATGCAAATAGCCTATAACCATCAAAAGCAGCATGTTGATAAACGAATGAACCTTTGGACGTTGATGTAGGGGACACGGTGATGTTGAAAGTCTCCCAATGGAAGGGCGTAATTCATTTCGGGAAAAGAGGGAAACTGAGCCCCCGACTTATTGGCCCTTTTTCAGATATCGCAAAGAGTAGGACTATTGTGTACCTCCTTGAACTATCAGACGAGCTGCAAGGTATTCATGATGTGTTTCATGTCTCACACTTACGAAAGACTCTATTAAATGAATCTCAATAGAGTACCATTTGCGGAAATTGAGGTGGATAAGAAGTTAAGATATCAAGAGCAACATGAGAGAATTTGTGACCATAAAGGAGCACATTTGTCCAATAAAAATATTGGACTAGTAAAATCCCAATGGCAATATCATAAGAGTTCAGATGTGACCTGGGAGCCCGATGATGAAATCAGGTTGAAATACCACATCAATTTGCATGATTCCGAGGATGAAGTCTTTTAAAGGGGGGAGAGAACTTGTAACACCACATTTTGACCGGTAAGTATGTTTTGAACTATTCTGGTAGGAATTATGATATAGTAGCTTGTGTTATTATGCCATGTGCATATGGCTTATATGTATATATTGTTGCAGTTGTATTGTGTGTAAATGGTATTGAGCAAGAAAATGGATAAAATTGATGTCTCTGTATGAATTTTGCGACACTTATTTTTATAGTCGCGATGTGATCAGAAGTACCATGCCCTAATATCAACAAATCTAGAAGTTGAGTGTTGTATGTGGTTCATGACGTGTTCCCATATAGGTAGCGACATGTTGAGCTCGCGACACGACTGATGAGCATGTGCGACGCGATGGTGACTCAAACTTAAAATAGGGGTAATGACTTAAGTTGGGTATTTTACCTTCTTTCACAAAAAAACTCGATAAGCAAAGCTAATGGGTGAACTTCTAGACTTTTATAAGAAACAATCAAGAGGGAAACATCAAGGGCCAAAAGATTAGGCTTGGTTATTATATTTTGAAGATAAAATCGTAAACCCTAAGTTCACAAGTGAAGTAATATGTTTTTTAAAGTATGTAGTGTTCAATGAAATGCCAAAACATGGCTTTGGTATGGTCTGAGACGCTACAACCTAGACCAGACCAAAGTGTCAAGGACACGACGCTAAGACCCTTGGGTTGTGACTCGACAGGTCTGAACCCAATATGTCTCGTAGTATTGTGTTGTGCGTGACGCGACTTGGGCTGGGTCGCGATGCTAAGCTTGTCCAGAGAGCCATTCTTCACGGTGTTGTGATGTTAACCTTGGCAAATTGGATATCAATTAAGCCCTTAGTATTTCCAAGTGGTGCGAAAGAAATTGATATGACTTATGAATGCTCAATATACAAATATGACACCAATGTAGGTTGATTTGGGATGAAAGTGTCTTATAGACTTTGTGCCAACGTACTTCTCTACAACTACTAGATTATATCATAAAGTGAATAACCTCTTCCTTTCCCTCCCTATAATGTGATTGCAGTGTTATGTGTATAAATGCATGCGCTATAGTGGCTAGAAGCCTGTGTGGCTAGAGAGAATGTGAGGTGCCTTAATGGTTGGAGTGATTGTTTGTATGGCTGGTGAGGTGCTTAAGTGGCTGGAGTATGCCTTAGTGGCTGGAGTGATTGCATATATGGCTAGTGAGGTGCCTAAGTGGGTGGAGTGTGCCTTAGTGGCCGGAGTGATTGCTTGTGTGGCCGGTGAGGTGCCTAAGTGGATGGAGTGTACCTTAGCGGCTGGAGTGACTGCCTATGTGACTGGTGAGGTGCCTTATCGGCTTGAGTGCACCTTAGTGGCTAGAGTGAGCCTGTGTGGCTGGGTAAATCGAAGGGACAAAAAATGTTGATGTTTAAAATTGTTGTGTTAATTCTCTATTATACATATACGTGTAGAATGTTAATTATGTTATTATTGATTACTCACTAAGCTTTAAAGCTTAGTCTATATGTATTTGACTGACAATGCTGGTCCTAATAACCTTGCCAAAGGGAAAGAGAAAGTGGATAGCTAGAGTAGACTAGTAGTTGATAGTTATACTAAAATAGCGATCCGGCTCAGGATATTGCATTATGCATATGTATCGTATATCCCTTTTGATACACTTGTTTTTACTAATTCATATGATGTACACCTAGTTGTATATGCTTGGTTTTGAATGCAATGATGTAATGTTTTTCAAAAAATTTAAGTGTACTTTATATCGATAGTCGAGCGTTACAGTATCGATCTATAAATCACATTGGTCACGTATCAATAGTTGTGCATCCACCCTAATGAAATGAATGCAACCAAAAGCCTTACTTTACTTAGATTTTTTCCTTGCTATAAACACATTAACGACTTTGCCAAAATTTAGCACATTCATCCCACAGATCCCGAGCGCCCAAGGATGGAGGAGAGTCTGTAACATATAAAGTCTTGGACATCTCATTAATATTTTTTGCGTTGTAAGACCTATGCACGTATCTGGAATTACAATTCAGACCGATCTAGTAAAAACGTCTCCCCTGCCACGATAAGGCTGCTTTCACTGATCGACATACATCCGCTTCTCCTTCTTATCCATGACCAATTACACCCAATAGTGGAATCCAATATCAACGTACAAAGTAACATTCTAACATAACCAAGAAACACGTCTAATTGTCCTTTTCCTTTGCCTTCTGATCACAACCACAAATTCATGTGAAGAGTGGAATAAAAATTAATCCAATAGCGCAGATGAAATAAAGTGATTGCAGCCGAGTAAGTATTTGAACCAGTCATCCCCCCTCCCCCCGGGCAGCAAGAAGATAGTGATACTTAAAATATCCCGATGTGGAAAATAGATAGAACGAATTAGTAGCTAAAAATAGAAAAAAATAACTAAAACAAATTGACGTGTCTCAAAAATTGTGCTAGTGGATCTACAAAAGACAAGCTTTGTTAGTCCCAAAAAAAATTCGAGTTGTCTCGTCCGTTTAATATATGATATCACTAATGTTGCCATATGGTAATTCTCATAATCTCGAAGGTTGATGCAAAGCGTATCTCTAATAGGGGTGACATTTTTGTATAATATTCCTGTAAAAGTGTCAAAAAAGAGTACTTCAATATGCAACTAGAGGTTACATTCTGGCCAATTGATTCTGAGTAAATCAATATGAGTAACGTGTGAAATAAATAAAACAAAAGGTTAAGAAAAAAATTATCCTCTAATAAGGACATCTTATTAGTTTTTAATGGTTTGGTCAAAACCAAAACCAAAAGCCCGGTTTTCTTATTTTTCAACTGACGTTATATCAGGTTTAAAAATCTCAAAAACATTTTTGACGAAAACAAACCCATATGATCATGTATGTGTTACGTTTATGTTTCGATTTTGGATTGGCTCAGTTTAAATCAATATACTTTTCCTTTTCATTGTTATTTATTTGAATTATTTCCTTTGTTTCGGTTTAATTAGAGGTGCACAAAAAAACCGGATCACGATCCGAATCCGGTTTTGGATCCGAATCCGATCCGGTTCCAATCCGATTTCCCCGAATCCGATCCGGTTTCCAATCCGATCCGCCGGATCATACCAGTTCGAAAATATTTACGTTGAATCCGGTTTGGATCCGGTTCATGCCGATCCGGTTTCCCGATCCGGTTTCGATAAAAAGCCAACAAAAAACCTTTGATAAAAAAGCCAAAAAAATATAAAAAAACCATGAAAATACCGGATTTTTAAAACCGGTTTGAGATCCGATCCGGTTCGATCCGGTTCCAATCCAGTTTGTATAGGATCGGGAATTTTTATGTATAATCCAGTTTGGATCCGATCCGGTTTCACCCCAAATCCGGTTTTGACTTCTTTGACTGAATCCGATCCGGTTTACGATCCGGTTCTCGATCCGGAAAAAATCCGGTTTGTGCACCTCTAGGTTTAATCCCATAAGGCCATAACTCGGTTGCAACCCAATATGAAGCCCGTTCCACTTATAATGAGACGCTAAATGGCTTTAATGTACCACTTGAATTAGGTTATGGGTTGGGCTTTCTTGGATTCTAAATATCCAAGTCTTCGATTTCGCATTGAGTCACAACCAACGTCCATACTCCATATGATCATCAATTTCTCTCGTTTTTACTTTAATTTATTTTTTTCTTGGTGTATTGGTTGTTTCTCTGATCCAAACTCCACTTCTTGATATTACTTTTAAGAAATAGTAGCTTCTTTTTAAAGTAAACCATCGTATGAGGTTCATTGAAATCACCATATTTGGTCTCAGGATTTACAAAAATCCCCTTAAAATCATCATTTAATAGCTAAGAATAAAACAAAAAAGGATATAGACTGTAATTGGTAGTTGGATTCTCAAGAAGAATAAAACTATGATTGAACCATTTTCGATCCAAAACAATAGCCATAAGATCAGGTGATAACTCAAGTATGTCCTCCGGGTGAAAACGTTTGTCAATTCTACTCCGTTTTTTAATCCATGTATATATCCAAGTAAAATATTTAGTCCCTTAGAATTGAATACAACAATCTATTCAAGATTATATCTTGAATCTGACGAATTGAATCTAAGTCTCCATGATGAATGTGTGGAATATCAAATTTTGGAATGAATCTGCTTTTTGTCTCTCTAGAAAAATGGCGACAAACGTGTGTGTGTGTATATATATATATATATATATAAACTGTCACGAAAATAAATAATTATTTAAAAAATTAATCTAATTTTCGTAAATTGGATTAAAAAGAAATATGGAATTAGTCAATAAGAGCCCCAAGGCCCAAGACCTATCTTTAACCATTAAATATCTATATATCTAAGCCATTTTGGGTTGCCAATGACCACAATCCAAGCCCACAACCAAGTCCAATCCATAATATCAACTTTGATCCACTTGATAGGTTTCAAGGGAGGTGGCTTATAAAGTAAATA
Organism: Cichorium intybus; assembly: GCA_023525715.1. Lineage (NCBI taxonomy): Eukaryota > Viridiplantae > Streptophyta > Magnoliopsida > Asterales > Asteraceae > Cichorium > Cichorium intybus. The sequence continues at coordinate 79,790,768 of CM042015.1, forward strand.
ATGTTTCCTTCCACTTTCTATGTGGTACAAGACCCATACATATAAATTGGATATCAAGGTTCCAACAATACCCCACATTTTCTATTCAAACTCTAACAATGCCCTACATTTGAATTGAAAATAAGAGGACTTTGATTATTCAAATAAGGGACACAATATATGATATGCATCAGGAAAGGTGTTAGTTAACTTGAACATTCCATAGTGAATACCATTTGGATTTACTTTGTGGGTAGTGAACTAAAGTCTTGAACTAACGATGTTTTGTAGTAGATCAAGACATAGGGTATCACACATATCAAATGAAGCTTAGTTCAATTCTTATCGTTGTGTTCATTTTGGTTGTGAACCATCCTTTCTTCATGAGACTTTTACAAAACTTAGCCATATCAGCTTCCAAAGATACGACCTCACATCCATCTCACATAGGTAATGCTAATCTGGAAAAATTCATAATATTCATAAAAGCTATCAGCATTATTAAGAATAAAATATTCAACCCTAATTCATAAATTAATAACACAAATTAAATGCCATAGAAGTAAGCATACTTGTGTGTTCGTGCTACTTCGAGTCTTCCCCAACTCGCTGTCCTATTAAACTTAGACCATGGGATCTCCAATGTTGCTAGGTCAGGTTTCCACCAGGTGGTGACTCATTGTGTTGGCTTTAAGCCCATTCCCCTCGATGTGAAGAGAACTTGCTCTCTATTAAGGCCTTTTGTCAAAGGATCAGCAATATTTTCCTTTAACTTTATGTAACTAATGGATATAATTACATTCTTTAGCAAGTTTCTAATAGTTTTATGTCTGCACCTAATATGTCTCAACTTGCCATTGTATATTTTATTTTCTACTCTAGTAAGGTAGCCATGCTATCACAATACAAACGATTGTAACAAGTTTAGGCCACAGAGAAATACCTTCTAGGAACCTTTTAAGCCATTCTGCTTCTTCAACAACTTTATATAAAGCTACAAACCATGCTTCCATAGTAGAGCACGTATTCACACTTTGCTTAGAGGATTTCCAATATATATCAGCTCCACCAAGTGTAAACACATAGCTACTAGTAGACTTACTCTCAAAAGTACTACAAATCCAATTTGCATCACAATATCCCTCTAGCACAAGAGGATATCTTGTGTAATGCAATGCACAATTCATGGTATGCTTCAAGTATCTAAGCACTCTAACCGGTGCATACCAATGATCTTTCCCAAGTTTGTGAGTGTATCGACTCAATCTGCTTACATTGTATGCCAAGTCCTGTCTAGTGCAGTTCATAATATACATTAAGCTTCCTAAAACTTGAGTATATTCTAACTGAGCTATGCTATCTCCTTGATTATTCTTAAGATGACTAAAAGGATCAAAAGGGGTAACAACCGGCTTATCATTATACTGTCCAAACTTCTTAAGTACGCTTTCAATTTAATGAGACTGAGTAAGAGTGTATCCTTTTGGACTTCTACGAACTCTTACACCAAGAATTACATCAGCCACTCACATGTCCTTCATGAAAAGGGAGGAATGCAACATTTTGTTGGTTTGGTTTATGATATCTAAACTAGTGCCCATTATAAGCATATCGTATACATACAAGCATATGACGACATAAGCATTCTTGTATTGTCTAACATAAACACATTTATCACACTCATTTATTCAAAATCCATTAAATAATAGTGTATTATCAAACTTATCATGCCATTGTTTTGGAGTCTGTTTTAGTCCATCAAGAGATTTGACAAACTTACAGACTTTATTTTCTTGACCTTTCACCACAAACCCTTCTGGTTGATTTTTATAGATCTCTTCATCCAATTCACCATTCAAGAAAGCAGTTTTCACATATCGGGTGTTACGGGTAGTTGATTACTTTAACATATCAGGTGTTAGCCACGATACAATTATGTTGAGGTATTCCCAATAACCCTCCAGGGAGCTGCTAAGAGATGGCTGAAGTCTATTCCAGCCCAAGTCGTTGATAGTGCTTTATTTTTACAATAAAGCACTATCATTAAAAGACCGTTTTATCGCATAAAAACACTCAGAGGCACACGAAAACCGTATTTTTGTGCAACACGAAGAAACACAAGAATTGCCTTAAAACATGAAAAATGCTTCTCTATAACAGATATGGTTCAGACAGACCCGTCTAACCTACCTCGTCTGTAACCAAATAGATCGTATTTCATATAAGAATGCATGTTTTCCTAAACATCCAGGCAAAAGCTCACATTCCAACGGCAGCTCCTGATGCACACCACAGACTCCCAAAAGTCTGGCGGTGATAATAGATCTACTATCGGGTCATCACTAGCCCAAGCTAGCCATTTGTTTTCGTATAGAAAACATCTTACAAATCACGGGGAAAGCCTATTATGATATCATTATTTCTCTCAAAAGAATTATGATTAAGTTGTCTTCAGTCCCCAGACATCCTCACTAAAATTGCAAGCCAACGAGAGAATATCTCATTTGTTCATACACTGCACATCACGGCCCACTGCTGTGTTGCAGATGCAAATATGCCAGAACTATGGTAATTACCATAGGAAATCCTGATAAGCTCAACATCAAAACAGGCTTATATTAACATGTGGCTAAACATGAATTACGATTCATGTTTAACTTGAACAGAGTTCTCCGGAGCTGCTGGTGTGAGGAAAACACGAGGGATTTGTGTGCTAACTTTAAATGGCTTTATTTCAGGAACAAGAATGAATCAAGACCCAAGAAACTCTGAGAAAACAACCAAACCCGAGGAAGTGATGCTCCGAACCAAAGAGCAAAAATGCAAAAAACTCATAAAAGCTACAGCAATCGCGACATGACAGGAACTATGGTCGCGACGCAAATAAGGACAAAACACAATAATAAAAATTCTACAGCAATCGCGACGCGACGACATCACTGGTCGCGACGCGAAGATACCAAACGCGACAATACCAACCTTGATCGCGAGACTACCAACAAGACGCACCGACCAGACAAGTGGCCGACAAAAGCAGCACTCAGCCGCACCCTCGCGACGCGACGAGCCCTAGGTCGCGACGCGAGCACTGTATCTCAGCAAGTATAAATAGATGCATTCTATGGACGTTTTTAGACACCAATTTACCAATTCACAAAACCAAGACACCAATTCTCATAAGAATACTCCAACACTCTCAATCAGTTGTAATATCTCGAAATCTCTCTTAGTTAGTTGTTTAGAACCAATAGATTCTCCATTTCGATGGTAATTCTAGTAGTAATTCAAGATAATTCGAAGGGTAAAAGCACCAAGCTACATGCCGAGGAACACCAAGACTATCGCCACGATCATCACTCGAATGGAAGGCTAATCTCTTCAGATTACTTCCGGTAATGTTATCATACCTTTAGTGTAACATGTTTTTACTTTAATTCCGAACAAATGTTTTACTATTGTAACTATTAAACTCTTATATCATTGAAATGCAATTAGTGAATCATTTGTGTTTACTTCTACTTGTTATCATATTTTCAAGACATAGTATTATCAACTTATTATTCGTGCCTATCTCATCTAAATAACGAGTTAAGACGAGTAATCTCTTAATATACTTTGTGCCCAATTAATATGTTAATAAGTTGTAATGTTACTATTATTTAGAGAAAACATAATATTGTCAAACCATTGTTTGTACCTAATCTAATACATTGTTAGACAAACAAACAATTGATTCAACATGTTATGTATTTACCCATTTAATAGCAATTGTTAGTAAACTATAATTATGTCAAAGTAATTATATCGGAATCATCATAGTAAAACATGTGAACCTAATCGTTGATAACTAAACCGGAAGTAATTCTTTCTCTATTTTAAGTTATTATTTCAATATTATTGCCATCACAATCAATATTTACTCTACAACTCGTTAAAGATTAACCACTAAATCCCTGTGGACTCGACCCCGCTTGCCCTATCTACGTAGTAATAGTGGGTTATAAATTGTTTTTGACGCGTGTGACGATCGCATTGTCAGTCGTTACCACATGGGCTCATCTAAAACATATCTTCATCAAGTTGTTTAGTCCCACATCAAAGATAGCCAAATTGAAGGCTAAGATCCATAATTTCCAACAACTCGAAGATAAGACTCTCTATGAAGCTTGGGATAGATACACTGAGACGTTACAAAACCGTCTACAACATGATGTAAATACTTACTAGGTGGTTCAAACCTGTTATAAGGAGATAGACGTGTTGACGAGACAACTTGTTGATTTCCAAGGACCAATACCAAAGAAGACTCCAGTAGTGGGGCATGCTTTGACTGAGGAGTTAGCAAACCATTCTCACCAATGGCACTCCTCAAGAGATTCATCCCTCAGGAAGAAGACATTGGGAGGAAGCAATGACAACTTGGTCGCTCTGAATGCCAAGATCGACGCACTGGGGAGACACTTGAAGGAAGTCACATGACTATCCATGCTATGCACACTGGATGTGATAATTGTAATGGTTCCCACCTTGCTAAAGACTGTCCTTTAGATGAAAATAGGAATCAGAAGGCCCATATCTGTTATTTATCTGAAGACTCGTTCGATGATATGAGGTTTCACAACAATCACTCGAAACCGTGTGATGAGTACAAGAAGGATCAAGCTGACAGATACATGCAAGAAGGCCAAGGTTTCTATATGAGGGATAACCAACAACAATGGGCATCCAAGCAATTCAAGAAGAAGCCAATTTTGAAGACATGCTAAGCCAATTCGCTGAAGTCGTGGACCGAAGGCACCGAGAAACGGAGGAATTGGTTAAGAAGATTGGGACATCAATTGAAGCTGCACTGAAGAACCAACATGCTTCAATCCTAAACATAGAAACTCAGGTTTGCCAGATCTCGAGAATCTTACAAGATCGTTTTCCGGGTACTATTCCGAGCTACATTGAGAAGAACCCTAAAGGAAGCTAAAGATTAGAGTAAGGATCCAACTGTGCAGTCAATCGCGTGCTATATCATCGCTATTGCGGATAGCGCTCCTCAACCGCGACAAAAAGTCACTTAGCGTTTCAAAATAGAGGTCTCACTGTTAGCGGCGCTATTTACCGCAATTTGGCGCAATTCTACCAACGGCTAAAGCGGTATTATCATGCTATAAAAAATTTAACAATTTAGACTAGGGTTCACCTAAAAGGCGCACCCATTGACTAAGCCAAAGGGAACTAGGTATAAACCCGGTCATAATCAGCTCAATGGGTGAGACTCTCAACCACGCTTGCTATTTATAATAAGAGGCTTCACTCAAAGTTTTTATTTTTAAGCGATGTGGGACGACTCATTCATATTCTTCTCGTCATTCATTCCCGTTAACAAGGTAATCCCATTCCGATTTCGTCTTCGTTCAACAGGGTCAATGTCGATTGCAGCATACGATTTTGTCTTCGTTCACGGTATGGATTGCAAGTTTCGGTTACATCAATCAGATGCATAATCGATTTAAGCTATCAAAATGAGACGTGATCAAACGAGTTGGTTAGTCGTCGATCCTTCAGCGAGCAACGAGGAATCAAGAATATGCAATCGACATATTGACCGTTCAATCAAGAAGTCTTGTTACCGATTACTGCCTATCGACTTACAGGGGTCGTCTCGTTCAATCACCCACAAGGGAGTTCCATTCAATCACCCATAGGTAAGTCTCCGATCAATCAAGAACTTGCAGTGGGTCGCCTCGTTCAATCACCCACAGAGGAGTTCCGATTAGTGGGTTGTCGGCTACGAACTCTGGATTTTGTAATCGGTTATGTGATTCCAGATTATGTAATCGGATACGAATTACAGCGGGTTATCCCATTCAAATAGAAAATTATGTTTAGATTGAAGCTTCCAATTGCAGTTATCTATTGAAGCTATTTGGATTATGAATACGAATTGGAGTGGTTCATTGGCTACGAATTACAGTGGGTCGTCCCGTTCAAATGCAGATTATGAATTCGATTGAAGCTTTCTTACTTGTTGGTTAGTTCATATTGGTTGGTTGGTTGGTTCATATTTAAGGTGTCTCATTCACATTCTTGTTGTAATGGATAAAGATATCTCAAGAAATTACATAACAAAAATGGTTGAAGTTATATGCATTCAAGGTGCTTGATCATATGCCTAAAAGAAAATGATGATTCAATTTGTGAGTTTAGAACATCCGATTAAAGGTCTCACCACCCAGTTTGGATTTCAAAATATGATGCAATGATCATAGGAAAGTTCCGATCAAATCTACACTTTCTATATTTCTAGTTTGAATATCTATTGGTTCTTTAACTTTTTGTTTGCTAAATGTAACTGATGAAAACATCTCATGTAAACATTTCCATCTATACAAGTTACTTGTTTAGTTGACCATATTTAACATCTTCATTTCATGTTTATATATAACTTTTTGGTGATATTAATTCTACATTATACTAATAGATTAAAAGTAACACTACAAAAAAACCGTTATACCACCGAGATAACCGCTAAATCAAATAGCGCATAGTGACCGCTATTTGTTTTTCGACCGCGATAACTGCATATGATCTAACTAATGACTCGCTGAAAGAAGTGCTTCCGGGAGGCAACCCGATGATTGATTGAATTTTCAAGACAAATTTTTTTTGTAGGATATTTTTGATTTTTGTGATTATTTTTGTTTTCCAAGTACTCTGAACTAATAATCACTCGTCAGAGAGTTTCATGGTATATTTTTGCAGTAGTTCAAGATTAAGTGTGGAGTTAATACCAAGTGGAGAGATCAAAGTTTCGTCGTATATTTTGGGATTATTGTTTGCGTGTGTATGATATTTATTCCTTGGGAGGGGGCGATGTTTCCTGCGAATGAGGGTCCTCCCCGCACCCACACCCACACCAGATAGTCTTATAGGGGTGGCAAATTGGGTAGTTGTACTGTGTTTTTAGCTGACACGACACAATATGATAATTTTTATATGACATGAACATGACCTGACACAATGTCGTGTTTTGCGCTACTAACACGAAAACAGCCAAATTAAAACACGATAAAACAAGCAACACGACAAATATGAAAATTATAAAATAAAATAAACATTTAGTTTATTTAGTTCATTATTAATAATACTAAACACATTAAACACGAAAACCATGACACGCACATCGTTAATATCGTACCAATTTCGTGTTAAATTTTAAACACAGACACGACACGACACGATTACACGACACAACACGATTACACTTGACACGAACAAAAATTCAAAACTTAATTTTATACTAACTAGCGGGGAGCCCGTGCTATGCACGGATAGCACGGGCTGGGTCAGCTCGGTGGGTGGCCGGGCTTGTTGACTGGGTCGGGGTGTGTCAGGATGCTTTCTTTTCGCGAATCCTGAAGCCAATTTCTAGATGATGCAATCCTGTCAAAGATAAAACTACATAAAGTATTTGCTAATTAAAATATATTATTGTCTCAACCATAATGAAATCCCATTAGTAAAATAAACTGCAAGAAATAGCAATGTACTTTCATTGTGCTATTTGGAGCCGGGCCATCTCAAAGGATCCACATCACTTATACCGACAATTGTGCCCATATAGCTGCATTAAGAATGACATGATCTATCAGCATGTTTAGTTTTTTATTACCATTTCACACGATAATGTTTTACTTTTTCCAAATTTTATGCAGCAATGTTTCATTATTTAACAATTTATGTAAAAGAAACTAACTTTTTACCAATTAATGCAAAAATGTTTAGCGTTTTTTTACCAACTTACGCAACAATGTCTCACTTTTTCCTGGCTTTGCAGCTAATATCCACAAGTTGATGCTACAAAAAAAGACAAATAAAATTTAGCATGTAATATTAAAGGAACATGATATATTAAAAGGACATTACCTCAAACGGAGTGTAAAACTTATTTCAAAGCATTTAATTATTTTTCATCTCTTTATCTTTTATTGCACCTAGTCCCTTCCATGGAAGGCTTAGGCCACACATACAACATCAATTAGAGCACACGACCAAAATTACAATAATACCCTTCTTGTTCACCTTCCTCTTAGCAAATACATAAGAACATAACCAAGAGTCTCTAAATCATGGCGTCTACTTTGTTCTGCAAAGGTCATAAGAATTTTCATTAACAAATTTTTATTAAAAAATTATACAACAATTACGCCATTAACAACTCACCGATAAAAATGGGTTGTAATTTGTAAAACAGAAGGTGGCGAAATGCATAACATAATGGATTAAGCCATACGTAAGCAACTTTATCTAATCAAGTAGAAAATGAGATCATTTCCATATTAATTAAACTCAATTACAGAAACAGTCCCTGTTGTTAGCAAAATGTTGCAGTTTCAATCCAAGTTTCTCTTTTGTTACAATTCCGTCCCTAAATTTAGACTTTGTTTCAGAAAGCGTCCCTGGAGGTTACTGAACCATGTAAAATGACTAAATTACCCTAATCTAATGATGACACGTACCGGGTAATAATTTCCAGCAAGTGTTCTGCTGAAAACATGGCAAGATTCGGAGATAGAATGAAAAGGAAGGGTTTGACATAAATAAACAATTTAAAAAATGACAAAAATACCCTTGGATTAATTACTCACCTTGGTATATATGGCGAAATGTCCATGTATTATCATGTAAATCTCGCGCAATAAGCTCTTGATTCGGCGGTTGCATTGAAAAATCCTGAAAAATAAATATAACACGGTGAAAAATGGTTTTAATATTTTCTCAATAAGAAAATAAAAAAAGAAAGAATGAAAGACTTATCAATTGTGGAAATAATTTTTTTTCTGCTCGTCGGGGTACAGAAAAGCCGCCATGTGTACTTGTATCACTTGGTGTCAAAGTCTTGCAGAAAAATTCACTCAGATGTCTACTTGAAAATCTTCCCGGTTATAACAATCCCACCAACGAAAATCCAGATAAAAATCAATGTCAATGCTATAATTTTCTTGCGATTAACTCTTTAAAAAATAAATAAAAATTCAAGAATACCGTTTGGGTTGTAATACCCAAAAATGACCATTTTACCCTTTGTATGCACATCTTAGACATCCATATCATGTTTTCTCATTATTACTGCTAAGTTTCATAAGGGTAAGATGGTCATCCTTTTGTGATTTTTGTCATGATTCTCTAAATAAACGCATGAATGGAAAAAACCAAAAAAAAGTAATAATACTAAAAACATGCAAGTCGTTTGGCTGCTTTATCTCAATTTGAGACAACTGGGTTGAGCCATCAGATTCTGGATGGAGGGGAAGCTGCACCATATAAAGGCATGTTATAGTTTATATAACTGCCAGCATATATATATAAGATTAAAAAAATAATATTCAAACGGAGCCGTCTTCTAATAAATGGTGGTAAAAATTCAAATAAAGCATATGCCCAATGCGACAATTGCAATGATATTTTATCAATAGAAACACATTGTCTTAGATGAATATGGATTTTTGGAATGACTTGTAACATATTAATGCAGAAATACAATGCACTTTAGTGTCACTATCAATATAGGCAATATATATTTTATTTTTACCTACATAATTATAGTTTTTACCTATAATAGCAACGTACTTACATTTCTTCATGTATAATAGCAATATACTTTTAAATTTTACTGATAATAGCAAAAAATTGAATTCTCTGCCTTTATACGTAATGGCACTTGTTTCTTATATTATTTGTAAATAAGTGTTAAAAATATACGTATGTTACTGTTATTTGTAAAGAGATTGTATGTACGTTGATACTATGGGTTACAATATTGCTATTACTCGAAAAAATGTATGTGCGTTGCTATTATGGGTAAAGAATGTTAGTATATTGTTATTATGGATAAGTACTAAACTTTGTTTATATTGATAAAAAATGTAAGTACATTGCTATTTCCTGCAATTTGCCATTTACGCTTTGTAGGAAGAAGGAATATGAGTTTTAGTTTACCTGTAATAGTATACAGATTTCAGAGATGCTTTTTATAAGCCCTTCTGGAAGTAGGATAACACCACATCACTTTTGTAGATCAATAAAACAAACTTTAAAAATAAGATAGTATTAACTATTAGTCACCGTTATATATCGGCAAAAAAATGACCATTGTGCACCTTGTTCTACCCTGGCTTAGACTGCGTCACATCTCAGTTTTGTTAGATAAATATAGTGAGTTTTGAAGCAGAAACTTCTTCACGAATAATAACCTAAAAAGGATGTGCAAAGGTAATTTGGGAAGAAAAATATTAAAGATAATAATCATATTACAATGTAAAAAGTAATTCGCTCCATGTTTCCATGTGAGTACAAAGTGCAACCTACAAAAACCAAGAACCACCTGGTTATATGCATAACAGAGTTCCTTTTAGCAAATATGTGGTCATTGGTTAACTTAAAGAAAGAGGAATATATTGAGAAAAATACTTAATTAGTAAGAAATCCTAACAGAGTACTTTTAGGATTGTGAATTTTGAGAGTTTCGTGAAAGCTCCAAATGTCTGCTATAATATGAGCACCAGGGACTTTGGTTGTTGCCCAAAAAAAAGGAGCCACGCATTAACCATATGTGTAAGGAAAGTATTGAATAATAGTGAGGCGACCAGATGAATCTAGCACAGTAGTTGTGTCACCAAATTCTACACGCATAGTAGTCCCTTGACATAAGTCCATAAAAATTGTTTGTAAGCTTTATTTTTCTTGTCCATTTGCCCATTTGACATTTATTTCCTTGTAATTCATTTCCAAAACATCCACGTCTATCCAACATATCTCTAGATACTGCACCCAGACACGTTAAAGAGAAATGACAACAGGTAATAAATTATATATGCCAATAACTATACAGTATATATGGAAAAATTTATTAGAAATAGGCTCACATTTTCATTCTCCAGTCATCCACTCTACAGCTGCCATTGATAGCCAAAGTCTTGACTAATTGAAAACAATGAATACATTAATATGCAGTTGTATATGACTGAAAATCTTCACAGATTCAGGAAAATTTTTAAAAAGGAAAAAAAATAGACAAAAAGCAATATTAAAATGCAAATTTAAAGCGTTACCAAGAATTTGGGAAGGGTTTGAAGTTTTCTTTGTGTATTTGATTTTAGAAACACTTACTAAACCAAGAATAAGATTGCTCATGTTAAATGATCCCTATCCTCGTTTAATCTTTTCTATAAACCGTCAGGTTTGTCTAATTCATGTCCGTCTTCTTCAGACTACAGTAGGGAAGCACCAGTGGGTCCTCTCATAGTTATCAAATCAGCTTCCGCAAGACAACACTGAATCTGCGAACTGCGTATACAAAAAATGGAAATACTCTAAAATCAAAATCAAGCAAAAACAATAATGGATTCTCAATCCAAATCAAAACTGAATAAATGATCTTTTGATAAATTGGATACCTAACTACAAAAAACTGGATCAGATTGAAGGAACTCGCCAATAAAGTAATGCTAGATTGTATAGTGTATCTTACCCTTGGGGAAAATGGGGTACTAACATTGCTCCAAAACCTAATTGTCATGAATCAAAACAACAAAATAAGCAAAGGTTCACACCTGACTAATATATACATACATATACTCAAACACATAAATAAAAAAAACGATCCAACAATGAAAATCATCCAATATGCAAATCTATAGATCATTTAATATGCACCAACAATTACAAAATTACCCAATCTACAGAAACAATTAATAGTCGAAATATATTCCCAAATAATGATGTTTTTGTAAAAATAATAAAAACAAATGTAATCACCCTACAACCCTTCCGTCAAAAACAAAAGGAAAAAGAAAATCGTCCTAAATAATGAAAACTCTATTGTCGTATGTGATTATTTAGTCAACAACAAACAACCAAATTACTAAACTAAAAAAAATTAAACAACCACCAAACCTTAGAAATGTAAATATTGAATGAAAATTCATATTAACATAATTAAAATTGAAAAAACTAAATCGTCAGTACACAACAAAATCCAAATCGCAGCTTAGCTTCATAGACTAAAAAATATCGAGTCAAGTAGAAGGAAAAAGAGTTTAATTGTGGAATCATATTCTTTTTATTACTCAAATCGCCTGTACACAACAAAACCCAAATCGCTCCGTAGCTTCATAGACGAAAAGACGTTGCGTCAATTAGAAGGGGAAAATAACAAAATTGGGGAATAATATTGAAGGGCAAGATACAAAATAGTTACCATAAAGTTTATTAGACCGTGGAGATGAAATGAATTAAAGGATTGTGAGAACACTTACAGTCATGCAGTTCCTTCTTCTCCTAATCTATGCATCGACTCTGTGTTGACTTCCTTTCTTAGCACCACATAGACACAGACGCAGAGAAGTAAACCAGAGAGCAGCAGAAACTGGGTGAGAAGGGCGAGCGGTGATGGTGGCAATAATATTGATTTATTCCGCCTTAGAGATCGAGAGCGAGAAAGATGGAGCAAAGAGATGGCTGAACTTTCATTACAGTTTGAATGGACAAAGGTGGTAAAAAGAAGGTGAAGACCTGAAGGGGAAGCAGACAGAGCAGGTGGCGGAAAGGGAAGGATTGGGGAAGTAGAAGTGGCAGGAGATGAATAGTACAACACTATTCATGAAATTAGAGTGCGGTGAGTGGAAGGGATGGCGATAACGGCGGTGGAGAAGGTGTGGAAGTTGGTGTTGGTGGACTGAGAAGGAGAATGGTGGTAACCGGTGGATCTCTTGAGAGTTTGAGAGCTGATAGAGATGAATGAGGAAGCAGGAGGGTGCAAAGACAAGTATAGGTGATAGGTGCTGCGGTGGCGAGGCGGTGGGAGGCAACTGCGATTTGGTTTCGCACAACCCCTTGATTTGGGGAGAATGGGGAGACGACGATACAAATGCCGGCTAGGGTTTTGATGAGAGAGTCAGATCGGTGGCATCATTTAGCAAAGCAGAAGGCGAGGGTGGGTGAGGTTTAGGGTATTGCAAAGGGAAGACAACTGAGAGGATCTCCCAAAAGAAAACGACGATGAGGCGGTGGGGACGAAGAGAAAAAGAGGAACGGAACCGGATCCACTCATGACCCGAATAAAAACCCGCGTCCATGCATAAAAAACCAAAGCCAAAAAAAACGTTACATGGAGCAGAAAAAAACACCGAAATTAAACAAAGTATATAATATAATTTCATTTCATCTCTATATTTTTATCATATATATCGTTACTTTCTATTTATTTTTATCGAATAGAAACTAATTACTTTCAAAATGAATAAAGAAAAACCTTTGGCGGTTGTCATTTCCCGGGAAGTTCTCAATGAAAGTAGGTCGGGGGAAAGGGGAAAGAATGGACGTTGGTCCATGGGTCCCACTTTCTCCGTTCTCACGGCGTTCCTCCTCCGCTCCACCGCCGATCTTTCTTCGTTCACCGCCGCTCTATCTCCGTCCACCACTCGCATACCTCCCTTCCATTTTATCACCTTTTCCCAATGGATCTGTCGATGTTACTGTGAAGAATTTTACAAAAAAATATGTACAGAAAACCCTTGATTTTGCTGTTTTGATTCTTCCCCCGATTCAAGAGGCTGTGGAAGAAATCTTCCACCAGCAACAAGGAAGAAGATCACGACAATCGACAGGAACATCAAACTAATTTTATGATTCCTGTACCTCCCTCCGATGGACAATTTAACCCTTTTGGCCATTTGGACTTGGATCTATCTGACTCCGAGCTCCGTGAAACCGCCTATGAGATATTCGTCTGGGCTTGTGGAAGCCCCGGCGGTGGTAGGCTGTTGAGTTACGTTTCTCATTCAGGGAGAATATCCGAATGGCCGGGGCCTTCGTTTCAAAGGTCACTAACATTCACCAGCGATAGCAAGGTGAAAAAGTCATTGGGTATAAACTCTCCAAAGAAAAAAAAAGGCTCAGGTTCTGCTCCGGTGAGTCCAGTAGCCAAGAGAAATCAACATCCAACAATTGGTGAAATGATGAGGGTTCAGATGAAGATTTCAGAACAAACTGATTGTAGGGTTCGGCCTGCCTTACTAAAAATTGCCTCTGGTCAGGTAATCAATTCCTCAACTAGCTTTTTCTTTCTTTCTTTCTTGCATCAAATACATTCAATTTTCCAATTATCATTGCTAAGCTTTAGTTGGTTATTGCTAGTTGATTATCCGATAATCATGTTGTTAATAAACAAACGTTTTGCAGGTTGGCAAGCGAATTGAGTCCATAGTTTTGCCGATAAAACTTTTACATCAGTTTAAACCTTCTGATTTCCAAACTCAACACGAATACAACGAATGGCAAAGAAGAAATCTAAAAATACTTGAACTTGGATTGTTGCTTCACCCCAAAATACCCCTTGACAAGAAAGATTCACATGCTCAACAGCTTTCCAGAATCATACACAGTGCTTATGATTCTCCAATGGTGACTGGAAAACATAGTGAAGAAGTTGAATTCCTTCATGCAGTATCAAAGCATCTTGCTTCTAGATCATTCCATGGTTTTGATTCTGATATGTGTCATTGGGCAGATGGGATTCCATTCAATCTTCGGCTATACCGATCCCTTCTTGAATCTCTTTTCGACATTGAAAACCCAACGATTATAATCACTGAAATTGATGAGATGTTGGAATTCATGAAAAGAACTTGGGGTATTCTTGGAATTAACCAGAAGTTCCATAATCTTTGTTTCTTGTGGGTTTTGTTCAATCGGTTTCTTTCTACAGGGCAAGTTGAGAATGATTTGCTCTCTGGTTGTGCTTATTTATTGTTGGAAGTTAAGGAAGATTTAGATTCAGTTTCAGATTCAGTTTCAGATTCAGATTCATGCTTGTATACCGAATATTTCAAGATCATGAATTCTGTTTTAATATTTATTCTTGACTGGGCTGAAAAAGGGCTTTTGGGGTACCGTGAGTTTTTTTATAGAGGTAACATGGATTTAATGCATAATGTTTTATCAATTGGGTTATTAGTTGGCGAATTAGTGGTGGAACAATGTCCATGTGATGATGGTATAAAGGAAACAGTTTATGAAGCAAGTGAGAAAGTTGACATTTACATTAGATCATCAATGCGAAAGGCTTTTAGTCAGGCAAGTTTTGTTATTTTACTTTTTTGATCTTTAGAAATATCATTTGATAATTACTAAAAAATATTTAAAACACACAGAGAATGGAGAAGTTACTAATAAGCAGGAGACCAGCAAACAAACAACAAACAAATTTCAATCAACTTCCTACTCTTTGTGTAATCGCCCAAGAAATTACCGATTTAGCCTTTACCGAAAAGGAGATTTACAGTCCAATACTAGGGAAGTATCATCCACTTGCTGTTGGTGTGGCAGTGGCAACTCTTCATTCTTGTTTTGGTCAAGAAGTCAAAGCTTTCATTTTGGGAATTACGGAATTGACCCCGGATGTTATACAAGTGCTCATAGCTGCTGATAAGGTGGAAAAGTGTTTGGTACAAATGGCTGTACAAGATTCTTTTGATAGTGAAGATGGTGGAAAGTCAATAATTCAAGAAATGAGTCCTTATGAAACCGAAGTTGTGATTGCTGATTTGGTTAAATCTTGGATACAAACGAGAGTTGAAAGACTTATGGAATGGGTTGATAGGAACTTGCAAAAAGAGGTATGCTTTCTTTCACTTACTTTTTAAATGTTTTTGGAACTTAGAAATGGAGTTATGGTTTCTTTAAAAAGGAACCGTTTTGTTCATAATTCACATCAAGTGTGGTTCGTGATAAACAAATACAATAAAGCTTGCTACCCGAATGATAACAAATATTTATTGTTCCTGATCTAAGTAATAATTAATGTTAATCTATTCTAATTATGTAAAGATCTCACCTTAAGCGCCCACTATGATTCGCCTTCTATAATCGTCAAAGAACTAGACTTGCTCATGGTTTATAAATAAGATGATAAACGGAATCAATAAAGAACACCAAGATATAAAATTGAAATAGGAAAAACCACTATGAACTATACCTACTTGATATATTAATAAAATCGACTACAAGACCGAAGGTTTACAAGGTATAAGTCGATAACATGGGGCGAAGAGAAAAAATGGAACAAATAGAACTGACTAAAAGGCTTTTATTTAGAGCCTTGTACAAAGGATCTTATATATCCTAAATAAAAGGAAATAATTCAAAATAGTTAGTCCAAGTAACAACTCCTCAACGGCTCTCTGGTGTTCAATAAACTTCAAAACCTTTAAGGCAAGATAAACCGAAAATGTTGCCTTTAATAAGATATATGACGGCAGATGCAACATTGATAATGCAACACTTTAAGAAAAGGTTTCTTTATGCAGGAAAAATACATGCCATGCAAGCTAGGGTTTCAGACCTTCAACAAACTTCAGAATAAATAAGTTGATAAATACGTAGTGCCAAAAGTCCCTAAGGACTTGAACTTGAAAACCAAAATACATTACGATATCAAATGCAACAAAATACCTTATGATATCAAATTGCGTGAACCATCTTCTAATGTATTTCTTCAATAAACAATTGATAAAAACTCGGAATGCCAACACTCCCAATGTTGAAAGCTTCTAAAAGTCAGCAACAGAGAGGATAATAACAGATAATAACCCAAAACTCCAAAAGAGTTCAATCCACAATGAAATCTCATGGAGTTTGGATGATTTCCAACTTCTCTCTCCTCCAAAAGAATCAACCGCATCATCATAGTCACTATGAGCCGAAAGATCTCTCATCTTCACTCGTCAAAAAGAAAACATTGTGTCACGATCTAATAACCGAGATTATACTTGATAGAAGCCATAAGAAAATTTTGATTATAACATTGTAAAAGGTTTTCAAGAAAAAACCGGTTATGGGAATGACAATGTGGGATAAAAAATCGATTAGGATATAGGCGTATTCATATGGAAAATCAATTAATGTTAAAGTCAAGTATAAAAGGAGAGAACGTGAGAAAATCGATTATAAAGAACCTGTTGAAGGGTATAAAGAAATTTCAATTTATAGGAAATGTATAAGCTTTTTGAGATATAGGATGATTAACATGGGCAGCATCGTAGGTGAGATGGTGTATAAATGTATTTTTCAAATTTTTAAAATTTCTTTTGCAACCATTTAATTCTTGTTGATTTTGCTTTGACTTGATCTTCCGACTTTTTGGTTCTTTTGTTACTTCTCAAGTGTATTTTCGGTTCTTTTTAACACTTTTTAAATGTACACAATCATTTAAATAAAATTTAAAGTAAGAACATACATTTTGCAATAAAATAAATATATTAGTTAACGTCTTACAAAACACAAGGATCAAAAGCCCATTTTAGTTAGCGATTGCATGCTCCGACTTAGGACCTTATAGGTTCGCATAACGTTCGCAATGACATTAATGTGTTATGTTATGGGAACATACTTCAACAATAGGAGATTTATGCAAAGACAGAACAGTCGAGTAAACGTCATATGCAACAAATGATATCTAGCACACATAATTGCCACCAAATCTAGATGAATTTAGGCCATCTAAGATGATACATTATTGAACATTTTTAATTGTAACAATGATTCTAAATTAATTATTCATCCCTTCGTTAAGCGATAACTATAATGACTACAAGGTAAGAATCAAATCATCCTTCTAATACTTTAAGATTCCATTTCTCGAACCAAATTGGAATTTGACATGAGGCAAATGTCATTGGGTACTTCAATACATTTGAGCATTGCTATCTATGTCCTTAGTTCATTTGTTAATGGGCCTAGAGATAATGATATCTCTCCCAACTTAAAGTGTTCACGTGACAAATCCCATCATAAGTACTTACGTCTCTCGATACCCAACAATAACCTTTATAATTACCCCAACTTATAATGTTTTACATGCTGAGAATCATAACTGTGATGCCCTTGAAACTCTGGTGATGTCATGATCTATCTTCGGTTATGGTACAACTTGTATACAAACTAGAAAATTTTATAGTTAATACGATATTTTGTAAAAGGAAAGGCGGAAATAGTATCTCAACAACTTATAATACAATAAAGTTGACGTATATTGATTATAATAGTAACCGTTTCATGTGGTCCCTACTATTTTCCTGGGATACAAACATGTTTAAGTTTGGTAAGTAGTTAAGGTTGTATGATTTAACAAATATTTAGTCAAATTTAATGTGATAATATCGGTTTTTCTTGTCAATGTCTTTATGCATAAAAACATTATTTTAGGATCTTGAATCTACATGTAAGTAGGCTAAACTTCTGAGAGGCTTTCGCAAACGTCGGGTTCCATATAATGCTGTCTTATAAGGTCTGTTTGCAAGTCTCACTTTATTCCAAATGCCTTTAATTGGATGTCAAATGGACATACTTAACATGTATAAAATTTCATACATCATATGTAAACACATGCAAATGTCATAATGTCATAAAACATATAACTTTGCTGTATAATCATGGCACTATTTTGTGCTAAAAAACATGGAAATGTGTTATATTAAAAAAATTTCCTCATGCATAAAACTTTTTTATCTCATGTATGTAGCGAGCAAATGACATAACATACTCACCTTGCTTTTTAAGCTTGATTTAGAACTCATAAGCTTCTTAATTTTCTTGAGTTGCTACTAATGTGTACTTTTATGGGAGTGTTACACCGCTTGCTTACTTTGTCATGATTTTTAGACTTAATTTGTCATGCTTATATACTTGTTTTGTCATACTATACTTGGGTAACTTGTAGCTTGTGTTGTAATACTCGCAAGTAGTTTGCAAGGTCCTTATAAGCTACTTGTGTGCTTGCATGCTCACTTAACAACTTTTCTTTCTAAAATAATGTTTTTAGCATTGTTAACAATAAACTTTTCTCAAGTGTTTCCTATAATTCTGCATTATTTAGAATAATGAACCTAATTTAGGACTTGGAATTGTGTCTTAGGGGTTTAGATATTTAAAACACCACTTTATAGAAATTTGGGATGTTTGTATAAATTACCCTACTTAGTATAATATAAAGATGTGTTTAAATGAAAACAGGGTGTTACTTTAAGTATCTCATGTTAAAGGATAAAATAATACAACCTGTTGAAATTAACTTATGATGCCAATCTATCGAGTCATTTTAACAAGTCTATATAACAGTTATTCACAACACAAATGAATGTGAATCTGATGCAACCATACTCTATGTTCTGACACATGAACATTAGTTCTTTGTGATTTCCATGATAATGACCTAGCAAATAAAGTACGGCAATAGATACAAATACGAATTTACATTTCTCAAATAAATTAAATATATAACTCAATGTATTCAATGCTACGGTGGTTAATAGAATTAATAATATACATGTTAAATTCACTTGTTAAGAAATCTCATTCGTATGTTCTTAGCATAACGTTCATGCACAACTTAAGAGAGTAACCTTATCAACAAATCAGCTACGTTTGTCAATTGTCATTGGTGCAGACTTTTTGAAACTACTTTTCCATAAAACATTACATTCCGATGAACAAAGCAGCATAAGAATAATATTACTAGTCAAACTAGACAAATAAAGAAAATTGTTCAAAACAATTAAAAGCCTAGTCAGCTAGGAGTTCATAAGAGTCTAGTGCTACCATTTCCGACTTTATTTCTTTATTCTTCTATATTTAGTGCATGACTCACATTAAGTTATTTAGGTAGGTAACTTTTTACCAAATATTTTGAGTGCAATTCTTAGATCACTATGGGATACTTTATCTTATAGCATGACATGATCCTACTTAGAAATCACCAGTTAAGTCGACAAACACATTAAGTTATTTAGGTAGGTAACTTTTTACCAAATATTTTGAGTGCAATTCTTAGATCACTATGGGATACTTTATCTTATAGCATGACATGATCCTACTTAGAAATCACCAGTTAAGTCGACAAATACAAAGTATTTGTTTTTGTCCATAAGATTCTTGGAAGACGTGTATTAAATATTTGACCAATAGATACTTCTTTTATACATGATTGGACATTCCATTTGTTTTGGTACGAAGTCTATCGAAGAATTTGGATACTAAATTTGCTCACATTTTTCATGCTCCATTCCCTTCATATCACTATAACATTGCATATAAATAATTGAAGTGTTTGATTATGGATCAAATGTCTATAAAAGTCTTGCATTTTTCATGAGGACAAAAAAAGTATCGCACGTCCAATTTCGTCTTTTCACACATTCAAAGAGTGTGATCACTCACCTCTTCTTTACAGGTATGGAACCCAAAAATAAACCAAGGGCAATTTGCTCCCTCAGTGGTGGAAGTTCTAAGAACAATCAGTGACACATTGGAAGCATTCTTTTTACTACCAATACCCCTCCATGCAACTTTACTACCAGATTTAATAAACGGTCTCGATAAATCCCTTCAAGATTATGTTTTCAAGGCAAAATCCAATTCCGGTAAACATTTTAATCAAAATTTTACAATCTTTATTTCCAATTCAATCTTTTCAACTATCTCCTTCCTTTTACAGGAACCCGAACAAATTTTCTTCCAAAATTACCCTCGTTGACCCAAAGTGGTGGTGGATTAAAAGTCAATGATATCTTTGAGTCTGAAGTTAGGACAACAGAAGGTGATGATGAATGTCATGGTGTACTCCAGTTATGTGTTCGTGTTAATACTTTTATTTACATCCAGAAAGAATTAGAAGTTTTCGAGAAGAGGATAATCACACATTTGAGAAGCACCCAGGGCAATATCGTAAATGACTATAAATTAACATTCAAGCTGTCTTTAACCGCTTGTGAAGACGGGATTCAAGAACTTTGCGAGGCAACCGGATATACACTCGTATTTCGCGAATTAAATCATGTTTTTGGGAATGGTTTATATATCGATGGCGCTTCATCTTCAAGAATCGAACCTTTTTTATTGGAACTTGAACATGATCTTGAAAAAATAACGGAAATTATACAAGACGATGTTATTAGGACGAGTGTAGTTACGGAAATTATGAGAGCTTCGTGCGACGGATTTTTGTTGGTTTTGCTTGCTGGAGGTCATTCTCGTAATTTCACTCCTCAAGATTCGTTTATCATACAAGAGGATTTTCATCTTCTTGTGGATCTTTTTTGGGGTCATGGCGACCGATTGCCGACGGAATTAATAAGCATATTCTCCGCTCCGGTGGAAGGTATTTTGCCCCTTTTTGCAACCGATACTGAAACCCTAATCGAGCAAACTAAATCTTTAGCCGTGGGTAAAAGTGGTCGTTCGCTGGAACCCGGCCATCTTCCGCCGCCGGATTCCGCCCAGTGGGACCGGAACGACCCTAATACGATATTGAGAGTGTTGTGTCACCGTGACGATAGGGTTGCATTGAAGTTTCTTGAGAAGAATTTTAATCGTGTTGGTTTTGATAGACGGTGAATGGCGGCTGTTGTACATATAAGTGACCGCGTTCATGGTGTTCTTTTGTGAGGTTTATTCTTTTTTTTTTTTTTTTTTGAATAATCTGTTTTTTTATTGGTATTATATCTATTGATCTTGTATTCTTTTGGGAATATGAAGTTCATGTGAACTAGAAAATTCTATTAGCGTGATATATACGGCCCACGAAGGGTGATTTGGGTATTTAGAAAAATGAAGGTAAATGGTTTTCAAAGTACAATGTCATAATAAGCAAAGACGAAAGTATAATGTTATAATGAAGAAGAACTGAAACTACAATACAAAAGCCACTGGTTAGCAATAAGAGTTGAATATAGTTCTTTTCAAGTTTAAAATGAATTTTTATTAATTAATACATCCTATGCAAAGTACTACGACCTTATTTTTGTAAATAAAATAGGGTTAATTACGAAAAAAGCACTATATTTTGTCAAAAGTTCGGTTTAACCACCAATTTTTAAAAGATTTGGAGAAAACCACTAATTTTTGGTAAAAAGTTTCATTGAAGCCATTATTACCCGGTTTTTCCGTTCATAATTGTTAGACTAAAATTTCTAAAAATTGGTGCTTTATTAGAACAAATGAAAAATTGATGGTTTAAGCAGAAAAGTAATGAGATATAGTGTTTTTTCCGTAATTATATACATTATAGTGTAAACATTATCTAGGTTTAATTACGAAAAAAGCATTATATTTTGCAAAAAAATCAGATTAACCACCAATTTTTAAGATTCGAAAAAACCACCATTTTTGGTAAAAAGTTTCATCGAAGCCACTATTATCGGCTTCTTCAGGTTATAGTGGTCAAGTTTAAATTTTTTCCAAAAATTAGTGGTTTTATTAGAACAAATGAAAAATTGATGGTTAAATTTTACACAATATTTTCCCTCTCTATATTTTGTCAGACTTATGAAACCTTGCACCTGTATGACTCAATGTAGCATAGTAGGGTTATATTGCCCTTCCCAAAAAAGTGCAAATACCTTAAATAAAGCACATGTTATTAACAGCATCTAATCCATCTTTTCCTATATGAACAAAGGTAGAAAATGAATTATTATTACACTTGTTTAGAATCTCAATAAACAGCATCACTAATCCACTGCTACCTTAATGGACTTCCTTATTATAGCATCCTAATTTTATTTAGTCCTACTACAACATTGTAAAAATTGACCTAATTGTAACAATGTCATCCGGATAGAAAGTAATTTTCATTGGTAAAATTGGGTAGAATTTTCAATATACAGTTTCCTAATACGAAAAAACTGGAAGTACATTGCTATTTCTCAAGACCCCAAAAATATGGAGTTAGATAAATAATTATAATTTACCTAAATTTCTTCTTCGTATAATACATATGATCTTGGGTGAAAAATACAACATACAAGGACAGGTACGGGAACCATTGACAAAAAGTCACTTGTCTGATATAAGAAACCATCATAAGAAATCTTCAATTGAATATTTTTTAATAAATGGGAGTTTGTTACTTGATTCAGTATTTGAAATATTTTTTCTGGTGTGGCTGATGATGTCTCGCCATCACTACCATTTTCATCCTGAGTTTGTACTCGCCTAACTAACTCTAATGTCATGAAAAATTCATAAAAATATGAGATAAAGTAATTATAAATAAGGTCAAACAGAATAAAATAATGTAAAAAAGGCTAAAACCTTGACGGCGTTGTATAAAAGTGGATGAATTGTGAAGGGAAGTCGCTTGGGTCCTCCAGTCATAATATGCTTCTTCACCTTACGTATAATTCGAAACTCAACATAATATAACGAATAGTAAATTACAGAAATGGTCCCTCTGATATAGTGGAATTTACAAGCTCGGTCCAACTTTCATTTTTGTTACATGGAAGGTTTTCGTGGTTTTAATTTGTTGCTAGTATGGTCCATCAGAACAATTTCGTTACAAAGGGTTGTTAGTTCAATGTAAAATAACTTTACCCTCATCTTGTAATTATTTATAAAGTAAATTACATAAATGGTCCTTGTGGTTTGCTGGAAATTACAAGTTCAGTCCAACTTTGGATTTCATTACATAGCTCATCGTTGTATTTTCAGTTTGTTGCAGCTTTGGTCCCTCTGACTCTAACCTTTAGAAATAAGCCATTCACATTATAAAATGACCATCCTACCCCCCCCCCCCCCCCCCCCCCACCCTATTTTTTTTTTCTTTTTCTTATCTTCTCCGTTTGTTAAATTGATGATGTAAATATCAATTTTGTATTTAAAATAACCGTAAGAATACATTTAACAACTCTTCTGGATCATCATTGTACAACATTTGAATTAAACGTGCAACAGAAATTTCCTCGTCTTTAAAGTCATCCTCATCCATCTACAATAGGCAGCAAATGTTTGAAAATCTAAACATTTATAAACTGAAAATATGAAAATACTTATAATCATTAACCTCGTCATTGTCATTGTCATCGGTATCCAAATCTTCAATGAGCTTTTTTATTAGTTCAAATAAAAACCCAACCTACAAATGATAGTGGAATATTTATTAAAATTATGAACTTTTATATAGAATCATCATATACCTTTTCAGCAGTTAGAAATGTGAGTATTGTTTTATGTGATGCTTTGTATCATAACATTAGACATGAATTTATTATTTATTAGTGTTATCATCCATATACTCCATGACTATAGGATAATTTGAAAGTTTTAATGCAGTGTCTATATCTTTATATTTTTTCGGATGGAGCACTTAAAATGCAACAATTTGCTTTGTGACTTTCCCTTCCAGCTTCCCTTTGCCAATAATTTTGCTAACACATGCACCCTCAAAAAATTATAATCATAACTTCAATAAACCACTTATATATTATTTAAAAATCAATTTGAAAAGGAATATAATCCCAACTCTTTCCTCATCTTTTGGTTGGCTTCTGACATAAAGGAGAAAAATGACAGTAATGCCCTTCTGCATGGACAAAGATGGTCGTGTGATGAGTAATGAAAATGAATCGTTGACCACAAAAAAGTCAAACATCAGCTGTCCGGTGAGAACGGGATTCCGCAACATGTTCGTGACAAATTTATCCAATGGGACCCGTGTCAGATTGAAAGAATAATTAACTCTGACACGTGTCATCCAGTGATGATAACAAGAAAATTATGAAACCATCAAGTTACAGTGATCATTTGAAAATTAAACATTCTAGAATGGACTTGTCACATATTCGAATACCGAATCCCATAGGATTCAACCTTGGGTGTGAAAATATGAAATATCTTTTGCTATACCTAGTACCTACCTTGTATTATATGTATCTTGATGTGATTTGCTTTACGTACGTTGTATTAAATGTTGTAATACGTGGATTAATACTAAAAAGAGAGTTAAATAGAATCAAAAGATCATATATGGGATGCATACAGGTATTGGTCAAAACTCAAAACTGGAAACTTTTTAATAAATGTCAAAACAGGTCGGATTGAATTGACCTATCTAACAACTTTTCGTCCATTTCAGAATAGTTTTACAAAACTCAAAACATATTAAATATTATAAGAAAAACCATGTTATCAAAACAATAGCCTCTTTCTTTGTAATTACGTCATTAAAAGGGTTGTAATAATGCTAATACACTTACATAAACAGTTAAACACACTAGCATAAAGAAAAATTCTTACTTCATTAAAACTAAACAAGATTTCTTCAAAACAAAACCCGAAACCATTCAATACTTCAACAAATCATCTAAAACACCCACAAATTTATCATTTACCCTACAAATCAGGCTCCTTATTTCGTCCTCCTTCATTAATTTCAACAACTTTCTATATATCTCATTATCGCCTAAAAAACCAGTAAAATCAGTAGTATCTACTCATTTTTACCTGTACAAAAAAACCAAACCTACACGTAACATCAACTCTCAAGACTCTTGTAAAGTACCATTCCTTTCCATTCCACCATCCGTAGCAATCACACTTTGAATTCCGCCACGGGTCCCACCAAATTTCTCACGAATATGCCGTGGAATCCCGTTTTCATCCGGAAAGCTAATGTTTGACTTTGCCACGGTCAACACAAGGGTATTACCGTCATTTCCCTCCTTTAAAGATCCCGTCTTGCTGCGGAACTCGACTTCCTCGATTCCTTTCGAGTACCGGGCAGCAATCTCGCCTTCTTCACCGGGATTTGTTACATCTTCTAGAGTCAAACCCGAGAGAGAGATTGGGGTTGACTTTGAAATTCCTGAATTACCCTTTCGGCCCAAGAAATTTGAAACACGGTCGGTGCTGAGGTGGCGCCCGAGTGGCACGGTGTCGTTGTTGGGTTGTCTGATTTGGTACAGTAACCAAAGGCTGAAAGCTGCAAATAATGCGAATTGAAGTATGTGTTTGATCACGAGTCCCCTTGGGCGGTTGCTTCTTGGAGTCATTTGGTGGTTCATTATTGCCGAAATGTCTAAAATACCCTTCAATAATGATTCAAGTAAGAAAACTTATGCATTTTTAAAATCAAGTATAATCAGCAATTAAAATCTTCTTGGAGTCATTTGATTTTAATTCATTGTTGTTGCCGGATTTTGAAACAAGAATTGAAATTGACAAAAAAAAATCATATCCAAATTGATACCCACCATTTTCTACATAACCAAATTTTTTTTCTGAAAAATCGCATATGAAATCATGAACACATAAGACCACTACTTTCACAACATGAACTTTACTTTCTTGATTCATTGTTTCCATTTGATCGGTCCATTTTGGTGTTGTGACAAGAAAATAAACCAAAAAACAAAGATTACCCACAGAACAAAGCAAGAATGATTAAGATTCAAATGAAGAAAAGCTACAACTTATATGCACACACACATATACACACATACACAAGTAAATGAACATAAAGAAACTGGTGCAAGAAACTAAAAGATGGTCACAAAATCCGTATGCGCTTACTTCATCAAGTACTGAAAACTGGGTATTGGATCAAATTTCTCTAAGGTTTCACTTTTTCCGCAATTTCTATATAATTTTCCAAGCAATCAAACCAAAACCCTAGACAGAGTATACGCCGATACAGCAAAACCCCAAAATCAAGACCAAAGAATAACACATACCCAGTAATATCCGAACAAAACCCAAGATAACGATCACAAATCTTGAAAATAAGATGCTAAAAGTATCAAAAAGCTAAAATTGAAAGAAACTTTACCTTTGGAATACGAATCGAATCGAATATGATCACACGGTTGCTTCAGAAACCAGACGTTTTTCCCAAACCCTAATCGAAATCTAATAAAGGATACTTCGTAACGATCATCAAATCTTTTGGGAAACTGGTGTTCGTGATTCTTTCACTTTTTTTTTTCTTTAGTTTGAATTGAGAGTGAACTTTTTTGAAATTGAGACTTAAAAGAAAATGGTGGAGGCGTGTTAGACAAATATGGTTGGGAAGTCAGCGGTTAGGCAGTTGTTTCTGAATTACGAAACCACCCCTAAGAGCACTTTGCATTAGGTGCAAACATTTAAAGGTGTAGAGGGTGAATTTGGAATTGTGCAACAGGATGTGATAGAATGGTGCCGGCCGTGAAGGCTAAAAAGAGGGGCCATGAACGTTGACTTCTAAACCAAGTACGCGAATTTTGACTAAGTATCTATAAAATTTTTAATAATTTTGAATTAATAAAAAGAAAGAATTTTGTTAAATATTATATATTGAAATCATTATAATTATAAATAAATTAGAATGACGACATTATTCGTAATCATATATCGATGGAATCATCCTCTGATGTCACAATCACAAACGACATTTTAAGATTCAGGGTTCTTCAAACGCGGAAGTTTTTACCACCTCGTCCCCTGGTCGTTGTTCATGACCTCTGACAATGTCGTCGTTGTCTACATTGTTGGTCATCAACGATCATCTCTGGGATTTTTTGCTACCCACTCTTACGACACGTTTTAATCAAATCATCGTGACATATCACAAACGACATTCTTTTTGCCAGTGCCTACAATACTATCTTCTTTTGGATTTCTTGTCACCCACAATTAAACAATCACTGAAATTTCTTGCTATGCACACACCACCATCTCTGCATCCACTTGGGCAACTTATTGTTGCATCGTGATTTCTTGCTACCCAAGATCAAATACTCACTACAATCAAATATTTTCAACACATTCTATCTTCTGTAAAGTCAATACATTGATTATCTGATATTAATGCACTTCATTGACCACGTTATTGTTTCATTGTAGTTGAAAATAGTTGGTCCTATTGACAATCTTGTTATTTTTAGTTGCAAATGTTCTTAATTAGGATTTAATGAATGGACTACAAGGTCACTTTTGCAGGATAGTATATTGTTATTTTAGACATGTGCTTGGCCTTTTAAACATATCTTGATTTTTGTTGTTTTACACGTCTTGGATAAGATAGTGCTTATGATGTAAAGGGAAGAATGACTTGAAATGTTAATGGAAAATGCATTCATTTTAGTAAAATCATGTGTTCGTATATTTACGTTAGATTTTATGTTCATATATTTGAGCTTAATTATGTAAAATCACGTGTTCATGTGTAAATACATCAATATAGAAAAACACAATTTCACATTTTAATGGAAAATACAATTTCAGTAGAAAATAAACTGTGTTAAATTAATAAATATTTTTTTAGATTTTCTAGATTTTATAGTCCAAAAATCTAAAATATACATAATAACAACAATTTTTAGGGAAAAAAAAGGTATAAACTTAGATTTGGGTAGATATGATATGTGGGAAGATTATGATATATATATATATATATATATATATATATATATATATATATATATATATATATATATATATATATATATATATATATATATATATATATATATATAGGGAAGATTAATCGAAGTCAATAAAAAGGTTGAGGTCGCGAGGCCAGTTCTGGACCACTCAAATTATAAGGGTGTATTAGTAATTATGTATTTCAATTAAATTATATCAAAATTATAGTTTCCTAAAATCTAGGATTCTGATTCCTAAAATTTAGGATTCTGATTGTTAGTTACCAAAAAACTAATAAATTAATTTTTATTTTTTAATAATATCATATTATATAACGTCAATTTTTTTAGTTATTTATTATTTTTTATTTTATTAATAGATAGTAATTATCATTTTTCGGTCAAAATATATTTTTCATTGTATCATTTGAGTTATACGATTTTAATCATTAATGATTATAAAACACAATGTACTTCTAATCACAAATGACTAGATCTCTAAAAAATAAAAACAGATACGATTGTAAAATATAAAATGAATAGAACACGATATAAAGATAAAAATTTCAAAATATTATTAATCATGAATGAATAAAAACACCCCTAATTATAATCATAGATGACTATACCTCTAACTATAAATTAATAAACATTAACAAAATAAAAGTTACATCTAAATTCCTACATTTCTAGTTATATTTATTAATGAATATAGTTGTAACAAAAATGAATTCACACATCGTTGTGTTTGCTTCAAATTTTGTTGTTGCATCATACACGAAAAAAGATGAGACACCCATGATCATTGTTGTTCTTGGATACACACCTGCAAAATCAAATTCAATGATATCAGAAAATGATTATAACCATATTAAACATAAATGATTAATGGTCATATTAAACCTATCTAAAGTTATAATCATAAATGATTATAACCGATGTTCTAATTATTTATACAATTATATTTATAATCATCAATAATTCTAGTTATAATCATCAATGATTATAGTTATAATCATCAATGATCAATACATAAAAAACTTTTAATAGACAAATACATACAGTTACAGTGTTAATCACCAATGATTAACACTGTAAATTTACTTATTCATGCTTAACACTTAAGAGATGTTTCTAGCCCCCAAATTAACACATGTTTCTAACACATTTAATCATCAATGAATTCACACATTGTTGTTTTTACTTCGAGTTTTCTTGTTGCGCCATTCATGAAAACAAAGGTGGTCGCCCCTAATCATCATTTGACCTATCAAGGTGGAAAACTTGCATCAATTTAAACTAATACAACTCGTTAAAAAGGTAAATGACGCTACGTAATCATTTATGCTTAGAACAAAGACACGAAAAAAATGATTACAACTAAGTATAAAATTAATTTTTCCTAATATTCATTAATGATTACAAGTATAAAGCCTAAGTGGCAAAATTATAATTAGAAATAATCATTTACGGAATTAGAAATAATCATTTATGCAATTTTTTTCCTCATATCCAAAGTTATAATTATAAATAATCATTTACACAATTTTTTCCTAATATCCAAAGTTATAATTAGAAATAATCATTTACGGAATTATAATCATAAACGATTATGACCATATTAAATCTATCCAAAATTATAATCAGAAATGATTATAATCGATATAACAATAATTTACGCAATTATATTTATAATCATCACTAGCGATATATAATCATGCATGATTGGAACCAAATTGCATATAAATTATTCTTGGATTAGGACTGCTTTTAACTTTCTTCTTGCCATACATCCTCTATCTACGACCATCATCACAAATGAAATTAAACTACAATTATAAAAAAAATATCATCATCGGATGAATCACCGATTAATGGTACTCACCTTTTTAAAAGAAATTTTGAAAGGGCAAATCAATTAATATAAATTTACTCACCAATTAATACGTAATCAAATTAAACCAAATTTTCAATTCATTGTGATAATTGAAACTTGCACCTACGTATCAATCCATGTTTCAAGAAGCAAATATAATCTAAAATCAAAACAATATTTTAAAGCAATAAAATTTGGACATTGAAAATTACCAGGAAACACGCATCTTTTTTCTTCTTGGAAAAGATAGGTATATAATCCATTAAAGGTGCAATGGTACCAATAAATGGAAAGCAAGTGTCAACCAAAATGGTGACTCAATCATTTGAGGCGGCAAGAGACGTGTGGTGTTTGTCGAAGAGAGGGCATCGAGAATCAATTGTTGTGTCTTTTTTCCGATGAGCCATAGATGGCAGTCAAGACGGTGGCCACCATGTGGGTCGTGTACCACTTGGTTGACCTGGTGGTGGCGGCATTGCAGCCTTCTATTGCTCCGGCGACAGTGATGATGTGGAGAAGTATGAGAAAAGCACCGACGGTGAAGGATATTTAGGGTTTGATGGGATTTTTTTGGACATTGAAAATTACCAGGAAACACGCATCTTTTTTCTTCTTGGAAAAGATAGGTATATAATCCATTAAAGGTGCAATGGTACCAATAAATGGAAAGCAAGTGTCAACCAAAATGGTGACTCAATCATTTGAGGCGGCAAGAGACGTGTGGTGTTTGTCGAAGAGAGGGCATCGAGAATCAATTGTTGTGTCTTTTTTCCGATGAGCCATAGATGGCAGTCAAGACGGTGGCCACCATGTGGGTCGTGTACCACTTGGTTGACCTGGTGGTGGCGGCATTGCAGCCTTCTATTGCTCCGGCGACAGTGATGATGTGGAGAAGTATGAGAAAAGCACCGACGGTGAAGGATATTTAGGGTTTGATGGGATTTTTTTGGTCTCCTGCGATAAGAAGAGAGACGCAAGAGAGATAAAGGGAGAGAGAGTGTGGGAGAAAATTTAGGAGTTGATAAAATTAGAATAACATTCAATTACTTTAATACCCTTATGTAACATTTAATTTAATTAAATCATTTTAAATGTTTTAATAATTTCAAAATACCTATTTAATAATAGCCCTAGCTCTAAGATAACTGATGGTCTAGATTTGGCCTCAAATTCTCAACCATTTTTTTTTTTGCCTCAATTGATCCTTATTTTATATATATATATATATATATATATATATATATATATATATATATATATATATATATATATATATATATATATATATATATATATATATATATATATATATATATATATATATAGGGTTAGGATCAAATACATTTAACAATTATTGTGTGAATGTAGGACCAAATGTGGAGCGTCCGATCGGAATGATCAACGGTGTTAGATTCAATGGCCTAATTGTAAATTTATAACAAGTAATTAATCAAAATTTACAATTAAACCCCTAAAAATGGTATTTTAGTCTATTAATCAAATTTTAAAAAAGGAATCTCGTATTTATCTCCTAATTTGGTGGCATTTCTTTTCAGAATTCTGATGAACACGTTTTAAACCGAAATACGAGAATAATAGATTTCTTTATTGTAAAAGCCATTCTTCAAGAATATGTAGTACATGTTGTTATTTTTTCCTATTCTCCAAGAATGCTAATAAGAAAAGAATGTACAGTTTACGTATTTTAGTTTGGCATTTTGACACACTTATTCTTGGATAATGTAGTTAATATTGTATCTTTTTTGCATATTCTTCGAGAATGTAGTATATTTTATACATTTTTGTACAAAAAAGTCTACGAAGTTTGCTGTGATTATACGTTCATTCTCAGAGAATGAATTCTCCATTTAGTAATATGTTGACCAATTCTCCAGGAACACATTCTTAGCATTCAATTAAATACATAAAACAATGGCTAATTGACTAATTTAGTGATAACTATTTGTATATTACAAAACATGTTTAAAAAGACACAATTCTACAAGAATACTGTCAAAAATTCCCTTATGAACAATGTGGCAAACTCCTAACACAGAAAACCATTCTTCAAAAATGAAATTTACACGTTCATTCTCCAAGAATGCATATTTACTTATTGTTTTCCACGTTCATTCTCCAAGAATGCATCTTTAATTCTTGTTTTTGATGTTCATTCTCCAAAAATGCATCTTTACTTCAACAAGAGTTTTACACGTTCATTCTCTGAGGAACGTTTCCTCAGAGAAACGTATAGTGATCCTCTTGCTGTATGTTTCTTTTAATATTTCATTCTCAAAGGATACATATATATTCTCAAATAATACATAATCATATATCAATAAAGTGCTTGAAATACTTGTCTCTGTGTTTGACACTTAACACCAAAACAAAAAAACATCATGAAAATGGACAAAAAAATTATTAAGAAAAAGACAAACATAAATCTGCATACTTTTTTATCTGAGTCTTTGAGAAGCGGAGGACAATGAGAAGCCGACAGCGACGGCAAGAAGAAGGAGACCAAAGAATACATATGTATTCTCAAACAATACATAATTATATCTCAATTAAACCAAATAAGACCAAAGAATACATACGTATTCTCAAAGAATACATAATTATATCTCAATAAGGTACTTGAAATAAGTGTTAATCTTCTATCTCGGACAATTGGAAATGTGGAAACAGGTTGAGCAAAAGGAAGTTCTTCAATCCCTTCAACGTACTTCATGATCTCCTTCATGAAACTCGATCAGACCAAATTAGTGCAGACTTCTGTGGGTATCGAGTACTAATAATCACTTTGGCATAATATTCTAATCTACCACTAACCACCCAATAATTGTAAGTATTTCATAATCTATACCTTTCTGACTTTGTCTTCTGTGATCCTACTGTCTGCATCTTTATCAACCCTGCATTTATATTTCTAAATATGAATCCCACCTAACAGAATTTTACGAAGAAAAAAGGATTAAAATAGATAAATAAAAAATCCTCACATGTCAAAGAAAGTCGCCTGTTATGTTTTTTCCTTCGAGTATGTTGCTTTGTTCATCCCTTGAATATTTATTTAAATATACATACACACACACACATATATATATATATATATATATATATATATATATATATATATATATATATATATATATATATATATATATATATATATATACACTGACCGAATTATTAAAGATAAAGATTCAAAACTTGGGCAGAATTATCATGTTATTACCAATGTATCCCCGAACTATTAAATAGTGAAGAATATGCTCTTAATTATAATTATGTATCGACTGTGGAGGTAACCCATTGGTGGTGGCGGTGAGATCGTCAAACCTTTTTAATAATTAACCGGTCGTGCAAAGTGATTTCACGCTGCCGCTACTACTCCCCGGAGCGCCATCGGGAATATTAAATCGGGCGCTTTTCTGGAGGCGGTGGTCTGCGACAGAGGTGAAGGAAGAAAAGTTGGCCGCCGGCACTGTGTTTGTCGCTTCTGACAGGTGATTCACTCCAGCATGTGAGTGGCGGCGGTTGTCGAAGAGTCTGGAAGGGTGTTTGACTAAGCGTACAATAGAAGGGAGTTAGAGAGAGAATGAGACAATTTAGCAATAATTAGTTAAATTACCTAAATAAGGGGATAAATTAAAATACATTTAATTTATTGTTATATTAATTTACCAATATACCCTTTACAAATGATTGGCTGAGAATTAATCTTACATTCACACAATAGATGTAGTTTATTATTGAACATATATATATATATATATATATATATATATATATATATATATATATATATATATATATATATATATATATATATATATATATAACCTAGATTTACAATAGGAGTATGATAGTGAATTAATAAAAATTTATATTTAAAATGATTAAAAGTGCTAAAAGTAAATGTTTGGGCAAATTTTATATTCTGAAAGCTTATGAAAGAAAAACATTTTATTTAGAAGTTATGTTAGACAAATATGATATTTAGAATTAGGTTGAACAAATATAATATTTTGATTTTTATGAAGATAAAATGACTTATTAGGGTAACCAACTAGTTGATTTGTTCACGTTTAGTCACTTTTTTTTTTTTCGTGCTTTATTTGTCATTGAACTATCTATTTTGTTCATGATACATCCTTACGACCTTTAATAGCAGGTTACAGCCTAATTGACATCTATTTTGTTCACATTTGGTCACTTTCCTTTTTTATTCGTGCTTTATTTGCTATTAATATAATTTATTTTTCCATTTTTAATTTATTTTTCTATTTTTATTTGTGCAGATCTGAAATGACTATTTTGCCATTTTTAATTTATTTTTCCATTTTTATTACATTTTAAGGATTTTTTATTAATGACTTTTAATTAAAAATATATAAGAAAACAACCCACCACCGCCTCTCTCTCTCTCTCTCTCTCTATCTCTCTCAATTAATAAAACCTGCAACTAAACACACACACACACACATTGCAACTAAACACACACACACACACACATACGCATTTTGCAACTAAAAACACAGACATCACCACCATCTACAGCAAAGATCTGGACAAAGATGATGAGAGGGAAGAGCACTCCAAACCTATCGAATCAGAATGTTGCAATCAGAAGTTTCCCGATCTGTGCAAAAAAAACATTGAAAACAAAAGTACACATCAAAGTTGTTTTGCCCCGACAATCCACCTCCACCGTTACAAGCCAACGATTCAACCAACTAAGCATGCTACGAAAAACTTCTTGGATTAAATCAGACGAGCCATTAAGCATGCTACAAAAAACTTCTTTGTCTAGATCTTTGTTGCAGATGGTGGTGATGTCTGTGTTTTTAGTTGCAAAGTGCGTATGTATGTGTGTGTGTGTGTTTAGTTGCAATTTGTGTGTGTGTGTTTAGTTGCAGGTTTTATTAATTGAGAGAGACGGAGAGAGAGAGAGAGAGAGAGAGAGAGAGAGGCGGTGGTTGATTATTTTCTTATTTATTTTTAATTAAAAGTCATTAATAAAAAAATCCTTAAAATGTAATAAAAATGGAAAAATAAATTAAAAAGGGCAAAATAGTCATTTCAGATCTGTACAAATAAAAATGGAAAAATAAATTAAATTAATGGCAAATAAAGCACGAATAAAAAAGGAAAGTGACCAAATGTGAACAAAATAGATGTCAATTAGGCTGTAACCTGCTATTACAGGTCGTAAGGATGTATCATGAACAAAATAGATAGTTCAATGGCAAATAAAGCACGAAAAAAAGAAAGTGACTAAACGTGAACAAATCAACTAGTTGGTTACCCTAATAAGTCATTTTCCCTTTTTAGAACATATACAAACTTCTCCTTGTAAAAAGATACGTCTTATTACTCTTTCGATTTATTTCTTATTATTTATATGTTAGCTAATATCATTTTTATTGAACTGAAATTGATAAGTCCAATATAGTTTAGAAATATAAGTACGCACTATCATATTATTAGATATAGGAATTATGGATGAGCATCGGGTGGTTTTTTGGTTTTTCGGGTTAACAAGTTTTGTGGTGATCACGCAATCGCCTTATAACCGAATTGTATCAATTTCAGTTTGTCAGGTTTTTAGTTTATTCGGGTATGGGTTAAACGGTGTAGGGTATGTCACTCGAATAATAGCTTTAAGTCATTCAAATTATAAGAAAGTGAGAAGCTTCATAAACTTTCAGTTTTAGAAATCAGAATCAGGTTATAGGAAACATACATGATACATACACCAAAAATCAGAATCAGATTATAAGAAACAAACATTACCTTTCATTCTAATAAGTTAGTAATGATCAAAATGTATTGTTGAGTGTACTAAAGTACTAATAGTCTAATACACTAGAAATTTTCATCTTATTATAAACACACACATCACAACCAGACATAGAAATTTTCATCTTATTAGAAACACACACATCACATCCAGACATATACACAATGTACTTTGTAATCACTTTGCAGCTTTTGGTCGAGATTAAAGAAGCTTGTGACTTGTGAGTAACTCAGTGACCGCAGTCCAAAACTCTAGACAGAGGAAATGTAATGCAAGATATTGGAGGATCCAATGGAGGGGAGGATGAACCTGAGTAGTGAGTAGTGACCGAATCGTATAGAGCACGAGAAAGGACCACGATTTTTCAAAAAAAAAAAAGAATCTTAACTGATTGGAGAACAGGAGAAGCTCGAGTGCTCGACTATAATTTGTGAGACGCAGCACTAGCAAAAATGAGAGATCAAAGAGGAATAGGTGCGCAATTGTCATGATTCTAGGGGGTCTGTTGGCGTAGGAGAGAGGTTTTTGGCATAAAATGTAATTCGAAAATTCAGTTTTCAAATTGAGTAAGGGTAAACTGTAAATTGTTAAACAGATTATACATTTGAAATTTATGAAGGAATTTAAATATAACTAGCTACCAATGATGATCGTTAGATCCAAAATATCAATCACCATAAAATGTTGTGTATATTTCTTACCTAGACACGCATATAAACGATTATTTTCAAAAACTCAATTATTTTTAGGGTTTTTATCATAAAAAATCTAAACACGTCAAAATGTATAATTCGTTGTTTTCTATAAATAGAGATCCATATCGATATATGAATTTTTTTCAAGAATTTAGTTCGCTTGGATTCACAATGTAAAATTGAACTAAATATAGTTCACTCATTGGGATTCACAAATGTAAATCTAACAAATATTTACAAAAATTATAAATAATTAAGTTAATTTACAATGCTTTCACTATTTTAAAATATCGATCATTATCAAATGTTCACAACTGAATTTAATCACATAAAAATGTAAATATACTTAACTACAAAACTACCATATAGCCAAATTTACATTACAATATTAACAAGTGAATTAAATACAATTTATATTCAAATTATGAATCTCAACTATTTGAAATTTAAAAAGAAAATTTGGTTTTTTCTATATTAATATGAATGTATTTGTAGTAGATAAAAATTTTAAATCTTGAAATTTAAAAAGGGAAATTGGTTTTTATATATTAATATGAATGTATTTATAGTTGATAAAAATTATAAATCTTGATTAATTTTTTTCTAGATAACAAAGCACTAAAAATCCAAATAGACAAAAAACAGTTTTTTTTCCAATTATCTAGTACTTTGTTATATATATATATATATATATATATATATATATATATATATATATATATATATATATATATATATATATATATATATATATATATATATATATATATATATATATATATATATATATATATATATATATATATATATATATATATAACCGATCGGGTGAGGACTCCTATTTTTGTGAGAACTGTGAGGACTAATATTGACCATTAATCTAAAAAAGTGAATGGAGTTTTTTTATTTTTTATTATGGACGTGGTGGCATTTTTGAGATTAACTGGAACTTTGATTTACTTTCCCTATCAAAGGCACACAACAGAAAGAAGGCATATAACATAAACAAGGCACACAACACAATCACAACACACAGCACAGTCATAACACCCAACTTAATTATGGCACCTAGCATAATGATGGCACCCAACACAATCACATTACACAGCACAATCATAACACCCAACTCAGTCACGACATCCAGCACCACTGATCGCACCCAACTCAATGATGTCTTGTTCTGTACCCACTCACCACATTCACACACACCTACTAGAACTTCCCATAGGCTAGTACTACCCACATACATCCTAAACAGCACACACGAGCTACAGTAAAGGGTGTACAACTTCAATACAACTTAGTGATGAACTCACATCGAAACAACAAATGAAGAAATCCACACAACGACTCAGAGTGTCCCACCAAGCTCTACCCGCATACCCTATTGTCCAATAATGTATAATAAGTTACTACAAAGCATACTAGCTAACATTACTATATATATATATATATATATATATATATATATATATATATATATATATATATATATATATATATATATATATATATATATATATATATATATACAATTGTAGTGTTACTTTTGTTATTAAGTTACATTTTAGCTTTTAACTCCTAAGAGAGGGTCTAATGATGACCCTTTTAGCCCATCCTAAACCCAACCAATCTAGGATATTTTTGCACAGTCACTTAGTTCATCTTTTTAGGATTCCAAGAATATAAGGCACTCAGTCTAACCTATTCTATTTTCTACAAATTGAACAAGGTCGGTATCAAACTATCCAAACTCGAACCAGGTTGCAAAGCTTGCCATTTCCAAACTCGTAAGGGTCATATATAAATTCTGGGGAAAATGTGGCTTAAACTACACCCTAAGAAAAGACTAAAGGCCCTAACCTCATGTCATTTACATTCTCCAATAGTTTTGAGTGAATTCAACAAGTGGACTCAGTTCAGTCAATGAGTAGGATGAGACCCCAAAAAGTAAATCCAAGCTCCACATGGGTTAAGAACTAGGTTCTGAAATATGGTATGGATAAACTAGACATCCAAACCGAACTAAGTCCACTAAACTCAACCTTAAATGAGCTTTGTACGATTTTTAATGATTATCCAAAGACATATGACTTAATCTGTCAGGATTCTGGACCAGTCAGTGAAAATAGCCAATTTCACTCGACCTAGGGTTTGAATCATCTCAAACACTTCTGAGAGAGGAAACTAGACACCAAGACCATTTTTGGGACATAAGACGCAATCCTAATGAATACACGATTTTTCTAATCTAACCCAAAATTAGTAGGTATTTCCAACTTCCAAACAGCACACTAGTTCAACCCTAACCCAGTAAGACCTCTAGGGTCTGAATGACTTTAAAGGGACACTCAAAAATTCAGAAACTCTAGAAAAATTTTTAATACCAATGCTTATGCATATAGATTCATTCATACACATACATAAACACACATGCACATACAATAATAGGTGTGTGTATGTGTAATTGGTTAGAAGCATGCAAGCTTCAACCCAGATCTTAAGAACATTAACAAGGACCTCACAATCAGATAGAGAACCCCAAGGACAACATGTATCTTTAGCATCCACACACACATACACAAGCCTACGATGGGGTTATAGTGGTGGTAGTATTCACGGTTGAGAAGAAGAAAAGAGGAGAAAATGATTATCTTTGTTGCAACAACTGAGCTCAATAGTCTTACCTCACTCAATTCCTTGCTATGATCTCCTTCTTCCGATCTCTCTCTCTCTTTATCTCTCTCTCTCTTTCTCTTAATCTCACTCTTTTCCCTCGGTAGCGAACTGAACACGCAAAAAAAGGTAGAGAGAATACGGCTTATACTAGTTCTTAGGGTTAGAAGTGCTTGATCTTATCACCTAACTAAGTTTAAGTCACATAGCCCTAATTCCTCCAAGAGAATTGGCCTACCCTCCTTCACAACCAATCATATAAAGGATGGGATAAGACATTCAACTTTGGTTGCATGACAAGCTTGGTCCCTCAAGATTGGTAGATAAATTCTTTTTAACCCCAAACTCCAATATCCTACATACCAAGTTTCTAAATATGACACAATCTACCCTCAAACTTATATTTATAATTCTATTATGATTATTATTATTAGTCGCTAAAAATAATAATTTCAAATTTACGAACCTACCGAAAAAACGGGACGTTACAATTATGCACATATGAATCAAAATTATCAAGAGAATTCATTTTATTACAAATAAATAGAATGTTGGAATGGAGTTGGAGAGAATGTAGAACGTCGATGTATTCTCTGAAATGGTTGAGAGTGGTTGATATAGATAAGTTTAAACTAGGGTTATTATAGGTAATAAAAGGATATATATATATATATATATATATATATATATATATATATATATATATATATATATATATATATATATATATATATATATATATATATATATATATATATATATATATATATATATATATATATATATATATATATATATATATATATATATATCCGGTCATTCAACCATGATGACTCCTAGGGTAATTTTGCTATAGGATTATTTGTGTTGAACATGCGATTCATAACATCTTGCTTTCCTTTATATGTATATTATACCATTTTACTTTTATTTCGTTTTGATTAGGAAATTTTGTATAATAGAATTCTAGTTTCATGTATTTTTAGAGTAAATTATACGAATGGTCCATATGGCTTGAGGTAATTTACGCGTTTGGTCCCTAACTTTTTTTTAACTCAGGCGATCTCTATTTTATGTTTTTATTACATGCTTGGTCCCTAATAGACATAAAATGATTATAATACCCTTATGTAATTATTTTCTAGTTAAATAAATATCTAAATAATAAATACAGTCAGTCGGTCCTACCATCCCATCCAACCCAACCCCTTCTCGTCACCTTTATCGTCGACCCCTCACCTCCAGCAAACCACCACCTCCTCCTTCGTCTTCTCCGACAAGTTGCCATGCCCAAATCCTAATAAAAAGACATATAAATGATTTATACAAAAATTAGCAATAAGCGTCACCCAGATGCAATCTATCCAAACAAAATCAGCTGGGCAATCTTCATACAAAAAACCCAGCAATGAACATCACCCAATTGAGTCTCCAATGAACATCACCCAAGTGAAATCTATATTGACAACCCCTTCCCCTAACAGACTTCTGATTCTCTATCCTTGAATCCCATCGCAACCTTCATGCACATCGACTTCATCATCTCACTCCAGATCTAGACATCGAAATAGATTCAGAAATCGATCCCCCATCGAAGTAAGAGGATAAAAGGTCGGTGGTGGCCCTTATTCACATTTTAGAGAGAAATCAAAGGATAAGAGGTCAGCGGTGGACCAAATTCACATTTTAGAGAGTAGAGAGGTGAAGGAGATGGTGGTGGTGGCTCCAATTTCAGTAAAGGCGATGATGACAGCGGCTCTGATTTCAGTAAAAGCGATGAAGGTGGCGGTGATCATGACATCAGTAAGGCGATAGGGGTGTTGTCGTATTCAAGTCAAAGCCACAAACAGATGGTTTCCGATAAAGTTCCAGACGACAGAGTGATACCTACATAGGAGGCGGACCTAGGGTTCAAATTCTGGAGTGATAAGCGAAGCCTCCCTCGTGGTTGATGTTGGTGCAGTAATTTTCGATCTCTATTTGGAAGGAGGCAACGATGATCGGAAAACGGGATGATGAGGAAAAAGGGGAAAGAGCAGGGCGTGGGGTGGGGGTAGGGATCTAGGTGGGGTGGGGTGCGTTTATTTAATAAAATATATAAATAAAAAGTCATTATGTTTTTTAATTTATTACCAATAAAAGAAACAATAATTTAATTAGAAAATAATTGCATAAGGATATTATTGTACTTTTATGTTTGTCAGGAACCAAACACGCAATAAAAACATAAAACATGGACCGTCCGAATTAAAAAAAAGAGTTATGGATCAAGCGTGCAAATTACCCAAACCATAGGGACCATTCGTGTAATTTACTCTTTTTTTTTTAAATATTATTTATCCCTACACCATTTTATAGAAAAAACTTAATACAATAAAACAAGTAACATGGTATAACCAAAAGCCAAAAATGTCAAAAACAATCGTATCAAGTTGAGATTAGTCTGTGTG
The DNA here is from genome assembly GCA_023525715.1 of Cichorium intybus. NCBI lineage: Eukaryota > Viridiplantae > Streptophyta > Magnoliopsida > Asterales > Asteraceae > Cichorium > Cichorium intybus. Next base: position 79,832,476 of record CM042015.1, read on the forward strand.
TTTTTTGTTTTAAAGGGGGTGGGGTGTTGGCCTCTTGGGTTTTTAATTGTCAGCGTCTGACATCAACCTCGCTGTTTCTTTTTCTTTCTCTATATATAGATACAGTTTCCCGTTCATCGTGGTACTCGTTAACAGCTCCTAATCTCTCTTCCATGGCCCAATCCCAAATCTCAAACTTAGAAGATTCCTTTGATCTTGACCTATCTTTGACCATGGAATATCCCCACCAAACCCCCATCACCATGGCCACAAGCGCCACCTCCAAAAGCCCCAAACCGTCGTCGCCGGAGGAAGCTCAAAACCACGTTTTCATGATGCCCACCGTCGTGGGTCCATCAGGTGTTTGTATTGTGTGCATGGAAGGTTTTCACTCAACATGTACTAGTAAGCGTGCCCCTTGTGGACATATCTACCATTTTGATTGTATTACAAAATGGCTCTCCCTGCATAACTCTTGCCCTCTCTGCCGGTGTAAAGTTCCCGGCCACCTTGAAAGTTTCTCGGAAGGAAATTTGTAGGAGTTTGATGAAGTAACCTATGCTGTAACAATGTAACTGATGTTAATTAATATCATAAACTTCATTGTTATTTGTGCATCTTATTTTGACAGTTTTTTTGGATTTATTTGCGGAGGTTTGGATCTATCTAAGTGCTTACAAGTTACGACAACGACTCAACGAGTTGCGTAGGATTACGTAGGCTCCTTAATATTTATATGTATTTTCTTTTGAATATTATAAGTGTTTATAAAGGTGTTAAATATAATTAAAGAAATATAATAATAATAATAATAATAGGGTTAATAACATAAAAACCACCGTAATTTGAGCAAAATTCTGGTTTAACCACTATATTTATTTTTGTTCCATAAAAACCATTCATACTTTCAAAAAAAATTCATATTGACCACTGTTCATTTTATTTTATAACTTTTAACGATTTTTTTCATCGAAATGTTATTTGAAAAGTTTCATATCGACATTTTAAGCAAATATTGGAACTTCATTGCAGTGAAAATGATACATAATGTTGTCTACATATAATTTTAGTTTTCGTAATTACAACTCTTCGGCCACGTTGTGAATGCATAGAGTGTCCAATTGAATCCATTAAATTTTGAATGCGACGGGGGTAAGAAGTGTTCCGATTTGTTAACATACAATCATGACTTTAATTTGTTATAGTCGTCTCAATGTATCTTTTTGAAAATATGAGTGGTTTTTACGAATTTTTTTGAAAGTATGAGTGGTTTTTTTAGAACAAAAAAAAATATAGTGCTTAAACCGGATTTTGACCAAACTCTAGTGGTTTTTATGTTATTAGCCCATAATAATAATAATAATAATAATAATAATAATAATAATAATAATAATAATAATAATAATAACAACAACAACAACAACGTATTTAAATACAATGATTTTGGTGGAGGTAAGCAACTACACACATTTTACATGACTTGCAACCCGTTTCTTTATCTATATTTTTATTATTTCATTATGATTACTAAAACATGAACAAAATACACAAATTTGGTGGAGGTAAGCAATAATAATAATAATAATAATAATAATAATAATAATAATAATAATAATAATAATAATAATAACAACGTATTTAAATACAATGATTTTGGTGGAGGTAAGCAACTACACACATTTTACATGACTTGCAACCCGTTTCTTTATCTATATTTTTATTATTTCATTATGATTACTAAAACATGAACAAAATACACAAATTTTCATATAAACTTGATCATAAATTAATATCACCACCACTAAATGTTAGCTTAGAAATATTTTTCTTAAAATTACAAAAGAAACTAAAACTACCTTAGATTATATGCAATTTGCCTGTGTAACATCGAATGAACAAATTCATGTAACCAGTGAAAGTATTTTGTTGTATATTTTGCATATATATGTTTTATGTAATATGAAAGTAAAGGTAGTGGTAGAGTAAAAATTTACTGTTGGGGTTAAAATGCTTGTTTAAGCAAACAATATTCCACACCGTTAAGAATAATGTTTCACTATTTTCTTAGTTTATGTTTCATAGAGGTTTTTATTAATATACAACTACATTTCACTCTAGAAACAAATATGCAACAGCCAACATGTATTTGTAACATGTTTACCTATATAAACCTTGTTGTATAACTTCTGCCAGGTGTAATTTGTGTCAAAATGTACTTTGCTGAATAAACTAATAAAAGTATCAAATGGCGTTCCACAAATGCATTTGTTTTATTTATTATTGATCTAAGTGACTAAACCATTTATTTGTTTCTCATTAATTATTTAGAATAATATATAATCAAATTCAACTTGTCTATAGTTATAATATCTATAAAGTGAAAAAGATAATGTTCAAACTTGAATTATGCAATATCATTAAATAATGTTTACATTTTCACCTTAATTATACAATATATTTAAATAATGTTTACATTTTTACAGATAAACCACGTATGCATGCAGTATCTAACAAGTTTCTAGACAAAGTTATGATTGTAATTTATATTATGACTTTACAATTAACAAAATGATATTTATTGGTATAGAAGAAGTATTATTGAAAAATGAAAACCAAGAAAGTGTCATTAAATGCTTATTTGGTAATCAGCAACGCAAAAAAATTATCGCTAAAAGCATTGTTACAAAAACTCTTCAATGACATCTTTTGGTTATGTCGCTGCCGCCTTTTGGGGGGTTTGTGGCGTTTTTTGGTTATATTCATATAACATTTTTGAGTTTTAGTAGCACTTGTTTCATGTCACTATGTACTTGTTAAAATAAAAGTCATTCTCCTACTTTTAACGACGTATATTTTTACCACCAACAAATCATATTCGGAAATTGAGTCTAGTTATTTTTTATTTCATTTGAGTATAAACTAATAAAAAGACAATTAAGATAATAAAAAGAAAACACAATATCATTACTTAAAATAAAAGTTAAATTGTGTAACAACAATATTCTCAATATTTAAAACACAAATGTCTTCTTAAATATTTAATAAGTCCAAATATTGTACTAGTTGCGTTTGAAACATAAAACTATCAAACTAAGTACTTGTTAGGGAATAAACACAAGATATGATTCCAGCTGAACTTTGCATAATCGCTCTTCTTTTCTAGGTGTTTGTCATTGGATGTCGGCTGTGGGAATGTAGGAAGAAAGATCGACGGGAAGGGGTGGCCAAAGACTAGGGGTTTGAGAAGGGAGGAGAGATCGAGAGATCAGAGAGAGGATTAGGAATGTAGATATTTTGGCTATGATGCCAAGATAAGGGCTATTTTCCCATGAATAAACATTTCTCATTAAACACAATATATAGGAAAATACATGGCTATATGGCAACATTTGGTACATGTGACTAGACTAGATATAACATAACAAAACCGCTTGATGTAGCGTTTCACATTGATGAGATAGGAGCAAGTTCGGACAAACCAAGCCAATTGATATTAGATTTCAAAATTTTAATTTCATCCAAATGAATGGAACAAGATTGGGAAAACATTTTAAATGTTGAATAGCCTCCATACACTCCTCCTCACGTTCTCGTCTCATCACTGCCCTTCATATATGGGCGCACCTCTATCCCCTATGCACCCAAACCTCACCAAATCCCATACGTAAGAATTTTCAGAAAAAGAGTCGGCAAACACTTTTAGATGGTGAAAATCATGGTGGTAGGTCTAAGGTCCTCGTGAGTAGTCTTATGTATTAATAATTTGTTAATAAAATTATAAAATATTCTATGACATGCTTATTTATAATTATTATATAATTGAAATATATTAAAAATAATCTATGAAATTTTAACAATCGTTGGGTTCATTTTGATAATTTAAACGTCAAGTTCCGTTAATTCTGTCTATTTCCGGTATGTTCTATCCCGGCTATATACCAAATGATAGATAACGGAACGGTTATAGCAAACATGAGATGCGGGTTATAATTTATAAACCATACATATATAATACACTATCAAAAACTATTATTACAAATTAATAACATTTTCATTCGTACGGTTTTTCATAAAAAATGTTATCTAATGATTAAATATTGTTATTAGAATATATTAACATATTTTTAAAATCTTATATTTAATACACAAAAAGCCAGAAGCCATGCGGCATGATCCACCAACCATAATCTAGACATGTAGCATGAAGATGGATTGCATATTGCTTTTTAATCACGAAATAATGGAATAGATAAATAACGTTTTTTGTTTTACTTTAGTCTGATACATTCTTCTATTACTTAAAAAGCGTAATTTTTTGTAACGTGACATGTGTTTTTTTTGGTTTGTCACGCGGGTCGTTGGATACGGGTCTTTTTTCTTCTTTTGTTCTTACATTCAGTCTACCGCTTCACCGTCTTCACTTCCTGCTCTTCTGGTTGCACCCTCTTCTCCACCGATTGCCGCTTCGATTTCTCGATTACACTGCCACTGAGTCGAATTTGCGTCTTCTTCATCGAGCGCCGCTTCCATTTCACCGATTCGACCTCATCCACGCATATTTTTTACTCTATCATCGTATCTTCAGATGCAAAAGACCCTCGAACAAGCATCATATTTTCTTACGGGGTGTCGATCGGAGACTATATTATTCTCGATCGATGTTGCCGGCCACCTTCTCCGTCAAAACCCTCACCACCGTCCCCTTCTCATCCTTTTCGACGCCATTTACAGGTTCTCTATCTCTCTTTTTATATATCTTTCTCCCTCTTTATCTCTATTTTGACGATGCGTGCTCTGTTCGATAACATCTAAGAGGAGAAGAACGTGACTTCTCGATTGGCGACAGGTGGCTACCGGCTTTGGTCGCCTCCTCCTCCGGCTTCATCACCACCGCGTCTCCTACTCTTGATGATGTCGTCAGGGGTTATCGGCACGGAAACGATTTCTCAGAAATTAATTTCAGTTTTCGTAAAAGGGTTAGTCAAATCACTAAGCTATATTCCTCTTTAATTTTGGTTTCTCCAGCTTCTTTTTAACTTTTGATCGTATTTTGATGGATGTACGAAACTCAGACGAGGGAATCGTTGGAAGGAAAGACGTGTGAAGGAAGGTGATCATGTCACCATTGGATACTGCAGGTTTGTTTTCATGGGTTAATTTTACTTCTGTGTGATGGCTTTCATCTTTCGCCTTTTTCTGGTCACTTTTATTGGAAAGTTTGCTTATTGAACTATACACACCTCCCACAACAACTCACCTCTCATGTCTTCTTTAGGGAACGTCAGTCACCTCTCCCATCCTTGTGTCTACGGTAAGTAGAAACAAGAACATTCTGCATCATAATATTCTTTGATTTCTGGGTTTTGTTTGTGCGCCTGGAAACTGTTCGATGATATGCCTCCATGACCTATAAATGTGAAACTTTCTTAAAACAGGGCACTTTGTTTCTTCAGACACAGATAGGAAGTCCTTGATTATGAAATGGCTGACTAAGCTTCTTAAAGGTGGACCAAGTGTTGGGTCAGGTGGTGGTGGAAGTCCTCAGTTCATTGGAGATGAAAGTTTAATATTACGTGCTCCTGTTAGATCTTTGGTAAATACTATTTTCCCCTTTTTTCATTATTTTATATACCATATTTATATATATTTATTATAATTATCAATGCAAGAAATTCATGTAGGACAACCGTACAAGGAGTGAGAAAGAAAAGGAAGAATTAGATCGACCAATTGCACTTTCTTTGGCTCAAGGTTTAAACAAAGCAAATGGTAAACTTTTTGCTAAATTTGAACACAATTTTCAATCTTTATAAAGATCACATATAAACATCTTCTATTTGAATTACACTTTAGGCTACGGGTGGCAACCAGGAAATGGTAATGATCCTGCAAAAAACAAATCGAGATGACTTTTAACCATCATACCCTCCATATGTACCCACGGGATATACGTACATATAATATCTTTCTGTTACTTAAAATAAAACAATATAATCTTCATTTAATCTTTTTATGCATATTGAAATTTTAGAGTAAACGGTGGTTGTAACCATGAGATTGGTTACAGTAATTACTTGGGTTGCATATAATATCTTTCTGTACCCACGGAATATAGGTACATATAATATCTTTCTGTTACTTAAAATAAAACAATATAATATTGATTTAATCTTTTTATGCATATTTAAATATTTAAATTTCTGCAACTGGTGTTAAAGTTGTATCATTCTCAATAGTAATTACACAGGTAACTTTTACATCTTTTATTGAATCATATCTTGGTTTTTGAATTTAATTACAGATTCATTTTTTATATGAATTGGCTCTTTTTTAGAGAAGTAGCAACCATTGCCCTTTTTATCCACCAAAGCCAGATGATGTTGCTACAATAAAGTGGAATCTTTTATTATTTTTCTGTTTTTTCACATGATAAAGGGGGCTGTACTTTCCCATGGGAACATGATAGGAAATGTTGCTGGTGGAAGTCTTGAGATTAAGTTCTATCCGTCAGATGTGTGAGTATTACTTAAAATGTTAATTATTTCACCATTAATTTGTTCTAATGAATGGTTATATTTCAGTTATATTTCGTATCTTCCATTGGCACACATATATGAAAGGTCAAACCAGAAATCAGGTAGTTTTGGCCAACTCTGCTTTGTATAAATATAAAGTATATTCCAATTGTTTCATTTAATTTAAAATTATAACACGTTGTTTCTTGCAGGCGTTTGTGAATATTGTTCTTGCATTGTGTCATGCTGGGGATTCGGTTGTTATGTTTACACATGATTTCACATGCCATTTTCTATTGTTAAAGATTCAATTTTGACAAAAAAAAAAATTAAAGATGCATATAATGCCAAAGAATCAACTTCCATATAATTGGCGGAGACATAGAAGAAAGAAACTGCAAGATTTCTACTATGAAGGTACAAATTAAAGACTCTTCTTTCTAAACTTTGTACATATTCGTCTATTTTAGCATTTTTGTAGTTTCCAAGTTTTTGTTAAAAAGCATGCTTTTGAATTTTCTTATTATATGAATTCTAATGCCTAATATGTTTTTTCAGATACTGAAAACCGATTTCTTTCATGTTGATCCTCATCCTGAAATCTTGCTATTGATTCGGATGAATCATTAATCTATTATGATTTTGGAACGATGGGGGAGATTAAATCCTTTACAAGAGAAAGATTGATGGATCTTTTTTATGCAGTTTATGAAAAAGATGCAAAAAAGGTTTATATTTTTGTGTTATTTTAGGTACTTGAATTACAATGTGTATTTGGATTATAGCTTAAGATTATGATGTGTTATTATTGTAGATTATGAACAGTTTGATAAGCCTTGAAGAGCTTCAAACTACTGGAGACATTTCATGGGTATGTAAAATAGCATCTTATCATTTAAAATTCGAGTAAATTAAAAAAATGGTTCCTGTGCTTTATGATTTTTGCCGTGTTTAGTCCATAAATGAAACTTTTCTTCAAAATTTGGTCCTTATATCAAGGTTTTTGTATCGATTTTGGTTCTTGGAACCTTGAAATAAGAACTAAAATCGATATGAAACCTTGAAATAGGGACGAAAATCAGAAAGTTTCACGGACTAAAGTCGACATGAAAACTTGAAATAAGGACTAAAACTGAAAAAGTTTTTAAGATGGACTAAGCACTGTAAAAACCAGAAAGTACAAGGACCATTTTTGTAATTTCTCATTGAAATTTCAAGGGTAACATACACTTTTGGTTCCGGAGTACAGCTGATTTTCATGTTGTCCCAAAAAGTTTTCTCATGCAACTTTGGTCTTTATTGGAGGTTTTTGTAACATTTTTGGTCTCTCTTCCAAGTAAAATGTCTATTTTGGGACCAAAATTGCAAAAATTAGCTATCCTCACGGACCAAAAGTAGTCACTTATTTGGGAAAAGGGCCAAAAACATTACAAGAACCTTAAATAAGCACAAAATTGGAAAAAAAAGTATTTGGGACCAAAATTGCAAAACGCGACTATACTCAGGGACCAAAAATGTAACCTACTAAAAAATTCAATGTCTTATGTTCTAAAACCCGATTGTATATTTCAATCACAGGTGAGAAGATTTGTGCAGTTCTTTTTGGATAATTTTCTAAATCAGTCACCAGACCAACAAACAACTTTGGCTGCAATAGGCGAGGTATGCTGTTTATGTTCAAAATATATATGAACAATATGTTATTTAAGCTTACCACATGGGCTAAAACGTAATTTTACAAGTTTGATCCATAAAGATTACACAGAAATAGTGGTTATAACTTCAATGTAACAATATTTTTTTTCTTTTTTGATAATCTCATGATTTTTCTGCAGAATTTATTTTCTATAGCCACAGATCAACCTTTCCGGTTTCCATCCAACTTCACATTTGTAATCAGGGCATTTTCCACTCTTGAAGGTCACCTTTTCTCTCTCTTTCTCTCTCTCTCTCTCTCTCTTTCTCACACACACACATACATATAAAATAGCCAATCTCACTGTTTGTACTCTTGTCTGCTGACATCAATACTAAAACTTAACCTTAATGCCTGCCTTTTATTGACTTTATCAGAATTGGAATCTATGTGTTTTTAATAGAGGTATTTTTTTACATTTTAGTGATTCTTATATTTTTATTCTACTTTGTATATGTCTCAGAAAATTATTACATGCATCTGATGGTGGCATTTTTGCTCTGGATTGGCTAAAGAGTTCTGACGGTAGCTTTAAATTGATTATCAAATTTATAATTTATAATTCATTATCAAATGTGTAATTTATAATTTTCACTGCTATAATGAGAAAAGCAATAGAAAGTATAAGGCAAGAGTTGGGTAGAATTTTAAATTACAATGCCTTAATAAGAATAAAACTTGAAAGAATAATGCTGTTATAGAAATACATGAAAGTTGGATGTTATAATACACAAATATACGAAAGTACATTGCTATTTATTATGGTTTGAATTTTGTATTACTTTGCAGTTTTGGGAGACTCACATCATACAACAAATTCAAGAAAGAGACTAGAAAACAACGCAACGCAAGAAACAAAGAAATGACGAAATGTCTTCAGTTTAAAACCCTAATTAGTAGGACCCATGAGCAATAAAAAAAAACCCGTGCATAGCACGGACACCCGCTAGTTTAAGAAGAAAATACGTTTGCACAATATAAAGAACGACGGCTCGACCAAAATGCCAAGTTTTTGTTTTCTTTTTTTCTTTTTAATTTAAGCCGGTTATTAATTAAAAGTTTTCGAACTCCTGGAGGCTGGGCCTAAATTTTGGAGGCTCGTCAAGCTATCAAATTGAGTTAGGCCTTAGGGCTTAGACTAGGGTAGAGTTACATATTAATCGGTTAAAATCGAATGAAACTTATAAAGCCTATTTGATTTTTAATTGTTTTTTTATATCGGTTTCGGTTAAAAGTTTTCAGACTACTGGACGTTGGGCCTAAAGCTATCAAATTAAGTTAAGCCTTAGAGTTGGATAGAGAGGTGCATATTCATCGGTTAAAATCGAAAATAAAATTTGTAAAATGGATTTGATTTTTAATTATTATTTTTTATATTGGTTTCGATTAAATTAACCACTTTAGATTGGGGTTTTGGGTTTCAAAGATATAACTATTAACCGGTTTAAGATGAAATAACTGGTTTTCTAAAAAATCGGTTTCGGTTAGTGTATGATTGGGGTTTTGAATTAACCGGCGGTTTCGGTTATGGAATAATCGGGTTTCTTAAAAAAAAAGTAGTTTCGGTTATACAAAAAAAAACTTATTTTTGTACGAAAATTTTATTTTAACAAAATAAATACTTGTGTTATATTTGATTTTAAAATACAAAATAAGAAACAACATGATTTGAACTTCGAATTACATAAAAACGTAAACGTCGAAACTGAAAATACCAACAATATTAGTCTTGAAATTGGTCGTTGATCGAGGTCATTGACTGAGTCAAAACTAATTTTAATACCACTAATAGTTAGGGTAAGTAAAGGTCGAATCCATAGAGAGTTTGTGGTCAAATTCTTGTGTTACAGTGGTCAAATAAGAAAAATAATAGTAGTGCAATTGCAAGAAATGAAATGAAACTGGATTATTAAATAAACAAACTAAGTACTTCCGGTTCATTATTAGGTAATTGAGATTCATGTATTTTTCTTCCCTTAAGTTTTACTTTAATTATGAAACATAACTAAGGCTGATTATTTTTGTAATTAATAACTTTCGGCTAGGGATGAGCAAAAAAATCGAGAACTGAAACCAAACCCGGATCAGGACCGAATGGGTAATTTGGTTCGGTCATTGGGTATCGGGTTTTCCCTTATTCGGGTATTGGGTATGGTCCAATCAGGTATCAGGTTTAATGGGTCTTGGAACCGAACCGAGTAGTTGAAGTTCACCAACTTGTCTTCTATTTCATTACCCAAATATTTGAACATTTTTGCTACTTAAAGAAACAAATCACTTGCATCATGTACTGCACGAACTATGATTATTTTTCTTCCCTTAAGTTTTACTTTAATTATGAAACATAACTAATGCAGATTATTTTTGTAATTAATAACTTTCGGCTAGGGATGAGCAAAAAAATCGAGAACTGAAACCAAACCCGGATCAGGACCGAATGGGTAATTTGGTTCGGTCATTGGGTATCGGGTTTTCCCTTATTCGGGTATTGGGTATGGTCCAATCAGATATCAGGTTTAATGGGTCTTGGAACCGAACCGAGTAGTTGAAGTTCACCAACTTGTCTTCTATTTCATTACCCAAATATTTGAACATTTTTGCTACTTAAAGAAACAAATCACTTGCATCATGTACTGCACGAACTATGATTATTTTTCTTCCCTTAAGTTTTACTTTAATTATGAAACATAACTAAGGCTGATTATTTTTGTAATTAATAACTTTCGGCTAGGGATGAGCAAAAAAATCGAGAACTGAAACCAAACCCGTATCAGGACCGAATGGGTAATTTGGTTCGGTCATTGGGTATCGGGTTTTCCTTATTCGGGTATTGGGTATGGTCCAATCAGGTATCAGGTTTAATGGGTCTTGGAACCGAACCGAGTAGTTGAAGTTCACCAACTTGTCTTCTATTTCATTACCCAAATATTTGAACATTTTTGCTACTTAAAGAAACAAATCACTTGCATCATGTACTGCACGAACTATGATTATTTTTCTTCCCTTAAGTTTTACTTTAATTATGAAACATAACTAAGGCTGATTATTTTTGTAATTAATAACTTTCGGCTAGGGATGAGCAAAAAAATCGAGAACTGAAACCAAACCCGGATCAGGACCGAATGGGTAATTTGGTTCGGTCATTGGGTATCGGGTTTTCCCTTATTCGGGTATTGGGTATGGTCCAATCAGATATCAGGTTTAATGGGTCTTGGAACCGAACCGAGTAGTTGAAGTTCACCAACTTGTCTTCTATTTCATTACCCAAATATTTGAACATTTTTGCTACTTAAAGAAACAAATCACTTGCATCATGTACTGCACGAACTATGATTATTTTTCTTCCCTTAAGTTTTACTTTAATTATGAAACATAACTAAGGCTGATTATTTTTGTAATTAATAACTTTCGGCTAGGGATGAGCAAAAAAATCGAGAACTGAAACCAAACACGGATCAGGACTGAATGGGTAATTTGGTTCGGTCATTGGGTATCGGGTTTTCCCTTATTCGGGTATTGGGTATGGTCCAATCAGGTATCAGGTTTAATGGGTCTTGGAACCGAACCGAGTAGTTGAAGTTCACCAACTTGTCTTCTATTTCATTACCCAAATATTTGAACATTTTTGCTACTTAAAGAAACAAATCACTTGCATCATGTACTGCACGAACTACACATCACTTGCATCTTCTATTTTTGCTCGTAAAATCAGGAATAAGACATTGAATACAAGATAATGTAATATATAATCAAACCACTAATGCTTTAGAGTTTCAACGTTAGAAATGTGGAATCTTTCCTTCTAGTTTCCTACAAAACAAGGGCAACAATGCTATAAACACGGAACCCACATTGACACATACACACGCTCTAGAGACAATCTGCAACATCAAATGCACTCAATATGAACATGTGGCATTGTTAAATAATTTACCAATTAAATTATATACAAAATAAATTACTCACTTTAGTTCTTAATTTGTCCAGCCTCTAAAATATGTTTTTTTATGTCTGTGAACCAAGGCTCGCTAGAAATAATAATAATAACAGTAAATTCATTAATGGCATAATATGTAACCTTTAACATGGATTCTGCAAATTTGGAAATCTTTGCTTTTGTAACTTTATTGATCTTTAATGGCGTGTTCCCTTTGCTCATCAACCCAAAAATAATGAACTAGATTATGTCTTGATTATGTTGTTTAGCCTTTAGTTTTTGGTTTTATAATTTTTCGTTTCGTACCTAACCAAAACCGAACCGACCTGGTACCCAAACCAAAAATCGATTTCACAATCGGTTCGGTGTTCGGTTCCTCTACTTGGTCTTATTCAGTCAACGGTTCTTTCGGGTTTGGTTCTGGTCGGTCCGGTTCTGTACCCATGCCCATCCCTACTTTAAGTTATGGCACTCACATTAACAACTATATATTTTCTTGGTCCTATTGGAAATTAATTATTGTTGTTTAGTGCCAACAACCACCAAAAAACATGTCATTGAGCGATACTGTCAATGGCATGTGGCATCAGGTTTATTCTGGAACACTCTTACCAATTAGCACTACTAATAACCACTTTTATTTCCAAATAATTCCAATAAGGAAAAACTTCACATTGAGGTGTTTTTTTTGTAAACCTAACAAAAAAAAAACTATAAAAATATAAAAGGTGAAAAAATACAACAAAATACTGTGTTTGACAACTTTCTCTAAAAAAAGTATACTGTCTTTAGCCGAAGAAAACAAAAAATACAAAAAAAAAAAAAAAAAATTCTTATTATCGGTTTACACCACCATTCCTCTACAATCAATAGACCTTTCTGGTTCCGAATCCAAAAAATGGCATCTGGTTTTCAGATTTTCGTTATCAGGTTTCATCCTAATACAATGCATCCAAAACCTATCCAAAGACAATCAACATCCGACGTTGTGTAGACCATCGCAACACCTCCATCAGATTTTCGTTACGCTCTCGAATCTGGATATGTTTTTGTTTATTGGTTACAATTTTTGATTTGCAAATGTTTTTGTTTTTCGTAATCAGTTATGGTTTTTGATAGATATTCGAAATTTTAAGCTCTAACAGTCGTTTCAATCTCTTGAATCGGATTTAAGTGGTAGCCTTCTATATCGAAAAGCAAAACCGATAACCAAAAGCAGATCTGGAAATGTTTTTGTTTTTCAGATATCTGGATTGTTTTTAAGAAATAATTTCCAAGATTTTTTGTTTGTATATTGAAATAAATAACGATGTTTCTCAAATTTTAAGGGAAAAAAAATACCAATTTGTATCCCTTCTTCGATTGTTTAGGGATAAATGTTCAAATATACTAGCTTTCTTTATTTTTTGTAAGCTTTACCAAACAAATTAAAAAGTTCTATTTATATGCACAGATTTAAAATTTTTTAATATTCAATTTTATTTATCCTATTTAGATTGTCAATAAAGGAAAGAACACACAATATTAAAGGTTTTGATAAAGCTACAAAGCTTTGTTTATTCGATGACTTTGTTTTTTTCTTCTATGTGTCTTATAGCTTGGTAATTGTGATATGTAGGCATGAGGATGAGCTACCAATCGTATGCTCTTGGAAAAATAGCTTCCGGTATGATTTATATACTCAGATTTATCTTTCTGATGTTATATGTTGTAAAGAAAGTGTATGCAAATATAAAAAGGTGGAAGAATTTATCAACTTGAAACATGCCATAAGGACATTGGTATCCAAATGTGCTACATTTGCTTCTTATAAACTTGTAGTAGTATTTTTGTTTTAATTTACATTTTTCAAATCTCCAGATTCTGAAAAGATTAGTAGTATTTTTCTTTTCAAACCCACAAAATATAATTGGTAGATTCTTAAATTATGTGTGTTTTGATGGTGGCTTGCAACTCCTTGCATTATTTTCTTCACAGAATCTGCTTGAATTTCTACCAAAAAAACAACTTTTACTAAACAAAATATTATCGTCCATATTCAAATAATAAAAGATAAGTTTTATAAATCAAAACAAATGCTTGAATTCCATGTAAAAAACAGCTTTTAACTAAACAAAATATTAGGGTGAATTTCGTATATACCATTGTTAAACATAAAAATATCATATTCGTCCATTATCGTAAATACCCGTCTTAAGTTTTAAAATATCATATTTACCCCAAATTTTAATTTTAAACATTTTTTAAGATTTTATAATCAATTTTTATATTTCATTATTGTAACGACCCGGCCCTCCAAAGCCTGAGGTTTTACAAGATAATATCACGAGGGATCGTCCCATAATCCAAGCCGAGCGTTACCTAAACCTGCAAAACCACATATAATAAAAGGGTAAGCTATAAAGCTTAGTGAGTAATCGAATCACAGTATGGCCTAAATAGCCACACTCGTTTCACAGATTCATCTTACAACACCGGACCGTCATACAATCACTTTTTCTTACTCGTCCATCATACTGTGAAACTACCGTATTACCCGACGGAACTCATGCCTCGTATACTCTTACTACACTCTCTTCTACTATCTGGTAACATATAATGTTACTCTCTTACTATTTTCTTCTACTGTTTGGTAACTTATGACGTTACCGTACCGTCTGCACTTTCTTCTATTACTTGGTAACTTATAATGTTACCATACTGTCTAACGTTACTCATTTTTTAGTATCTCATATCGTGATGTTACCTACTTCTATCATACGGTAACTCATTCACTATTACCTGTCATTACTCGCTTACTCACTTACGGTATTACATACCGTGTCAACTCGTTCGTTCTTACTGTCTAAAATATTTACCGGTTCTGCACCGGGTTTCTCTCGGCACTATCGTTTCTTTTTACCAAATTCATAATTTGGTACATAACTACATATGCTTGCTTTGTGGGATACCCATATCCCCTACATCTTACCAGACCAATACTGGTGCAACCTATGAAGTTGACACACAGTATCTACACAATATCCTTATTCTATGTCATATGTCATCCTTTGGCAAGGACCCTATACTACTGGTTAATCACACTGTCTAGTATCACCCCGTGACACTCTACTACTCGTAAGACAGACCCGTCAAACGGGACCATAACATACCTTCTTTCCACATAACTACTAATCATAAATGTACTACTTTGCATTTCATTACTTTCTACTATAGTTTAACACGCATAAACTACTAGGGAGATACGGTAGCGATTACTCACCTGAATTTGGTGCTTTCCCGGAGTCCTGGCACGTTCCTCGTTCTAGACTCCCGATAGCTCCCGAGCACCTCAACGCTAGCTACCACTGACTTCTTACTTCTCACTATCATCCCTCAACGTATTTTTCTCACTAGAACTCTCTTCTATAACGTATAGCTGTTTTGTGGGTGTTCTGGGTCGAAATGAGGGCTCTAACCTCGCATTTATAGGCCTCTGGTCGTCCGTCGCGACGCGATCTAGCCCTAGGTCGCGACCCGATCTCTGACGTAAGCGCTTACTTCATCGCGCACTCAACCGACACTGCCGACAGAGATCGCGTCGCGATCCCATACTCCGTCGCATCGCGATCTCTGGAATTTTTATCACTTAAACTAGACTCAATTTGCAAACTTTGTGCACTGGTTTGAGGTCAATCCGATTTTTATAGAATTAATTATGATTTTTCTAAGATCAGCATACAATGCTGATTTTTATTGAGATTGTAACTAATGTTTTGATCTGAAACATTATCCGGGACACGGGTGTTACAATTATCATTTTAATTTAAGATAAAACAATAAATGACTTTATTACCCCTAGACCTGGCAAACGTGTCGTGTCGATTTCGTGTCGTGTCAAAACATTAAATTGGTTGAAAGTGTTCGACCCTAACCCAACTCGTTTAATTATCGTGTCGTGTCGTGTCAACCCGTTTATTTTCGTGTCGAGTTTCAGGTTGGGGGTTTAGACATTGTAAATATCTCATGTCACTTTTCGAGTTGAAACACTAAGTAGGTTGAAAGAGTAGGAGTTTAGGAGGCGAAAACGAAAACATTAAAAACTAGGAGTAGAAGTTGAGGAGAAAATTAACTCTAAGTTTAGAGAGCAACGTTAAATGATTAGGACTCGGGGAGACGAAAGACGAGGTTGCAAGGAGGAGGGAGAGGTCGAGTGAGACTGCAGAGTATAGGTAAGAAAGGAAAAAAGTGAAAATCTATATATCTTATAATAGAGGCATATTTCAAAGCACCACATGCATTTGAAACTCCTATGTCCTTTCATATTTCCAATGACTTTTCAAATATCTTTTTATAATGCTTACTAATTTAATAGTTTTTCTTTGTCCCACATTGCTCAACACATATATATCTCATTTCCTCATTTGCTTATATAATATCATTCATTTGCATCCATGATCCATCAATCTTGATCTTAGTATGACTTATCACTTTCAACTATTATTTGTTAGTGGTGATTTTATCAAAATTTGTCAAAGTTTTAAATGATTCTACTATTTGGTTTTGGATTTCAAAACTATTAGATCTCAAATATAAAGACGGATATTACTAAAAACTTTTAAAAATTTATTGCATTACACGTTTAGAGTATGTTGTAGTAAATATGTGACAAATGTGCTTACTTTTTTAGATTCACAGCGATGTATATACATAAAAAATTTTCAGTAGCGAACGTTTCAGCATTTATCAAACAACTTAAATTGAACCATTATATGTGCGTGTCTATTATAAAAAAAAAGTAATGAAAACAATGTTTCAAGATAAACTATTTACCTTTTACCACATTAATTTGATGTTTTTATAATTGTGTCACATTGCTTCATACATCGGTTCTCTTATCATTATATCTTGATCATAACATGGTTTTCAAAGTATATTGTTGATTACGGGTCAATTTATCATAAAAACCTATTTTCGGCTCAAAGTTTCAAAGAACTCTACTATTTTGTTTTAGCTTTCAAATGTATTGAAACTAAAAATATGAATATTAAAATGAGTTAAAAACTATTAAAACACGATTGGGTTGTAAGTTCATCGTATGTCGTGTATCATATTTCAATTTGATGATGACAATGTTGCAAGCAACTTTTGATTTAATAAGGTATATATAAAAAAAAATTGAATCGTAAATGTTCGAACATTTTTAAAGTTCAAACATATATATCTATGAATATTTATCTAAATCTTATAATAGAATTCTTTTATTAAACATGATTTAATATGCATTGTTATCATGTACCACATTAGCTTGAATATTTAAAAAAAATAAAATAAAAGGGCGCTGGTACGCACCCATCTAAATTTTATGAAATCGAACTTAAAATTGGAACCAATAGTCTATGAAATGTTGCACCCAATGCTTAAGGCGGTTACAATCAAATACACAGAAGAACAAAGATATGATAGAAATGGTGTTAGACTCTTTACTTATAGAGCTTGCTTTCCCTTAAAATTTGTTTCTTAAGCAATGTGGGATGAGATGTGTATTAATCTATTTACTTATAGATGTTTGATTTCCATTATATTGTGTTTCTTAAGCGATGTGGGATGAGAAAATGATATAAAATAACACAATGTGAATGATAGTTTGAACCCATATCGTCATGATAAATCAACTTAAGAAACTTTTTATTATATGAATAAAAGTCTCCCTCAGAGTTGAAACAGTTACATAAACCATTAGTCATTTTGTATTGTCAAAAACGTTTCCAAATATTAAACTTCAATGGAATATATAACTTAAAGTTCTATTATTTTTATTTTAATGAAGTTGAGCTTTACATATATTACGGATGATGATGTTTTATCCCTTACGCTAATAACTTTGAGATTTGTGTATTGAATTAAAAGTTATTGAAAATAAGCGGGAAACACTTACATATATTATGTGATTATACATATTAAATTGAATTTAAAAGAAATAATACACATGATGGTGGTTGAATGAGATTGGTAGTAGACAGGCAGGAAACAAAAGCCAATAAGCTTTGTGTTTTCATCGCATATCAGTAGGTTCATGGAAAACGAGTCATATATTGCATTATAAATGATGGTTTAGTCGATACAAAAGAAAAAGGCTGCTTAAGGATAATGAAAGCAAATGAATTG